>CM057454.1:1232628054-1233830554 GCA_016271365.2 Neoceratodus forsteri
TAACAGTAATGTGTCTATGGTCCCCCCTGGTCTGGAGGCCTGTACACAACCCCAGTTCATATGGCTGTTCCATTTCCTATTTCCAGGGTAGCTCACAGTTATTCTTGCTCCTTATGTGTATTCTGATTTTCTGTAGCTTTGATATTTTCATTGACATAAAGGACTACTTCACGCACCCCGTTTTTGTTCCTTGATCTCTTCTGAACAGTACATAGCCAAGTACTGAAGTCTCCTAAGTATGGTTACTGGTAAACCATGTCTCGCTAATGGCTACTATGTCCAGTTTAGCCTCTGTCATTATTGCCTGCAGGTCTGGGATCTTGTTTCCCAGATTGTGAGCATTTGTGTACATGATTTTCCATTGGCCAGATTTTGCTGTGTTAGTTGTTGGGCGAGGTCTGGCATTTCCTCTGTGCGTCGTGTGGGGAGCTGTGCATTTTTCCTTACCTGGTGATGCAAATGAACTACAAACATGCTGAACTGCTGTTTTATCACCAGCTGAGGGAGGAGGGGTGTTCATCCTATTCGACGTATGAGGTGCTGCAACCCCTTCCCATTTGCTAGTTTAATATTCTGCAAAGACGTCAAACTTCTGCCCCAATGCACTGACTCCCTCCTTAGTCAGATTCAGTTCATCAAATTTAAAGAACTTTTGCTCCCAAAACTGTTGCCAGTTCCCTACAAATGTTTGTCCTTTTTCCTGGCACCAGCCCTTGAGCCACATGTTTAGCTCCCCTGTCTCCCCTTCTCTGATCTTCTGTCCATCTTCCACCTCTCCTAGACTGGCAGGATCTCAGAGAAGGAGATGCCAGATGAAATGGATGATAGTTTGTTACCCAGCCTGGTCAGGCATTCCTTGGTCTCCATAACTGACTGAACAGCTAATATTTTTCCTAGGCAAACTATCTCTTGTTGGGAGCTGCAATATTGAACATAGGATTTGCAAGAAAGCGAGTTGTGCTCACAAAAGAGGGAGGGGACCCTTTCAATTATCTTTGGTTTGTAGCAGATATACTGCAGGTGGAGGCTGCTTCTAACTGAAAGGTGAAATAAGGAATTTACAATTATCAGGAAAAGACAATCTTGTTAAAATTCTTATGATTTTCAGTGCAGGAAGAGTTCAAAGCACAGCTGACTTATTTTGGGGCTGACTGCTTTCAGAGCACAAACCACCAGGCTGTTTTGGGGCTGGGGAGGTTTACCTGTGTCTGACTTGGATGTCTGGATTTTTCTCTGTTTGATTAGCAGGGGATTTTCTCTGTCAAATTATTGTGTATAGTATCTGAACAGGAAGGCACTCATCGTGGTGGGTCAGAGCTCTTAGCTGATTGTTTTGTGAGGGCACAGTTTAGGCCCAACCCTTCCACCCCTCACCCCACCCACCCTGGAAATAGTTCCTTTATACATGGGGTTCTGATATCATTTCCTCAAGAGTGCAAGGTGCTTATCAATGTCATATCCTCTCTAGCACACAGCACTGAAAATATACACATACACATTGTATAATATATATATATTTCTATATAACAAACCAAGCACACACACACGCACACAAAAAAAGTACATAGTTATGTGGGGAGTAGTACAATGTAATGGCTGTGGGGCAGCAGTCTTCTGGGAGTCTTTCTGGAGGCTGAGATGCTGCCCTATTTGCAGACAACTCTCTGCCCTGAGGGAGGAAGTTGCCCATCTTCAGGCCACACTGGACAGCAGTAAGAGAACCTTCCCCCAGGCCAGACTGGATGGTAGGAAGGGAACCCACCCATCCAGGGAGCACCAGAGCCACCACCACTACCTCAGAGGTTGTGAAGAAAGCACAGCAGTTGGACCACAGTGAGCTCAGGGAGGGTGAGGATGGTGGAACAGAGGCACACCCAGTCAGTTGTTCCACTCCACAATCCATAAACCATTCTGGGGGAGCACAGCTCCCCTATGGATGCACCCACGGAAGAGATTAACGAGGCTGAGGACAACTGTCACAAGGAAGGCCCACAGGAAAGAGGAAGAGAACATCACAAGAAAAGGAAGCAGCTCCTGGTGGGGGACTCAATTATTAGGGGGCTAGAACTGGGGGGAGCAGGGAAAACTGAAGTAAGGTGCATGCCTGGTGCCATGGGTTGGAGGGACAGGAAGCGCATCCTCAGGATCACGAGAACAGCTGCACGGGAGTCTGAGCTGGATGTCATTGTCCACCTAGGGACAAATGACTTGGCTCAACATGAGATTAGAGCAGTGCAGAAGGACTTTGTAGAACTGGGAGGGCCTAAGACAAGTAGCACACACAGTATCCTTCTCAGAGGTGCTGCCTGTAAATGGCATGAGAGAGGCAAGGGTACTTTGCACCATGCAGTTTAATGAGTGGTTGAAAAAATGGTGTGGAGCACAGGGGTTTGGCTTCAATGGGGACTGGGGTTCCACCAGGAGGAACACCAGCCTATACTGGCAGGATGGTCTGCATCTGTCCAGGAAGGGAACAAGTCTTTTGAGCAATCGGTTTAAATGCTTCATTGGCAAGCTTTTAAACTAGTCAAGGGGGGAGGCACTGATAAGCAGCAGGAAATCCCAGCCTCTCCCTACAAAACGGGGTACTAAATGGGAAAAAGACCGAGGTAGAAAGGTCAGTGGAGGATGCTGCAACAGAAAGCAAAGTCATCAAAAAATGGAAAGCAATGAGTACCAATGCACATAGTCTGAGTAACAAGCTTCCTGAATTAGTGGTCTTGATGGAGGAGGAACATCTGGATATCATGGCAGTCACAGAAACATGGTTCGCACAAAACCATGACTGGGTCATAAACATACCAAGATACACTATCTACAGGAGAGACAGAGAGGGTAAAAGAGGAGGAGGAGTAGCTCTTCACATAAGGGAAGGAATCAAAGTAACAGAACAAAAGAGAAAACAGGGAGGAGAAGAAGCACTGTGGGTAAATTTGGAGACTGGCAATGGCACCACAATCCGCACAGGGGTTGTATACAGACCCCCTTCTCAGGGAGGGAAATGGACAAGGAAATGATAGAAAGTATACTTAGTAAGGCAGAAAAAGGGAGATATTGCTGATGGGTGATCTGAATATGCCAGATGTTAACTGGAGTGCAGTTGCCACAGCTACTTCAAAAGTGGGGTTATTCTAGATGCCCTACAGGGGCATGCCTTGAACAAGTAGTATTGGAGCCCACTCGAGGGGAGCAATCTTAGGCCTGGTTCTCTCAAATGGAGATGAAGAGATCACAGATGTAGAAGTGGGTAGCCATCTGGGAACTAGCGACCATCGAACAGTATGGTTCTAATAAAACACAGCAATAGAGTCCAAGCCATACAAAGGCAAAGGTACTGGACTTTAGGAGGCTGACTTTGCCAAAATGGGTAAGTGCCTAAGGAATGCACTAGCAAATGGGCAGGAAGGAGGGTGGAAGAACAATGGGAATAATAAAACTGCCATCACAGAGGCAACAAGCCTTTGTGTGAAGCAAATAAACAAAACTAAACGATGTAAGAAATCACTATGGTTCTCAAAGGAAGCGGCAGTGAAGGTTCAAGAAAAAGCTTTCAGGAAGTACAAGGAATCACAGAAGGAGCAGGACAGAGAACTGTATCAGTTAAAGCAAAAAGCTGGAAGGCAGTCAGAACAACAAGGCCCAAACCGAGGAAAAGATAGCCGACTCCAGTTAAGAGGGATAAAACCTTTATAGGTACATCAGGGCCGAAGGAAGACCAAGGGAGGATAGTGAGGCTTAATAAAGGGGGGAGGGTGGGCAGAGGGAGACTGTGAAAAGGCAGAGATACTAAACAAATATTTTTGCTCAGTATTTACAAAGGAAGAGGGGGGATACCTAGAACAAACAGTAGAAACACACTGGATACAGAAGTTGATACCAGCCTGGTCAGGCATTCCTTGGCCTCCATAACTGACTGAACAGCTAATATTTTTCCTAGTCAAACTATCTCTTGTTGGGAGCTGCAATATTGAACATAGGATTTGCAAGAAAGCGAGTTGTGCTCACAAAAGAGGGAAGGGACCCTTTCAATTGTCTTTGGTTTGTAGCAGATATACTGCAGGTGGAGGCTGCTTCTAACTGAAAGGTGAAATAAAGGAATTTACAATTATCAGGAAAAGACAATCTTGTTAAAATTCTTACGATTTTCAGTGCAGGAAGAGTTCAAAGCACAGCTGACTTATTTTGGGGCTGACTGCTTTCAGAGCACAAACCACCAGGCTGTTTTGGGGCTGGGAGGTTTACCTGTGTCTGACTTGGATGTCTGGATTTTTCTCTGTTTGATTAGCAGAGTTTTTCTGTCAAATTATTGTGTATAGTATCTACCGACAGGAAGGCACTCATGTAGCCAGTGGGTCAGAGCTCTTAGCTGATTGTTTTGTGAGGGGCACAGTTTAAGGCCCAACCCCTTCCCACCCTCACCCCACCCACCCTGGAAATAGTTCCTTTATACATGGGGTTCTGATATCATTTCCTCAAGAGTGCAAAGGTGCATATCAATGTCATATCCTCTCTAGCACACAGCACTGAAAATATACACATACACATTGTATAATATATATATTTTCTATATAACAAACCAAGCACACACACCGCACACAAAAAGTACATAGTTATGTGGGAGTAGTACAATGTAATGGCTGTGGGGCAGCAGTCTTCTGGGAGTCTTTCTGGAGGCTGAGATGCTGCCCTATTTGCAGACAACTCTCTGCCCTGAGGGAGGAAGTTGCCCATCTTCAGGCCACACTGGACAGCAGTAAGAGAACCTTCCCCCAGGCCAGACTGGATGGTAGGAAGGGAACCCACCCATCCAGGGAGCACCAGAGCCACCACCACTACCTCAGAGGTTGTGAAGAAAGCACAGCAGTTGGACCACAGTGAGCTCAGGGAGGGTGAGGATGGTGGAACAGAGGCACACCCAGTCAGTTGTTCCACTCCACAATCCATAAACCATTCTGGGGGAGCACAGCTCCCCTATGGATGCACCCACGGAAGAGATTAATGAGGCTGAGGACAACTGTCACAAGGAAGGCCCACAGGAAGAGGAGAACATCACAAGAAAAGGAAGCAGCTCTGGTGGGGGCCTCAATTTAGGGGGCTATAACTGGGGGCAGGAAAACTGAAGTAAGGTGCATGCCTGGTGCCATGGGTTGGAGGGACAGGAAGCGCATCCTCAGGATCACGAGAACAGCTGCGGAGTCTGAGCTGGATGTCATTGTCCACCTAGGGACAAATGACTTGGCTCAACATGAGATTAGAGCAGTGCAGAAGGACTTTGTAAGAACTGGGAGGGCCTAAGACAAGTAACACACAGTATCCTTCTCAGAGGTGCTGCCTGTAAATGGCATGAGAGAGGCAAGGTACTTTGCACCATACAGTTTAATGAGTGGTTGAAAAATGGTGTGGAGCACAGGGTTTGGCTTCAATGGGGACTGGGGTTCCACCAGGAAGACACCAGCCTATACTGGCAGGATGGTCTGCATCTGTCCAGAAGGAACAAGTCTTTTGAGCAATCGGTTTAAAATGCTTCATTGGCAAGCTTTTAAACTAGTCAGGGAGGCACTGATAAGCAGCAGGAAATCCCAGCCTCTCCCTACAAATGGGTGACTAAATGGGAAAAAGACCGAGGTAGAAAGGTCAGTGGAGGATGCTGCAACAGAAAGCAAAGCCATCAAAAATGGAAAGCAATGAGTACCAATGCACTAGTCTGAGTAACAAGCTTCCTGAATTAGTGGTCTTGATGGAGGAGGAACATCTGGATATCGTGGCAGTCACAGAAACATGGTTACTTAAAACCATGACTGGGTCATAAACATACCAAGATACACTATCTACAGGAGAGACAGAAAGGGTAAAGAGGAGGAGGTAGCTCTTCACATAAGGAAGGAATCAAAGTAACAGAACAAAAGAGAAAACAGGGAGGAGAAGAAGCACTGTGGGTAAATTTGGAGACTGGCAATGGCACCACAATCCGCACAGGGGTTGTATACAGACCCCCTTCTCAGGGGGAGGAAATGGACAAGGAAATGATAGAAAGTATACTTAGTAAGGCAGAAAAAGGGGAGATATTGCTGATGGGTGATCTGAATATGCCAGATGTTAACTGGAGTGCAGTTGCCACAGCTACTTCAAAGAGTGGGGTTATTCTAGATGCCCTACAGGGGGCATGCCTTAGACAAGTAGTATTGGAGCCCACTCGAGAGGGAGCAATCTTAGGCCTGGTTCTCTCAAATGGAGATGAAGAGAGGATCACAGATGTAGAAGTGGGTAGCCATCTGGGAACTAGCGACCATCGAACAGTATGGTTCACAATAAACACAGCAATAGAGTCAAGCCATACAAAGGCAAAGGTACTGGACTTTAGGAGGGCTGACTTTGCTAAAATAGGTAAGTGCCTAAGGAATGCACTAGCAAATGGGCAGGAAGGAGGGTGGAAGAACAATGGGAATAATAAAACTGCCATCACAGAGGCAACAAGCCTTTGTGTGAAGCAAATAAACAAAACTAAACGATGTAAGAAATCACTATGGTTCTCAAAGGAAGTGGCAGTGAAGGTTCAAGAAAAGAAAGCTTTCAGGAAGTACAAGGAATCACAGAAGGAGCAGGACAGAGAACTGTATCAGTTAAAGCAAAGGAAGCTGGGAAGGCAGTCAGAACAACAAAGGCCCAAACCGAGGAAAAGATAGCCAACTCAGTTAAGAAGGGGATAAAACCTTTATAGGTACATCAGGAGTCGAAGGAAGACCAAGGAGAGGATAGTGAGGCTTAATAAAGGGAGGTGGGCAGAGGAGACTGTGAAAAGGCAGAGATACTAAACAAATATTTTTGCTCAGTATTTACAAAGGAAGAGGGGATACCTAGAACAAACAGTAGAAACACACCTGGATACAGAAGTTGACACCAGCCCATTTACAGAAGAAAGGGTTCTGAAAGAACTCTTAAAACTGAAGGTGGACAAAGCAATGGGGCCTGATAGGATTCATCCCAAATTCTAAAAGAACTAAGGGTAGAATTAGTGACACCACTGACTACCCTGTTTAACAAATCATGGGAGGATGGGGTGATACCTGAGGACTGGAGGAGGGCAGATGTGATTCCCTTCACGAAAGTGGGAGCAAGGCAGAAGCGGAAACTACAGACCTGTTAGTTTAACCTCAGTGGTAGGGAAAATGATGGAATCACTTCTGAAGGAAGAGAATTGTCGATATCTAGAGGCCAGAGGTCACAGGACCCAAGGCAGCATGGATTCACAGCAGGAAGGTCATGCCAGACAAATCTGATAGATTTCTTTGATGGGTGACCAAAGTAGTGAGATCGGGAAGGGCTATGGACATGGCCTACCTAGATTTTAGCAAGGCATTTAACACAGTCCCACACAAAGATTAATATACAAGTTAGCTAGTCTGGAGTGGGTCCCAAGATGACAGCCTGGGTAAAAAATTGGCTGGAAAATAGGACACAGAGAGTAATAGTAAATGGAGTCCACTCTGATGAAAGGGGGGTTACTAGTGGGGTACCGCAGGTTCAGTATTAGGATCAGTTCTCTTCAATGTCTTTATAAGCGACATTGCAGAGGGACTGGAAGGAAAAGTATGTCTCTTTGCAGATGACACAAAGATCTGCAACAGAGTTGATGCACAAGGTGGAGTGAAAAGGATGAAAAGGGACTTGGCAAGGTTAGAAGAACGGTCAAATGTATGGCAGCTTAGATTCAATGCTAAGAAGTGCAAGGTAATGCACCTGGGAAACAAAAACCCAGGGGAAGAGTACACAATGGGGGGTGAGAAACTAACAACAACAAAAATGGAAAGGGACCTGGGGGTAGTCATTTCAGATGACCTAAAGATGGGCAAGCAATGTGAGAGGGCAGCATTGATGGCTGGGGGGATATTGGGATGCATAGGGAGAGGCATCACCAGTAGAAAACAGGAAGTTATTATCCCTCTGTACAGACAGCTGGCCAGACCCCATCTGGAGTACTGCATGCAGTTATGGAGACCCAGTCTTTGCAAAGACATAGACAGGATGGAAGCTGTCCAGAGGAGGGCAACTAAAATGGTGCAGGGTCTGCAACAGAAGACATATGAAGAGAGACTAAAGGAGCTTAAAATGTATAGCCTCGAGGAAAGGAGGGAGAGGGGGGACATGATAGAAACTTTCAAGTACCTCAAGGGAATCAACAAAGTCCAAGAGGGTAGCATCTTTCAAAAAAAGAGGTGTGCAAGAACAAGGGGCACAATTTGAAGATGGGGCGGGCTCAGAGGTAATTTAAGGAAGTATTTTTCACAGAGAAGGTTGTGGATGCATGGAACAGCCTTCCAGAGGAGGTTGTGGAGTCAAAAACAGTGGTGGAATTCAAGCATGCATGGGACAGTCATAGGGCAATTCTAGGGGATGAGGGTAGGAAGAAATAGGCTGCTGGTTAACTAGGATCTGCAGCTTATCCAGTAGGCAGGGAAATGAGCAGACTGGGTGGGCCAAGCGGTCCTTATCTGCCGTCAAATTCTATGTTTCTATGTTTCTGTGTTGACTGGCTGGTGAGATCATTAGTCCCTATGTGTACCAGGATGCCAATATTTTCTCCTGCTTCCTGAACAAGTTTAGCAATGTGGTCAGTGTCTCTCCATGCTAATGTACCTGGGAGACATCTGACCATTACTCCTGGTTGAGATATGTATCAACTCCCCGAATCATGGAGTCTCCTATGATCAGAAGTTTTTTGGATTCCTTTTTGCTTTTTTTGTTTTGGTTCCTGTTTTGGGTGAGTTTTATTGTGCTAGCTCCTGTGCTGCAATGTCCTGCTCTGCAGTGTCCTCTGCCCCTTTGTTTGATTTCACAGATAGAGGCAGATGCCTGTTTGTAGTTTCCATATGGTTTGCAGAGGTGATATGTTGGAGAGCACCGAGTGATGGGGCACCTGATTTGCCCCTCCTAACTGCCTGCCAGTCTCCCAGACCAACTACCCTCTGCAGGTGAGGTGCTTCTGTTCGATGTTAGGGAAATGGCAGGCAGTTCTTATAATATATTTCCTCTTGACTATGCAATTTGAGGTGTGCAATCTCTGCCCATGCTGCCAGGAGCTGAGCCCTTAGATCTCCAACGGCTCAGCATGTAGGACAGTGTCCTAAATCATGTAAAACTGCCTTCTGAAAAGTGTTCTGCAGTACCTGCATTTAATTATATAAATTCCAGATAAGTTGCTGGGTTTATAACCTGGTCAGAGTAATTAGAAGGAAGAAAATGAGAGCAAAAGTTTGATTTTGTATAACTTGTTATAACAAGTTAAATTACTAGTGCCCTTGTAAATGAGGTCACTGTGTGGATACCCATCTGATCCACCCCTTCCTGCTTTGCTACAGAAAATGTCACAATTGTGCTACCCTATAAAAGGAGTGTAGTGTGGGGTGGTTGGAGATGGGGGGTGGCTGGGCCCTTCCCCTACCAAAAAAGAAGAACCATGGATGAAAGAAACAAGGAGGTAAGAGCAGAAACAATCAACTAGCAACAAATGCAGTAGCCCTGAAGCTTATCCTAATGACAGATAAAACTGTAAAATCTGTAAAGCACCACCTGCACTAATTTCACAGAAGATATACCCAGTAAGAAACATTTTGCTACAGAGAAAAATAAAGCAGTAATAGAAGACATACCTTGCAAAAGACAATTTGAATCAGAAGATTATAGCAGTAACCTGTAAGCACACACCTGTAGGCACACCATATAATAATGCAGCAGAAGGTATTCCCAGCAACAACTATTTGAATCAGAGAAAAATAAAGCAATAAAATGTTAACAATGAACAGTAACAATCCCTGTGAGTAGAAAATAAAAATAACACACAGTAAATCTGCCTAGCCAAAAGAAGCCTGAATCCATATCCTTGCTCTGGTAAGGTTCTTTGCGCTGTCCTTTCAAGCAACCTAGAAGCAAAGAGCCCAAGTGAAGCTAGGTGCCTTGGCCAGCAAACATAGTCTTCCACCTCCAAGATATCAACTAACCTGACCTTTTAATCCTTCCCTCTGTTGGAAGTTACTGGCAGTTTGTCAGCTCCACCCCCAGATACACACCTAATCCCCTGGAAGAGCTGTGGGAGGAAAGCAATTAGCTGCTTCAATGTGAGAAGCAGACTGCAACACCTGTGAGACAAACAAAAAAAACTTTTATCAAAAAACAAAATAAAATAGTGGCGAACAGTAATTTTGCTTAGCCTAATGATAAAAAGTCACAAAAATGTAAGCACCACCTGTAATAATGTCACAGAAGATATACCCTGTAAGAAACACTTTTCTACAGAGAAAAATAAAGCAGTAACAGAAGATATACCTTGCAAAAGGCAATTTGAATCAGAAGAGTACAGCAGCAATCTGTAAGCACACACCTGTAGGCACACCCTATAATACTGCAACAGAAGGTATACCCAGCAACAACAATCTGAATCAGAGAAAAATAAAGCAATAAAATATTAGCAACAAACAGTAACAATCCCTGTGAGTAGAAAGTAAAAATAACAACACACAGTAAATCTGCCTAGCCAAAAAAAAGCTTAAATCCTTATCCTTGCTCTGGTAAGGTTCTTTGCTCTGTCCTTTCAAGCAACCTAGAAGAAAATTGCTCCGGAGAAGCTAGGTGCATTGGACAGCAAACCTAGTCTTCTATAGTGTTCTGTGTTTACATTTTACATATTTTTATCCATTAAAGTAAACCTTGTATTCAAAATACTGCCTGGGTCTTCCAAGTTCTTTCTTTTGCATGTGATGTATTGAGGGTTAAGATTTGACAAAACTGTTCAGAAGCTTGAATGGTGTTACCAAAATGAGAAAAGGTAAAAATATAACTAAGGTCTTTCATAGAGTTTTACGGGTTCATTTTGGATACCTGGTTAGGTGCCCTAAGGTGAAAGATATCTGGCATCCCCCTAAGAGCAGATTATCTGAGAGTGTACATTTGGGTATGCTAGCATAAGGTTCACAGTTTGCATCCCACCAGAACTTGAGACTAAAGGTGATTCAGACCCACAAGCAGACAGGGGGGGTTACCCTGTTCTGTTACCTGTTCACAATACTGCACTCAGAGGTTGGCACTATGGGAGCAGAGGGCCTGACCTGCTGAGTGGGGTTGTGACAGGGAGTACCAACTCCTTTGAGTGCATGGGTGTTGCGGGTGGAGAACTCAGGATCCTTCTCATCTACTATCCACCCAGGGATGGGAGGGTTTTCCTGAAGGAGGTTGCAGACTTCATCTCTGACATGGTATTGGAGTCCCCTAGATGGTTAATTCTGGGGGACTTCAATGCCTGGGTCGACAGTGAACTCTCACATTTTGGACAAGACCTCCTCCAAATTGATGGATTCATTGGGCCTGACATGGGTTTTTACCTCCACAACACATGAGAAAGGGCATGCGCTGTACTTGATGTTCCACCTGAGGATGGAGATCTCAAACATGGAGGTGGATCCTGTCAGATGGTCAGATCATCACGCCCTGAGGTTTAGTTTTGCGATCATCCAAAAAGGGCCTGCCCCCAAGGAAATGGTTCGGAAGAAGCTTTTAAGACAGGTAACACCTGAAGGCCTCATGTCAATATTGGACCTTTTGGAAATTCCATTAGATAGCAATGACCCAGGGTCCCTGGTGTTGGCTTATAACAGGGCAGTGGCGGGGGCCCTGGATGTCATTGCTCCTGTTCATGTTCACCCTTTGACCTCTCATCCCAGGGTCCCATGGTTTGATGGGTCACTAAGGAGGCAAGGGCGAAGGCTGGAGAGACATTAGAGGAAAACTCACCTGGAGTCGGACAGACTTAGATTGTTGGACCATGATGAGGTCTATCAATCAGCAATTTCCCATAAGAAGGTAGAGTTCCTGTCCATGGAAATTGATGCAGCAAAGAACAGACCAGACCAGCTCTTCTGGACCATGGACAGACTTTGCAATCCAGCCTGTCTGCGAACTGGAGGAGCGTTGTCACAGGAAAAGTGTGAAGAGTTTGTTCATTTCTTTGCTGATAAGCTGCCCTCTATCAGGGGGTTTATGTGATAATGGTGAAAGTCTAAAGGTGATCACCATTATCGTGAAATCAGAGTGTTTAAAATTTATTTCAGACTCTGACACCCCAGCACACAGCAAAATTGTGCCAGGGACTTAGTTTTTTAATGCTTTATGTGGGGGCAGTTTGCCCCCCGCACCTCCCTACTTAAGAATTCTCAACTCCAGGGGGGTGCATGTCGGGGGGGTGAAAAACATAAAAAAAAAGGGCCAGGCTGGGTGCAGCAAAAATGCACCAGCACTCAGACCCGAATCCAGTACCCTGCCCAGCAATGCCGCCAACCCACCCACCATGCCACGAGGCAAGCTCAGCAACCCACACCAGCACCTCCCCTTGCATACCGTCCTGCCCCTCACTGTGCATGCTCGCTCCCCCTGCACACGTACATACAGTGATATCCTGTTGCTTTATTTGCCAATCCCCCATCTGGCCACCCTACCCTACCGTTGCTCTGCAGACATGCACTGGGGATTGGGTCACCATTATTAGGCACCCAATTGCTGACGCTAATATCTCATGCTACCCTACTGGGATAGAGATCAGCCAATGCCTCCCCATAGGGCATGATAGTGATCCTCTGAGTGGTACTAATGCCTGATTTGCCTGGTCTACCTGTAGTCTGCCAGTAGTCATGGATATAGTGAGAATCATCCAGACTTTGCGACCGACCTGCTGTAATTTGAACCCAGGCCCAACTTGCCTTTTGGTGGGTTGTGCTGAGGTTATCAGCCCTGTTCTAGCTTGGATAGTCTGGGTTTCCCTGGAGAGAAGGATCTTTCCTAATTCCTTAAAGGTAGCAGTGATTAGGCCACTGCTGAAAAAGCCCTCTTGGACCCAGACTGCCCTGCCAATTACAGACCAATCTCTAACCTACCTTTTGTAGAGAAGGTGATTGAGAAAGTGGTTGCTTTGCAGTTGGATTACCATTTAGCTAGCAATAATAGCTATAACTGTCTACAGTCTGGTTTCTGGAAAAAGCATAGCACAGAGACTGCCCTGGTGTGAGTTCTTAATGATCTCCTGGTGGTGAGAGATCAGAGAGCCCATTCCAGCTTGGTTCTCCTTGATCTCTCAGCAGCATTCGACATTGTGGACTATGGGGTATTGCTGGAATGCTTGCGGTTCTTTTGTGGACTAGAAGGGGCAGTCCTCAATTGGTTTCAAACTTTCCTAGAGGGTAGCTCACAGAGGGTGATATTGGGAACTTATTCCTCGCCCCCTTGAAGTCTGCCCTGTGGGGTACCACAGGGTTCTGTGCTTTGTCCTGTATGCATGCTACCATTGGGTGACATTATTAGGTGGTACAAGCTGAGTTTTCACTGTTACACAGATGATATTCAGCTGTACATGTCCTTTGCACCCTCCCAGGAGTGTGATGCTGTCTCGGTGTTTAACAACTGCCTGCAGGAAATACAGGACTGGATGAATGCTAGCTGGCTGAGGTTAAACCTTGAGAAAACTGAGGTGTTGATTGTGGACCTGGATCTGAGGACAGTTGGGACATGGGTGAGAAAACCATCTGGTTTACAGCTTGGTGATGGTTCGCTTAGGGCCTCAAGCCAAGTGCGTAATCTGGGAGTGATATTGAATGAAGGCCTGACCTCAAAAACTCAGGTGTTGACCATAGTCAGGTCTGCTTCTATCACCTTAGAAATATCACTAGGGTGAAGCATCTGGATCCATCTGAGGATCTGCAAACACTGGTCCACGCCTTTGTCACCACCTGGTTGGATTACTGTAATGCTTTTTACCTGGGGCTAAAAGGAGTTGATATTCGCCGTTTGCAACTAGTGTAGAATGCGGTGGCCAGGTTGTTAACTGGAACCCATAGATCCAGTCACATGACACCTGTGCTGCATGAACTCACTGGATGACTATGAATGGTGAATCCCTTTCAAGGTTGTGTTACTGACATATAAAGCCTTACACGAACCAGGACCCCGATACCTAAAAGACCTTCTACTTCCCTATCGCCCCACCTGCTCACTCCGATCCTCTGGCGAGGGATTGCTAGAGGTTCCCAGGGTATATTTGAAGACCTTTGGATGAAGATCATTTGCCTTTGGCACCAATCTTGTGGAACTCTCTACCTTGTCAGATACATGAAAGCCTGACCGTGGAGGGATTTAAAAAATCCCTTAAAACACATTTTTTTGAGAATGCTTTTGGGGGGATATAAACGGTTTTATAGTATATTTTTTTATATTAAAAAAAGTATTGTTTTAGATTTTTATTGTATTACACTGTACAGGTGCTTTGAACATTGGAAAAGCGCCTTTCATAAATAAAATTTTGATTGAGATAAAGGCAAAAGCTCCTGGTAGGATCTTTGGTGAGTCATTCAACCCCTTCCCCATCCCCTGTGGCACAGTATAACTGAGACCTGAGATATCATTTGGATCCCATTAGTATTTTTTAGCATACAATTGTGTGTAAGTGGCACTTTACAGCATAATTATTCATCAGTGCCTGTTCTTTTACTTTGCATGTCACATTACCTCCCAGTGCCTCCTATACACTCAGCTGCTGTAAAGAGTAGAAGCAAAGCCTCACTGGGAATGAGATGTGACATCTCTGCTGAGCTATCCTGCATAATTAAACTAAAAATAAAGTTAACTGCCCAGATCATATACTTCTGCATAGGACAAGTGTTAACTGCACAACATCTGTATTTTCAGTAATTCCTCCTTCGGGAGAGAAAACCACTGTGACAATGTGCAAATGCTTTTTAAGGAAATTAATGTTTATTGAGACAATATTTTTGCTGCAGTTGTAATTAAATGTGAATGCATTAGATGTCAGATTTTTCAGCTCAGGTTGGCAAGCTGCTGTTTTGGGATAACTATATATGTCCCATGTCTGTTTTTTTGCATTCAGACTACTTTGATGTTATGTTTTCCTTTTATTACCAGAGCCCTGTTACTTGTTTTGTATTATTGCAGTGCAAGCTGTACACACAGTAGGAAGAAGATCAAACTGTATTCCCTGATTTTGTGAAATGGGATGGGACTAGAAGTACAGCAAAGTGAACTTTGCTGGACAGTTGTTGGGGAAGTGCCAAACCACACTTCACATAGCTATGGTAATACTGGCACTTCATCAGGAACTGGCAATGTGAAGTTTGTTTTCTTCCTTTTCCTTTTATTCTAAATATAATACCATATCCTTCTGCACCATTCAAACAACCTATTTCCACCCTTATCTACACATCCATACCAAGTGCCAATATTGACAGAAGGCCCCCATCCCCCACCACTGAGAAGCTACCAGTATCACCAACGTATTGACACAGTTCTGCTCCCTCTCAGGTTTAGCAGTCATTGCCAGCAAACAATAGGTTTTAGCAGTTCAAATATAGTGTAGATAAGTCAGTAAGAACCCTTCACTCAACCACTAGCAGCACCCAACCCCAACCTCAAAGTGCTCCACCCACACAACAGCCATTTCAAAAACATTAAATGTTAACTACTGTACTTCCAGTTCCACCCACTAAGCAACCTTTTGCCCTCCTTCCCCTGAAAGCTGTTGATTACAGGTTTATGTAAAATTACAACAGTCCACACATGAACAATTGTGTTAGAGGGTGAAGAGGGAGGGTTTTTTTTTATTATTTAATAATATGGCATGAGGTATGGCTGGGTTTGGGACTGGATCATGGCAGAGGGTGGAGAGGGAAGGATTTTTATTATTAATAACAGGGCACCAGTGCAAGATTGGGTTGAGGGTTGAACTATTGCAGAGGGAGTTTTTTATTATTATTATTAATAATATGGTTTGAGGCATAGCTGGATTAGGGGTTGGAATGTGGCAGAGGGTGGAGAGGGATGGATTTATTTTTTATTATTAATAACAGGACACCAGGCAAGGGTGGGTGGCTGGGTTGGGGGCTGGATCATGACAGAGGGTGGAGATGAAGGGATTTTTTTTTATTAATAACAGAAAACCTGGAAAGGCTGGGTTGGGGGTTGGACCATGGCAGAGGGTGGAGCAGGAGGGATTTTTTTTATTAATAATAGGGCACCAAGCAAGGCTGGATTGGTGGTTGGATCGTGGCAGAGGGTGGAGAGAGAAGGATTTTTATTTTTAATAACAGGGCACCAAAGCAAGTGACAACCGCCTAACCAACAGATACACCTTTTTTTTTTTTACACATTGATGAGCCTATTTATTTTACATTATTTTTACATCCTGAGGGCAGACAGACTGATCTTGTTCACTTGCACATGCACTAGAGGTTTGTGAATGCTGTTGTACCCCTGAAGGTACAATCATATCTATGACTTTCACAAGTCAGTAACACTTACACACGTGCACTTGACCTAACTTAATACAATCTGTAACCACATAGTGTACCTATGTCGTCATCCAAACCAAACTGTCTAACCACTCATGTGCGCACAGTGGGTCAACTTATTTATTTATTTATTGAATTTTGTTGACCGGGTGAGCCCACTGGGCCCCGGAGGTCCCTTTTTCAGGGGCGACCCGGAGGAAAGTTACATACAAGTCAACGGAACAGTACAAGTTATAAAGTGACAAGATTTAGACTAGGGGAAACAATAAGTTTCATTCACACCATAGCAACATACAACAACATAAGCCTGTGTGTCCTTATATGGATCTAGCAGAGACTAATGCGTAAAATACATGCCCAGACCTGTCCAGACATGTTCTGCCTAGATACTAATGTTAAAATGACTCTATTGGTGCACAAGTGATTTTATGCTGGGGGGGTGAAATGTGTATATATATATACATATATATATATATATATATATATATGTATGCTTGCTTGCTTACCAAGGTGAAGAGAATATAACACCAATGGCTGTATAGTATCACATGGAAATAAACACACTTTTTACTCATCCGACTGCATCTGTGCCATCTGTATTGTAATGTACAACCAGGTCCCAAGGTAATATGTAGCCTGGATGCCCCCCATCTAAAATTCCTCCACTGCAATTGGTGCCGTGACTCGGATTGCTTTTATGGGGGACACCAAATTGGGACCTCAGCATAGTCTGTCCACACCGTAAGAAACTACCCTGTGCACATTTAATCCTTGGAGAGTTCAGTGTCACGGGAGAGACTGATCACCTCAACCAACCACGGGGCTCCACAAGGTAGCTTATGCTCAGAGATTAAATAAGTAAACAACTGTTAACTAGAGATTACTGTTTGAACTCATGAGGTAGGACTCCAGGGGACAAAATATAGGCTAGAGACCACTGCCACTTGCAAGGCAGGGCTCTAGGGGTCATAAGACTAGCCTGTACAGGATCACTACTGGCGCACAAGGGAGTGATACTTTGTCAGAGCTAGCAGACAGATAAGTATCGGATCATGGGAATAGCATCCCACAGAACTAATCTGTAAACACAATGCAACATAGTCAGTACAATGGAGATAGAAATACACAAGTATTTGGGAACGAGATGTAAGTTGGAGGCATATGATACTCCCCAGAGGACAAGTCAGTCCTTGAGCATTTTAACAGACAAGTGCTAGATTGTAACTCCACCACCAAAAATGAAAAGGAAAAGCCAGCAAATGCTATACAAGGTCTGTGGCAGTATAGCCAAGAAGTAACTCACCAACAACAAAAACTTTATAAAACATTGCATGAGCAGCAAGATGTAGTAACCCAACTACAGTTAGAAATAAATAGTTTAAAAATGCAAATAAATCAAGAGTCAGAATCACTGCAAAAGGAGAACCAACAACTAAAGTCACAGCTAGTAAAAGTACAAGGAGACCTTTGTCTTTTAGTTAGGGATAATTCTCTTTTAAAAATAAAAGTAGACCAGCAGTCACAGGGACACGCTGCTGAGGAGCATAGACTGAGTTTTGACAATAATGAGCTTCAAGTAAAAGTTGAAGAGTTATCGGAATTGTTAGTAGAGTGTCAGAGTAAGTTAAAAGAGCAAGAGAGGGAGGAGCAACAGAACAAAGAAGGGGCCGTTGTAAAGATGGCACCAGTCTCCACGAGGGGCATGGCCGCCGCGGGCGGTGGTACTATGTCTCAAGGGACTAGACAAAAACAGGAATAGTTTTTACTTTCGTTAGAAGGAAAAAGGGACAGATATGAATTAAACTGTAGACATGCTGAAGAAAGGGGTAATGCAAGTGAGGTAGCCAGGTTCACACAGTTAGGAGAGAAACTTAAAAAGAAAATAAGATGGATACAGGAACAGCTTGACGCAGATGAACAGGCGAGAAACAGCCTGCTAGATGAAGGTGCGCTGGGAGGAGATGATAAAAAGGTAATAAATGGTAGATGGGCTACCCTGGAGGGACAAGATGAAATGGCGGAAGAGGCACTAGAGTTAGAGCAAGATGAGGAGGGAAACTTAAAACCCACAGGAAAGATTGTCTGAACAAAACAGACAGTAAATAGGCATATCATGGATAAACCAGACCTGGGACCCCAAAATTAGGGATCTAACTATTAAAGAGTTAACACGATTGAGTCAGGAAATAGGACTAATTGATTATAAGACAAATCTGGTAAAGTTAGGAAGGAAGTTATAAAACATTCAAACTACCATGGAGCTGACTAGCAAACATGTCTGCTGCATCGTAATGTTTAAGCTCAGTCTGCATTTGGCAGAGGCAATGTCAGATGAGGTGCAAGGCATGCACAAGGATACGTCCAAAAACACCAACTCATGGGCCGATTATAATGAAATAGTAGATGCCATAAAATGGGCGAAAGGTGAGTCGGCACGACAGAAGTCAACTGGGACAAAATATTACAAACCAAGCCAACGACAGGGGAGGGGCCGTAGGCATTTATCCCGAGGCTCTTTGAAGTTTACCAGGGACATGGGGAACAGGAGTGTCCCACTAAGGAGGATCCAACCTTTAGGGACCTGTGGATCTAGGCATACAACCTGGATCCCACCCTAAGGTCCATGTTAAAGTTATCAAAATCGCATGATGAAAGGTTGGAATTATTAGAGACGTACCTCAATAAAAAGCAAAAATGCAGTAAGGTTGCCGCAGCCACCTGGGTAAATGAGGGTCCCAGCAAAATCCCAGCTGTTGACAAATCAAACTTAACTTGCTTTAATTGCAAGTGAACAGGGCATATCAAAAGTGATTGTTGGGCCCAAAGTGGAGGACAGGAAGGAAAGGGTCTGAGGCAGATGCAAGTTGGGGGAGGGGTCGAGTGAGAGGACCGCCAACGGGCAGACAGAGTAATAACAGAGACACTGTAGTGGATCTGCTCAATCACCTACAAGTGGTTTTAAAGGCATCCCAGAGAGAGGGGCAGGAGTCATCCCTGGATGAGGATGACATCATGAGGAAGCTTAGTGCCATACTTGAGATAGATGAGCAACAGGGGGGTGGGGGCTCCGGTAACCCTGATGCCAAATGGGTATGCGCTTTACATGCTGATAGTCAGGGGAGGCCAACAGCTAAGGCTACCATCAATGGCCACACTGTAGAAGCACTCATAGGCACTGGAGCAGCTGTATCAATTACAAATATCAGCATACCCTTAGACCCTGAAAGACCACCGATGTATATAGAGGGATGTACAGGACATACCACCAAGGAGTATTAATCCCAACCACAACACATAAGGCTGGGAGGTACACCCGTGGGCTGCCAAGCCTTCGCATGGGCAGGGGGAGGCTCATGGAAGGCAACATTATTGGCAGCGATTGTCTGACGAAACACCAGCTTGTTGTAGATCTTAGTAATCAATGTTTATGGAAACTAAATGTTAAAAGTTTTAAACCGATTACTATTGTGGAAAGTTATGCTTTAGCCTCTGTAAAATCAAATGCTGCAACAAGTGTTAAAGATTTAGAGACACAATTAAAGCACCCTGAATTTAAGCAAGTTATACAAAATCATGGGAAGATCTGGGCACACACCAGCAAGGATTGTGCACAGGTAAGTGACATAAAAATAGCTGTAGAAGGTCCATGTCCAGGGCACACTAAACAGTACCCAATACCAAAGGAAGCGGTAGAGAGAATCAAACCAGTTATCCAACAGCTGTTACAACAAGGAGTCATTAGGCCCGTGTGCTCAACAGCTAACAGTCCCTTCTGGCTAGTGTTAAAACCAAATGAAAAATACCGCCTGACCATTGATTACTGTAATTTAAATAAAGTAACCGCTCAGGTTAGCCCTGTTACTAGCTCCAGTACTGAGATTTTTAACTAACTATGGCCAGAGAGTAAATTCTTTTCTGCCCTAGATTTGGTTAATGGGATCTGGTCTTTGCCCCTCAAGGCAGAGGACCAGCATAAATTTGCATTTACGTTTGAGGGTAAACAGTATACATTTACTCGAGTGCCACAGGGCTTTCACTCAGCACCAACCTTGTTCCACAGATACATAAAACAAATTCTGGAGGAAGAAGGGCTGGGAGACTCAGTAATCCAATATGTGGATGACCTCCTGCTGCAGATCCCAACAGAGGAGGACCACCTAGTGCTACTGGATAGGGTACTAGGATTATTGGAGAGGAAAGGATTGAAGGTAAATCCAGACAAAGCACAGATTGGTGACCAAAAGGTTACCTTACTAGGAACCATCATTTCTCCCCAGGGGAGATGAATAGACCCTGCCAGGACAACACTGATCCAAACATTACCATTACCTGCTACTATTACTGGCCTAAGAAAATTATTAGGTATCACAAACTTCTGTAGGGATTATATCGAAGGGTACTCAGAGATCACAAAGCCATTATATAATATGCTAAAAGATGACCCAAAGGGCCAGTATAAGCTCATCTGGAAGGGGGAAGAGTTATACTGATTTAATAAGTTAAAAAAGGCATTACAGACAGCATCAGCCTTAATCCAAGCTGATTACTCAAAACCATTTATCTTACAAACCAATGCAACTGACAACACCATCATCGCTGTGCTGTTATAAAAATGAAATGGAAAGCCACTACCAGTCACCTACCTAAACAGACAACTATCAGAGGTAGAGAGAGGTTTTAACATGTGTGAGAGAGCAGTCCTGGCCATTGCTTGGGCTGTACAAGCAAGTGAGGTGACCACTAGGTTTAACCCCATAATAATACAAACCACACACACCCCTTTAAAATTATTGTTAGAAAACAAAGTTAAGGGAGTTAGTTTAACTCGCCAAGCAAGGTGGCTGTTAGCCCTGCAAGATAAAAATATCACCGTTGAGAAATTGACAGTGCCACACATGTTACAGTACCTGGATTACCAGGGAGAGCCACATGATTGTGGGGAGGTTCAACAAATACCAGAGAGTCACCCTTTGTGAATGGGCATGGCACAAATGGCTATGATGTAGCTTATGTGGATGTGTTAAGGTATTGGGAACAAGGACTCCCATACGTAGGTGCAGCAGTGTATCATGACAACGGATGTTACCACCTGGAGGATAGAAGACCCATACACAAACAGGGAATACTCATAAAGCTGTCACCAGGGGACTCCTCCCAATTCACAGAATTGGTTGCAATTTATGAGGCCATCCTGGCAAACACCAAAGGTAGGTTAGGCATACACACAGACTCACAGTTTGCAGTGGGATCACTTACTACCTGGTTACCCATATGGGCTAACTGAGGTATGAAAACAGCAACTGGGGAGCACGTAAAAAACAGAGAACTATTATAGGCCATATTAAAGGAGGGGGGGTGCCATGCCAGGAAGAATAACCATCATAAAAGTTAAGGCCCATGTTTACTCTAAATACGCTACTCCAACAGAATTAGGAAATGACAGAGCAAATAAGCTCACCAAAATGGCAGCAAAAATAGGGGACCCCTGTAAAGGGATTTGACAAAAAGCTCCCATTCACTCTGTGCAAACTAAACCAGTCATTACAGTGCTCCTACCAACTCATAAACTGTTGCCCAAAGCAAACTTGGGAGATTTACAAGGCCAGGACCCTTGGATTACAAATAAATGTGCACAATCAATGGAGGACCCTCAAGTTAACTATAAATTCAAAATCAGAGACAACATCCTGTTTAGACAGGAGGATGAAAATACACTAAAATGGATACCTCCAAATCAATTAAATCATGATACTGTTATGGAAAACCACCGCTGGTGTGGCCATGGTGGGGGGGGGCCAACAAAACCATGCAAATTGTCAAATCTATATACTGGTAACCTAATATGGACAACACAATTGCGGACAGTCTACGCCACTGTCTAATATGTTTACAACAAGATCCCAAGAGAGAGACAAACCAAAGCTACAACCATTGCCATTGGCAGATGGCCCTTGGGATGCATTGCAAATTGACTGTGTCAGACCACTCCCAATGAAAAAGGGGGGATATAAGTACATGTTGGTGATCATAGATATGTTCTCTAAATGGTTACAGGCGTTCCCCACCAAAAACAACGGCCAAAATTCTAAATAACCAGGTGTGCACTAGGTGGGGCTTCCCCAATATTATTGAATCAGAGAGAGTTACACATTTTGTAAATCAAGTAATGGCCACAATGTGCCAAATAATTGGGGTTCAGCACAGATACCACCTACCATACCATCCTCAGTCATCGGGAATGGTAGAAAGAATGAACAGACACTTAAAAATGCATTAAAAAAGTGCATCCTAGATGCACGAAAAGACTAGGTAGATCACTTGCCTGGTATTCTAATGGCAGTTAGAGGAACTACACAGGCAAGTACTGGATTAACACCCTATGAATTGATGACGGGGTGAAAAATGAGGTTAACGCACCCAGCAGATGTGCTTTCTCTAAGCGGCCCTATTAGTGATAAGATAAAACATGAAAAGTTTCTGTCTGGGGTACAATTACAGTTGGAACAGTACCAAGAATTTGCTGCTCAAAACATGGCCAAGGTACATGAAAAGAATGTTAACTATAGACAACCATCTATGGGATGGGCCACCCCAATAAAAGAGGGGGACACATTCATGGTCCGAAATTGGGAACAAAAATCACCTTGGAAAGATACCAATTGGCTAGGACCCTATACCATGGTAAAGAAATTGGGAGAGACTGCAGTATATGTAAAAATAATTACTAAAGGAATTAAACCAGTGTCCCAAGCTGTGCAACAACAATATGGGGGAACAATCAACTTTTGTAAACAAAAAGAGAATACAAAAGACAATGCCACAATTATGGGTACACGTTGATCAGTATAAAAAGGTATCAGATAAAGCTGACTAAACAATGATACTGCATTTGATTTGTCTTCCCAGGTTGACACCATGCTTACATTACTACTATTGATGGTGGCGACCTACTAGAGTGTCTTCTGACATACAAGCATACGTCCAGACCAATCATGTAGCCATAGATTATGAGGACACTGCTCACTTTAGAATAAACTATACTAGAGACTGCAATGATACCACGACCTATGCCTGAGACATAACCTGGGCATTAAACAATACCCAAATCAACATCTTGAGATTTTGCCCAGAGAGAGAAGAAATGGGCCGGTTGATAAACAGTTAAAATGGAAAACGCCCTATTGTGACCAGCCTTGGTCACCCCACCAAGGATGGATTGAACCAGGTACCGGAACCCTGGTGTTGGAAAAGGTAGCTCCCGAAGATTCAGGCACCTACACAGTGACTATTTTAACCTATACTTTAGTTACCCAAGTAAACGTTACTGGTATCCTGGGTGGAGTTATCTCCCATCACACCAATCCTCGAGAGACTGGTGCACAAGTGACACTAACTGTTAACCCTGCCACATGTCCTAACCTCACTGCAGGGCCAAACGGTGGGCTTACATCAACACCCACTGACCAAACTCTTGTGAATAATGTACAATACATTAGATTACCTGTAAGGTTTGAATTTTCTAGTTGGGACTTAAATAATACAAGTGATTGTGCCAATACAAACATATCAAAATTATATGCCACCATGCTGTTAGATATGGTCAGCGCTTTCCATGCCCGAGAGGTGGGGTTTGTAACTATTAATCAGATCCATGAATTGTTTAAAAGGAAAAAAAGAGATAACAGGACTGTTTGGCTCTGGAATGAGCATCTGGAATCGAGCCGATCTGGAAGCCATTAGAGAACATCAAAATACTATAAACCTACAGGAGGAGAGAGAATTTCCCCTACCATTAGCAATCAATCAGGCTGGACTGGCAGCTGAGGAATGACTGACCATATATAATATGCATGAGATAGCTAAGCTATTTAAACAAGTTGAGAATAACATAAATGACATTATAAATGAGCATAATGAGGAAGTAGGGCACCGTACTATATGGAAAGCTATAACCTGTTCTGCTTATGGATCTTATGTACTAACCACTGTAAATAAGATGTTACAGCAACTAAGTGACTGATCAAATGTAAGATGCCCAAATCAAATTATGATATTGCCCCATGTGTTTGGATGTCAATGACTCCCACTGTTTAAACCCTTGCGCTTATGATAGAGCCCCACCCATTTGGTGGGTAAGGAAAGTGGCCAAAGTATATATAAGATCACAAGAGTTCAGGCCAAACAGCACACTAGCAGACACAATGAAGGTACTCCTCACAGTAAAATGACCCCAAGTGCAGTATACTGAGCAAAGGTATACTAGTGTCGTAAAAGTCCATTCTCTAGATCAACTCCAAGGGGATTACTACACATACTGTGTAAACCCACCTAATATATTAGTGCAGAATAAGCATGGGTCCTGGGTAGCACCAAATTTACATTGTTGTAAAGAGATAAACAGCCAGTGGATCAGGCCAGTGCAATGTTATGTCACAAATTCAACCAGTTTGTGGAAAACTTTCCATGAGAAAAGAGAACAATGATACTGTCTGGTGTCCAGTCCAAATACAAAAATGAACCACCCACCTATAATTCTACTAACCAATATTGTATTGTAACAAATGTTAAAACATTAACGCATCAAGGCAAAACCTGTCCTGTTACCCAACCTAACTTCTGCTTTGTACCTAAAGGTGATGTACAAATTGGAGACTATACTTTCCATCCTATATCACATCATAAGTCATTTCAAATTAATATTCAGACTCAAACTCCCCATCAGGCATATCAAATTAATAACTATGCACCTGCATTTGAAGCACCAATACCGTCACTTACTCTAAATTTACAGAATCTGCTAGACCGTAAGGACACGCATCTAATTAACAATGAGAATTCAGCACATAAAATACAACTTAAAGTTCAAGAATTACTTAATGATGCTGATAATAAACAACTAATATATGGTACCCTAGGTGGACCGTGGAGCATGTTGACATTTAAAGCCCTACTAATGCTACAACTGGTGTTGGTGGCCGTTTTAATGTTTAGTGCATGCTGCCTAAGGCGCACCTTCAGAGGCATGAGACGGAAATGCAAATGCTGTGAGGAGCAGGACTTGTGAGAGCAGCCATGTCATAATTAATAAATAGTCTCTGGACTGTATACTTACAGGAAAAGCCACCCAGAGGGTCCCTAATAAGGCCCCCTATTGGAGGACTTCCACAACTGCACAGGAGACCTAAATTGTCCAAGTTGACTGGCTATCTCAATAGGTACAAGGGGGGATTGTAACCATATAGTGTACCTACGTCGTCATCCAAACCAAACTGTCTAATGGCTCATGTGCACACAGTGGATCAACTTGACCTAGGGGAAACAATAAGTTTTGCTCATGCCATAGCAACATACAACAACATAAGCCTGTATGTCCTTATATGGATCTAGCAGAGACCATTGTGTAAAATACATACCCAGACCTGTCCAGACATGTTCTGCCTAGATACTAATGTTAAAATGACTCCATTGGTGCACAAGTGATTTTATGCTGGGGGGTGAAATGTCTATATATATATATATATATATATATATATATATACATACATATATATATATGCTTGCTTGCTTCACCAAGGTGAAGAGACTGTAACACCAACGGCTGTATAGCATCACGTAGAAATAAACACATCTAAAATTCCTCCACCACACACTCGGAGTTGCCAACCCTTACTCTAATCTGTATGGTAAATGCCACTACTAACAGGTCATAAGAGGTTAAAAGGCTCTCATCCATTGATTTTTTTTTCTGACAGCTTCCCAAGGCCATGATCAGTATGGGTATCAGTAATATATGGTATCCCAAGTAAAATGAGTGATTAATAAAGGAATAGAAACATAATTTTACATTTAGTGTTGGGACTGCATAATGGAAATCCACTGCATACAAAAAAGTCTGCATATGTGGTTCTGTATCTGTTCATTTCACTAGTAAAATAACACATTACTGACATCAGCATATTATATTATGCATGGACAGTATAAGGTCCACACTCGGGTTGACAGATAACAAAAAATATTTTTTTGTAACTTCTCTGTATCACATTGGCAGGGTGGGGGTGAAGGTTGGTAGAGCTTCAGCAGCACATTTTATTTGATTTTATTTGATGTACATTTTAAAAAAATAATTATGCCCTTTGGTTTCCATTTAAGACAATGAATCCATGTGAGGAAAAGTACTGTACATTTCAAACTAAAAATAAATTTGTTAGCTAACAGCAGTTTGCTTTGTAGTAGTTGATGCAATGTATCACCAGTAATGTATTTTCATCTGCAGTAATGAATACACAATAACAATGCATTTTTTCAATTGTTAGCCCCATGAACGCTGATATGAGTTTTTAGAAATGTTGATTAAAAACCATGCATATGGCACACACATTCCAGCTACTATATATATGTAATTTATGGCTATAAATAAAAAAAAGTTTAAAAATAAGTAAGCTGCACTCCTTCAATTGCAGTCTCAAATCTAGCTCTTCTGGCTCTGCTCTGGTGAGATCTGAAGATGCACAGTGCAGAGTGAGTAATAAACTGGGAATGCTGTGCATGGAGGAATGGAATGAGATTGGGCTGGTAAGAGGAAAACTCAGTGTTTTTATGCAAATACACAGTTTTGGGGTCTACTTGTTAGGTGAAGCGCAATATTCAGAATAGGTGAGGGGTGTGTGTGGGGGAAGTTGGTCCTCACACCACTGGACCTTACATATTTTCTCCAATGGAATACAGCTGGAGAGTGGACAAAAGAAAGTGGATGCAGAGTCTAATTGGAGCTGGCACTGATCAGTAAATGTGGAAAATGCTAAAGTGTAGATGTGCACTGTGGTGCTGATGCACACCTCCACATCTACCTGTACACCTCCTGTAGTGACTTGCACTATGCAGACTATGTAAACAGCAAATGGTGGCCTACCAAGTGATAATAATGTACAGCCATGGTTTTATGTTAGGCAGTTGTCAAAGCACCCCTAGTGTGGCAACTACAGGGTTCCAGGACTTGGACTGTGCTTTTCAAGTCCTGTGTGCTCCAGAGCAGGCACTTACAGTATGCTCAGCTGCCTGTCAGAACACATGCCCCCTGCCCTCACTCAGAAACATGATCTAACTCACAATATAATTCTGCACCCTTACAAAGGCAAACGCCACAATACCCTGGACTTGAATGAACCACATATTGATTTAGGAGACACCTGCTGCAGAAAGGGATAGTTGCAAGACAACAATGAGTGCAATAGCACCACCACTTGACACATTTTGCACTCAGGTACTAAAACAACATTTAATTAATAACGCTCTGAGCTACCATATACTGCCTAAGCATGCCATATACCACCCAGCACGCTACACTATATATCGCACCGCATGCTGCACCAAATTAACTACTGCAAATACCACTAAATGCTGAGGTACTGATCAACCTTTCTGTGGGCAGTACTGTATGTATTTATTTATTTCAAAAGTCTATTAAAATCACAGATGTCTGAGTGGAAGGTCAACTGGGTTCAAGCAAACACCATATGCTGTTGTTTAGCATATGGACAGAGACTCAGTCTAGTCACACCAAGGCAAAGGTCTTAGATTTTAGGGAGCAGATTTTGTTAAAATAGGAAGGTATATTAAAGAATCTCTGTCAAGGAGGTAAATAGAAGGGGGGCACAAACAGTGGTAACACCTGAAGGGAGCCATTGGGGAGGTGGTGAGTCACTGCATCAGGGTAAACAAGAGCAAGAGAATGAAGAGGCCACTTTGATTCTCAAGAGAGGTGGCAGTCAAAGCAAGGGCCAAAATGGCAGGGTTTAGGAAATAAAAGCAGACTCAATGAGAGGAAGAAAGAGATGTGTAACTAAGGAATCTAAAATGAGGCAGGAAAGGCAGTAAGGAGTATAAAGGTGCAGACTGAAGAAAGGTTAGCGCAAACAGTGAAGAAAGGAGACAAGACATTCTATAGGTACATCAGCAAGAGGAGGAAGGCCAGGGAAGGATTGGGAGACTGAAAGGAGATGCAGGTGAGCGTACAGAGGGAGACATGAAAAAGGCAGAAATGCTGAACAAATACAGTACTTCTATTCAGTATTCACTAAAGAAGGGGAAGGTCAGGGCATACACATTTATAACAGACAAGAGGGAGGGAAGTAGGCACAAGTCCATTCACAGTGGAGAGAGTCCTGGAGGAGCTCACAAAACTGAAGGTGGACAAAGCAATGGGACTAGATGGTGTACACCCAAGGATACTGAAGGAGTTGTGAAAGGAGCTTGCAGCACCTGTGGTAGCCATGTCCATGGAGTCACTCAACACAGGAGTAGTTCCAGAGGACTGGAAGAGGGCACATGTATTGCCTATACACAAAAGTGGTATTAAAGAGGAGGCAGGGAATTATAGGCCAGTCAGCCTCAACTCAGTAGTGGGTAAGATCATGGGGACATTGCTTAAAGACAGAATAGTGCCATACTTGGAAGCCAGTGGGGTCCAGGATCCGAGACAACATGATTTCATGTCAAGAAGGTCATGTCAGATAAATCTGACAGATTTTTGACTGAGTGTCAAAGGAAGTTAATCAAGAGGGGGCTGTAGACATCGTCAAACTAGATTTTAGCAAAGCCTTCAAAACCTTCTCACACAAAAGGCTGGTTAACAAGATGGGTAGTCTGGGAATGGGGCATGAGGTGGTAAGCTGGGTTAGGAAGTGACTAACAGGCAGGATACAAAAGGTGGTGGTAAATGGGATCCAGTCTGGGTGGGGGGGGTGACCAATGAGGTACCTCAGGGATCAGTCCAGCGACCAGTCTTGTTTAATGTCTTCATTAGTGACATTGCAGGAGAGCTAAAGGGAAATGTCTGCCTGTTTGTGGATGACACCAAGATCTGCAACAGGGTGGATACTCCGGAAGGGGTGAAGAGGATGAGGAGGGATCTGGAAAAGCTTGAAAGATGGTCAGATGGGTGGCAACTGAGGTTCAATTGCAAGAAGTGCAAAATAAGGCAACTGGAAAGAGGAAACCCTGGAGTAAGCTGCAATATAGGGGGTGTGGAGTTGCTGATGATCACCATGGAAGAAAGGGAACTGGGAGTTATCATTTCTCCTGACCTAAAGATGTCAAAGCAGAGTACAAAGTCCGCAGTGAGAGCCAGTGGCATGCTGGAGTGTATAGGGAGAGGTATCAGTAGCAGAAGGCAGTAGATAGTAATGTCATTGTATAAAATGCTGGTGAGGCCTCACCTAGAGTACTGTGTGCAGTTCTGGAGGCAACACCATTGTAAGGACATTGGCAGATTGGAGGCAGTCCAGAGGAGAGTGACTAAGATGGTGCATGGACTGCAACATAAAACATATGAAGAGAGACTCAAGGACCTCAATATGTACTCGATGGAGGCGAGGGGTTTGGGAGAGACATGACAGAAACATTCAAGTACCTTAAGGGTGCAAACAGGGTGCAGGAAGGAGACATATTCCAATATAAGATTGAACAAAAACAAAGGGGCATGACGTGAAACTGAAAGGAGGAAGGTTAAGGGGAAACATGAGGAAGTTTTTCTTCACACGGAAGGTGGTGGACTCATGGAACAGTCTGTCACAGAAGGTTGTGGGTGCAAGCACAGTAGAGGGTTTTAAGCATGCCTGAGACAGGTATAAGGGAACCTTAGCGATAGGAAGAAGGGAGGAGAAGTCATTGACCAGTTAGGGACAAAGTCCACAAACTAGTGTAGGATTCTAGGGCAGATCAAATGGGCCTTCTGGTCTTTATCTGCCAACAATTTCTATGTTTCTATGTAATAAAGCCAGGAGAGTGGTTCCCCATAAAAAATAGAGGCAAATGAAGGGACCTTAGCGCTGTAAGGCAAGTTAAAATGTAATGCTTTTTTCCTGACCAGTAGAGGTGGTCACATTGCCGAAGTGGTCAGTCTTAATCATAGTTCAGCTGGATGATGAGACCAGGATCCCCTCCAAAATATATGACAAGTAAGAACATTGGAGTTACAGTACTTTAAAAACAATTGTAGTCTTTGAAGCAGCAAAAAAAAAAGGGGGGGGGAGCTGCAGCACCTTAACTATATGCTTTTGTCTGGTCACAGACCAGGTACCTCCCAACAAATGTTACTAAGATGCATTCTAAATGCAGCGATTGAGCTTGCCAAACCCTTTATATTTTCCTGTGCTATGATACCCCCATAACTGAATCCTTATTTGCATGTAGGAGTGCAGGGCCCATCCACACGTATGTTCTTATCCTTATTTTCTGTGAGCTCCACTCTCCAATCCCTCCATAATTGTATCCTTTTTGAGAAACGGGATTATCCATTTGCAAAAAAAAAAGGATCCTTCTTTTCAAGCATCACATGTAAATAAGAGTGCTACCGAGTATGCACAGAACCCAAATTTTCAAATACTTGCAACTGTGGACCAGATTAATATCTCTTCACCAAACTAGCAAAAGGCACACGTATGAGGCAAGTCCTTTCTACCCTGGATATTTTAGACCAAAATTGCAAACTATTTGTGTGCTGCAGAGTGACAAAGAGACATCTCAGATTATAATGTTACCCTATGGAAAATTAAGCAAAATTTCAAACAGGTATAACTGCAGACAAAATTAACACATTTTCACAAAACCAGCAAAAGGTACATCTGTGGGCCAAACACTTTCTACCCTGAAAATCTCAGTCCAAAATTCCAAACCATTTCTTCACTGTGGAGTGACAAAAAAGGCTGTGTTATAAACCTTTTGCTGCGTATTTTTTCATGAATTTGCAAAGAAACATAGAAACAATAGAAACATAGACTTTTATGGCAGATAAGGACCACTTGGCCCACCTAAGTTGCTTATCTCCCTACCTATTGTATTAGTTGCAGATCCTAGTTTACCAACATCCTACTTCCTCCCACCTCCTGCTAGAACTGCCTTACATCTGTCCCATGCATTCTTAAGTTCCTCCACTGTTTTTGACCCCACGATATTCTCAGAAAGGCTATTCCCTGCATCCACCACCCTGTTCATGAAAAAATGCTTCCTTGCATTGCCCCAGAGCCATCCCCCCTCTATCTTCAAATTGTGCCCCCTTGTTCTTACACATCTCCTTTTCTGAAAGATGCTGCTCTCTTGGACTTTGTTAATTCTCTTGACGTACTTGAAAGTTTCTATCATGTCCCCCCTCTCCCTTTGGCTTTCCTTGAAGGTATACATATTAAGTTCTTTTAGTCCCTCTTCATATGGCCTCTGGTGCAGACCCTGGACAATTTTAGTTGCTCTCCTCTGGATTGCTTCCATCCCATCTATGTCCTTTTAGAGATGAGGTTTCCAAAACTGCACACAGTACTCCAGATGGGTCTCACCAACTGTCTGTACAGCAAGATAACAACTTATTGTTTTCTACTGGTGTTGCCTCTCCCTGTGCATCCCAGTATCCCACCAACCCTCCTTACTGCTTTCTCACATTGCTTGCCTACCTTTAAGTTGTCTGATATGATTACCCTCAGGTCCCTTTCTATTTTTGTTGTTGTTAAGACCCCCCCCATTGTGTACTCTTCCCTTGGGTTTTTGTTTCCCAGGTGCATTACTTTGCACTTCTTTGCACTGACTCTAAGCTGCCATACCTTTGACCAACTTGTCAAGTCCCTTCTCATCCTTTCCACCCCTGAACATGTATGAACCCTGTTGCAGATCTTTGTGTCACCTGGAAGGACGCATACTTGTCCTTCCAGTCCCTCCACAATGTCACCTATAAAGACAATAAAGAGGACAGGTCCCAGTATTGACCCCTACGGTATCCCGCTAGTAACCCCCCTTTCTACAAAGTGGTCTCTGTTTACTATTACCCTCTGCGTCCCGTTGTCCAGTCAATATTTTACCCAGGTTACCGCCCTGGGACACACTCTCAGGCTGGCTAACTTATCTATTTATTTGTTTTTACTTACTATGCTTTATACTTCTGGTGGCTTGCCCTGACAGCTTCCTTGCTACTGCTGCCAAACTGGGAGCCATCCAGATGTAGTGCCCCTGGATTCCCCCCCAGAGCGGAGCCATCAGAGTCTTCCCTCACAGACCCAGTGGTGAACTTGTTTATTAATCTTTTTTGTGGGACTATGTCAAATACCTTGCTGAAGTCTAGGTAGGCCATGTTCACAGCCCCTCCTTGGTCTACTATTTTGGTCACTCAGGCAAGGAAATCTATTACATTCATCTAATATGACCTTCCTGCCATGAATCCATGCTGCCTCAGGTCCTGTGCCTCACTGGCCTCTAGGTACTCAACAATTCTTTCTTTCTTTCAGAAGTGATTCCATCATTTTCCCTACCACTGAGGTCAAACTAACAGATCAGTAGTTTCCTGCCTCTGCCTTGCTCTCAGTTTTGTGAAGGGGAATCACATCCACCCTCCTCCAGTCCTCAGGTACCATAATATCCTCCCATGATTTGTTAAAAAGGGTAGTCAGTGGTGTTACTAGTTCTCCCCTTAGTTCTTTTAGAATTCTGGGGAGAATCCCATCAGTCCCCATTGCTTTGTCCACTTTCAGTTTTAGGAGTTCCTTCGGGACCCTTTCTTCTGTGAATGGATTGGTATCTACACCCCTATCCAATGTGTTTCTATTATGTGGTTTAGGTACCTCCCTCTCCTCTTCTTTTGTGAATACTGAACAGAAGTATTCATTCAGTATCTCTGTTATTTCACTGTCACCCTCTGCCCACCTCATTCCCCTTTATTAAGCCTCACAATCTCTCCCCTGATCTTTCTTTGCTTCCTAATGTACATGTAAAAGGTTTAAGCCCTCTTCTTAACTGTGTTGGCTATCTTTTCTTAGTCTGGGCCTTTGCTATTCTGACTGCCTTCCCTGTTTCCTTTTTTGCTTTAACTGGTACAGTTCTCTGTCCTGCTCCTTCTATGTTCCCTTATACTTCCTGAATGCTATCTTTTTTCCCTAACCTTCCCTGCCACCTCCTTTGAGAACCATATTGTTTTTTTCCTAAATTTTGTTGTGTTTATTTGCTTCACACAAAGACGTGTTGCCTCTGATGGCAGCTTTGATTTTCCCCATTGTTTCTTCACCCCACCTAAGGAGGATTCTTTTTCACAATTTGCAAGACAGAATCCTTTTTTGTGCTTCTTTTTTTCTCAAATTTGCGAGAAAGGATTCTCAAGCATGAAAAAAGACATGGAAGAGGATTTCAACAAGTTGAAAAACACATTTCCAAGAAATTTTCCAAAAACTAATACCAGAATAGGCTTGAACACGTCCTGAGCAGCAGAACACATGTTGCTTTCTGCTACACATGTCAATTGTTTGAGTTATTTAATTCTGTTTCTCTCACTAACTGACAACCAGAAGGCAGAAGCATGAAAAAAGATTTTCCCATTTGCGACACAAGATGACTTGTTTGCAAACAAGGTTTACCCATTTGCGATAAATTATCCTTTTTCAAGCAGGACATAAAACTGTTCCCACTGAAAATAATGGAAACTTTAAAAGCTGAATAACTTTAGAGTGGATTACTCTTTTTTTCACCAAACCTGAGAGAGGCCCATCTATGAGGCATGTCCTAACTGCCCTGAAAATTCCAGACTGAAATTCCAAACCATTTCTGCACTGCAACTTGACAAAGAAATGGCAGAAAAGTAGTAAATTACACAATTTGTGACACTGTGTATCTCCACACCCACACATCTGACCAGAATGAACTTGGCATATCAAGAGACCTTCAGTCCCTGATGGCCTGTGAAAAATTTCATGCAAACCATCTGAACAGTTGTGAAGTTAACAATCAGCCCAGCAGCGAATATGTGCATCCACATCTTTGTGGCTGCTAAGCCCAGCTGCACTCATATGTGTCTGCATTCAAGTCACACTTAGCCCAGTAGTGCACTGGTGCATTTGGCAGTTTTTTTTAAATGTAACTGATTGACCAGTCATGTGGCATACTTCATTAATATTCAGCAGGATGCATCACCTAAGGGGCTATGCAAAGACACTATGTTAGGGGTATGTTTCCATTGAAGGTTTCCATGGAAACCACAAATTCCCTGACATAGTGTTCTTTGCAGAATAGCCCTTAGTCACATGGTAGCACTGTAGCTGCTCGATTTGAATCATGGTTGTTTTGGGGCATAAAGGGTGGAATTACTGTCTGAAAGAATGCTGTACATGGTTGTGACCTCAGGCAAGTGGCTTTATGTTGGGGAGAAATTGTTTTTAAATTGTTTTAATTACTTTATTTGCTGACTGCATTGAAGCCAACTTCCGGTTTCAACAGGGACTGTCCATCAGTGTGTGGTGTTTGCATCAAATTCCTAAAGTGGAAATTAGGCACTAAATTGTATGGAGAGCTGTTGTTTTCATAAAGAAACACTTCTGTGTATTTACTTAATTTTATAAACGAAGTCCTGATGTGCTATTTGTGCTTGAATCGGAAGTAACTTCCGGTTTACCCCGTGGATCTCCGGTAGTGTGCAAGCTTTATTGCATGCTCAGACTACAGCAGTTCTCACCAGAAAAAGTAGGCAATGCATCCGATTTACAAGTGTACTGGATACATATGAAATATCCAATAAAAATGTCGAGGAGAATTCTTTTATATATTTTTTTTTATTAAGCTCCAGGATTACAAGTACCTTTGAGCAAGGACTGCTCATTTACAAAGGTTCCCCATCAGAGGAGGTGGGTAACATACATACAAAGGTAGACAATAGTTTACAGTATTAACACATATTACAGTTACAGTCACAAATTGTTGCTTGATTTCAGAGGCAGCTTAAATAAGGTTTCAGAGTAGCAAAAGCCAAGAAAGAAATGATAGGAAGGACACACTGTGTGTGCAAGGTAGTGGGGAAACAGGAAGAGGTAGGCAGGTGGAGATGCCTCTGTCACAGTGAGGGGTGGAAGGATGAGGTGTAAGCAGAAATTATGGGAGGAGGGGCAGATGTTTATAGGGTGCAGTAGTTGTGGAAGGTGGCATGAAAGACTGGGGAAAGGCAGGAGTGAGGCAATGGAGGGCAGGAGGATAGTTACCATGAGATGGTTATCTGTTAGAGGTTACTGGTCGCAGTTCAGAGACAGCCAGGGAGACGGAGAGCCTGATTTAGGAGAGGCAGTCACATTGTGAGGTTGAGGTGAGATAGTGCCGGGGATTCCTTTTGAAGGGTCCTAGCAAAGCAGACGCCTGAGAAAGTGCTTCCTTGCCGAAGGTGTTATACCACTGCAGTGCCCTGTGCGTAAATGCCCACTGGCCCATTGTGGTCCTGCACCTGGGAACCTGGAAGATTGACTGTTGGGTGCTATATGTATGCTAAGTACTGCTGTGGGTGGTAAGGAGCTTTTCAACCCTCGGAGGCATAAGCCCGAGGAGTACCTTTTTGGATATCAGGCAGGTCTGGTATTGAATTCGACTGTACAAGGGGAGCCAACCTGCCTGGGCATATAGGTCACAGATGTGTGTTTGATGTGGAGTGCCCGTTAGTAGTCTGCAGGCTTTGTTGAGCGATACTGAGATCCTGCGGAGGGCAGTTGTAGAGGCAGACCCATAGATGGTAAGACCGTAGTCTATGATGGAAGTGACAGAGCTATGAATAGCCATTCTACGGGCATCTGTAGTCATGCAGTGCTTGTGCAATATGCCAATTCATATGTTGGCAGCCTTTGCAACATTGTCTATGTGTTGAGCATAGGAGAGGGTACTGTCCAGAGTGATGCCAAGGTACTTGAACTCAGAGACATGTTCGAGTGAAGTCCCCGAGTGGTTCTTGATGGAAAGGGGCAGAGATTTAAACTTGCTTCTTACATGACAGAATGTCATGACTTTAGATTTGCTGTGGTTCAGGACAAGTTTATGTGTACTCAGCCTATCTTCAACATGCTTAAAGTCTAGCTGCAGCTGGTCTTCCAGGAGTTTGGCATCATGGTGGCTTGTGATCAGAACTGCATCATCTGCATAGAGTAGAATGTTTTGCTGGCAGATACTAGGGAGGTTGTTCAGAAATAGGGAGAAAAGTAGGTCTCCCAGTATTGACCCCTTCGGGACTCCAGAGAGGACTGGCTTTTCATCTGAGGTGACACCGGCAATCCTAATGCATTGGACCCTACCTCTGAGGTAGCTAGCAAACCATTGCAGAGCATCATTGGATAGCCCAATAGTAGACTCCTGAGTAGGAGTGGATGATTTACAGTGTCAAATGCCTTCGTTAGGTCAATAAATACTGCCCCCATACAGTTCCCTTGGTCAAGCATGGTATGGATGAAACTTGTAAATTCCAGCAGAACTGTGGTGGTGCTATGCCCCTTTCTGAAGTCATGCTGCTCTGGGCATTGAACTTTATACTTATCTAGGAATTCGACTAACTGGTCCGAGGCGATACGTTCCAGGGCTTTAGATAAGGAGGGGAGGAGTGAGAAGGGCCTGTAGTTGGGGTGTAGGGCCGTATCTCTGCTTTTATATACAGATGTGATGGTGGACAGTTTCCAAAGTGAGTGGAATTTCCCTAGTCTAAGGGAGAGGTTGAAGATCTTTGTTATGGGTTCAAGGATTTCTTCTAGAACCAGCGAGATCAGCTTCAGGTCAAGGGAGTCACCACTGTACCCAGTTTTGCAGATGGCCTTGCTGATATAGGTTCTGGCTACATGCATTGGTATCTCTTTAAAGAACTGTGGAGTTGTGTGTACCTGTGGTGTGGTGTTTTGGGGTGTGGTGGGTGAAGGGATATCAAAGAAGTTTGGTGGAAGGACACTGCCAAGGATGGAGAATGCATTGCTGAAAGTGTTGGGAATAGCTCCAAGGTTAAGTGTTGGTATTCCATCGATGTTGAGCATAGTGGGTGGTGTCTTCGGATCCTTGCTCATGAGTTCTTTCAGGTTATTCCAGAAGTTTTTACTGTTACCCCAGGAGTTGATTAGCAACTCCTTGAAATATTTGCTTTTATCATTCCAAATTGCTCAAGTGCAGTCGTTTCTGGTAGCTTTATATTTTTGCACGTTGCCTTGTGTAGGTGTTGCTCAGGCACAGTACCAGAGGTGGTCCATGTGTTTGAGCCATGCCACAAGCTCTGCAGCTATCCATGGGTTTTCCCTACCTTTGACCTTAATCTTCTTCAGGGGCGCATAGATATCACAGGCCACAGTGAAACGGTTGATGAACAGGTCCAACACTTTGTTGATATCAATGGCTGTATCAAATGGTACCCAGTCCAGGTTGCATAGGTGGAACTTTAGCAGCTGGAGATACCCCTGCTTAAGTACCCTGGTGTGTATTAGCTTAGGAGGGGGCTTGGTGAGTTTGTTAGCCCAGGAGCAGATGACAGGTGAGTGTTCACTTATTGAGTCAGGGAGTGCTGAAACCTGAGAGATTTGTTCGGGGTGATTAGACAGAATCCAGTCAAGAAGGGTGAACATCCCAGTTCTATAGTTGCACCTGGTGGCAGCGGGGACAAGCTGTGTGAAGTGTTGTGCCGAGATAGCATCCTTATAAACACAGGCCTCAGGCGATAGCCAGTTTATGTTAAAGTCACCCAAAATAATTTGCTCCAATTTGTGGTGCAGGCTTCTTAGAAATTCCAAGACACAGTTGAAGTCACTGGCTTGCTCCTCTGGGGGTAAGTAAACAGAGACTACAGTGAGTCCCTTATTGTGGGCCCTGAGTAAAACTTTAATGATGAGAATCTGAGATGTGGAGCCTTGGAAAGGGGTTGGAATGATGTGTCCCATGTATGTGTCCCTTAGGTAGATGGCACAGCCCCTGCCTCATTTCGCAGGCCTGTCCTGTCAGAATATATAACAGCCGAGGATTGAAACTGCAGTGTCTGGGATTCCTGGGTTTAGCCATGTTTCGACTACAGAGAGGATATCAGGCTTGTGTTGTAGTATCCATGTTTGGAGGTTATCCAGCTTGTTAATGAGGCTACAGGCATTTATGGAGGCGATGGTGAGGGACCCTTCACTCCTGTTTGGGGGGATGCACAGTCCGACCAGCTGGTCCTGGGTTGGGGTGAACATTACCAGAGAGCAGAAGAAGCATAAGGATGATTCTCAGGAGATAGGTTTTGAGCATATTGCATAACATCTTGTTTGTTATTCTTCTGTGCCTCCTGATGCCAGTGGGCTGTGGGGTGACCAGTCTGATTGTGGGTTATTAGCATTTGATGGCGGTACAGCAGGGGGCTATCGGCATTAAGTTTAAGAAGGTACCCAATGTGCCATATTGGGGTGCAGGGGACCAAGGCATTGTCATTATGCGAACCCGTTGTCATTCCTGGTGTGTAGTGCATGTCATCTGGTGGAGCTTGCTGTAGGAAAGGTTGATTCAGGGTGGGAACAGGAAAACATGGGCAGTGCAGTACAATCATTACCACTATTGCCAGCGACTTAACAGGTCAGTTTAGGCAGGGCATGATCACTTTCATGTGTGAGTGCAGTAAATGTTGTCCTGTAATGTGGTTACTTCCGGGTATGCCCCGGGATGCTCCGATAACGTACAGTCTATGTGGCACTAGAAGATGAGAAGAGGTGAAATTTATGCACATAAAAGGTGCATCTGATAAGAGATGCAGTACCTTGTGTAACAGAGCACAAATGAGCTGTAGCTTTTGTGGAATCGATGCTGGTGAGGTGGAGTGGGGAGGGGAGGGACAGACATCAGCACCAGCACCTGTTGTAAACCTCACCCTGGTGATGATCGTATATTACTTGCAGGCATTTTGTCTTGCAAACTGCTAGGAGGATGTTCCATAAATGCAAGGAATGGGCAGTTTTATGATAATAGCCCCTGGTAAGCCTAAAACAGCCACTAGTAAGCAATGTTGTTTTCGGGTACATTGTCTTATTGTGGGTACACAATGCCTGTTTTTTGTATTCTGGATAAGCTATAGAAGTACTAGTTATTTTGCTCAATTTGGAGGTTTCAGTTATTGGTATTTATATGCTTATATGCATTCAGGAATGTCAGGAGAATGTATGCAGGTAGTACCAATCATTTTACTGTGACTGGAGCACCGTTATGACTTATGTGATCAAAAGCAATGAGCTTTCAAAGTGGATGCTATTATGTTCCATTCTGCAAATGTGTTGAATATTTACTGAATGTTGTGTACTGTGCAGTAGTGTACTTATTCATGTATTCTGATCATGATGAAGCAGATTTATGAAGCACAGTTTTATAAAATGAGTGCATGTGTGTATTTTTACATGAGGACTACATTTCCCATGATGCACCATTGCATGCACTTTTTTAAACATAATAAAATGCTTAAAATTAAATTTCTTCAGCATTTCTCTCCTCAGTGTACCTTGTTTTTAACATTTTTGCGCAGTCAGTGTGCTGTCATCGAAAACAAATGTTTTTTAAGTGATTTGTGTGCCGTACTGTATCTGTCAAGCAGTCACACTTTAGGCTGTCATATCTAACTGGAATTGGTTGTGAGGTTAATGTCTTCAGGAGGTGTGGCCAGTATTATTGAAGACCAACTGAAAGCAGCTGATTGTTAGTAGTATATTACTGTCAATCTTTTTCTGACTCTAATTTAGTACCTTAGTTTTATTATCTTGTTATTTTTCCTCAGTTTTTTTGTTTGTTTTTGTTCATAACTAAATGATTAGATTACACTTATCAGTGGAGAAAATTCCTTTGTTTAGCCACCGATAATGGATTACTTTGGGCTCATAGAAAAATCACTATTCTGGAAAATTTCTTGTTGCCTATCTTTACACATGCTGGCTAACATGAATCCAGATATATTTGATAGTGATTCAGAATGCTGAGGAATTTCTTGGATTCACAGAAAGTGACATTGAGGACGTTGTTTGCGATCTATATCAGTTTGATACAGATGAAGACAAAGATGATGATTGTGATAAAGATGAAGTTGTTCCGAGAGCCTGGACAGAACTTCCAACCCAATTCTAGAATTTTCAGAAAAGGTTGGCCAAATGTTCAACCCTGACGTTTTGGAAACATAACTTGACTTTGTAAATAAATTATTCCATCCAAGTCTATACAAGAAGACAGTGGTGGAAACAAACCGATATGCAGAGCTGTGTCAAGAACAGTTACAACGTGAAGACTTGAGGTGGAGACCTACAACGGCTAAGGAGATAAAGATTCTGATAGCCATTCAAATCAACACTTCAATTGTCCATCTCCTGCAGTACAGGATGTACTGGTCCATATCAACACACATGATATAAGAAAAACGCGTTGTCAGAACTGTAGAAAACTGTATTAACTGAACTGTTGCTGTACTAATGGTTAAGTATTGCTAGATTTTATGCAGCTTACTTTTTAAATCCTTATTAATAACCAACCTCATTGCAGGAAGTGGAATCTGAGTGGACTTCCTGTAGAGGATTAGCTTGGAATTGCGTGGTCTGCCTGTCCTCTTGGTCTCTAAGCACAGGATTTTAAGTAAGTGCTTGATAGTTTATAAGATTTATGGAAAGAGAGGAGGTTCAGGGAAAGTAACTGATTAATTCTACTATTCTACATAGATCTTCTCTAGAAGTTTCATTTCAGAGTGTGTCAGGTGTATTTGACAGGTTATGTAATTTTTTGTTTTACCCTCCACAGTGTCCAGCACCTCAGTCATCAAACTATATTTATTTAGCTTAGGTTCTCTACCCAATGAGACTCCCATCTTGTAAGAGCATTTAGATATTTTTAGATATAAGGAGTCTCAAGATGGTTTGGTATGTATCTGCATATCCTTTATAGGCATTTCAATTTAAGGAGACAGATCATTAGGGAAAATACATTTTCTCTTGAATCTCCCTAGCCTATTCTTAACTGTCTGGATAAGCAAAATTATCAAAAATGCATTTTTTTAGGGAGGTGGTGGTGGGGTAAAACTTCAGACTGAAGGTTGTAGCTTGGCAGTAATAGCTCTGGGTCTGACATAGTTTTATATTAAATTATTATGGGATTCAGTGTGGCATCATTCTCTGTTTTGTGTAAATGGATTACTTTATATTACTCCAAATTGATAGGCTTAGCAGGCTTTTCATTTGATAAGGGTCTTGCTTTGACCTACCTGCAATTTAAGCCTTTAATATAATATAAACTTCAGGGCTTAACATCCTTGCTGATGAGTCATGGAGTTTGTATGGGAGTTATGAGTACTTATCACAAACACAGTCTGATAAGCAATTTAAAGTTTAAAGCATAACAGCTCCAGAGCTTATGACATTTATCAACCACTGTATGTTTATTTATTTAAGCATTTTACCAGGAAAGGCATACTGAGCAGTTTGCTGCTCTATTTCAGATGCATCCAGGGGGAAGGGGGAACATAGGTAGACAGTTGAAGACAGTATAAACAAGTGAATACATAGTGGGAGAACACTAACATTTGGTTCTGATTACTAGACAGTAGTGGGTTGCGAGAATCAGTAGGTAGCCAAAGTTAATACAGCATGAGGAAGTACAAGGAATCACAGAAGGAGCAGGACAGGGAACTGTATCAGTTAAAGCAAAAGGAAGCTGGGAAGGCAGTCAGAACAGCAAAGGCCCAAACCGAGGAAAAGATAGCCAAGTCAGTTAAGAAGGGGGATAAAACATTTTATAGGTACATCAGGGAGCGAAGGAAGACCAAGGGAGGGCTAGTGAGGCTTAATAAAGAGGAGGGAGGGTGGGTGGGTAGAGGGTGACTGTGAAAAGGCAGAGATACTAAACAAATATTTTGCTCAGTATTAACAAAGGAAGTGGGGGAGGTACCTAAAACAAACAGTAGAAACACTCTGGATACAGAAGTTGATACCAGCCCATTTACAGAAGAAAGGGTTCAGAAAGAACTCTTAAAACTGAAGGTGGACAAAGCAATGGGGCCTGATGGGATTCATCCCAGAATTCTAAAAGAACTAAGGGTAGAACTAGTGACACCACTGACTACCCTCTTTAACAAATCATGGGAGGATGAGGTGGTACCCAAGGACTGGAGAAGAGCAGATGTGATTCCCCTTCACAAAAGTGGGAGCAAGGCAGAAGCAGAAAACTACAGACCTGTTAGTTTAACCTCAGTGGTAGGGAAAATGATGGAATCACTTCTGAAGGAAAGAATTGTTGAGTATCTAGAGGCCAGAGGGGCTCAGGGCCCAAGGCAGCATGGATTCACAGTGGGAGGTCATGCTAGACAAATCTGATAGATTTCTTTGACTGGGTGACCAAAGTAGTAGATCAGGGAGGGGCTGTGGACATAGCCTACCTAGACTTTAAGCTAGGCATTTGACACAGTCCCACACAAAAGATTAATATACAAGTTAGCCAGCCTGGGAGTGGGTCCCAAGATGACAGCCTGGGTAAAAATTGGCTGGAGAATAGGACATAGAGAGTAATAGTAAATGGAGTCCACTCTGAAGAAAGGGGGCACAGTGGGGTACCGAGGGTTCAGTATTAGGACCGGTCTTCAATGTCTTTTATAAGTGACATTGCAGAGGACTGAAGAAAAGTATGTCTCTTTGCAGATGACACAAAGATCTGCAACAAAGTTGATGCACAAGGTGGGGTGGAAAGGATGAGAAGGGACTTGCAAGGTTAGAGGAATGGTCAAATGTATGGCAGCTTAGATTCAATGCTAAGAAGTGCAAGGTAATGCACCTGGGAAACAAAACCCAGGGAAGAGTACACAATGGGGTGAGATACAACAAAATGGAAAGGGACCTGGGGTAGTCATATCAGATGACCTAATAGTGGGCAAGCAATGTGAGAGGGCAGCAAGGAGGGCTGGAGGGATACTGGGATGCATAGGGAGAGGCATCACCAGTAGAAAATGGGAAGTTATTATCCCTCTGTACAGACAGTTGGTGAGACCCCATCTGGAGTACTGTGTGCAGTTCTGGAGACCCAATCTCCACGAGGACATAGACAGGATGGAGGCTGTCCAAAGGAGGGCAACTAATGGTGGTGGTGCAGGGTCTGCACCGGAAGACATATGAAGAGAGACTTAAGGAGCTGAATATGTATAGCCTTGAGGAAAGGAGGGGGGGGGGACATGATAGAAACTTTCAAGTATCTCAAGGGAATCAACAAAGTCCAAGAGGGTAGCATCTTTCAAAAAAAGAGGTGTGCAAGAACAAGGGGGCACAATTTGAAGATAGAAGGGGGGCAGCTCAGAGGTAATTTAAGGAAGTATTTTTCACAGAGGGTTGTGGATGCATGGAATGGCCTTCCGGAGGAGGTTGAGCAGTCAAAAACAGTGGTGGAATTCAAGCATGCATGGGACAGTCATAAGGCAATTCTAGGGGGTGGGGGTAGGAAGAAGTAGGCTGCTGGTTAACTATGATCTGCAGCTTATCCATTAGGTAGGGAAATGGGCAGACTGGGTGGGCCGGGCGGTCCTTATCTGCCGTCAAAATCTATGTTTCTATGAGTACAATAAATTCGTACTGCAGGCCACTAGCAAAACTGGACCATGTGAGAAACAGTATAAAGCGAGAGAACAATAGTTAGACGCTGAATAATTGTAATTACTAAGAGCAGACATACACTGATATTCTACTAGAGACTTTTGAAATGCCTAGACACAAGCACAGGTAGGGGTGAAATGGGCTTGGAGCATGGATTTAAGGTATGAGAGAGTGGAGAAGTGATGAACGTTAGCTGGGAGGGAGTTCCACAATGTGGGAATGCGGTAGCTGAATGCTGACTGACCAATGGTAGTAGTATGGGACAGCTAGGGACCTAGAGTCTCAGTTTCTGAGAGAGTATGCTTGGTTGCTGGTGTTGGTTATGGCATCAGTGAGGTAGGAGGGGAGATGCTGTGACCAATACTTGGCTGGGATCTTGGCGCAGTGGGTCAGTCTGCGATTGTCAAGAGATGTGAGGTTCGTTGCTTGATATAGATCACAGTGGTGTGTGGAGTAGGGACAGTTCAGGGTGAAATGACAGAAAGAGAGGAAGAGAGGGTCCAGCCTGGCTAATGTGATCTTGGGGCTGGCGCCGTAGACTACATTCCTGTAGTCGAGGACGGGGAGGATAATTTTCTTCAGAATGTCCATCCTGGCTGGAAGGGGGATGCTGTCCGGTAAAGTGCACCAAGCCTGGGGTGCAGCTTCTTGAGTAAGGAGTCAATATGTGAGGAAAAGTTGAGGTGCTGGTCAAGCCAGACACCGAGGTAACTGAAGGAGGTGCAGGACTCCGGAGGGGATCCTTCCAGGGTGTGGAATAAGATTGGGGAGGGGAGTCTAGAAATTTTCTGCCTCGTGCCAAAGGTTAGTGAGACTGTTTTATTGGCATTGAGGAGGAGGTGATTTGAGCGGAGCCAGTGCTGGACCGAGATAAAGTCTTGCTGCAGTCTGGTCATAACCTCAGAGGTCGGGGGGCCGGATGCATACAGCACCGTGTCATCTGCGTACATGTGGATGGAGGTGTGTGGGTAGGCAGAGGGCAGGTCATTCAGGAAGACTGAAAACAGGAGGGGGCCTAGGACAGAGCTTTGTGATACTCCTGAAGTGATTGGGAGGGGTGCCAAGGTGGAAGAACTGATGTGGACAGCTTGGGATCTGCCAGTGAGGTAAGAGTGGAACCAAGATGTAGCCCAGTTAGATAGTCCAGCATTGACGAGTTTGGTCAGGAGGAGAGAGTGTGTCACTATATCGAATGCTTTAGCCAGGTCGATAAAGATGGCAGCTGTGATGTGGCCAGCATCCATCCCTGTGAGGATGGAATTGGTAATCCTGAGAAGGGAGGTAGTGGTGGAGTGGGATTTCCTAAAACCAGACTGGTTGGGGGAGAAAAAGGAGGAGGAATCCAGAAAGGAGGATAGGCGAGAAGGAACCAGGCACTCCTGTAGTTTGGCTAGGATCGGTAGGAGGGAGATGGGGCGATAGTTGTTTGAGTTTGAAGCATCACCACACTTGGGAAGTGAGATTACGATGGCATGTTTCCACTCAGAGGGGACTTTGGCTAGGAAGAAGGATAAGTTAAAAAGGGAGGCCAGGGGTTGTGTTATGGCAGAGGCCGACAGGTGGAGCATTTTGGAGTCCAACCCAGTGGGACATTTGCCCTTATCTGGGTTAAGGGCAATCAGTGCATTGTATACCTCATCAGGGGTGACTTGCAGGAAGAAGGAGTATGCTGCAGGTGTGCCACAAGATGGGGTGATGGGGCAAAGCGTGCTGAGCAGGGTGGGGGGTGGACAGGGGAGTAGCATGGGTGGTTGTGAAGACAGTGTTAAACAAAGTGGCCACTGCTGAGGAGTAAGTGATGGAGTGTCCGCCAACCTGCAGGGAAGGGGTGGAGGGCTGCGATGCAGGGCAGAGAATTGATTTGACCACATTCCAGAATCTTGATGGGAGATGGGAGGAGGAATTGAATGCGCCTATGAAATAGTTGGCTTTTGCTTGGCAGATTCTTTTGGTACTAGTATTGTGAAGCGCACAGTAAGTTTGGAGGTTGGCCTGAGAATTGGAGATCTTAAAGGTTTTCCAGGCCTTGTCTCAGATTTAGAGGTTGGCTAGGATTTTGGGAGAGATCCATGGGAGGTGAGTACCTCGGACCCTGGTGCATCTGAAGAGTGCATATTGGTCCCAGATGGCAATGAACTTGGACTTAAAGAATGACAGTGCCTCGTCTATGGAGATTAATTAACTAATGCGCGACCAGTCAGAATTGCCCAAATCATTTAATAATGAGGAGAGGTCCAGAGTTTTGTAGGATCTGGTCATTATGATTCTGGGTGGGGGAGCTTTAGGTTTGTAAATTTTGCATGTGGAGTAGATTTCTTGGTGGTCACTAAGGGCATCCGGAAGGAGACCTGAGGCTATGATCCTGTGTGGGTGTGATGTGAGGGGACCAATCTAGAAGTGTGTGGTTCTGTGTTTTGTGGTTTAACCAAGTGGGTTCAGAGACTAGTTGAGTTAGGATTAGGGCTGTCACCTTGTCTCAAAATTTGGAATGAGGCTCAGAGAGCCAGTTCAGGTTAAAGTCCCCTAGTATGTGGATCTCACCACCTGCTGCCAGGGAGTTTAAGGAACCCAGGTAGTCCAGTATGGCAGGTGTGTTGGTGTCTGGAGAGCAGTATGTACCTGCTATGTAGATTGGAATTGAGTGGGGGATGGTAAGTTTTACCATTAAGGCGTTAATGGACTCTGAAGGTAGGGATAAGGCAATCATGGAAAACTGGATGGTGGAGGTGATGTGCATAGCTATGCCACCTCCTTTCTTGCCCATGCGGTCATGCCGGAGAAGTGTATAGCCGGGTAGAGCAAATTCTGTATCAGTGTTATGTGGTTTTAGCCAGGTTTCGGAGATAATCAGTATGTCTGGGCTAAGGGACATGGTGAGGGCTTGAAGCAAGGTTATTTTGCACAAGAGGCTACAAATATTTATGTGAATTGGTTTAAGGCCTGTGGAGAGTTGGAGTGGAACGGAATGATTTGGGGTGTGGTGGTGGGTAGGTCCGGGGTTAAGCTCAATATCACCTGCAAGGTGAAGTAGCAGAGTGATCAGGAGTTTTGTGTGATGTGGCACCCACTGCAGCTTTCTAGAGGTGGTATGAAGTATAGCTATGGCAGCTTTTGGTCTCCGGGTGTGTGGCAGAAGGACTAGGAGACTGGTACAGAAGGCAGATGGGATTAGCCTGGGGCCGGTAGATAGTGTGTGGAAGAAGTGGCCGTGGTGCGACTCAGTTATGATAGTAGAGATAGGAATGTTTGTTAGCAGCCTAACACATGGTATGATGCAGGTTGGCAGGGTAGGGTAATTAGACGGTGGGAGGGACACTCAGGGGATAAGGGTAAAGAAGATTAAGAGGTACAGTTGAGACATAATGGAGAGGCTGCAGAGCAAGGGTTAGGATGGTGTTTTATTGCTAAGACCTTAGTGTAGTGGTCTCTAGTGGATACCTGGTATAGCCTGCAAATGGGAAAGTGAGCTGATTGGTTAAAACAGCATGTGATTTCACCTATTTAAATGACAGTTTGCCAAGGGTGGTGGTGGGCGGTGGGGAGCTGACACAAAGCGTCAGCTGGGTTCTGCTTTGTTGAGCTGTTGTGCTGACGAACCGTAACTGTTTGCTGCATGTCTCAGTTGGGGGGTCCACACTCCGGTTCTGGGGAGGGCTTGCACACTGCCCTCACGACCTCCAAGATCTGCCCAAAGCTGTTGTAGGGAGAACACATTAAATAGGTAAGAGGGAGGGAGGGAGGGGTTAGCTACCATAGCCTGTACAGGATCTAAAACTTTAAGCTCAGGATCTAAAACTATAAGCTCCCTGCAGTAGCTGGTAAATAATGTTTAGTTGTTAAAAAAGCTTGCTATGCATCAATACTTTAAGGGGCCCTGCAACAGCTGGTAGTTGATAATTAATTCTTTAACAGCATACTAAACAACAAGATTTTAAGGCACACTGCAACTGCTGGTATCAAGTATTTAGTTCACAAACAGCTTACTAACATTAAGACTTAAGGCATGCTGCAGAAGCTTGAAAATCTGCCTACTATAGTTTAAGGCAAGTATTAAAGCTCCCTGTTGCAGAACAATAATAACAGTTCTTTAGGCTAGGAGCAGACATAAAAAACTATCTCCATTTGTCTGCCGACTGGAATTTGAAATTGACGCCTCTTCTCCTCGCTCTGCTTTGTTGAGCTGCTGTGCTGACAAGCCATACTTGTTTGCTGTGTGTCTTGGTTGGGGGGGTCCGCACTCCGATTCTGGGAAGGGGTACCACACTGCCCTCATGGCCTCCAAGATCTACCCGAAGCTGTTTGCTGCATGTCTCAGTTGGGGGGTCCACACTCCAGTTCTGTGAAGAGCTTCCACGCTGCCCTCACGACCTCCAAGATCTGCCCGACGCTGTTAGCTGCATGTCTTGGTTGGGGGGATTCTGCACTCTGGTTCTGGGGAGGGCTTCCACACTGCCCTCATGACCTCCAAGATCTGCCCAAAGCTGTTTGCTGTGTGTCTCGGTTGGGGGGGGCCGCATCCCGGTTCTGGGGAGGGCTTCCAAACTGCCCTCACAACCTAAGCAATCTAAAGTGCAACAGCTCCAGAGCTTAGGAATTTAATCAAGCATTTTAGCAACCAATGTTTGTTTAAGTAATATAAAGTGCAACAGCTGTACACTTTAGGTGATTTAACTGTAGAGTTTCAACTAGCTTGCAAATAAAGTTTAAACACAGATGGCAACTCGATTTCAGTAGTGCAGCAGTGCCTGTTAAAGTTCTACAGCCCTGTGTGTTACACATGCAAACCTCCAAATGTGAATTAGCAGTATCTGCATATAACAGAAGACTTGATTTAGACAGAGCCATTTTGGAAAACAAGCCAAAAAATACCTTTACCTCAAAACGCTGGTAACTGATTTAACCTAAGCCAGCCCCCTTCCCCCTATCCGTTTGTCTTTAGTGAATACAATCTCTGCTATCCTGCCTATGCTGTAACAGTCCCTCCTTCTCCTACCTAATATGAACTGTCCGTTTCTGTCTCCTTCACAGCCGGGCCATCGAATGTTCTGCCCTCCCCTGAAACGGACTCGATTCCACACCGGTTACTACTGCAGGTATGAGTAAACGAATTGCTAAGCCTGGGCGGCCGTTTTTCTGAAAGCTGCAGCTGTGTGTTTGAGACCCCGCCGGCGCTATGTGCCGGCTACCCCACCACCTCCACCACCACCACCCTTGGTGAGCACCGCCATTTATACACTGGGTCCCATGCAAAAAAGTAACCAATCAGCTCACTTCTTCATTTGCAGGTTACACAACCTCGACAACCTCGACACTAGTGGCCACCCCATCACTTTCCCAGCTGCATAAACGCAGCATCTCATAATGCTGCCACTGTCAATTGCTATATTTAGGCTCCTCATCCCCCTAACATCACTCCCACCTGCCACCTACCCGGAAGCACATTATTTCCCTGCTATAGACTTCAATCGGGCAACTTCTCCCCCTCCACACTACCTCCATCCCTGGCCCATCAACACATGCTATATTATTTAATTGGGACCTAAGCGCTACCATCCTGCTACCCTTTTTCCATGTTGGGCTGTCAATTTTCCACTCACCACTTTCAAACAACTTTTTGCTAACCCTGCAGCAGTTATCAACCCCCCACAAGGTGAGATGGGCATCATTCGTAGCCAAACAGCTGATATCATTACTGCTACTCCTGGCAGGGGACACTGAATCAAACTGAGGGTCACCTGCCCCCCCCAACAACATCACCTCCCCAACTCTCCAATTACCATGGGGGCTTAAAATTATGCATCTTAACATGCAGCATCCTGAATAAATTTACCACCCTACAACCGTACATCCTCTCCCTATGCCCTGATATCCTCATTATCACCGAAACATGACTGAAACCCCATAACTTGGACACCAAACTATCTCTTCCTGGCTACTCACTCACTCGCAATGACCACCTAGGCAAAAAGAAGGGTGGTGGTGTTGCTATGTTCATCTTCTCCAAGCTACAATTCTCACCAGTCCAACTCCCCAAACCAACGCATCCCATAGACTCTCTCCTAATCAAAATATCACTCCCCCACTCCATCCTATTATATGTAGCGGGGTCCTACTGCTCCCCAGACACTCCCCTGCATGCCATCCTAGAACACCTAGGCACCCTAAAATCACTCGCCTCAGGGGGCAAACTACACATCCGTGGGGATTGCAACTTTAACTGACTCTCTAATACAAGCTCCAAGGTCAAAAACCAGGGAACTCCACTAAACCTATCCCAATGAATCATGGAACCTACTTGCTTAAATCATAAATCCCTAAACCACTCACTCCTTGACTGGGCCCTCACCACTCACCCCCATCGGGTTCTAAAAGCTGACCTCCTACCCGACTCCCTAAGCAGCCACCACATGATTTACATAGTAAGGAAAATGTTCAAGCCCCAGGTGCCGCCCTCACAAACTCTACTCACTAGGTCCTACAAATCACTAGACCTTGTCACACTCCTAAACGATCTAGCTAACACTGACTGGTCATTCATCCAACACGCTTCCTCCATTGACTCAGCCCTGGGATTTTTCAAATCCAAATTTCTCGCAATCTGGGACCACTACACATCTCTCAGAAGAGCCCGGGTAAAGGGTGCCCACCTACCCTGGGTAAACGCTAACACTATAGATGAACTCCATGCTAGGGACAAGGCTTGGAAATCTTACAAGGTAACTGGCACACAGGCAGCACTCCAACACTACCACACACTCCGCAATGCATGCATCTGGATAATTCATCAGGCTAAAGCTAACTATTTCAAGGTCTACTTTCACTCAAACCTCAACCACCCAGCTAACTTCTGGAAGACAATGAAATCGCTACTCTCTTCCCCTTCCCAGCCACCCACCCCTGCCTTAAATGTAGCTGACTCCATGGTCACCAATTCAGGTGAAGTAGCCATTTTCAACACATTCTTCACTAACTATGCCTCCTCCCTACTATTCACAAACCTGCACCCACCCACGATCCCACTCCCCCCATGCCACCCCACCATGGACCTTCAGTTTCCTGTTTCGCCTGGTCTCCCCAGCTGAAGTACTAACAGCCCTGCGGTCACTCAACCCATCCAAAGGTAAATGCCCCTCCGGCCTCGACACCAAGATGCTATATCTATCTGCCCTAGCCATCGCCACCCCTCTGGCTTCCCTCTACAATCTCTCTTTTTCTCTCACCAAAATTCCTGCTGATCGGAAGCATGCCACAGTCATCCCTCTCCCTAAAGGAGGTGACCCCACCTCACCGGGTAATTACCGCCCTATCTCGCTGCTCCCTATTCTAGCTAAAGTTCAGGAAAAACTTGTTCTCTCCCAACTATCCATCTTCCTCAACTCCTCCTCCTTCTTCCTCTCACACTACTAGTCTGGCTTCCGGAAATCACACTCTACTACCACCTCCCTACTAAGGCTAACAAGCAACATCCTCACTGGCATGGATAAAGGGCACATCACCTCAGCTACCTTCATCGACCTTGCTAAGGCCTTTGACATGGTCATCCACTCACTCCTGCTATCCAAACTCATCCTCACCAGCCTCTCAGGGTGGCCACCAGCTGGTTCCACTCATACCTGGTAGGGAGGCAATAAGCAGTTAGAATAGGATCACACTCCTCTGTCCCCCTACCTGTTACAAGAGGTGTTCCCCAAGGCTCGGTCCTTGGCCTGCTACTCTTCTCTATCTTTCTGAATGACCTGCCCTCAGTGTGCCCTCTCTCATCCATACACATGTATGCCAACGACACTGTTCTTTATGTCACAGGTCCCTCCCCCACTGAAGTGTCAGCCAGACTACAGTAGGATTTTAATGCAATCCAGCTCTGGTTCCACTCCAACCAGCTGTTTCTCAACCTGAAGAAAACCATCTCACTCACCTTCCGGTCTAGGCAAAGGCTCTCCCGCATCCTCTCCTCCTCAACCTTCCACACCTTAGATGGGTCCCTTTTGGAGACCTGCACCTTGTTCAGATACCTTAGGGTCTGGCTCAATCAGCACCTCGACTTCTCAGTCCATATTGTTGTGATCCACAAAAAACTTCACCCGAAACTGGGCGCCCTATATCGGAACAGAGGTTGTATCCCACTGCCAACCCACAAAGCAATTGTTCAGAAAATGATTCTCCCACTATTTGACCATAGGGACATAGTTTACAGCACAGCCCCCAAGTCCTCCCTTGCCAGGCTTGACCCTCTCTTCCATTCTTTCTGCTGTTTCACCCTTGACCACCCACCCACAACTCACCACTGTGACCTCTACAGATACTTAGACCTGCCTTCTTTACATGATTGGAGAATGATGCACTGCGCTAGGTTAATATCGAAATACTGGACCCAGTCCCTCTCCCCTTACCTTGCAGCTACCCTAGCTACCCAAACTCCTTTAACTTACTCCCTCCAGAACACCGATGCCAGGCTACTCCAACTTCCTCATATGAACTCCGCCAAAGGTCAGCATGCCTTCAAGTTCCATATGCCTTTCATATGGAACTCCCTCCCAACTGAGCTCAGACATTCCACCTCCACACAGCAGCTAAGCCTTCTCCTCAAACAGCATTTTGTCACCAGCTGCATGTGCAGCTAGTCCCTTATGGCAGCCAAATGCTTCATATGTATGTATATATGTATGTATGAACAGTGGACTGCTTCAAACGAGGATGGGACAGGACAAGGGGGAGGGTTAATGAAGGGGAAGGGTGGAAGGGAAGGGCAGCTGCAGAATAAGGGGTGCTAGCTGCACATTTGAGCAGACTTGATAGACATCTAGGCCTTTATCTGCTGGCAAATTTCATATGTTCATATGTTGACTACGTGTTTGGCTCTTATTTAGCTCCAACTCTGTCATTTGCACTAATAGCTATTCCCCTCCCATGAGGCAGGTGTACCTTGCATATTGTGAATATTTTGTCAATGTAATGTACTACTGCATGTATAGTTCTCTCCAACTCCCCCTTCCCCAGGATGCACCTGGAATTGAGTATTGCATCGCTCAGTATGCCTTCCTGGTAAAACTTTTAAATAAATAAATACGCTGCCCTCCCCTCACGGGTCTGGGTTTGGGCTAACAGGTTTGATACAAGTACTGAGACTTTTAAGTGATGGCCAAGATTCCTTTTTATTTACAGTTTACTTGAGAATGGAGCACTGGCCAAGTGTATTTTTTGTAAGATTTTAACCCTTGCACTGCCTAGCTACAACATTCATAAACAAGCTCTTTATCTACTGGTAACGTGCAATATGATTTCACACTGCTTAACCAGTCAGCTTAAGTGGATTTTGTTTTGGAGCCAGTTATTTTATTAATACTTAATACCTTTGATCTTTTTTCTTAAAATGACTAAGCTGATCAACTTAATTTTGTATTAAGCTAAATGAATTAAGTGTGGGTTTTTGTTGGTGTGTTCTGAGAACTTGTTTGCCACAACTCTCTACCTGGCTAGTTTCACCTTGGACTTTGGTTCAGTGATTATTCTGGCTACACAGTGAATTATAACCTACTGGTGTTGAAATATTTTTAACATTTAATTTTAAATAACTTCTCAATTTCATTGTATTGTTCTATCTCTTTTTATTAAATTTGGTATATAGTATTATTAGTATAAATTATCCTATTCTAATAATTTAAATAAGTCTTGTTATTCTAGTTCATTTTCGATTATACTCAGCTGTATTAGTGAGTTAATTTGTGCGTCACACATAGGCTTCTGATTTAGTGGACTCGCATAGTCTGACTTTAACTGATTGTGTTAGATAGTGCTATTATTTTATTATCCTTAAGCTACTTTGCATATTACTCTTGGTCTTTTCTCCCTCTTGTTATGTCCTCCACTACTTTATGTGTTGCCTCCTGGAATGTTAGGGGCCTAGGTTCCCCGATTAAGAGGAAAAAAGTACTTAGTTACCTGCAAAAGTAACGTGGATATAGCCCTGCTTCAAGAGACACACTTATTGCCAGATGAAGCAACAAAGTTGGCTAGGGGGTGGGTCAGACAAACTGAGTATTCATGTTTCTCTTCAAAAAAGGGACATCAATATTAATTCATAAGGGTGTACCATTTTTTAAAAGCAGTTATGTGTCAGATCCTGAGGATCGTTTTCAGTTATTAGAAGGTATGTTGAATGGGAAGCAAGTGATTATTTGTAACGTTTATGCCCCTAATAAGGATCAGAGTCACTTTTTTGATGAAATTGCTATTAGGCTTTGTTCACACACTAATTCTGAGATCATATGTGGAGGTGACTTCAGCAAAGCTTTTGACCTGTTTCTAGATAGATCCAACGTGCACACTAAGGGACCAATATTAAACCCCAGGAAAGCTTTTTTTAATTTGAGAGTGGATCTTGGACCCGTAGACTCTTGGTGAGTGCTTCACCCTGAAGGGATGGATAATTCCTTCTATTCATCTAGACACCTCTCCTATAGTAGGCTGGATTACATATTGATATCTAAGGGTTTGAGTTCTGTCCTCTCAGCATCAGACATTAAAAATGTGATCTCAGACCATGGTATGGTGACAGCCCACCTCTGGGTCATGCATGAAAATAGGCAGAATTTGTCTAGTGCACTTACTTGGTTAACAAAAACTAATTAACTATAAATAAAGGGGGAGTTTGCAAGCTGTACAGGTTTATATGCAACAACTCTGACCGTCACTTAGGTGGTGAAATCTTGAAATATAAATGGGAGTTGGATACAGGAATGACTATCTCCACCATAGATTGGAAATCCACCTGGAGTAATGCTTATCATGCTTGTAAAGAGGTGCAGGGTAGGACTTTACAATTTAAGATTCGTCATAGATATTACAATTCCCCCTATAGACTGGAAAAGATGGGTTTCTGTCCCAATGGTATATGCTGGAGGTGTAATGAACCTCATGCTGGTCTACTACGTACGATATGGGACTGTCCTCAAGTGCTCAAATTGTGGGCTTTTAAACATACATTTTGTGAAACTGTTATTGGAATTAAGATCTTGTTTTCCCCTTAGGCTTTTATATTAGGATTTTTATCTCAGTTTAAGTCACTTGCAAAATATCAGATTAATTAGAATTTGTTATCTTCTCTGGCCATCAAGAGATTAATACTGGCTAACTGGAAGAGTTCTACAACCCCATCTTTATCTGAATAGTATAACAATATGTCTGCCCTAGTGCAGAATGAAAGAATCTGTGCCTCGTTACACAAACAAATGCTTAAGTTTTTTGCAACGTGATCTCCATTTTTAGAATTGGAATTAGATGTGGCTGTTTGATCTTGTCTTACTTTGATTGGCAGATGCTCCACATTCTTCCTATATTTGTTATCTAACTGCTGAGATCATTTTTACATCAGTATGCAGGCTATTGAATGGTCCTAAAGTTTATTTTCATCTTTTGCTCTAGTTTTTAATTGTTTACTTTTAGCCAACTTTATATAGACTGAATCTGTGTTAACATTTTATGCCTTACAATGATGTTTTATTAATGTATGTTTTTTTTTTCTTGCAACTAAATAAACACACTTTTAAATTCAAAAAGAAAAATCCAGTAAAAAAGGACAAGAACTTGAATCAGTTGCTCAGATGGAAAGGACCCTCTGAATGTCTTATATATCTGGAAAGGAGGGAGTCATAGCATCTCTTTGGGTACCTCACTGTGTTGGAGGGGTTGAAACGCTTCACTGGCTGTTCCTTATAGTGACAAATGATAGCTGATTAAAAAGTGTAATGTATCATCCACTTCTTGCCCATGTCAAACCTGTAAAAGTGCATTGGCATAAGGGGCCACTAGGAGCTGATGGTGTTTGTTTTGACCTTCCACTCAGGAAAGAGAGGATCCTTTGGATGCTCCTAACCCTTTCCCAGCCTTCATCCACTCCTGTCATTCTGGGCTCGGCAATGAACTTGGGACGTCAGTGTGTTAGTCAAATACCTATTAACGTGACAATGTATTTGTTGCTTTCTATTTCCATGGTGTTGTTTGTTTAGTTGTGTTCCATTTTTGCAGGTTTATACAGGGAAAGTAGGAGCTCCAGAGCAAGTAATAAAAGATTTGACTTGTGATCTACATGGAAAGAATTATCATATTTATTATGATAATTTCTTCACAAGTGTGATGGTAGCAGAAGACCTGCACAAGGTTTCATTATACACCTGTGGGACTGTCAGAACAAATAGAATTGGTTGTCCAAAAGAACTAATGCCTGCAGCTTTGAAAAAGGAAAAAAGCGGGCACACACAGGAGCTGCAGAAAGTACAGCTGATAGCAACTGCTTGGAAGGACACCAAAACTGTGTTCATTTTATCGACAAATCATGACCCTACTGGGCCGATGTCCTATGTGTCATGAACAAGTAAAGATGAGAAATGGAATAAAGTGCTATGCTTCACTGTCATTCAAATGTATAACAACAATATGAATGGTGTGGACATGGTTGATCAGTTGTGCACACAATACCAGACCCCCAGACGTTCTAGAAAATGGAGATAGTACCTTTTTTGCTTCTTTTGGGATATCGCGGTTATAAATGCTTATGTAATTTTCAGGGATTCCCTGAAACACCAGAGAACAACAAACAGTGACACCCCCAAACCTAGTATGCAACTTGACTTTCTAAAACATGTGTCCATACAGATGATTGAGGGATTCACTGGAAGAAAAAGAAAGGCACTACAAAAACCATGCCCTGCATTGGTTGCAGACTTAGAAGCAATAGTGAACATCTCCCAATAAAGAATGCAACATGGAAGCAATGCTGGGTGTGCCTTGCAAAGAAACTACCTGTGCGCAAAAACACATTTATTGAATGCATGGCACTCAAGATCGCAATCTGTATGGATTGTTTTGCAGCATATCATGACCAGATATGAACTGGTAGTCTTCATGACTGATTGCTGTATTTGTAACTTGGTTGTGGTACACAACTGTTTACAACAAACCTTGGCTGGATGGCAAATGTATTGATTTATTTATGTACGTATTTATCTATTTAGTTATTTATTCATGTTTTTATTCCATTTTTCAGTGTGGTGCAATGGATATATTACCAATTTCCAGCCAATCAAGACTGGTAATTTTTTTTTTTTCATTCTCTTTCAGGTGATACCCTGGTTGGCACTACTGTGACTTGTTCAGAGTCACACAGCATGCAAGTGTATGTTGTCCCGTGATCCCCCACCAGAAATAAAACTCTCTACACCTGCTATGTTGGATGCACGCTGGCAATATTTATTAAAGTCACACAAATTATATTTACATTCCCCACTTCATATTTTAACAGTACACAGTAAACTAACAATCAAACTCAGTCCACTTCTTCCCTCCGGAAACTTTCTTCCATCTTGATCCTCTTCTTGCGTGTTGTGTTTTGGGGTCCGGACACTGATCTGCCCCCCATCATCACCAGAACCAGGTACCACCACCAGGTACCACCACTTACCTGAGCCACACCCACACAAGGTCAGTTCCCGGGCCACACCCCACCAGGTCTGGACCTGCGATCCGAACCCTAGTTTCTATCCCTTGCCCCTCCCCCATTTACTTCCATGACTGGGTTCCTTTGCTCCCAACTCATGCTGCCTACCCCCCCTCTCTACTGCCCCCCATTCCCCATTCTGCTCCCCATTCTCCCCTTTTTTCTCCCTTCTTGTGGGCAACTTGCTTCCCCTGTTAGGGCCCCTTCCAGCCACTGGGACCATCCGCTGCCCTTCTGCAACTCCCCTGACCTCAGACCGAGGTGCACCTGGTTACCATGATTTTATACCTTCCATTTTCTTGTCATGCCAGCCAGCACCAATCCCAACTGCATAGTACTGTGTGGGCGAGTGGGGAAACTTTTTCCAACAAAAGAGGGAGACCTGAGGGTTGCAAGCTCCTAAGTAGCCCCTCAAGACCCTGCCCTGAAAGCCCCAATTAGCCCCTCCCCCAGCCAATTGCACTGCTCTCTCATCCCCTGGTCATTTGACTCTCTCTGATGTCACTGGTCCCTTCCCCTCCTCTTTCCTTCCTCTCCTCACCTTTACATTTTTCTGGCAGAGGGACATTAGACAACCTGGCCTGCCTTTTAATGGCCAACCCCATTGTCCCATGATCCTCCACCTGAAATAAAGCTCTCCACACCTGCTATGTTGTATGCATGCTGGCGATATTTATTAAAGGTACACAAATTATATTTACATTCCCCACTTCATATTTTAACAGTACACAGTACAGTAACAACCAAAGTCAGTCCGCTTCTTCCCTCTGGAAATTTCTTCTGTTCTGATCCTCTTCTCCTTGTGTGTTGTCCTTTGGGGTCTGGACACTCTGATCCAGTCCCCCCCCCATCATCACCAGAATCATGTACCACCACCGGGTACCATCACTTACCCAGGCCACACCCGCACAAGGTCAGTTCCCGGGCCACATCCCACTAGGTCCAGACCTGCAATTTGACCCATAGTATCTATCCCCTCCCCCCTTCCCCACTTACTTCCACATCTGGGTTCCTTTGCCTCCAGTCCGTGCTACCTAGCCCCTTTTCCTCTCCTGCCCCCCTTTCCCCATTCTGCTCCCCCCTTCTCCACTGATCCATTTCCAGCTTGCAGTGGATGATGGGGCTCTCCCCTTGCAGACTAGAAACAACCTGGATCCTCCTTAGAACTCTCCCCCATATCCCCTATGGGCCTTAGTAAGAGGCGCATGCCAAAGCCAACCTATAACACCCCATCCCCCTGTGGACCTCCACATGGGGTGTGGTTGCTGACCAACCCTGGACCCCCCGGACACCACAATCGACATCCTCCAAATCGACCATTGTGGCCTGGACCTGCATCCCCCCCATTCATAAAGCCCCTCGAGGCTGGCCCGACCACTGCAGCCTCAATTCTGCCAGAAAGCTACTGCTTGGGCCCTATCATGCCTCCAATGCATTAACCCTGCACCCTGTCATGGTCATGTCCAGGCCCAACTGCACCCCTCTACCTGAGGCTGCTGCCACCCCTCTGCCAAAGAGATGAATGCATGCCCCAGGGGTCCACACCCTGAGTTTCAAGCCTGGCATGGGAGAACCAACTTCATTAGTTGTTTGACCTCCCTTTCCAGAACCCTCTAGAGCCACTGGTCACCAGCACCCCACCTTCCTTGTGCCCCCCCAGACTCTGCATTTGCCATCCCTGCACAGGCCCCATCCTAATGTAGCTACATCACTGCACCCGATGTCTTTTTCCTTCTGAACAGCCCCTGATCTGGACCTCCCAATAAGCCCTTTGCTCCTTTGCCACTCAATGTTCTCCATCAGTTAGGCCTGGGTGGCCTGCCACCTACTTTGTGGTGCCCACCTTGGCCCCTTCGCCAATTCCCCTGGTCAACCATCCTTCAGCCAGGATTCTCCCCATAGTGCGGCGCATCCAATCCCCAGTCTCCCTGGTCCTCTCTGTCCCATTGTGACCATCTGCCAGACCGATAACCCGGTGATGACTTGCGGCCATCCCCTGACTTAACCAGGCCCCTTTTATGCCTGCATTTACTCATCATGACTGCATGGGCCCTCTGCTCTGACCCCATCACCTGCTGCCCGGACCAGTGGCACATTCCTCCTCCTGGTCCCCCATGTTCCTTGCCCCTTAATCTGCTCTAAGCCTCCCCACTGAGATAGCCACCTTCCTGCCCCATAACCTGTCAATTCCCAGTAGCTCTAGAACAGCGGGCCAGGTCCTCCATTTCTTCTCCCACCATTGGGCTCCCCATGTGCCCGCACCCTCCCCTCAAGACATCCCTGATGGTCCCTCTGTAGACTAATTTTAACAGCATGAAATGTCTCAGATTTCTTGCTTGCTCCTGCCCACATGCTCAGCAACCTCTTGTTACCGGGACTACATTTAAATGTGTGTGTGTGTCACTGTTGGGTCAACTGCTGACCAAGCAGTCTGGAGTTTGGAAGCAGCAAACCAATGATCAGCCCAGCTGACTGTGCCCACCACTCTCTGCTTCGAGAGGAGGAAATCTTTGCGTAGTTGAGAGGAGCTAGCCATCCTTGTGCTACCATGGCTGACTTATTTCCTCAGCACATGCCATTCAGCGTCCTTCTCAACCTGCTTCCCATTGTACCAGGTTCTGCCAGCTACTTCTCTCTGATGGCACTCATCCCCAAACCTCAGTTCTCAGCCCGTGCGGGCTCTCATTCTCTCCTCATGCCCAGCTGGTCTTCCTCCCTCCCTTTTCCTTCCACTTCCTGCCCCCCCAAACTGATAATCAACCTTGCTTTTGCACAGATACCCTCCACTTTGAGTCTCCATAGTATAGCCTAGATTTGGGATTCAAACCCCTGCATGAGCCAGTCTACCAGCCCCAGCTCCTCTCTAAACCGGATAGCCTCTGGACAAAGTCTCTACTCCCAGGGGACCCCAGCATGCCAGCCAAGGCTCGTTCCCCCCCTGTCTGTTGCCCCTGGGTCCCCCCCAGCTTAGCTTGCCATGCCCCAGACCTGGTATCCATGCCAAGCCTCTGGAACTGTCCAGGACCGGCCCTGGCCCCCAGGATCCCTGAGTGCTAGCACCATCCCAATCAGCTATTGAAGCCACTTGTCAGCCTCGGCCTGTCAGCATAATACTTAGATCTCCCTCCAAATTCTCCAGTTTCTTCAATGCACACACCTCCTTTGTCCCTAGTTCCATTCTCAAGTTGGTGAGCCCCACTGCTACCATCCTGGCCACTAGTGCACATACTGATGATACGCTTCTCATAATGCCCCCCTTTTCTGCTATGTGCCCCACCTCCTTCATTCCTTTACCCTGTCTCATCAACTGACGCCCTATCCCCCTATTGCCCCTCCAGTAGCCAGCTGCCACCGCCCTCAGTACTCTTAAAGCCAAGCTCATCACTTGCCCTTGCAATTGCTCCCTTCTGTCCCCATACTCTCTTCCCTCTGCAGTGAGGGTTCCATGCCTGGAACAGTAACCACATTTCTTCCCTCCTTAGAAGCTGCAACCCCTTTCCCCAGGAGCTACTTGCACCCGCTTGCCTCCCCCTCTCGGTTAAGCACAAAACTGCAGAAGTTCTTCCCAAAACTACTTCCTTAAACCTTCTCAGTGCCCTCCATTTTCACCTGTTGCAGTCCACCCAGGTTCCTAAGGTCATCTCCACTACCCCCTGCCTCTGTCTTTCACAGACAAGACCCTGCAGTGGATGGATGAAGGCGAGTAGATCTCCCCCAATGCTATTGACCATACCTCTGGTTGCACACTAATGCTACCTTATCATGTATAACAAACCTAATGAGGATGATATCCTCAAAGGCCATCTTAATCCCCCTATGGGCTGATTTCAGAAGATGATTTTGGTCTGTCCACTTGCTTAGGGTACGCTTAGAAATGCATGCAACTGCTCCATTTAAACAAATCGACACCATATTGGCATTGAGCCAGCCACCTGGTTTGGCATAAAGAACCTTATTCTTTGCTGAAAGACCATTTCACATCTAAAACCTGCCCCCATTACAGGCAAGTCCTTCCTCAGACCAGATTAGGCCTTCTCTCCTCTAACTGTGTTCGTCTCACCTACCCACCTCTGCCGGAACACCCTAGAATTATTACCGGCATGACTGAGGCTTTCAGGTAACCCTTTGTTAATTCTTAACCGTGCCTATATAATTCTTCACCTCCCAGGACCAAGGCTGCCCTGAGTTAAAAAAAAAAAAAAACAGATTTTGCACCCATGGTATACGAGGAAGTTGGCATGAACACACCTCCTTGACCCTTACGTTTTATCCAATTCATTATAATCCTTCTAGCCACTTCATAAATGGTAACACTTGCACATTCCTTCTTAGTTCCCTATGTGTACCGCATGCATTCCCAGCCTTGGCACGATGCTATCGTGCAACTTATCTACATGCTCCTATTGTACCAACCCCTTATGAAGTATCACATCAGAATTAGTACCAATGCAACAAGGGCTTCCAGGCTCCTGCAGGCCATTATCATGCTGCACCCATATATAATCCCTCACCTTCTAGGACCAGAGATAATGATGAGTTAACCTCCAAGTTTGAGCCTACAGTATACCATGAAGCTCAACTGCAAAACTCATGTCTCCACTGTGATAATAATACAGTTAGCTGCTGCATAACAGGTAATCTGTACATATACCTTCCTATGTCTCTATGCCTGCCGTAAGTATCATCTGCCTTGCTATGATTTTTTTTTTTTTACTACCTTCTTGTAACACCCATTATATTGCGCTGTGGAGGACAATAACTACTCCTGGCCTTGACCTGCTAAAAAGTATGCCATCCATACCTGTACCCCCTGCTTCTGGTACCTTGCTAGCAGGGCCCTGCAACCTCTTACTAGATCTGCCTTAATCTCCTAATGGATGTCCACATCCTTGGATATTATTCTCCTTTAGTGGCCAATGCGCCCCCTTGCTCCTGCCTTGCCCCTACCCCTCTGTTGGTGGAAACCGAGGCTGCCTGTACTGGGGTTCCCCTCTGCCATAGCATAAATACTCTTCTAAAATGGAGATAACCAGGAAAACCAGCCTGTCAGTGCTGAAGCACTGCTGGGCAACCGCTCGGATAACCCACCCCTCTGGCCAGGTCACTCCTCTCCTCCTCTGAACAGGATAGTTTTAATATTTATAAGGAATTATTGTGAACCCCTACCCAGAGACAGGGAGCCCCCACCATGACTACCAGATGTCCCCCACCTTCACGGGGCCCCGCGACCTTCCTGGCCACAAGCTCCATCGCCAATTTGAGGCTGCAAGTTGAAAAGCCAATAAAGCATGGCTGGGCAACAAATGAACCTAACCTTGCAGGCCACCCAACATGGGTGGCGGGTGCCTCTTGACCCATTGAGGCCTTGTGGCCTGGCACCCTGTGGCCACCCTAGTGAAAGCTGACGGGAAGTTGCTGGACGCCCTGCCCAAAAAAGAATGCAGAGTCCTGGCATCTTGTTACTGTCCTGCAGCCATGGGAAATCTGGGACCCATCAAGCCAGCCAGAGAAATGCCAGCCACTGGGTGCAAGGGAAAAACTAGGCCCAACTGCCTAGCACCGAAGATACTCCTGATCAGGGAGGTGAGGTGCCCAACTTGTGGCAACCATGTGGCCTGGAGCTCCGGGGCTGAACAAGCACAATTCACCGACATGCCCCTAGATGCCTTGCCCAAAAACCTGTGTGGCCTCCTGTGACTGGCATCCATGTCCTGCACCCCTCGGTGAATCAGGGCCCCCGAAGCAACATGCGAGGCCAACAGAAAGGAAACCAATACCCGGCTTAGGATATTGCCTCCTTGTGCCTCTCACAACTCTGCTTGCCAGAAACACCCCCAAAACAGAGCATATCCTGTTCATGATGCCAACTCTCACATCCACCTCACCCGGGTGAAGTAATGGAAACCCTCAGAGTGATTTTCGACACACCGCACCTGCCTTCAAACCACCGCTAGGTGCTACATAATACACCGTAATGTATCCAATTGTCCAGGCTCCATCTCCGTGACTGTAATCCCCCTCCCTTCTTATGGAATCCTTTTTATGCATTGTCCTGCGACAAACTACCTTGTTATATGTCCTCTGCCTGGCTCACTTGACCCAGGCACGCTGGCCGCCACACTCAGTGCCCCGAGCTGTGGCCCACGTGGCACATGCTGCCCCAAGACTGCCCCTGTTCAAAATCCATGCCAAGCAAATCAACCAGCTACCATTCCCTCTCCTTGAGGTACCTCACTGCAACCAACAGCAAATGAAATCTGCCCTCCCCTAGCCGCTCAGGCCAGCCATGATCCCCACACCCTTCTGGGGCAGCTCCTCCATTGCAACTGCCCACTTACTTATCAGAGCTGCTCGACCGCTACCTTCTTGCACCTCCCTACATCCATACCAGCTTAGCAAACATAGTGCTACAGATAATACAACCTGATTTCCCCTTTTTATTTATTTTTTTTTTAAATGCTCAACTTTGTATCTCTGCTGCATTCGAACTGCTGGTCCTAGAAATCCAATTTAAGTTTAGAAATGACCGACTATGCTTCTCTTATCAGGACTGGGACAGAACAACACCAGTCACTTACAGTCTTTAAGTATGCGAGCCCCAAAGTCTTCTAGGTCACAGCCCACAACACCAGCAAACAAAAAAGGCTTCACATACCCTTATATCCTGTCATTCTACTCTGCTATTCCTTCATTCAAGAACAGCTCACCCTACTGGAGCCTCCCCCACTTGGTCCACGTGGCCCAAGATTCTACTGATGCCAGACTGGTGAATGGCCCATGACCCTCATGAAGCACCTCGCCCCACAACTGCCCAGACTGTCCGTGGACAACCACCAGGCAAACTACCAAAATTTCCCCTCTATGAGGCACCAAGGAAACCAAACAAACTGCCATCCTGTAGCGGGCACCCCACAAGCCAAAAACATTCCTATGCTCAAGCAGCGCTGCCTCCTATGATTGCCCGTCTGCTCGCCCATCTGCCCACCCTGACTGCTGCAAACATACTCGTCCTGCTGTGCTGTACTATAGCCCTGTTCAAGCCACAATAAAACTCCAGATAAAATATGACTGGAAAGGACAGAATGTCCTACTACCTAATTCTTGAATGGGAGCCAAACGCCTCCCCACAACACCAACGAAACAAACAGAGCAGCACCCCATTACCATCCCTGCTTATCTAGCCTGCATTCACTTCTTTTTTTTCTTTTTTTTTGTAAACTTCCACCATACATTCACCGACAGAAAAACAAGGGGGCCCTACTTAGCCTAAGGGCTAGGGTCCCTGGGTAGTGCCTTACCTCTCAATTGCCAACAAAGTGCTGAGAAGAATCTTTTTCCAGCAAAAGAGGGAGACCTAAAGGTTGCAGGCCCCGAAGTGGCCCCTCAGGGGCCCTGCCACCAAGCCCCAATTAGTCCCTTCCTCCCTCCAGCCAGTTGCAACGCTCTCCCATCCCCTAGTCATTTGACCCCCTCTGATGGCACCAGTCACCTCCCCTTCCCCCCTCTCTTCTTTGCATTTTGCTGGCAGGGGGACATTAGACTACCTGGCCTGCCTTTTAATGGCAAGTCCCATTGTGGCAATCAAACCCATGACTGACATATGTACCAATCTTGTTCATAGCTCATTATCAGAACCTGTATGATATATGCCAGATGCCAATTTTATGAAGCGTTCTTGTGTTTCAGGGGATGCTAAACATTACATGTTCACTGTCAGAACATAGTTTATGATGTGCCATTGTTGAGAGAATGCTTTGTTTTTTCATATTTGTAAGTTATGTTTCATAAAGTGGTTTTACTAGAACAGAATGTCAGAGACAGTAGTTTCAGTTTATTCAAAATCTTTATTAAATATTGAATTTATAACTTCCATTTACATAGTTTATAATTCTTCTTATCTGAAACACAGCAGTCAATATGTATTGTCATATGTAGTATATAACATGGTCCCCCTAACTTTATTGAAGCGTACAATTTCTTTTTTATTTCTATTATGTGCTTATACCCCCCGAGCCTGGCATTGGCTCTAGTCCCTCACTCAAAGGCACTCAGCCTCTGGACACACAGTTTCCTGGGCCCAACACCCCCTGAATCACCCATGGGTTTTGCCCCAGTAGCAGGTTGAGGTGAAGGGGCAATGGCTTTACCTCCACCTCTGGAGTGAAATCCAGACATCAGGGGGCAGCTAGAGGGCTGGTGCAGCCATCATGGAGCCTGCCAACTCCTTTTCCATCCAGGTTTCTTCCAACCCCCCTCACCACCAATGGTGTACATTGGCAACATGTCTGCCCGCTAGCATCTCTCCCCAGCAGATGCCAAAGGGCAATCAACGAGTGGGATGGCAAATCCTCCTTCCCCAAGGGAGGAGAGCAGTCCTCCAGATGCTCTATCCTCTCTCTCTCTCTCTCTCTCTCCCATGCTGACACCCGGTGGGCCAGGCTCATTCCTGAAGCTGGGTCGCTGGCGTGGCGTGGGGTGTAGCGACCAATGCCTCAACCTCCAGCACCACTGAGCCTGCAGAAACATACAATTTCTTGTCTATTTTTGCTATCACTTTAGACCCTTAGGATGATGGCTCATTTGTAGGACCAAGGAGCACATACTGTAAGTCATATTCTGTCCCATTGTACCATATCTGCTCTGCTGAACTGACTTTATTTATGATGTATGTTGCTTTCAGGTTTTCCATTCTGAACCACCTGGGAAGGAAAAGGAAGACAAGAAAAGTCCTCTAACGTTTGTTATTTGATCAGTAAGTTGCAAGGGAAAAACAAATGTGAATGGGCTGAGCACATGGCGCTGAGGGTTGAGGCACTGGATACCACACCTCATGATGCATCGCTGACCCAGGGTCGAGAGTGCCCTCTTGTTGCCAAAAGTCAGTAGGGCAAGGGGATAGGATTAAGTGGCTGATGACAGCTTGAAAAGGATGGATTTCTATATAGAACAATGCTCTACTGTACACTATAAATTTATAGTGTATGGCAGAACGCTGTTCCACATGCAAATCCATGCCTGGAACAGTATTGCCATACTGGCCTGAATCTTTTTTTCCACTCCGCTTAATGTTTTACAGATATTTTACAGCTCTGCTCAGTGTAACAGATTTTACTGTATTCAGTGTTATGCTCAGATCTTCTTACCACTCTGCTAATTGTTTTACAGCTCTGCTCAGTGTAACAGGTTTTTTGTGTGTGCAGCGTTATGCTCAGATCTTTTTACCACTCTAAGTGTTTTCCAGATATTTTACTGCACTGCTCAGTGTAACAGGTTTTCTAGGGACATGGATATGTTGTTCATCCACACTTATTGGCAGGTCCATTGCCGCTTTAAATCTTGCCAGAAGGTCTTCAAGCTGGCTCCTCCCACCCACCCGGGTGGTAAAACTCTTGGCTCTGCCCCATGACGCCAGATCTTCCTTACCCCTTGGAAGCTCAGGTTCCCTCCTTAGTGCTCTGTGTTGGACTGGTTCCTAGAAATTTCGGTCTTCAAAATCCTTTAACGGAAAGTTTTGATATCTTCTTCCTCACTGCGGCGATGGCTCAATCCTGTCCCGACCCCAGGAGGCGCCCATTATTTTCCTCCAGGAGAGACCCGCACTCCATGTGCGTTTACTGCATTGATCTGGATCATGATCCTCAGCTCTGCAAATTTTGTTGTGCTCTTTCGGCCAGCTCTCAGGAGTACCGAGTGGCCCGTTTGGGGCTCGGACATCCGGTAGTTTTTCCTGCTCCAGAGAATCCCTCAGATCATCTGGCGTCCACTTCGGCTGTTTCTGAGCAGCTCGAATCCACCGGGCGGGGGCTGGCCCCACCTCCCCCTTCCTCGGTTGCGGCGTGTTTTCCACTGTCCTTGGTTTCTTCTCATTCAGCTTCATTTAAGAAGCTTCACCAGTCTCTCTCCTTGAAAGGAGAGGGACCCCATTGACCTTCCTAGGCCCCAGTTCCAAGGGCCACAGGTGGGGTCCACTTCATTGTGGCCTCGGCGGGAGGCGGGAAACCTCCCCTACCCTGTGAGCGGCTCGGCAGTCGAGCCTGCGGCTTGACCTCTGGCCTCACGGTATCCCTGTCAGGTCAGCCGGCTAGGACCCCAGTCGACATCACCGAGCCCCTCGGCATGTCATCTGGGCCATCTCCTGCTAGTGCCGCACTTCCTTCACCGGTTTGCCCTGTTCAGGCTGAGGTTCTGCTGATACCCTTGGGTCGACAGTCCTCGCCCAAATTCTCTGAACTGAAGGAGGAGCAGGCTCGCTCCGCTCCCTCCCCTGCCCGCCCTCAGTTTCCCTGAGGATTCGGGCCTTGGTCTCGGTCCTCCTCTCGATCTAGCCGCTCACGCCGACCTCGGCGTTCTCAGTCGGGGCACTGAGTCAAGTGGCTTTGTCGTTCTTCCTTGTCCCCCTCCTCGGATGAGGAGTGGCTTCGATGCTGTTGGCGTCCACAGTGCGAGGAACTTGTGTGCGGCAGATGCTGTTGTCCAGAAGGCAATCGACTCCTGATTCATTCTGGTGGCTAAGCCAGCCGCCGCCGGTCGGCGAGCCGTCACTTCGAGGTATCGAGGAACCCTCTTCAGGGCCGGCTGCTCGCCCGATCTCGCTGCCCCTCCGCCGTCGGCGGAACCCAGGCCGAACCATGACCTGTTTCGCAGGTCACTCGGTCCCCTCACTCCCACCCGCCCTTGGCGGATGAAGAGTGACTCTGGCCTGCGGCAGCTCTTTGCAGACTCGGAGCCTGATGTCGGCTCCGTTATGTTTCCGTGCAGGGAAGACCCATGGTCTTCCCCAGAACATTCTGTGGGCGACAGCCCATCATCCTCTGTGGGTCTGCTCCTGCTCATCTCGGAATTCACCGGGATGCAGCTTGAGCCCGTTTCCAGACAGACACCTTACCCCCTTAAGGAAATTCTGGACTGAAGGGGCGCTTCCTCGGAGGCCTTCCCGGTGGCTGAGGCTATCGTGGGCTCAGCCTTGGAGCTCTGGTGGTGGCCTGCTTCCTGCCCTGTGCCTTCAGCCAGGGTGGCCAGAAAGTATCCTGTCCCTGTCGGTTCTTTGCCCGGTTTTTCGGAGCACCCCTCGGCTGAAGGGGTAATTGCTGACAATGTTTTTCAACATGTTGGAAACACTAGGGACGTGGATAGGCCCCCGGACAAAGAGTCCAGAAGGATAGACTATATCGGGCTCAAGGTTTACGCCGCATCCTCCCTAGGCCTCCGTCAGGCCAGCTCGGCGGCACTGATGGCACTGTTCCCACACCTTTTGGGCTCCTGGGCAAGTCCTTCCTCATCTTCCAACCGACCTGCGGACCACGGTCCGGCGGGTTGAGACCAGATGAGTGTTGGCGAAACAACAGCTTCCAGTCGGCCCTGGATCTGGGTGACTCCTGTGCAAGATCGGTGGCGGCCGCAGTGGCCTTGCACCGCAGGACGTGGCTGAGGTTATCCTCTTTTTCCTTGGAAACTCAGCACGAGTTGGCGGACACCCCTTCTTGGGGGTTGACCTCTTCGGCCCTGGTGTGGAGGGACATATCCAGGGGCCCGAGAAGTCCGATGCCACTCCGGACTCGGTCAATCCCACCCGGAGGGACAAAGGCAGCCCTCAGCCTTTGCGTAAACCCCTTGTCCCCCCAACCCTGCGGCTCGACCGGTCCAGCTCAAGGGCCAGCAGGCATGCACTGGTCGGCCTGGTGCCAGACCAGTGTCTTCCTCCAAAAGGAAACAAGGAAATAGGGGTCCGAGAGCTCCCTCGGCCTCTCCCTCTGTCAAGCCTGCTCAATGACAGGCTAATGGGGAGCTGTCCCCAGCACCGTCGACCCTGCCCTGGCATTCCCCGTGGTGGGACGACTCTGCACCTCTTCCTCCTGGGAGGTGTTAGGGATAGCCCTGTTGCGGGTTGCGAACAGGTTCCTTTTGAGCCGTTACCCCACGGGGTCCTTGGGTCCACTGTCTCCTCGTCGGACCTCTGAGCTGACTTGCCTGGACCCTAATTAGGGGTGGTCAGGGAGGTGGTGGGCCCCTTCCTACCCGGGGTTCAAGTCCAGGTGTTCCTGGCCTCAAATGGACGGGGGCTTGCGCCCATCCTTCGGTACATCGGGTGGTCCCTCTGTCAATCTCCCATCCTCAGTTCAAGGCGTACGGCTTCCTCCTGGGCTTCCAGGACGTACTTCTCCTCGTTCCGTCCGTTCTTGAGAGACCCCTTCCTGTCTCAGGTGGGAGGTCTCCTTATGAGTTCCTGGCCAGGCTCTTTGTTCTCTGCTCCACAGTTTCTGTGGCTTTGAAGGATCCGGGTGTAACCCCACCCGGCTGGCGGCCTGATTAATTCCTTCCAGGCTTACATTGGTCTCCTTACCGGAACCATGTTGGAACTTGTGCCTTAGTGGGTGAGGCTTCTCCGGGACTAGGCTCGACTCTTGAATTCGAACTCAGCTCTGGGCGGACAGGGCTGAGGTTCTTCCTCCCCTACCCAGTCAGGTTGGCCGGGTAATTGTGCCCTTCTGGGACCTCCTGCACCTCCTGGGCTCTTGGCAGCTGAGTTCCCCTAGTGGACGGGCATGCCAGTGGTCACAGCGCTACATTTCTCGGACCAGTTCATGACTACAGCCCAGGAGTTAGTGGAACGCTCCTCTCCAGTCCATTCCGGCTCCTGCAGGAGAGCTTCCTGTTCGTCCCCCCTAGGCCGATGGTCTTCTCAGACCAATGCTTCTCAGATGGAGCGGGGTGTCCATCTAGGGAAATACAGAGTGCTTCGCCTCTGGTTCTTCAGGAGTCCCGATGTCCTCTCCACCCACTGGAGCTCCAGGCGGTCCATTTAGCTTGCACCGCTCGCTCCGTTTGTGTGGGGTCTAGTGGTCTTAGTTCATCCGGATAGTACCACAACTTTGTGCTACCTGTCCCGCCAGGTTCGGTCGAACCCCTTGCCTCGGCGTAAGGAGGTTCTCCGCATTGGGTTTTTTGCCAGTTGGAGGCGGGTTCCCAGTCTTCTGATGACAGGAGCCTCCAATTCTCCAGCTACTGCCCTAAGCTGGACATAGGCTGCGCCTCATGAGTGGTTTCTTTCCTGACGGAGGTAGCACAGGATCTTCTCCCTCCTCCCTCCAGGGAGAATACTAGGCCAAGGCTGCTTTATGCCCGGCCCCTCAGTAAGGTCTGCTGTAGGGAATGCCGTCAGGGCCATGGACCCTGGGCCCTTCCATGCCTCTCCCCCATTTCCCTTGACCTACGGGCAAGGCAAGGAGGGACTTGGCACAGGTGATGCTGGTAGCCCCAGACTGGATAGCCAACTTTGGTATCCGGCTCTCCTCAGTCTCGGCCGCAGGCTCCTGAGAAGGCTTCTAGTCTGCCCAGTCCTGATTTCCTTTTTTAGGGGAAGGTTTTCCTTCTGGACCTTCAATCCCTACACCTGTAGGCCCAGTCCCTGTGTGGCTAGGGGTCAGGCCTAGGGTCCTTCAGAAAGGTCCTCAACTTTTCGAGGCGTCCTGCTAGAAGTCAGCCAAAAATGCTTGCCCTCTTGGAAAAGTTCTCCATTTGATGATGGGATAGGGCCTGGCCCTTTCCCATCCCTGGGTGAGCGTTTCGGACCATCTGCGTCTGTTCTTTGAATTAGGGCTTCAGCTGACGACCCTCTAGGTGCTTCTGTGGGTCACCCCTGTCTTCCGGGTGTGGGCCGGAAGGCAGTCGGTGGTGCAGAATAGGTGGTCTGGCACTTCTAGGCCTTGATCACGCCTTCCCTCTTTGGGGGAGAGTATCCCCATTCTGTGGGATCCTTGCTGGTATGGGCTTAGCTCACGAGCAAGCCATTCGAACCTTTGCACAGGTGCTAGTTTCTCCCACCTGTTGTGGAAGAACACCTTCTTGGGGCTACTCTGACATCCAGAAGGTGGGGAGAGTTCCAGGCGCTTCTTTGCATCTCCCTATGTGGTCTTCCACAGGGACTAGGTTGTCCTGCGCCCCACCTGAAGTCCTTCTGAAGGCAATGGCGGAGTCTTCCCTTCGGGGGTTTTGCCTCTGCCGGGGTTCATCCCCATTCACACCTCGAAGATCATATATAGGTTCCATAGGGACCAGTTTAACACTCACCTACCTAGAGAGCGTATAGCTAAAGTTCAGGAGAGGTTCGCCAGCTGTTTGTCATCTACGTTGTAGCCGCATCTGGCAGACCTGCAGCCGAGTGGATGACGAGCGGGTGGGTCACCCCTGCATAGGTTCCCACTATAGGCGGGTGGGCATGGAGCCTCCCAGAGGGATAAGTGCTCAATTTACCCACCCTCCGCTACATCAGTGGCTGCTTCCGAGGATACTCTGGTCCAGATATCCGCTGGGCTTCCGCCCAGAAGCAGGTTTTACCGTTCCCCTTCCACATCGACCTTGGGTCACGCCGGGGTGCTGGTCAGGGCCTCGGTTCTCCAGTCTTTCTACCTAAGTACTGGGTGTGTGCCTTGCCTCCTCCTCCCAGAGAACTGCTGAGAGTCTGCCAATAAGTGTGGATGAACAACATATCCATGTTCCTAGAAATACAGGTTACTCACCTGTAACAGGAGTTCTAGGAATGGTATATATTGTTCATCCACATTCCACTGACCTCCTGACAGACACAACCTGGCTGCCGCGGGCTAGCTCTGGCGTCATGGGGCGGAGCCGAGAGTTTTACCACCCGGGTGGGTGGGAGGAGCCAGCTTGAAGACCTTCTGGCAAGATTTAAAGTGGCAAGGGACCTGCCAATAAGTGTGGATGAACAACATATACCATTCCTAGAACTCCTGTTACAGGTGAGTAACCTGTATGTACTGTGCTCAGTGTTATGCTCAGATATTTTTACTGCCCTGCTAAGTGTTTTACAGATATGTTACAGCTCTGCTCAGTGTAACAGGTTTTTGTGTGTGTTGCCTGGATGAAGCAATGTTGGGATTTTGTATACAGGCTTTTATGCAGTCGTACAAATAAAAAGTTGGTATTATAGAGTCAGAATTCCAGTTGTTAGGATGATATGTGTCAAGATTTTGTGTGGATCCCCAAAAACACTTGCCTGATTTGTTTCAGCTCTGTCACAGATATCCTTTATCAGCTGCATTCGATATAGGATTTCTTGGACAGATCCAGAATTATGTGCTCTAACTATGCTTCTATGACCTATATTTTTTGAGATACTAAGGTTTTAGTGTAAGGTGGTTGTTTGACTGCCTCAACATCTGCCTACACTTACTGTGCATGGAGGGGTGTGCATATTTCTTAATTTTTACCACAGTCAGACAAGTCAGATCACCCCAAAACTTTAGAAACACAAGCATTACATTATGGGCTACTCATAATGATAAAGTTTGATGTGTATCTGTTTCTTTTTCATACTTATTTTTACATTTGTTTGTCAAAAAATGGGAGGAAAAATTGAATTTCCTGCTGCGTTTTGCCATGTGGTAAAAAAAACATGGATTTATTATGGCTTGAAGTGTGGCTAATTTCATAGGTATGGTAGTTAGCAACAAATTACATGCTTTAACTGTGCTTCTATGACCTATATCTTATGAGATACTAAGCTTTTGGTGTAAGGTGGTTGTTTGACTGCTCAGAATTCTGGCCTTGACATCTGCCTGCACTTATTGTGCATAGAGAGCTGTGCATGTTTCTTTAATTTTTACCACAGTCAAACAAGTCAGATCACCCCAAAACTTTGGGAACACAAGCTTTTCATTATGGGCTATTCATAATGATACGGTTTGATGTATATCTGTTTCTTTTTCATACTTTTTTTTACATTCGTTTGTCAAAAAATGGCAGAAAAATTTAATGTTTGCCATTTTTCCATGATTATAAAAAAATCTAAATGGTGTCTATTTATGAAACAGTACTCATTTTGTAGATATTTTTGTGCTGAACAGATTTTGCACACACAGCACCATGCTATCACTTTTAGTTTTAGAGTTATTCACATTTGAATATGCTTAGTGCTGATATTTAGGCTCAACATTCTAAAGCTTCAATGAAATGCTTGTTTTGCAGTGGGCATGAACATTCTATATGGAATTCTTATAGCTGAGCTGAATGAGTGCAACATTTTGAGTTTAACATAGAATTGGCCATTGAACCTGAACTATAGGGGTGCAACCACACCCCTACAATACATATACATATATCATAAATTTGAATGCATAGACTGGGACTCGGATACCTGCAGACTTACTACCCACTCTGTCCCCTCCGGTCAGCTGATGAGGGCCCTCTTGGTGATTCCCAGGATATGTTTGAATCTTCAGGTGCCCAGGCATTTTTCTTCATGGCACCAACCCTGCTCACTTCCTCATTATCTAAAAGAGACCCCATTAGTAAATGCCTTCAAAATGGAGCTGAAGAAATTTCTATTTGGGGAAGCTTTTCCTCCAGTTAATTAACATAAATAGTTATTAATTTTAGCTAATTATGCTTATGTTTTTAATCTGTTTTACTGAATCTGCTCACTTGTACAGTGCCTTGAGTCGCAATTGAAAAAGAGCACTTTATAAATAAATAAATAAACAGACAATCTAGAACTGGAAAAGACCCGAAATATACTAGTTAAGATGCATGCTATTAACATTAAGCTCACAGAGCATAAGTATAAGAACTTTGAATATGAATAACATAAATGTAAATGGTAATACCTTATCTTGGAAGGAACTTATATAGAGTTTTATGCCTACTGGGTTAAAATGTCATATACTTAATAGCATAAGACAAAAACCCAGTAACTGCAACAGTGCAGTATAGCTGAGTGAGAGAGTGCAGTACCACAAATAGGTCTGTGGGTGGTATTGCACCCTCTCACTGTCCCAGGCAGAGGATAAGATCTCTGCTAGGACAGGGTTCTGCCAAGCAGCTGCCATGGCTCAATACAGTGAGCCACTGTCAGCAAGGAAACAAAACAATGTGTTTGGGACTGGGTTCAATTTCCAGTTCCAGAAGCATGGAAATTTTCTTTTTTTTTTTTTTGCACTTTTGCGATATTTGTGTTAACTCCCCCCCCCAGAGTTAGTTATATTAGTTGGGGGTGCAGACCCCCTCCATCCCCACAAAAAAAGGCTTATGCCGCATGGCATATATTGCTCTGTTTTGGCAGCACGGGGTATGCATACAGCATAATGTCTTGCAACTTTATGACCCCATGCTAGTTTTATGGCTATGTTATGGGAAACAGTCTATTTAATACAGATGGTCCACAATGTAGAGGGTGGGTAGTAGGCACAATGTGATACTGCCTAAGACAACAGTGTAATTAAATGCTAAAGCATTGTCTTTGGGAATGTGTGATTACTGAAAAATCATTAATTTGATTTACAGAAGTCACAAAAAAGGGGACTATGTAATGTATATAACTATGGAAAAAGCTAGAATCACACACCTCGGAGCCTGAAATCCCAGGACCAGCTACTGGCTGGGGGAAGGGGTACAGGTGGCAGCTTCAGATGAGGAGAGGGACCTGGGGGTACTAGTCACAGGGGACATGATGGTATCAGCACAGTGTAGGAGGGCAGCAGCAAGAGAAAATCAGATGCTAGGGTGCATTGCCGAGGGGGGGAACACCTCCAGAAATGGAGAGGTCATCATACCCTTGTATAGATCACTAATGAGGCAGCACTTGGAGTACTGTGTCCAGTACTGGTGCCCATATCTCAAGAAGTATGTGAAATTGCTGGAGGGGGAGCAGCATAGGGCAACAAAAATGATCATGGGGCTAGGAGAGATGCCTCATGAGGAAAGATCAAGGGAGCTCAACATGTACTCTCTGGAGGATAGAAGGGAAAGGGGGGAAATGATAGAGACCTTTAAATACTTGAAAGGCATAAACAAAGTCAGAACAGGAGGACTATTCCACTTAAAGGGGGGGAAGGATCACCAGGAGGCAGAATCTGAAGTTGGAAGAGGAGAGATGAGGAGGCACTACTTCACAGAGAGAGTGGTGGCAGGTTGAACTGTACTGCCAGATGAGTTAATTGATCTGAGGACAGTGAATAGCTTTAAGCAGGAATGGGATAGAGTCAGGAGCAAGGTAACAAAAGACAAGAACATAATGAGTGGTAGACCCAAGGGAGGGGATGGAGGGAGGGAATTGGGAGGGGGGGGGCAGCAGCAGTATTAAACTGTAAGCTGCACACTCGGGCAAACTTGATAGACCTGTGAGCCTTTTCTACTGGCTATTTTGTATGTTCATATTATTGAGATACAAAATATTATTCAGCATGGGAGAACCAGAAGGGTCTGAATTTGTAATATTTATGTTTTTTTGTAAAAAAACCAAATGGCACATCAATGAAAAATTGGTAATTATTGTTTTTAATTTTTTTTAGAAATTAAGTCCACTGAAAAAGTACTATTAGGGCAAAATGGGGCAGATGTAAAATCCAAAGCACTGAATACTGAAATATTCTGTGGTGGACATTGTTTATTCTTTTCATAACAAAAGAGGCTAAGTTCCTCCTTCCCCATTTCCATGGGACTAGTTTGGGTGAAAAGGGGTAGCCTCCCAGGATCTAAAATGAACTGACAGCAGTTCCCCATAGCATGCAAGACATTTTAGTTAACAACAGCACCACCTGGTGAATGTCTGCAACACTAACAAGTGAACGATGAAAGCGGAACAACTCATTAATGTGATTAATGTAGCAGTACTTAACAGTAAATTGCAGTACCTTACATACCATGGTATATTCCAGTAAAAGTAAAGCTCTGGATGACTGGTATTGAACACATCACAGTAGGCATTCCATTATTAAACAAAAAGGACTATATACATTTTCACTAATGTAATGATATAGCCTCAGTCATTAACATATTTGTAGTCTCCATCCACAGTCCCTTACCAGTACTCAACAATACTGTATCAATAGCATCTTTGGAATCCTTTCATAACTCAAATTTCAATTCACTGTACTCCTTGGTTCTACAGCAAGTGTTTTTAGTGATTTTTTTTTCCACCAGTTTGTCCAAGCCTTCCAGTCAGTGAACCTGAATATCTGGCCTCCATGCTATGCCGTACATTTTGCAGGATAGATCGTATTTAATAGGATAATGAATTCTGAGTTTTCATTTTCTGTCATTGAAGCTTTTGTTGCCTTTAAAGTGAGGCACAGCTTACATTTGGGAATATTAAAATCATGTTGCAATCAACCTTCTTGTCCTTCACTTGCCTGACAGCTTTAAACATGAAATTGCATTGAAGTACAGACCCCAGTTGAGGTATCAGCATGCAAGCTGTTGATTCTTAAACTCAGTCAGTACTGCCTCAGTCTAATGTAAGTGCTTCCCCCAATCAGGGCAAAACTGTATTAGATGGAAAATACCTCCCCAGACTCTTCAGTGAGTCCATTCACACAGACATTTTCTTCTCACAGCAAACAGTCCAAGTGTTCAAGGTGAGATGGTAACAACTGATTTTATTTAACCAGGCCTGCTAACACAGCTAATGTCCTGCACACATTTATTGCCTATATGTCCTCCACAGTGTGGGTCTCCACCTGTTGCTTGACCACTTGGAGCCACTGAAAGAGTCAAATGTAAAACTTATCAGTTCTGTGGCTTTATGTATCTTCTGCATAACTGATTGCAAGAGGATATGGTTACCTACCATGTGTAAGAATTTGAGGCCTCTGGCAGGTTACCCACAACTTTTGGCTGAAAACTGGGTTAGAAAAAATGTTGTGATCCCCTCACAGTGTTTCTAGGCTTCTCCATTGTTTGCAATGCTTAAAACATGAACATATACTGCACAGCCAATTCATCATCAATTCTGTGAGCTTTGAACAAAATAAAGATGATAAAAATAATGTTTTAGCACTTAATTCCTTTCTCTAAGCAAGAGCTGTAACAAATGTGACAGGATGTCCAGGGTGCTCTCTCTGAACCCAATTTTGCTCTTGTTAACCATGGATGGGTCAGTTCTAGGTCAATATGGGGTTGTCACATTAGACCCATGTACAGTGTCTTCCACTGCAGTTATGGTCTCTCCAGTTGTCTTTCTGTTGCTGTTGATCATTCTTTTTAAAAGCTTTATTTTATTGCACTGCAAATTCTGATGCTGGTTGTTCCATATTCATGATATTTCATCTACAGATTTTATTTATTTAAAATTGGTGACCGTGAAAAGCACTCTGAGCTGAGGCTCATTTCCAGGTACAACCTGGGTACAAGGTATTGTATGCACAGAAAGCAAACATTGCTACAGTAGAAAATATCTGACAGAAAATAACAAGAGTATAATATGGTATAGGCACAATATATACAAAAGTGAGACACATATATTAAGGCAAGTAATATGAGAATGTAACTTACAATTAATACAAGAACATTTGGAGGTCCCATGTTTAGGTTCCTGGAGCATATAGCAGCTGAGTTTGCATTAAGAGGGGTAACCAGTTCAGGCCAGCAGAGACCCATAACCCCAGAGTGGGAAGGGTATAAAAGGAAGCAAAGTTATGGCAATTTGGGAAGATTCTCTGCAAGCCACATGGGGATTGAGAGGTAGAAGGCAAGATGGGGGGGGGATTAGGATCATTGGAAGCACTGTGGGGAAGGGAGGAGTCTTTTTAGGGATGGCAGAGGGAAAGCAAGATGTAGGTCAGACAGTAGATTATTCCAGAGAAGAGAGAGATGGTATGAGAAAGCAGACAGGTCGGTAGCAGAGTGGGGACAAGGGATAGAAAAAGTAAAATCAGTACTTAGCAATGAAGAAGGTGCAGTGGACAGTTCTCCTGTGTGATAACAGAGCGAGGGAGAATGGAGCATAGAGGCGACTGTGGTGGGTAAGAGGAGTGGAGGAGGTAGCGAAGCAGCAGAAGGAGTTAAGGAGAATGTCCAATATGGAGAGAGAGAAGTGACTGAGGTGGTGTCATAGGCTATGGCTGCATGGTCCAGTACTGGCAAAATGGTTTGAAGTACAAGTTCACTTTGAGAGGGGGGCAGAGAGAGGCTGGCTTTGTGATGGTATAAGACTGCAAGTTGGGCTGCAGTTTGGTGCAGATGGCATTGATATGGGTTGAGAAATTGAGGTGACTATCCAGGCAAATGCAAAGGTATTTGAAGGCAGAGACCTTCTCAAGGGGTGAGCCATCCAGAGGAGTGAAGACTAGAGAGGTGGGAAGGAGGCCAGCTTTTGTCTAGAACCAAAAATCACGGTAACTGTCTTTTTGGCAGTACATTTTTTTTTTTTTTGTAGCTTTATATCTTTATTTTTTCAATCAAGTATGTAATTACATACAAGAACAGACGAAAGACAAAAAGACAAAACAACAGTTTTTTACATGTAGATGTTACAGTTATTTCAGTTAATTCAGTTAATTCTGTTAATTCTCATAGGCAAGTTCATAGACATAATCAATAGTCTGACTAGAAGAGAGGGAAAGTTGCTTATCAGGGGTTTTCAATAAATGTATACACCTGGGAAGTAATTTATCTGTTAGGTCTGCACCTATCCTTTATATATAAATTGCAAAAGGAGATGAATCATCGGTGTATATAACCTTATTATTTCATTCCAGGCCAGATTGAGTTAGAATTTGTTCCCATGAAAGGGGTTCGTCACCACAAAAGAGAAGGCCCCAGCCTGTCAAGGGACAAAGTCTGGTCTTACCTCTGCCATATATAAGACCCACCGTCTCCATAGGATTTCAAACCGTGGAAGCCTCTTATTCAGGGCAGCTGACAGCGCCTCCATTCTATAAATGCTTATCATAATCTCTTGCCATTTTTTTAGTGATATTGGTTTCCGAGGTTAACCAATTCTTAGTAACCACTTTCTGGGCAGCCAGCATTGAAATTTTAAGAAACCTGATTGAGAGAGGATCCCTCACTAACTCCTGGGAGTTCAGGAAGAAGTAACACATAGGGGACACCTCCAGATTCATGTTAATTATTTTCCTTAGGGCCTGCTGCAAGTCTGATCGGAAGCTGGAAAGAGCCGGGCAATCCCAAAATGTGTGTGTCAATATTGCCTGCTCTTGACCACAGCCCCTCCAGCAAGCTGCAGAGGTATTCCCCGTAATTTTCCATAACAAGTCTGGAGAGCTGAAGAACCGGGCAAAGATCTTCCATGAGAAGTCCTGCCAGGAGACTGCAGCCAACCCCCAGTGTGACTTGGAGTGGGCTCTCACCCATACTTCATCCGGTACCTGGTCTCCCAACTCTCTCTCCCATGCCCTCCTTATGGACTCGGTAGTGTCCCCCTTCCATATCTGTAAGTCTTGATATAGAATAGAGATTATGTGGTCCCTGCTGAAAGTCCTCCAACATTTTTCTAAAGGTATAAGCAATCTTGGGGAGAAATCTGTCCAGCCAGATCCTGATCAGGTTCTTGACAAAATTTCTAGCTTGGAAGTATCTAAATCTGTCCTGCCATGGAATCTCGAAGCGGTCAACCAAATCATCAAATGGCACCACCTCCCCCTTTTCTACTAGGTGCCAGACTAGATGCAAACCCTTTGCCTCCCATCTCTTAAAGCCTCCATCCCATACCCCTGGACTGAAGGCCTCTGTGTATGGAAGAGACAACAGCAGCGTCCTCCAGCTAACTGCTCTTTTGTCTTTCAGTATTGTGTGCCATACTTCTAGTGTGGATACTGTGAAAGGGTTCTCCTCTCGGTCCTTCTCCCTGAAGTGCCCCTAACCAAGGAGAATGCTATGGAGGTTTGATAATGCTCCTCTTTAAGTTCTAGACTTTTCCATTTTGCAATATATAGGCTGTCCAACCAATATGTTATTGTCCGGACTTGGGCAGCAAAATAATATAATTTGAAATTAGGCAATGACAGGCCTCCCAGCTTCTTAGGAATCTGGAGCACTGAAAGTCTTATCCTAGCTCTATGTGATCCCCATAAGAAGCGTGAGATTGCCCTATTTATTAAATTAAAATAAGAATCTGGGATTTTGGTGGAATTGTTTGAGCTAGGTATAGAAATTTTGGGAGAATGACCATTTTAATAGCATCTACCCTCTGTGTCAATGAGATAGGAATCCGAGACCAGTGTTCAAGTTCCAATTTGATGTCCTCTAAGATTTGGACAAAGTTAAGAGTGAATAATTTTTAAACTGGAGTCCTATCTTGACCCCAAATATTTAATATGAGTTACATTCCATTTAAAGGGTATTTCTGTCAAGTCTGCATTGCTGGTTAATAGCGTATTTTAAGACTTCCGTCTTGGAGGAATTCAATTTGTATCCAGCCAATGAACTGAACTCAGATATACAGCCCACAATTTATCCAGTGTCTGTTCTGGGTCTCTCAGATAAATTAATAAATCATCCGCATATAGAGCGAGCTCGTGCACTTCCCCTCAAGCTCCCATCCCCGATTCCCTCATCCTGCCTCAGTGCCTGGGCCAAAGCGGCTCAAGGTACAGAGCAAAAAGGGGAGGCCGTGGAAAGGGGCACCCCTGCCTAGTACCCGCTGCAGTAATGTCGGATAGAAACTTCCCATTTATTTTAACATAGGCCTTTGGGTTAGTATATATTCTATTTATAATTTTTAGAAAGCTTCTGAGAAACAAACTTCCTAGGGTCCACCAAGGAATTTCCATGCCACCGGTCGAAGGCCTTCTCAGCATCTAAACTCAGGATCAAACCAGGGACCCCCGACCGGGCGGCATGGAACATCAAGTGCAGAGTTCTCTTAATATTATCCTGTGTTTGCCTGCCTGGGATAAAACCTGTTTGATCATGATTAATCAAGCTGGGCAAAGTTCCCTCCAGTCTCCTCGCCAGAATTGAAGCATATAGTTTGTAATCTATGTTTAAGACCGATATGGGGAGAAATGACCCACAATGGGTGGGGTCCTTCCCCGGCTTAGGGATGCTCGAAATGACCGCATAGTTCCAAGACTCTGGCAACACCTCCCCCTCCTGGGCTTGTCTGCAGGCTCTCAGTAGTGGATCACCCAGTTCCTTTTTAAAGAATTTAAAAAATTCTGGGTATAACCATCTGGGCCTGGTGATTTCTGCATCTTAAGCCTCATGATAGCTGCGGCTAACTCTGTTTGAGAGATCGGAGCATCCAAGGCATCCCTACTCTCTTGTGATAGTTCCGGCAACTGTAACCTTTCCAGGAAAACTTTGATCCTCTCCCTGTCTGGGGAGTGGTCCGTTTTGTAGAGGGTTGTGTAAAATTCTCTAAAACTTGTGAGTATCTTTTCTGAGGATTTTCCTATTATTTCTGACTTGGGGTCCCTAATCTGTGTGATCGTATTATCCGCTATTTGCCGTCTGAGTCTGTGTGCCAAAAGTCGAGAGGCCTGGTGTCCGGACTCATAGAATCTTTGTCTTAATCGTTGCAGCGCCTGTTCTGTTCTGATCTCAATAATGCCCTGTATCTTTTGTTTAACTTTCTGAATTTCTGGTTGAGTTGAAGTCTCCCCCGCTGCCCCTTGATTTAATAAAGTCTGGAGTTGGTCCTGTAATTGTTCCAGCTGTTTGTTTTGCTGCTTTTTGAGATATGCATGAAACTTAATGCAGTCCTCTAAAAACCACTTTCACAGTATCCCACAATACAGTATCTGAGATCTCTCAGACTCGTTATCCTGTCTAATTTGTATTAGCCTTTTCTTGGCCATTTCAGTAAACTCCTTCAAGTTTAGAAGATAATTATTGAATTTCCAGAGGAATGACCTCTGTTATTTCTCAATTCAGGGTCACAATTACCTGTGAGTGATCTGACAGGACAGAGGGATGTGTTTACTTTCTATCAGCTGCCCTGATGTTCCCCTGATATTAGGATATAATCAATTCTGAAAGGACCCGTGTGGGTATGAATAATGTGTATATTCTCTTCGGTTTGGATTCTGGTTTCTCCAGGTATCCACCCAAAAGCACTTTTCAGATGCCTCTTTACAGCTTTCCCCGCTAGAGACTGCTTAAAGATTTTTGTTTTAGAAGAATCTTTTTGGTCCCAAATCTGATTCAAGTCTCCTCCTACCACCAACACCCCTGTATGTAACTCAGAAATCTTAGTGAGTAGGGATTCCATGACTTCTCTCGTGGAGCCCGGCGGCACATACAGCGAGGCCAGAGTGACAGGGGTGCCCTCTAGGTTACCTACAAGTATGGCCAAGCGGCCCCAGGGTCTGTATAGCTATTAATTTTTTTAAATTGCATCCCCTTAGCTACCATCACAGCAGTTCCCCTTCTTCTCCCCTTCCCATATGAGGCCACAACTATCTGCTCATAACCAAACTTCCCCAATTTCTGATGTTCCGACCTACTAAGGTGGGTCTCTTGCAGCAGAAGGAAGGAGGGGTTCTCTTTTTTTAAGGTCGTCATGATTTTATATCGCTTTACAGGATTACTCACTCCATTGACATTCTGAGAACTAACTCTAATCTTTTATACTTCTCCATTTACATAAGTTCTGTTTTACCCTCCAATTGTATGGAATTAGGTTGCCCCATCCCACCATCCTTTGTATTCGCAATCCGTTCCAGCTGTCTCCCTTCATCTACAAGATCGTCTGTTAGCAGCACCTCCTGTGATTTTTATGAGACTATATCTTTGCCTATGTAACATTACACTAAACTTTAAAACAGATAACAAAACAATGAACATACAAAGCGAACAGCAATTAACAACTTGCTTGGTGCCCTTAATTGGGCAACTTCTATTTCCTGATAAGATTTATTAATGTCTCGACTCCCAAGGCAGGGGAGCATATTGTTCTGCTCCCTATGAAGGCAAGTAAACTTTGCTCGCCTTGGAGGAGAAGGAGCCCCATGTAAGGCTCGATCCTCCTGGAACCAATAGCCATTGGATCCTAGCCAGATAACATGGCATATCGCCAGCAGCATATCGCCAGCAGCAGAAACACCACAAAGACCATCAGGTCGGGTGGTTTCCATCCATCCCACCTCCCGTGAATGAAAGCCAGGGCACTCAACGAGCCTCCCCCCCCTCGAGAGGCGCCACCGGTCTATCCAATCATGAAACTGAGACCCCTCCCCCCTGTCAGGCCCATTCTTTTACTTTATAATTAAGAATCACCTCTAAGGATAGTTTACTTTTATCTTAAATGCCCTGGCGAAATACCGAGCTGTCTGTCTTTAACCTCTGGATTAGCTTTTGTAAATTTAAACCCATTTGCACGCATACTGTTTTCCCTTCAGAGGTATCAGGAATCCCAGCCAGGAAGAGGAGAAGGGAAAAAAAACCCAACCACCTCTTCTATACCCGAGATAGATGGTGTCTTATACCCCCCTCGTCTACCTCTGTCCCAGCTCATCCCCCTCCCACCCAAACATCCACCTCCTAGTGTTGCCTGCTAAAGGCTCCGGGTGTTGGCCCTAAAGGAGAGGTCTCACCTCTGCCATCTAGCCATTCCCTATGCAGGGTCTCCCCGTCTGTCTATTCAATCAATGGTTCCCCAGGCCCACGAAGTCAGCCCAGAGCCCATCTCTATCCACCCTCTCGAGGTACCCCCTTCCTCCCCATCCCAGTGTGGTTGTGAATATGGGACCATAGCATCTAAGTATCCCTTTCGATCCCCTCTTCCCCTTAGAGTTTACCATCTTAAAAATAAAAGTCTCAAAAAATACAAGTTTTCATTTCGTCCTAAGAGAGAGAGAGGAAGCCTGCAGGCCCACACTTCTCAACAGCCAAATCCTCTTCCAGCTAGATAGGACCTCAGGTCACCACTTGTTCAGTCTGCAGGTTATTTCCAGAGTGTTGCGTGTCGTTAGGTTGAAAGCAGGCTTTAATGTCCTTTAGAGTGTTATTGTCATCTTTTTCCCTCCTTGCTTCTCACTGATCCGATCGTTTGCCAAGGATTCTGTGTTGTCTGGGGCCGAGCTCTATATCCAGAAACTAGTTCGACTTCATGCCCCCTTTCTCTGAAAGCTTTTAAAGCTTCCTCTGCCGAATGATAAGTTTCAGTGCCTGATTCCCATCCCACTCTAAGCCGTGCCAGATAGGGGGTTTGAAATTTTAATTTCAAGTCTTTAAGTTTCCTGATCAACGGAGCATATGCCTGCCTTTGTTGCTGAATTACTTGCGGATAGTCTTGATCGAAAAGTAGCCGGGCTCCGTTGTACTCTACCTTGCCCTGTCTCCATGCAGTTCTCAAAATCGCTTCTTTATCTCGGAAGCTTGAAAATTTTATTATTATTGAGTGAGGCCTGGCAGTGGGTGAAGTTGGTTTGGGAACAAGGGCTCTATGCGCCCTCTCGACTTTAAATGTGAAGGCCTGGGGCAGCTCTAATACGTGTCGAAAGAGATCCTCCACAAAATTATTCATTTCCCCCACTTCCAACGATTCTGGTAGACCGTATATCCTCATGTTATCTCTCCTGGAGCGAGCTTCTAGGTCCAAACATTTTGACGTGATGCTCTCATTTTGTTGCATTAGAAATTCAATTACTCCAGAAATCTGTTTCAGGTCATCTTCGGTTGCCGGAACCCGCTCCTCCACCTCGGTTACTCTGTGCTCCATTTTATTCAGGTCTAAATGCAATTTACTGAATTCCTGCTTTGCTTCATTCCTAAATTGTTTTATTTTTCCTAGAAGCATTTCAAATCTGGTTCTGGAGAGGTTATCTGTCTCTGTTTCCGTGTCACCTCCTAGCATGCTCTCCGGAGATTCTCTTCCACTCGCTGCTGAACTGTTTGGGCTCAATCCAGGGTCATCCCGCTTTCCTGCTGCATTTCTGGAGCGAGATCTCTTTCTGTTTGTTTTCCCACAATCTAATTTATGCATTTTTGCAGTTATTTCAGGTTTTGGTTTGTGTGGAAAGGTTTATTAGCCTTCTCGTGAGGGGGAGCTTTGCAATTAGGCTTCCATGTTGCCGCTGACGTCACCGGAAGTCCTGGCATTACATTTTAGTTGATTTGATTGGAGCGAGGACTGACCTCTCTTGAAACTGTACAGGAGAAGGAGGAGAACGCTGTTGTAGGATGGGCCGGAGGCTTAGATGATGGTGTCAGCTGTGTACATGTGCATGCTAGAGGACTGACAGACTGACGGAAGATCATTTATAAAAAGAGAGAGAAGAGGATGGGGCCAAGGATGGAGCCTTCAGTGACTCTGGAGAGGATAAGGAGAGGGGTAGAGAGTGCGTCACCTATTTGGAGAGACTGTCGTCTGTTTAAGAGGTATGAGTGGAACCAGTCACTGCAAGTTTAGCAAGGTGGAAGGAAGGAAGTTTTAAAAGAAGGAGTGGGTGGGAGACAGAGTCAAATGCTTTTGCCAAATCAATGAAGATGGCTGCAGTGATTTGGCTTAGGTCCACTGCAGTGAAGATGGAGTTGGTGACACACAGGAGAAAGGTGATTGTAAAGTGTTGTTTCCAAAAATGTGATTGCACAGGAGATAGAGAGTTATTTGAGGAAAGAAAGTCAGAAAGTTTAGCAAGAATGAGGGATTCCTGGATTTTGGCATGAGAAGGGAAGCGTGAGATGGACCGATCAACAGGATGAAAGATCGCTGCCCTTGTGTAGTGGTAAGACCTTGGTCGACTTCTAGGCTTTGGGCACAGTAGCTGTGGAGAGGGAGAGATTTTGAATATATGTCAAAATAGCAGCTGTAACTGGCATGGAAATGTGAAGCAGTCTAGGATGGAAACCGTCAGGGCTTCATTTGGATGGGTTGAGAGAAATTAGGGCAGAGTGGACTTCCTGTGAATAGAGGGGAAGAAAGAGGAAGCCAGTGGGAGAGGAGGGAGATTCAGGATGGGTGGGAGGAGAGGCAGGTGAGGGAAGGGAGGTCAGGCAGGGCACAAGAAACAAAGAACTTGTTGAACACCTCGGCTACAGAGGCAGGATCAGAGACAAGGAAGCCATCGATTTTATGGACTGGGCATGCTTGCTGGGGGGATCTAGGAGGGAGTGCATCACCTTCCAGAATGAAGCAGCAGAGCTGTGGCTCAGCTCAAGCTGGGATTTGAAATAGGATGCCTCAGACGGGCAGATATCCTTGGTGCACCTGTTTTTGAGATGTTTGTAGAATAGGAGGTCGATTGGGGCAAGGGATGCTTTATATAGTCTCCAGGCTTTGTCCCTGGCACAACACATGTCAATAAGTTCAGCAGTAATCCAGGGGTGGTGGCATTGTTTCACCCTGACCTTCTTAAGGGGTGCATAGAAGTCCCAAATGTTGTTAAAGATGTTGTGGAAGAGGGTTGAGGGCTGTCCCTAATTTTATAATGCAATTAGTCATGTGTTTGTTCACTAAATGAAGCAGGACTACATTTCAGCCCTGAGTGTCAATAAATATGCCTGTGGTCCCACAATTTTGCATCAATATGTGTACTCAGTCTTAAGAAGGCACAATGTGTAATCTTGGTATACACTAATTTCTGTAAATTAGAGAAGTTTCTTGTTTTTCTGACCAACTGGTCCAGCTCATTCTGTGGCCAATGACACTAAACCGGTATGAGAGCACATGAAGGGCAAGTTAATTTGCAGCTTGCACTTCACTCTGTATCATCAAAGCAGTTTCAAGTACAAGTTTCAGCCACCTAAAGTATTACTTGCTAATCCTTTCTCTCATTTGTTCATGTTACATTGCTGTTCCTTCATCTATTCCTAAGTACTGTTATTTGCATACTCCCTCTTGTTCAAGGTCTTTATGCTACAGTCCTCAATCAAATTGATGTTTTCAGTATAGGTTAGCTTTTCTTTAATGAATGTTGCTCTAGCACAGTTGTCTAATCAAAAATGTTATCAGGATGTCATCAGAGAAGGACTTGACAGTTTACAACTGCTCTTTCTGATGTTTGTCACATGAGCTATAATTCTTAAGTTGTCTACATAAAGAAGATAAATTGCTGTTTGATTATCTTTTTATCATGCTGTACCCATACGTTAAGTTATTACTGATGCTGCTCAGTGGGTTTAAATCAAGACAAATTAGGAGTGGTGACAACAAAACTCAATGGAATATCCCATGCTGTATCCTGATGTTTGTTTCTGGTGTGAATTTTGTGATGCCTTATTAGATTACTCTTCTGTGTAAAATTCGTGTCACATGTGGCAGATTAATATGGTTTCTCACTCGGGGTTAGTGTCTCCAAATGTTTAGGGATTTCTTATACTGTGGCAAGAATGGACCCCATTCTTTAGCCAGGGCATATTCAAAACTCAAGAAATTAGTACTGTATTAATCTTTGATGTTTGCTGAGAGCGCTCTTCTCAGCACACACAACATCCCCAAAATGGCTTCCTTTTGAAGTTCATAAGGTGTCACAAGTATTGGTAGCATATTTAAATGTCCCTAAAGTTCTTTTTGATTAGTCCCATTGCTCCAAGCACTACTGGAACAATTTGTGTGTCCTTATTCCACATCAGTTTGGTTTCTGACTGCATATCTTGGTATTTCATGATTTTGTGTCTCTCTGTACGCAGCACACTGTAGTTACTAGGGCTGGCTATTTCAATCAGTAATGCTACCTTTGTTCTCTTTTCTTGTATTACAATATCGGGTTTTCTTGTTTCTACTTTCTTGGCTGTAGGTATTGGGTGATCCCATGTGATCATTACTTCTTCATTCTCTGTGAATCTTTGTGGTTCATGTTTCCAGCGTCTCTCTGCTACCTGTATGTTATAGTGTTTGCACAGTTTTCAGTAGATCAATCTTGCTACATTGTTGTGTGTTTCAGCATACAAGCCTTCTGCCATGAGTACTTCACATCCAGCCACAAGATGTGCAACCGTTTCTAATTCTGTACTACAGAACCTGCACTTGTCTGTTTCTCCTGTTTTTTTCCACGGATTTTGTGAACCATCTTGTGCGTAGCCCACTATCTTGGGCTGCCATTATTAGTTTCTCATCTTGTGGCCTAAATTCACCTCTTCTTAACCACTCATGGGTCAGGGCTTGATTGACCTGTGGTTGCTCCAGTAGCTCCTTGTATTTTCCACTATAATTATGGGCTTTCCAATTGTTTTTTCTTTTCTGTTGGTCTTCATCCTTATGCTCCTTTTTCTGATTCTTTGCGTTTTCTGTTGCTGATAATTCCTTATCTACTTGTGGATTGACATCAATCTCTGCTACCCTTCTGAAGGCTTCTCCTAATTTGATGAGTGAAGTCATTTTAGGCTTATTTTCTTCATGAAGCAATACCTTGACTATATTTTTCACCAGTGTGAGTTTACTGATGCCTTACCAGGTGATTCTTCATTGTAAAACTCTGGTCATATGTGGTAGATTTATATGGACTCTAACCAGTGTGAATTTGTTGATGCATTCTCAGACCACTCTTCTGTGTAAAACTCGTGTCACATTTGGTACATTTATATGGTCTATCTTCTGTGTGAATTCTCTGATGCTTTAACAAGCTGCTCTTGAGTGTAAACCTTTTGTCACATTCAGCACATTTATGTAATCTCTCACGGGGGTTAGTGTCTCCAAATGTTTAGGGATTTTTAATCTCTCACCAGTGTGGATTTGCTGATGCGTTACCAGGCTGCTCCTCTGTGTAAAACTCTTGCCACATGTGGCACATTTATATGGTTTCTCTCCAGTGTGAATTCGTTGATGTGTTACCAGGTAGCTCTTGTATGTAAAACTCCTGTTACATGTGGCACATTTATATGGTTTCTCACCAGTGTGAATTTGCTGATGTCTTACCAGGAGACTCTTCCGTATAAAACTCTTGCTACATGTGGCACATTTATATGGCTTCTCACAAGTGTGAGTTTGCTGATGTTGTATGAGTTTACTGTGAATTGTAAAAATCTTGGCACATGTGGCACATTTGTATGGTGTCTCACTAGTGTGACTTTGTTGATGTAATTTCAGACTACTCTTCTGTGTAAAACTCTTGTCACATGTGACACATTTATGTGGTTTCTCACCAGTGTGAGTTTGCTGATGTCTAACCAGGTGACACTTCTGTATAAAACTCTGGTCACATGTGACACATTTATATGGCCTTTCTCCTGTGTGAATTCTCTGATGCTTTACCAAGCTACTCTTGAAAGTAAACCCTTTGTCACATTTTGCACATTTATATAATCTCTCCCCAGTGTGATCTTGTTGATGTCTTACCAGGAGACTCTTTTGTATAAAACTCTTGTCACATGTGGCACATTTATGTGGCTTCTCACAAGTGTGAGTTTGCTGATGTCGTATGAGTTTACTGTGAATTGTAAAACTCTTGGCACATGTGGCACATTTATGTGGCTTCTCACAAGTGTGAGTTTGCTGATGTCGTATGAGTTTACTGTGAATTGTAAAAATCTTGGCACATGTGGCACATTTGTATGGTGTCTCACTAGTGTGACTTTGTTGATGTAATTTCAGATTACTCTTCTGTGTAAAACTCTTGTCACATGTGACACATTTATGTGGTTTCTCACCAGTGTGAGTTTGCTGATGTCTAACCAGGTGACTCTTCTGTATAAAACTCTGGTCACATGTGACACATTTATGTGGTTTCTCACCAGTGTGAGTTTGCTGATGTCTAACCAAGTGATACTTCTGTATAAAACTCTGGTCACATGTGACACATTTATATGGTCTCTCACCAGTGTGAATTTTGTGGTGCATTCTCAAACTACTCTTCCATGTAAAACTCTGGTCACATGTGACACATTTATATGGTCTCTCACCAGTGTGAATTTTGTGGTGCATTCTCAAACTTCTCTTCCATGTAAAACTCTTGTCACATGTGGCACATTTGTATGGTTTCTCTCCAGTGTGAATTTTCTGATGCATTCTCAGACCACTCTTGTGCATACTACTCTTGTCACATTTGGTACATTTACATGGTTTGTCTCCTGAGTGAATTACCTGATGCTTTACCAAGCTACTCTTGAATGTAAACCTTTTGTCACATTTGTCACATTTACATAATCTCTCACCAGTGTAGATTTGCCGATGTGTCACCAGAATAGTTTTTTGTGTGAAACTCTTGTTGCAGTTGGCACAGTTGCACATCATTTCTCCACAGTGAGCCTGTTGTTGTTTAGAGATGAAGCCACAGAAAGCATTCTTATGCTGATGACAGTGACATTGTTTCTCTGCTGTGTGGCACATTTCATGTATCTTGACTGATAATTCATGACTTAGACTCTCACTACTATGAGCTCTCCTGTTGACTAAAAACAAATATTTATTGTATTTAATTACAGTGAGGCAAAACAAAGCTGAACTTTTTTTCAGAATCCTTCTGAGATTAATTTAGATTCTGCTGATACAGAATATTAGGCATGTCAGTTTTTCCAAACCAGTATACCATCGATACAGTGAAACTATGACTGCAAAGGTACATTACAGTGACATGCAGGACAATGATAGTGCTTTTTTGTGGTCATGCACCCCCTTCCCAAATCAACTCTGATTCAGAGTTGATTATAATATGTATGGGTCTTCCCCCACATGGTTGGTGTGGGGGGTGAAGCCCCCCACAAAAAAATACTATTTTCTGTGATGGCTGTCTGCTGACTGTTGGCATAACAGCCATCACTGTACTAGCGGTCGACAAGTTTTCTGTTGATGTGCTGATGTGGAACCTTCCAAACCTTACTTGTTTCCACAAAACAGCAAATTGTGGTTGTTCAAACACTGGCCATTGCCGATGAAAGATAGTGTTCTAAACATGTATTGATGCTTAAAAGTAGGGAAAGTTTTTCAGAGTCATGGCTGTCTGTTTCTATCTAATATTCTTACATTCTTATGTAAAATTTGGATTAACTTGTCCTTGCTCAAGAACATCTCAATTTATTTTCTGAGTTATTTTAGTAATACACTCTACTTGTATTTATTGTTTATTTATTTCATGCAGCAATGTGGAAGGAGAAATATGGCAAAAAGAGTGCCACATCCATAACTAAACATTAGCTAGGACACCATAGCAAGAGATAAAACAGACACAGGGCAGAATATTGCAGAGGGAGTTAAGAGCAATCATAAGAGTTTCTTAAGATTCTTAAGGGAGAAAAGAAATATTAAGTACAGCATAGAGCAGTATAACAATAATGGCGAGTGCTTTCAAAAGAATGCTCTATACACATATACATATATATATATATAAATAAAATGTAGTTATTGATTTCAAAGTTAATTTATTTATTTATTTATTATTTATTTCAAAAGGTTCACCAGGAAAGACATATTCAGCTGATGATAGCTCATTCCCAGATATGCCCTGGAGGGAAGGGTAGGAAGAGTTTAGAAAAACATTCAGAATAATAAATTATACAGTACATTGAAGGCAATCAAAACAATGAAATTATTACTAACACGGTATGATAGAATTAAGCATTCATAGTAGGCAATTTATACAAACATGCCTGCCCCACTGAGTTACATAGAAATACATTTCTAAGTTGCAGAGGATATGTAGAGCTAGAATGCTGTAGGGAAAAGAAAAAAAATTGGGGGCACAAGTGCAGATCAGGGGAAGGGAAGGAGAGAAAAGGGGAAGAGGGAATTGAGAAGTGTAGCAGGGACAAGTATCAGTGGCAACTGCAGCAGTTGAGAAGTGAAGTCATGGAGTAGAAAGGAGAGACAGCATTTGGAAGAGGAGGAGGAGGAGTAAATGGATAGGGAATGAGTTTCAAAATTTAGGGAATCATTAGGAGAAAGCAGCCTGGCTAGTGAGGATTCACCTAGAAGGGAGCATGAAGAAGTGATAGCTATGGTTACTTAGGGAGTATGATGAGGGTGGAGGGGTAGAAGAGTGAAGTAAGGTAAGATGGGAGGGAAAGCAGCCAGAATTTTGAGATAAAGGAGGTGCAATGAGTGAGGCATCTAGCTTCAAGGGAGGATAGGGAGAGAGAGGAGCATAAGAGGCAGTGGTGAGTTTGGGGCAGACAGTGTAATACAAAGTGACAGAGGGAGTGAAAGAGGGGGTCCAATCTGGCTAGGGTGGTCTTTGGTGCAGCACTGTAGACCATGTCGCCATAGTCAAAAGTAGGGAGAATTATTTCTGAATAACAGCTCTGTGAGCAGGGAGGAGGATGCAGCCCTTGTTCCTGCATAATGGACAGTGCTTAGGGTAGAGTTTTTTGTGGACGGTATCCACATGCCCTGAAAAGTTGAGGTAATGGTCTAGCCAGGTTCCATGGTACTTAAATGAGGTGACGTCATCTAAGATGTGGAAGGGGGAGAAAGGTTAGCATGGAGAGCTTCTGCTTAGTAATAAAGGTCTTCAAACCTGATTTCTTGGTATTTGAAGAGCTGCTGACAGTGCTGAAAAAACTTTGAAAATCACAATACTTAGAAACAATTAAGCAGGTATGTCATTTACCTTCTACAGATTCTCTTCCCTCATATTTATTACTGAGGAAGTGTCCACAAAAAATTATCTATGCCCCTTAGAGTTCACCTGCTCCACCAGCATACTCCCTACCTGAAATCATAATGCTCTGTAGTGACATCACATGCTTGCATGGAAATAGATGTGATTTCACAAACACAGTATTATATCATCTGGTTGGGAATAAGCAATATGAGCTGATGAACTCTCAAGGAGCAGAGATCCTGTTTTTATGCATAACACTTCAGTAAAAAACAATGGCAAGAAAAAATAAAGAGCTCATGAGAAATATCAACTGTTTTGTGTCCAAATAGTATGTTATTCAAAGTTCTTCTGGAGGCATTGGTGGCTCTTTAAGGATAGATGATTCAACCAGAATCAGTGCTGAACACTGTTGATGTCCAGTTGAAGCCTGGCCATCAGCTCAGCAGGGGAGGAACCAGAGGCAAATAGGACTATATCATCTGCTTACATACAGATGGATGCAGAAGAGAAAACAGAGGGATGGTTATTTAGGAAAACCAAGAAGAGTAAAGGGCCAAAGATGGAACCTTGAGGAACTAGGAAGGGGAGGGATAGAGAGTCTCCAGTTCTAACAGATTGGGATCTGCCCTCAAAGTAGTAGCAAAACCAGTTAGTTGCAGTGTCAGAGACAACACAGCCTTGAACTTGTCAAGGAGGAGGGGGTGGGCAACAATGTTGAAGACTTTGGCCAAGTAGTCAAAGATGGTGGAGGTGATGAGGCTCTGCTCCATGCCTGACAGAGTGAAGTCATTAAGCCACAGGAGGGAGGAGGAGGTAGAGTGATATTTCTGGAAGCCAGACTGGAAGGAGGTGAAAAAAAGGAAAAGAATCAAGGAAGGGGTAGAGTTGAGATAGCACAGTGTGTTCTTGAAGTTTAGCTAAGGAGGAAACCAGGAAGATGGGGTCGAAGTTGCAAGGGCTAGAGGAGTCACCTCCTTTAAGGAGGGGTATAACAGTGGCATGCTTACAAGAGTCAGGGACAGAAGCAAGGGAGAAGGAAAGGTTAAGAAGGGAGGTGATAGGGAGAGCTATGGCAAGGGCAAAGAGGTGTAGAAAGTTTGGGCCTAGCCCATCAGGGTTCCTGCCTCTGCGTAGCTTGAGAGCTAAGAAAGAATAAGTACAAAGTTTAAATGCAGAATAGCTACAGTATTTCAGTTCAGTATTCACATTGGAAAGAGACAGCTCCATTACCCAAGAGCAAAAACTAGAGGTGTTTATGATAGATTGGATACTAAAGGCATTACTGAGTGTGTAGTCCTGATAGCACCTCATGTACTAAATTTGAACAAATGTCCAAAACCAGACAAGCTACAGCCAAGAGTGTTGAAAGAATTGAGCAGGTCACTGGCAGCACCTCTGGAAGACATTTTTACAGCATCAATACACCAGGGAAGAACCAACAGACTGAAGGAATGCAAATGTGGTTGCCCTGCAAAACAATGGGGACAAGGGCAGGCCTGGCAACAATCAGCCAGTATGTCTAAAATCTGTTGTAGAAAAGCTGATGAGGATCGTCACTTTTAAAAATTTAGATAGATACAGTACAAGAGATATTTTATTTTTAACACACAATACAAGTGTTCCATGTTCTTTACAAAATGCTGCTTAGGATTATATAAACACAAAAGCACATTATTCACATATGTCTAAAGGACCAAATAAACAATATTCATTATAACATTAAAACACAGATGAAATAATTTACTGCAGATACATATAATTTGACAGCAGAAAAAGAACCATTGGTCTATCTAGCCTGCCTGTATACTGTATATACCCAAAGCTGTGCCTGGCCTACACTGGATCAGAGTTAATAGGCAATAGCGCTAATGATTTTTCAACATCCCTTCCCTAGAACACTTCTATCCTCTTTTTCCATAATTCATTATTTTCCCACGTGTCAGCCACATCCATGTTTGAACCCAGTCACAGACTGTGTGGGCTACCTCATGGGAAAGGAGGGAGAGGTGGGACATGATAGAAACATTCTAGTACCTCAAGGGAATCAACAAAGTCCAAGAGAGTAGCATCTTTCAGAAAAAGAGATGTACAAGAACAAGGGGGGCACAATTTGAAGATAATGGGGGGATGGCTCAGGGGCAATGTGAGGAAGTATTTTTTTCACAGAGAGGGTGGTAGATGCATGGAAAGGCCTTCTAAGAAGAGGTAGTGGGGTCAAAAACAGTGAGAGAATTCAAGACTGCATTGGACAGACATACAGCAATTCTAGTGGGGGGTAGGAGGAAGTAGGCTGTTGGTTAACTAGGATCTGCAGTTTATCCAAAGGTAGGGAAATGGGCAGACTGGGTGGGCCAAGCAGTCCTTATCTGCTATCAGAGTCTATGTTTCTATAAAGAAGAACCTCTTTATACTCTTCTTGAATCCTCCCCTTTTACAGTACTGTTTTGCTATAAATGAACTTTACTATAGCAATCCCTCAGCTATTGTGAACACTCCTGATGACTCTTACCCCTAATCACTCACAGCTGTTAGCTGACAGTTTAAACCAGCTGGGCATTTTAAACACTGATGCTTACAGTGATGGATGTTCACCACAACCAACCCAAAACATGCCGCATATGCTGCATGTACTAAGCTTTAAATCCTTGACAGATTGAAAGCAGGTGAGCGCCTTACATAATCTAAAAAAACAAAACAGGATTTTCAAAATCCACAATTTTAACCTGGAGAAAACCAAAGGGTGCACTTAAGAATTTTGTCCTTGAATGTTCTGAATCAGAGCAGCTCAAGAGAAAAGATTAAGAAAAGTCAATAAGGCTGACATTTATAAATCCACTACATAGAAACATTAAAGAGGGACTCTGGCCAAGAGTGTTGCTTTGCAAAATTAGAATTAACTTATCCCCAATAAATCTCACACCAAAAATTAGATGTTGGTGTTACTTCAGTTTAAAATTATGAACTGTTTTGTAACCCTGATTTCACTACCTGTTGAAAAAAGCCAGAATCAGTGAAGAGCCAGTGATGACGTCATAACCTGAACCCAGTCAAGTCCTCCCTTTAGGTAACCTTACAGGATCTGTTTCTCCAAAGTTTAAAGATTATGTGCAATACTTTTCACAAGTAAAAACAGGCAGCACAATTCAATAAGCACTACTATAAAAAACTATATGTGTTTTAGGTTTTGTAACAAAGTTGAAACAATCATATTTTATTGTGCCTTTTTGATGTGGTCCATTTCTCCAGGGTGGTTGGATGCTGCATAAGCATGCCTCCAGGCTTCTGATGTCATTTGGGTTGCTTACTCTACTGTTCCTGTTAGAAAGCTGTATTGCTACTAGTAGTGTAATGTTTGTAACTTCACTGCTGTTTGTCAGTGTCTGTTTACAATAACTTTCAATAGAGGTCTTATCTGTGTTAATTCCTACTAGGGATGGAAGTGTTTACCCTGGTAAAATCATCATTCTAATGTGGAGTAAAATAGGTGAGCCTGAATGTAGGTCAAATAACAGCCTGCCAGGGAGAAAACACAGGGCTGGCTACTGCATAAAAACTCTTAGTAAAGTTTCAAAACAGCATTACCTCTCCCACCCACATTTACAGGGAGATGAGATAATTGTTTCAAAGTGCCATCCTGAGGAAATCACCTCAGTTAAAAAACAGGTGTGAATGATCACAGCCTTTCACCGCAACAGAAAGTTATCCAGTCTTCAAACCTCACAGCAATGTGCTACTCTCCCCGATATTCCTCACAGGCTAAAATGATCGGTTTAAATTGTTGTGCATTACTGGTACTGAATATGACAAAACCACAATCAAACAGCTGATTTATTTTGGTGTATTGCAATAAGCACAGATGAGACAATTACTATTATTGCTGTTTTATGCAACATACTAGGATTCATACTAGGAATGTATAGATGCACAGAAGGCTGTGAACCCATTAATGTACATCTCCTGCATTAGGGATTATTCCCTTCTCTGATTAAGCAGCAGCCTATCTAACTTTATTTTAAAGGTGTCAATGGACCCCACCTCTCTAGGAAGGGAATTCCATAAGGGTACGATTTTCTGTAAAATAACTTCTTCTGGAATTTCTTTTTTGGTTCGTTAACATGAGCTGATAATCATGGCTTCTGAGGGAGAACTAACTTCGATTGTATATGAGGCCCAAGTCAGACATTAATGAGGGATCCCTGGAGATTCTAAACATCTGCAAAAGGTCACCTCTGGTTCATCTAAGTTTCAATGAGTATAGACTTAATTCCTTTAATCTACTATCACAGTCCATGTATTGAAGTCCCTCAGCTATTTTTGTAATTCTTCTCTGAACCCCTTCCAGTTGGTTGACATCTTTACGTAAGGATGGGTTCCATAAAGGAGAGCAATAGTCCAGATGTGGCTGGACATATGCTTTATATAGAGGAATAATATAGGCCCTATTTTTAGATGTAATTGACCTTTTATGCAGCTGATGATCTTGTTCATTTTTTAGACACTTCAGTGCAGTGTTTACTGAACTTTGTCTAATCTGTAATGAGAGTGCCCATGTCATTTTCGATATCAACAGACTTCAGTTGTTTTCCTGCTAATGTATAGGTACTGGAAGTATTTGTTTCCCCCCAAGTGCATTGCAACACATTTATCAGCACTGAAGGCCATGCCATTTGTATTGGCCCAATGTTCTAATTTGGCAAGGTCCTTCCCTATCATAATGATCCCGAGGTCAGTGCTTACATCCAGAACAAGTTTAGTGTCATCAGCAAATTTTATAATGAAACTATCTATATTTCTATTATGATTAGAAATAAATACTGAAAATAAAGCAGGTCCCAAATTATGATTCCCTGTATTTGTTGCAATAGTGTTAGGCTTCTTTGGTCCATATATAGAGCAAAAATAATTATTAAATTCCTGGGCCATCACAGAAGGTTCCATTATCACAGTATTGTTAGATTTGAGAGGTCCTATTGATTAGATGTGCATCTCTTATTATTAACATAAGAGTAGAAGCGTTGCCTCCATCTTTAATATGTGCAAGTTTGAATTTAGTTTTATGTTTTTCCTTTTCTATATTCGCCTTGCAGTCTTTTAGGGCCTCTTTGTATTTGTACTTACTCTATAAGTTACTGTCTCTTTTAAGGGCCCTGTACACCCTTCTATTAGCTGAAAGTGTTTTCTTAACCTTAGCTGTAAGCCACATAGGTAGTTTGCCTTTTTTAATTATGAAGGGTTCTGTTAGGTATATATTTGTCAGTTAATTCAAGAATTTTGGTTTTGATTTTCAGCCATTATTCATTGACAGTAGTGAACTCTTTGTTCCAATCCCAATGATTTAATTCCAGCAAGATGGATTTAAAGTCAGCTTTTCTAAAATCCTTGACTGGTAATGCCTACCTCCCTAATATAGTTAGAGTTGCAGAAAGGGTAACAATGTTATGGTCACTAATAATCAGGACTTCATGAATTTCAACTTCATGAATTTTATCAGGAATATCAGTGATAATGACATCCAATATGTTTTACCTCTAGTGGGTTTATTAGTAATAAATTGCTGTAACCCATTAGTAATGCACAGATCCAGTGGTGCCTGTTCTTGGGTAGTGGAAGCAGTACAATCATTCCACTCTATCCCTGAGGTGTTGAAGTCACCAAATAATATAAGTTCTTTATAATTCAATTTATCCTTGATATTAGTCAATAAATTGCCATTTTCTAATTGACTAGTGTCACAAGGTCTATAACACAGCCCAAGTAATAAACTGCTAGTATTACGCCTCTGGATTTCTACTCAAATTATTTCATTAGTTATAGTATCATCATTGTTGATTTGTCTGTATTTAATTTTTTTTTTAGAAACGGAGCAACTTTTCACAAATTTTTTTCAGTTCTGTCTTTGTAAACACGATTGTAACCAGGGATGTTTTTATTCCAATTTGAGGTTTTGGCCCACCAAGTTTCTGTTATGGCAGCTATGTCAATATTTTTGTGGTTAATATTAGTTCTAATTTATTTTTCTTGATTAAGTGGAGGCTTCTGGCATTTCTGAGCAGGAATTTAAGTTTAGGTTTTGGACTCATGGGATAACTAAGTTATAAAAGGTACAGTAGCTTGCAAGGAGGACTAGGCTGTGAGTTCAAGTTATGACATCAGCAGCTCTTCGCTGAAACTGGCCTTTTACCCACAGGCAGTAAATTTAGGATTGTAATATGACAAGTAACTTTTAAAAAAATGTAACTCAGACATCTCATTGTCGGCATAAGGCTAATTGGGACACTGTTTATTCAAATTCTGAATTTATTAATGCCACAGATTTTGACTGGAGTCCCTCTTTAAATTTGAAGTACATTTTCTGTCCTCTTTAAGGATTTTGTCCTTAAATGTTCTTAGTCAGTGGAGCTCAAGAGGAAAGAATTAAGGAAAGCCAATGAGGCTGACATTTATAAATCTGCTACACAGACTCATTAGATTTGAAGTTGTGGTTTGCTCAGTAGCTTCCCAATGGAATGTCTGTACCTGGCGTGATTGCAATTGACAAGGCTGAGCAGTTTGCAGAGATATACATGGTAATGACCACAATTTCTGATCATCAACAGACTGACTTTGGTGGTTCCAGAAATGGAGTGACATCCGCTGTGTCCATGCTGCTAGTGAACAGTGCTCCTGTGAAGATATAACTGCTTAAAAGTTTCTTCTCAAACTTATTATACAGGAGGGGGCACCTGTCAAAACCAGTATGTGATGTATGTGAGACCAGCCTGTTCTGGCAGTGCCTGTTATTTGTAACTTTGGCCAGCAAAAGTTAAGTGAATGTATTCAAAGTGTTCAATGTCAACAGAAGTGGATTACATTATTATTCTGTAGTAATGCAAGAGCAACACATAAAGTGACTCCCTCTACTTTGGGATGTTTCAAAAGTTGCAGTATTGTCACTGCATTAACTTGGATGCCCTGCATGTCTGAGATGTTCCAAGAGTGGTGTCGGGATTAATTTCTGGGAGAAGATAGGACATATCTATATAGCCCCCCTTCCATGAAGCATTCCTACTCCTGAAATCTGTGCCTTGCTCACTCCTTGAGACTGAACTCACATCAAGGGAAGCTATAAACAATGTTTCCCCCTAAAAATACAACCTCATATATACAGTCAACATATGCAGGCATTATAGTGACTTTCAAAACGCACTAACAAAAAAGCCTCCTCAGTGGTAGCTGCAGAGGGGAGCAAAGTTACAGGCCCACATAAAGGGCTCACCTTAAAGATGTTACTCACTGGCTAGCCTGGTGGCACTGAGAGTTGAGACACTGGACACCACACCTCATGCTACATCAGCGACCTGGGTTTGGGAATGAGCCAGGGTGGTCACAGGCTGGTCGGGGGGATGGGAACAGGATTGAGCAGCAGCAAGGTGGCTCTCCTCTCCCGGGGAGGGACCTTGCCACCCAACATAGTACAACTGCCCCCAGATGGAGGTCTGAGGGTAGTGCAGGTGGTGGGGTAGCATGTATCAGGAGGGTGCTGTCGGGCCGCCGTGTGCGCATGCCTCCAGACTCGTGCATGCCCGTAGTATAAAGTGGGCAAGAAATGAAAAAAAGCAGGGCCAGAAAATGTATAATATAAAAAAAAAGATGTTGCTCACCAAGCTGGAGAGGCATGGACCAATGTGACTGACAATACAGTACACCACTGGTGGCTGGCAACACCTGAGCCTATATTCAAAAGTCAACAAGTGCTGGAAGAGATTGAGGAGACTGTGAAGGTGGACATAGAACAGCTTGTGAAACTCACTACTGGCTTAAACTTTATTTAGCCTTCTTCTGATGCTGCAGCCATCATTTAACTCCAGGCTCATGTTGGATGTCAACATGCAGGCACACGATCAGCTGACAGATGGACAGATCATGTCTGCTATTACAAGTACTGCAAGTGATCGGGAGCAAAAGGGCACAGAGGAGAAAGAAGCTGTGCTCCTATACATGGATGCAGTGGGCCTAAAAGAAGGTTAGCATGGCTTGAATGCCAGGAGACAGACCCAAGAAAGTTACTTCAACTAACAACTGCACACAGACTCATACTGGAAAACATTGCCGGCAAAAATAGTTCACGGCAAAACAAAATTACTTTATTTTTAACCAAATTAACCTATGCTGCAAGTAAGTTTTATATCAGAATACCCTAGCTGCAAAAAGTTTGATCAATAGCTGTTAACTGCTCTGTTACTAATTTTGCAGTGTCCTTCAATGTAATAAACACGGAACTATAATGCACACATCCATTGGCTCCTCCTGTGTTCATTATAGTGAGGGACTGCTGTAATTTCCATGCATGACCTCTCATCACTGCACCCTCATCTCTCATGAACAGTTCACTGCAGTCCAACCTTTTGATTCCCTGCTGTACTATTCTCTGTAGTTTACCTCAAAACAAGACCACTGGAGTTGCATATTCTTTTATAACACTTTATTAACTTTCCAAGTGGCCCTGCTTCCAGCACTGCCCTGTGTCAGCTCCTATCATTCAGCAGTCCTAGAAGCTACATCCTGGCTGACTCTCACATTCTACTTAAGCTGCTGCCACTGTGAATACTAAATGAGATCAGTTTACCGAGACAAAACCTCATATCTCTAAACATTACACTTCAGGGTTTTAAATAATTGATTAGCAGTTTTTTTCTTGGGACAATACTAACTGTTCAGAAAGTATTTATATAGGTTTTCTAGAAGTGTTATGTTTGTTAAACACAGTGAGGCAGGTGCTATGTATTTTCACAATGTTTTAGCATTTTTATAAGCAACACGCTAATCAATTTTTAGAGTTAAATAAAACCCTGCACTTACAAGTACTGTACTTATAACTTATTTATAAGTCATTATCATGCCCCCTTTCCCTTCTAGCCACCAAGAGTATACGTGCTGAGCTTGCCAGCCTCTTCGTACAATTGCCATTGCTGCTCCTGGATCACTTTTGTGACTATCTGGACAGACCTCAGACAGACCCTGGCCTTTTCAAGGTCCAGATTCAAGAACTGTACACAGTACCCGAGGTGTGGTCTCATCAGGAATCTATGCAGGGGTAATATCACCTCCCTCCTTCTACTGGAAAGCCCTCTTCCTATGCACTGCAGGATCCTATTAATTTTATGTAAGTCCCCCAAATGGGCTTACCTGTGTGGGGCTATGGCCCCTCCGGCCTCCCTCCAATGTCTCCACCTTGTGGCTGTGGTGGGAATGGAGCCTCTTTGCCCCTGCTGCTCCACGGCTGCAGCTGTGGAAAATTTCAGGACCTCGGCCCATGCTTCAGTTAGGGTTGAGGTCTGATCACTATTTCCGGACCTCTGGGCACATTAGATGAGCTGGAGCAGTCCCAGTGTGGCATCGAAAGCGGAGACCACACAAATGCAAATAAAGATGGCAGCCACACCTTTACTGGGAATGCACAGCCACTGGGAGTAAACATTTAAGAGAATTACAGCTCCATATTTTGTTTTGGCCAGGTGTCTGACTTTAAAATGTATATACCTGGCTCCAGGGACTGCAGAGGAGCTGATGAACCCATGAATTCAAGACAGAAATGCTTCCGGTTGTAGGGGGGAAATGTTTTGGCCCTTAATAGGGCTCTGATGATAAAATGGAGGGCCAGACTGTGTGTGTGCCCAAAATGTGACAAAACAGCAGCCCCCATAAAAAAACTACAGAATGGGGGCTACTGGGTAAAAAAAAGCATCCAGCACATGAGTTAGCCCAGTAAAACAGCAGCCAATCAAAAGAGGGCTGCCACAAAGCTATAAATAGAACTGCTTTGCCGCCAGACAGGAGAGTTGTCATGGAGAAAGCTGAAGGACTGTGTGTGTGTGTGTGGGGGGGGGAGAATCCTGAGCTCCAATCCCTCACATGTGTTCTCATTAACTTCAAGCCAGCAATTTTAAAAGAAACTTCCAAGTTGTACTGTAGGAGGAGTTGAAGTCCAAGATATGCTCTTTGAGACTTTTAATTTTGCTCCCTGTGAGCTTGAGAATTGAGAAATACTGCAAGCCTGAACAGACTAAGTCACACCAGTGCCATCAGAACTGTTTTGCCCTAGAATGAGGGGCGAGTTGCTTACAGTGTGAATCCTGGCAAAAGGAAGCACCTGTGAGTGCTGTGGTAAGCATCTGTGAAAGGGCCCAACCCTGCTGTGCAGAAATATACCCAGAGAGAGAGAGAGAGAGAGTGTTGGAGGTGAAGAGACTGTGAGAAGCTGGGCCAAACACGGACCACCTGTGTGTCCTGAAAGTGAAACAGAGGGGTCCTGGGGACTTCATCTAGCAGTGTCCCAGGGTTGAAGAAGTTGAAGCTGTGAACTGTGAAGGAAGGCATCAGTGGGACTGCCTATCTGAATTGCCTACAAAGGCCCATGGTTGAAGTTGGCAAGACCAGGCAGTTGAAGAACAGCACACCTTCAATTCATCAGGCTTCAAGATCTGCGAAGTGTGGTGCACCACCGTCTGGAACCATCCACTGAACTATGCTACTCAGCCGGCTAAAACGTCCCCCTGTGTGAACTGTAGAACTGCGAGTACCTTGAGCTGCAGCTTAGGGCAGTTTTATTAGCTAGTTAGAAGTCAGGGGGTAAACTTTGAAAGGAACAGTGTGCAATCTCCAAGTTCTGCCAAGACAAAGGTTAATGTGTTGAAAGAGTTTAAGTTATTTGGGCCCTTACGAAAGACCCCAGGCCTGCATCACTGGCAAGATGAAGCACCAACCATGCAGGGACATTTCTGGGTGCACCCAGTGGTGGGAGGAGGAGTTTACTGTGGGGAAAGTGTTGTTCAAAAATTGTGGTGGTAATTGTTATTTCCCACTTATCCCCTCTCAATAAATAAGTTAATTATTTGCATTCTATATATTGTTGCTGTGACTTATTGCCATAGAGTTACTGGGGGTGAGAAATTGTATTGTGAGGGGAAAGTGTTCTGAGGGCAGCTTACAGGTTTTCCTGCGGGGTGGTAATGTGTTCTTTGCCCACAGGTATCCCATGCCACTTATTCCAGTGGAGGCACTGTGCTGTACTTGCTGACCACTGTGGAACCCAGACCGGTTCCCTCGGAGGTGTATACTATACCAAATTGACATGAGGGCCCCGGAGTAGCCTAGGTGAATCCAAGGGATGTTACATTTACTGTACCAAGTGCTTTTTTGAATTGGGCAGTAGAACCAAGTTCATCACTAATGAAGAATCTGCAGTCTTTTTCCTCAGAGGTCTGATTCACCTTTCCCACTCCTATCTGTTATTCTGGTTTGGGGGGTTATTGCCAATGGGAAAAAGTAAAAAGCCTGAATTTGTTACCAGTAAATTTACAATGCAATATCCTGGACCACCTCTCTATCCTTTCTAGGTCCCTTTTTTCCTCCTCACTATTCATTCCACCACCAATCATGGTGTCATCTGCAAAGATCAGGGATCCAGCGTGCCTTGACCAGGCCACGGACCCCTCAATTTCTGGAACCTAAACAGTTTTTCAGAAATCCTCTGTACTGCAAGGGATCCAGCATGCCTTGACCAGGCAATGGACCCCTCAATTTCTGGAACCTAAACAATTTTTCAGAAATCCTCTGTACTGCATAAGATCCAACTTGCCTTGACAAGGCAAATGGACCCCTCAATTTCTGGAACCTAAACAGTTTTTCAGAAATCCTCTGTACTGCAAGGGACCCAGCGTGCCTTGACCAGGCCACGGACCAATCAATTTCTGGAACCTAAACAGTTTTTCAGAAATCCTCTGTACTGCAAGGGATCCAGCGTGCATTGACCAGGCCACAGAGCCCTCAATTTCTGGAACCTAAACAGATTTTCAGAAATCCTCTGTACTGCAAGGGATCTTGCATGCCTTGACCAGGCCACGGACCCCTCAATTTCTGGAACCTAAACAGTTTTTCAGAAATCCTCTGTACTGCAAGGGATCCAGCATGCCTTGACCAGGCCATGGACCCTTCAATTTTCTGGAACCTAAACAGTTTTTCAGAAATCCTCTGTACTGCAAGGTACTAGCCCTGAGTTTTGGATTTGGTACCAGTGGAAGCTGATTTCCAAGTGGCCCCACTATCTCCTGATGAACACACCTCTAACTACTGTATCTCTCTCTGTGTCTCTAGTTGAATTTATGTGCTAGGGTTTAATAATTTGTTTAATCCTTACAGTCATTTTAAGTTCTGAGTTGATATTAGAACTGTTGACTTTTCCATTAGCAGATTATATCCTCTCACCACTAGAGGGCTATATCTCTATCTCTTTATCTAGTACGTAAGCCATGTGGGCTCTCTCTGCCTTTCTCTCGCCTCTCCTCCTCCTCCTTGCCCTGGCCTCCTCTTCTCTCTCCCTGGTCCTAGCCACCCCCAACCCCGCCACCCTCTACTCTGGTTTCCACTGCTACTCCAAGGGAACTCTCCATTTCCACTCGAGTCTTGTGCTTGGCACACCGATTGGATATTCCTGGTTACTTAACCCAACCACTACTCTTAATAAGTGTGGCCACCTCTCTACACTGTACCACCTTGCAATCCATATGGGACACCATCTGGAACCTTGCAACTTCTACTCCAGGAAACAACAATCAAAACTATCTCTCAAAGAGTTGCAACTCTGCTCCTTAAAACTCCTACTCCTCCTCCTTCTCATCTCAGGCAGTGTCCATCCCAATCCTGGCCTAGAAGCTCAGGCCACACACAAACTCCAGGTGCCCTTATCCTTGCAACTATTAATATCTGCAGCCTACTACCAAAGCTGGATGCACTCAGGCCTTCATATGCCAACACAACCCTGACATCCTTGCAGTGGTGGAAACTTGGCTGACACCTAAAGTTCCTGACTCAGCAGTAACAATACAGGGCTACAATGTCCACAGGCTGGACCGGATATCCAAAAAAGCGGTTGCAATCTATATCAAAGACTCCCTGTCTTGGCACCCTGTAGCAACTCCATCACTTTCTGCCTCAGCCCAGATTCTGCCAATAAAATCATCCTAGGTTCCAACCATAAAGCCCTGACTATTGTCTCTGTATACATCCATAGGGACCCTAAACATGGATTCAATGGCGTCCTAAACTTTATCAACTCTCATCCTTCTGAGCTGAACTTATTCTACTGAGAGTTTCAACATAAACTGGTTAGCATCGAGTGCTAGTGCTATAAAGACTCCATCTCAGCTGCTAACCTCCATAATAGGTAAACTCCCCTACTAGGATTAACTACAAGACTGGCACCAGTACCCTCTTGGATTGGGTCCTCACCACTCACCCAAGGATTTCTCATCGACCATTCTCCCAGACTCACTCAGTGACCACCCCAGTCATGTGTGCATGGTCTAACAAATTCCTTAAGCCCCTCCCAAAATTATCGCTAGCAGAGTCCTTCCTCATGGAAAACTTCCACATCTCAAACAACACCTGCTTCTACAAGACTGGCTACCCATCTATGAAGCAACAGATGTTAACTTGGCTCTTGATCACTTTATCTCAATTTTCAACAAAGCCTCGACCTCTTTGCCCCTGCTAAAGGTGCAAAACAAAATCTCTCTAACCCATAGGTCATCACGCCTTCTCACAGCTGAAACCAAGGGATCACTTCACGGGCAGTTGCCAGCCACTGGCAAACAACTGGACATTCAAAATTACAAACAAGCCACGAAATGCCTGCACAAGCCATACATAATGAAATCCACCTATTACAAGGCGCTCTCACCAATACATGATGGTAGGTCTTTCTGGGACAATGTCAAAGGATGTCACAGGAAGCCAAAAACCTCTCCGGCCATGGTAATGGTTGATGGATCCTCAACCCTTGACCCCAAGGTGATCGCAAACATCTTTAACACGGCTTTTTCAGACCACAGTGCTGTTCTACCCCATGACTTTTTCGAAAACAGGGCCTACTCTCCAAATACCTCAGCCCCTCAGTCTAACCATACCCTCTTCTACTTCAGGAAGGTAAGGCTGAATGAAGCTCGCCGCTATATTACTGCAGCTATCTCTAAATCTAGATCTAGTAGCGACACCCTGGACCTTAAGCTTCTGTTGCTCACCCTTGATGAGGTAATTCATCCATTAAAAAATCCTAAACCTCTCTCTCAGCTGTGGAAAATTCCCAGACCTATGGAAAACAGCCACTGTGACACCTGTCCATAAAGTAGGGGACAAGGCGATTCACTCAAATTATAGCCCTATCTCCATACTGCCCCACTGTCTAAGGCACTTGGCGCATCGTGGCTGATCAACTATCGACCACTTGGATAAATACAATATACCTTGTCCACAACAACACGGCTTCCAGAAAGGTCACAGCACCACCACAGCCTTCTTGAGTTCACTGGAGCTTTGCACAAATCCCTTGACAACGGCCTTCTCACAGGGCCGTTTTTAGTCGACCTCTCAAGGCCTTCAATACAGTACACCATGGACTACTAATACCAACTACTGAATGCCTGGCTATCACCTGACTCTTCTCTCTGGTTTAAAAGCTACTTAGAAAACATCACAGAGAGTAAAAATTGCGGACGCTCTTTCTAACACCCTGCCTGTTCTCTCGGGTGTCCCACAGGGATCCATACTGGGACTCCTCCTTTTTAGCCTTTTCTTAAACTCCCTCCCTTACCACTGCTCTGAGCAGATCATACTATATGCCGATGATGCTGTTGTATTCTCCACTCACAAAGATCCTGCAACTCTTCAACTTGGTTTCAGTTCTGTAGAGACATGGTTTCTTAATCATAAACTGGTCCTCAATGACAAGAAAACCAAATCTATGCTCTTCTGCAGCTCTCATAACCCACACAATCTATACCACTTGGCTATCTCCACCACCCAGGGCAACACTCTAGATCAGGTGGTGTCCTTCAAATACTTAGAGTTCAGCTTGACCCTAATCTCTGTATGGACTCATGTAGATAAATGTAGCTAGAGCTGCTAATGCAGCTTGGTCTCCTCTACAAACACAGACCACACCTCACGCCAGAAGCTTTGAAGGTTGCAGTCCTGAGCTCTGTGATCTCTGTAATAGACTATGGTCTCATCATTTATGGCTCGGCCACAACCACAACCCTTAGACGCCTCTCAATTGCCTTAAATAAAGAACGTCGGCTCATCACTGGTGCTCACCATTTCACTCACACATGTGACCTGTACACTCAGACTGGCTGGCTCCAACTATCAAACTGCATAAAGTTTCTCACCTGCTTCATGGTCAAAAAAATCTACCTTGGCCTTGCACCTTCTGGGGTCTCAACTCTGTTACAACACTGAATTAACAAATGGTGCCTTAGGAGATCAACGCTACAGCTACTGAAAGTCCCCCACTGTCACACTTCACAGGGACAACGCTCTTTTGCTTATCGAGCACCACTCTGGTTTAATGGCCTCAGCCCAACCATCTCCTCTGCCCCAACTATTGGTATGTTTAAAACTAGGCTCCGGGACTATCTCACTACCAACAGCTCCTGTGACTGCCCAACTTAACCTTGTTTCTCCACTTCCCCTCTGCTCTAGTTGTCCGTCCTCCTCCCCTCCTCACTAGATTCTACCCTCACATCTTGGTATACCCAATGCTGCACTTTTCACCCTCTTGCCACCCTTCCTACATTCCTTCTCCCCCCCTACCCTCTTCCCTCTCCCTATGACTCTGGCACTTCTTATCTGTTGTCTATTTTCTCTGACAAATGCCACTGGCTGCCTTGTTACAATGCTACCCTTGAACTGTATTAACCTGTACTCTGTTTGCAATGTCCACATTGTTGTAATGCCTGTCTTGATGTTCTCCATAATTTGTATTTCTCTGACGTGGAACCTTTGTAAAAGAGCCATGGCTCAAAGGTATTTGTAATCCTAGACTTAATAAATAAATAAATAAAGAGACTGATCAGATTTCCTCCCCATATCGCAGATCACTGAATTGGTACGAGTCATCAAGCCATAAGCCATAAGTCTCAACAATTTCAAAATTACCTTAAGCAGTATTTTCTGTTGTTCATATAATTATCTAGGGATTTTTTTAAAGCCATCAAAAGATTTACTAGCTACCACATTGCTAGGAAGTAAATTCCATATATTAATGACTCTCTGGTTTATCCATTGGCCTCTTTGGTTTGTTTTGTACAGCTCACCTTTAAGCTGAAACTGACGGAACCTACTGTATCTCTCTATTATTCTTGTTAGTGCTATAGTATCCCAGAGCTCATTGCTAGCAAACGCTCTGTATATTAGACACAGGTCTCTCCTCAGTCACCTATATGAAAGGCTATATAGTCCAAGATTTATTAGTCTGTTTTTGTAACCTACATTCCTTCATTTTTTAATGTTCCTAGTCATTTTCCTTTGTACCCACTCTGGTAGCCTGATGTCAGAAATGTTGTTAGGTGCCCATATTTGGACACAGTATTCTAAATGTGGTTGAACCACAGACCTATATAAGGGGACCATAACTCTACTGTCTCTGCTTTTAAAGTGCCTATAGATTTGTCCCATAACAGTGTTGGCTTTACTAACTACTGTTTTGCAGTTTTAGGTACTAATTCCCGCCAACTATTTTCCCGATGTTTGAAATCCCAACCTCTAATTCCCAAAAAAGAATTGCCCGAACGTCGAAATTCCCGACACAATTCAGAATGCAAATGTCTCAAAATCTCTCAAAATAAAAATGCCCTAATTTAGCTTTAAATCTTCAGTGCTCCCTCACTCTGAGTCTCAGTTCACTGTTATACGAGCTGTTCGCATCTGCCTTTTTATTTCTGACAGCAAATTACAGTAATTAATCACGATTGGTGTCAGCCTCTGCTATGCAATAGCCTGCAATAGAGACGCCTATTTTACGCTGGAAGCACTGTCACCATTGGCCTTTTTTTTTTTTTTTTTTTTACAGATGTCATGGTAGCAAATTACAGTAATTATTCATGATTGGTGTCAGCCTGAAGCACTTTCAGCATTGGTCTTATGTTTTTGACAGCTGTCATGGTAGCAAATTAGCTGGCCTTCTAATTCAGTGTTCTTTATTAATCCTTTCATTTGTCATGGTAGCAAATTACTTGTAGCCTTACAGTGATTAACAGTGATTGCAGTAAATCACTGTTGTGTGCCTGATTTAGGGAACACTGTTAGAGCTGTTACAGCTACTGGTACAGCACACGATGGCAGAAGTATGTGCTGTGGTGCCTTCTCAGAAGGGGAATGATATGATCTGCATTGAGAAAATCAGGATTGTGGCAAACAAGCATGAGCAGATGCCTCCCTTGGAGTACCTCAGGGGTATAGCCCACAATTTAATTATCTGAGACTTTTAATCCCATTTTAATAACATTTTAACATTGTACTCTGCTGCACTACAGGGCATCGTGATCTGGCTACTGGCAAGATGGTAAGGATATGGTTTGGTTTTTATGATTTTTGCATTGCAACACAAAATATACTAAAATACTAAATCAATGCGTTCATTCAGGTAGAGTATAGAAAAAGGTATACTACGATTTTATTCACTGTGTTGAATTTATGTTGCACTAAATAAATAAAACACTGTCATTGTTGTCTCTCTGTTTTCACCAGCATGCGGGGAAGTAACGGGAGGCGGAAAACTATGTTTCAGGATTTGAATCAATCGAATTTAGCAATTTTGGCATTTTGGTCAGCGGGAAATTGGTTGGCAGGAATTAGTATGGATACCGTTTTACAATGTACACAAGGTGATAGATTTTCTTTTTTTTTTTTTCAATTTAAAGTTTATTGAAAAAATTTCTTATATTTTCCACCCCTACATACACATGGCAGATACACATGAACATGATACATAAGACATCTGATTCACATAAGTCTGCCCCCCACCACTTCAACTATCCCCTTCCCCCCTCCCTCAATCCCACTCTACCCACATTGAGCACCAAAAATCCATCACACAACCTCATTAACACTATTCAAGTTCCTGGTTAGCAAATTGGGCACCATAAAGCCTTATAACTGGGTTAACCTTATTGTAAAGCATATAAGGTGTATAAGGGATCCCAGATTTTCTTGAATTGCTCCATTCTATTATTAAGGTTGGCAATAGCTCTTTCTGTGCAAAGATTCGCCAAAAGTTCAGACAGCCATTCATTATAGGTGATCTCCTGCTGGTCAATACAATGTCTTAATATAAGTTTTTTGACTGACATGGCTATGAGGGTTATGGGATATTTGCGAACTCGCACTTTAACCTCAGAAAGATCACCCATAATGCACACTGTAGGTCTAAACAGCTCATTAAGCCCCAGAAGGGGATCCGTTGACTGGTTAATGGTAGTCCACAGGGGAGACACTTTGGGACAGGACCAAAATACATGAAGTAATGTTCCTTCCTCCAGTAAACACCTGGAGCATGTTGGGGAAGGCTTTAGGCCCAATTTAAATAACTGAGATGATGAATAATATGCATTATGCAGGATATACAATTGCATTAATCTAAGCCTGTCCTGAGTCACAAATTTATGGCAGTTATACCACAGTTTCGACCACTCTATATTATAATTTGGAAACAGGGATTCCCACATATCAGTGGGCCCAGAGCAATCGGGGAATTTCCAGTTATGGATTGTACTGTAAATTGCCGAGACTGCGCCAGAACGACCACAAAACTTTGAAAGTTCTTGGCAAAAAGGAATACAACTCACCAATTGAGGAATTCTACTGGGGACTTTCATTAAAGAATGTCGTAGTTGCATAAGTCAGAAAAAGTATTTATTAGGGGTCCCCAGACGAATTATTAAATCCTTAGCTGGGAGCCAATCACCACTGTCCATAATAAAGTTAGTAATTTTCATGCCTTGTAAACCAGGTAGCCAATTAGAGGGAATGAGTTTACCATCTATTTGAAATTTAGGATTTCCCAGTATCGGTTGGTTAAGATCTCTACCAGGTTCATATCTAAGGTACCGGCAAATCTGCACGTGAGTCTTTAGTGAAACTGTAATAGAAGAATTCTTAACTTTTAAAGGTAAAAGACTCTGCTTAACAAATAATAATCCCTCTGGGTCTAGGCCACATGAATGGATTAGAGTAAATTCAATTTTAAGCCAAGCCGGGGCAAAGTGTAGGTTATCTTTAGTAAGCCATCTTAGATACTTATTAATATGGCTGGCCCAGAAATACGATGCCAAGTAGGGGAGGCAAAGTCCCCCGTTTGACTTGGGAGCAGTCATTTTGTAATAAGCTATCCTCGGGGGTTTATTATGCCAGATACAATTCGTGATAAGGGATTGTATTTTATTAAACCATGACATAGGAAGCCAAATGTTAAGCATAGAAAGGGGATAAAAAAGCCAGGGGAAAACATTAATTTTAATTAAATTTGTTCTGCCCCACAATGACAAGGGAAGGGATGACCATCTATTGAGATCTTGGAAAATTATGTGGATTAGGGGGTCAAGATTTAACTTGATGGCTTGTCCAGAACATCTGGTTAACTCAATGCCCAGATATCTTAGTGATTCATATTTCCAACTGAGCCCCAATGCCAGAATATCTGCCTTAAGCACCTTATGATTTAAAGGAAAAACTACGGTTTTACTAACATTTAATTTGTAGTTCGAGATTCTACTGAACTCTTCATTAATGTCTAACATAGGGGGTATGGATACCTTGGGATTCACAAGCTGAAGGAGCAGGTCATCCACGTGTGCTAAAACCTTCACCTTGCACGGGTGTATCGGGATCCCCTGCACCTCGTGACAAGCTATCAGTTTACGGATTAATGGTTCAAGATAGATGTTAAACAATAACGGTGATAAAGGGTACCCTTGTCTGGTTCCAGACTGCAACGTGAACGACTCGGAAATCACCCTGTTGCCCGAAACTCGTGCAGAAGGGGAATGATATAAAGACCTGATCCCTTCAATGAATTTGGCTGGGAAGCTAAAGGCTTCGAGGGTTAAAAACAAGTAACGCCAATTTACCCTGTCGAACGCCTTCCCGGCGTCCAGCAAAACCAAAACAGCTGGATAAGGTGCATCCCTACACACCGAGAAGATGTGCGACAGGGTGCGTATCTAATCTGAAGATAACCTTCCCTGCATAAAACTGACCTGTTCAGGGCCTATCAGAGTATTTAATATAACATTGAGATAATTGGCCATCAGCTTGGATAACATTTTTATGTCTATATTCATGAGAGAGATGGGCCTGTAATTAGTAACCATGTTGGGAGCCTTGTCCGGTTTCGGTATTAAAACTATTAGAGCTTCGAATAGTGAAGAGTCTACCACTTGCCCTGATAAAATCTGTTGGAATAGGGGAAGAAGCATCGGGATTAAGTGGGTTTTAAACTTCTTATAAAAATTAGCGGAGTAACCATCAAACCCCGGGGCTTTAGTTACTGGTAAATTCCCCATCACCTCGAAAATTTCCTCTACTGATATGGGGGCTACTAAACCGTTCCACTGATCCTCAGACAACTGTGGTAAATTAACATCCTTCAGGTAATTACGTATGGTCTGTTCCAAAGGGGGAGATTGCATAGTACCATATAAATCATTATAATAACTGGTGAATTCCCTTAAGATGTCCTCAGAATGGGTTTTGGAGGTCCCATCTAACATGGAAGTTACCGAGGGTATACATTGCGTAGACTCCATTTGTTTAATCCTAAGTGCTAAAAGGCGCCCCGCCTTTTCCCCTTGGTCAGTGTAAGACGCCTGGGTTTTTAACATGGCATATTCTACTTTCTCTCTCAAGATTTCATTGTATGCAGCTCTTACTTTGATTAATTCCTGTCTAACTGAGTCCGGGGATTGTGGGGAAAGATTAATCTCCAACACCCTCATTCTAGGTAATAGCTGGGACAACTTTGAACTAGCCATTTTTTTTTTTATGGGTGGCTATGCTGATTAAGATATCCCTTAAATAGGCTTTGAAAGCCAGCCATAGCATGTCGGGTCTCCCTGAGGAGTCAAAATTGTGCTCATAATATCTTTGGATGTGTTCTTGAATATGCTTAACTAAATCCGGCTCTAAGAGCAATAAATCATTCAACTTCCATCTTGACCCCCTATTGGGTAATGAGACTAGTGACAATTGACAGGTAGCTATAGAATGATCCAATAGGGGACCTGGTAATATCGCTGCTTCTATCACCCCCGATATTAAAGAGTGGGATTGGAGGATGTAATCAATTCTGGAGGAAGAGTGATGGACAGGGGAAGTATAAGTATACGCCCTCTCCTGGGGATGCAACACCCTCCAAATGTCAGAGAGACCTATCTGGTCCATTAGCTCCCTAAGTGCCCTCCGGGCAGATGATAGGCCCTTTCTCTGTTGACCTGATTTATCCACCGTGGGATCATAAACTAAGTTAAAATCACCCCCAATGATCATGGGTAAAGAAATAAATGGTAATAACACCTGTATTAACTGTGTGAAAAAGCTTGATGTATCCTGGTTAGGGCAGTAAATACTACCCAGCAAGAGTTCTTTGTTAAAGAGCAAACCATGCACCAATAAATATCTACCTAATGGGTCCTTGATCTCCTTGATCATCTTGAAAGGTATCCCTCTATGTATAAGAATCACCACCCCTGCACTCTGAGTTGTATCCCCCGCTGTAAAATATTGACTGAATTGTTGCCTGTGAAGCTGTGAAGCTTCTGCATCTAACAAATGCAACTCTTGCATATAAACAATATCAATACTCAAAAGGTTTAAGTGTTTTAATATTTGGCACTGTTTGGTCCTTTTCCGGACCCCTTTTATGTTCCAAGAGGCAATAGTTATATGATTAGCCATCTTTCCCAATTAAGCAACTAACCTGGTCAAGATTGACTGAGCCTCTGTAACCCGACCTCTCCATGCAAACCCAGGACTTATGGAAATTTGTGCTCCATTCTAATACTCCACCCCCCTCCCCAACTGCCCTCCCTACAGTTGTTACAACAAACTTGTGTAGTGTCCACCCTCCCATACCGTTATCCCCTCCATACCCCCTCACTGTATGGATTCCGCTATGCATACTATCCTAAGCTTTCCTATCTCGTCTGTCACCCCATCGCCCCGCCCCTAAAAAGGATTAACATTCAGCCTGTATCGAGCACCAGTGCAATTCGCACTTCCAACAGGAAAACTGGTGGTTAAGTAATCTGAACGATATAAAATATAACAATTGAGGGATCATAACCCAAGCTATTGTCTAAACCCCAGGTTTACAAATTGAGGAGAGAAATAAACTTAACAGGAGGTACACTGCCCAAGATTGTACATGGGGAAAAGCAGAAAGGTACCTAAGCTCTAGGTTAAAAAAAGACATTAAAAAATCCATATTCCCCAGAAATGTGAGTGATTGACCTTCCCCACAAACAAAAACTGCAGTCAGGATATGCCAAACCGAATGCTATTTATGAAGTCGATGAAATTAAAAGCAAGAATTTAACTCCCTCCTGTGGCGTCTTAATGTTAGAGACAGTCTCTCTGCAGGGTCAGCACTGATGAGCACAAGTCATGCACTTCTCGAGTTGTTGCAGTCCATCCTGTAAAATGCAATACCTGTGCATTACCATTAAAACAAACAACCCTATCGAGGACTTACTTCAAACCCCAATACCCCCTTATGGCAACAAGCAGGGTTCACACTGAATCCAATACAATATCGCTAAGTATGTTCACATTGAGGCAGTCCATCCTGAAAATCAAACTGAATGCGTGACACAAATTAACCTGAAAATCAACTAGGACTTGCTTCAGTCCCAGTACTACCTTTTGGCAATGTGCAGGGTTCATCTAGCTATTACAAAGATAACAGAACTTCTTTTCTTCTGTAGAAGCTCCTGTATACATCATTAATCAGGACCCGAAGACATCTTATTATTATCAATCAGTAAAGAAACCTCCTCTTCTTGAGCGCAATAAACAGCCAGCATCCCTTCTGATTCTTTCGATCCTATGCAGCATGCGGGGAACAAATCTGATAAGGCCTTCTGCAAGGCCACTTTAGCACTCTCCAGCTCCTCAAAAGTCAACCAGGCTCCTGAAATAAGAACCTGCAACCGTGCAGGATACCCCATTCGAAATTTCACTTCGGCAGCAATGAGCTTTGTGATGCAGGGGTGAAATAGAGTTATTTGTTGCCTTACAGTGGCTGGTAAATCCTGGGTAATGCAAATTATTTTACCCTCCCATAGCACCTCTTGCATTTCCTTGGTCTTCCCCAGAAAAAAACTGCTTTTCCTGAAAATTCAGGAATTTGAAAATTATGGGTCGGGGGTAAGCTCCAGGTGCAGGCATTGGCCTAAGGATTCTGTGGGCCCTCTCTATGGTGTATACTGAGCCAAAAAGGGAAGGACCAGCCAGCTTCTCAATTACTTTTTGTGTGAAAAGAATGGTGTTCATCCCTTCCTCCTTCTCCGGTATCCCTATTATAACAACATTATTTCTGTGACTCCTCTCCTCTAAATCCTCTATTTTCTGCTCTAATTTCTTTAATTTCTTTAATCTGCAATGGTTATCCACCACTTCACTGTTGGTGCGCTCAGTTTTATTCTCCAGGGAAATGAGATGAGACTCATTATCCGCCATTCTGGTAGAGAGATCCTCTAGTGCTGTGGCCATCTGTTTCACTTTGCATACCACAGATTTGACATCATCCCGAATCGGTTTCAGTTCTTGCAGGAATAATTCAAGTGTAAGAGGAGTTGCATCTGGGGTGGGATTTGCAGAGGATGCCCCTGTTGTTTGCCTGGCACCACCCGCGCCGGTTGGGCCCTGGATCTTTTGCTAACTTTTTCTGGCGAAACTGGAGGGGTGTATTTGGGCATGGCGAGTTGCATTTTGGCTTCCATTTCCCCCAAATCTGCTGCTAGGGAGATCACTGTATCTACCGATGTACTTTGTGAGTGCCGCACCATGAAGGAAATAAAATACCGATAAAACCCCCAAAATAGCGCAAGGCGATGGCAGCCGAACCGAGAAGCAGCTACTCGGATCTCAGCATCACGTGATCTCAGATGATAGATTTTCTTTTACCACCACTTCCAGGTCTCTTTCTGTTTTTTTTTTTCCTGTAATGGTGTTATTGTAAATGTAGTATTCTGCTCTATTACTGTTGTGGTCCATGTGCATAATCTTGCACTTCTCAAGATTTAGTTTTAACTTGTTTTGTAATGCCCATTCACTTATACAATTTATTTCTGTTTGAAACTGTTTTATAGATTTTCTATTGTGCACTTTAACATCATCAGCAAATCTGGAGATCCAGCAGTCTGGTGTTTTTTTGTCAGGGTGCAACATATATAGTGAAAAGTACTGGTCCCAGTACCGATCTTTAACGCCACTAGTGACCTCAACTGTAGACTATAAATGACCAAATAGACTAACTTGTTGTTTTCTCCCATTCATCCATGAGTTGATTCAGTTAGCCAATTTAATGTTTAGACTAATTTCTATGAGCCTTACAATGAATTGCCTATGTGGCAACGTGTGGAACGCTTCTGAGAAATCTAGATATAAAATGTCAACAGGCAGTCCAGCACCTAAGGCACTGCTTACTGGATTGAAAAAAATGTAATAAATTTGACTGGCACAATTGACCTGTCTGGAAACCATGCTGACTAATATCCACCAGTCCTTCTTTTGTTATATGTTCACATATTTTATCTTTTATAATACATTCTATCAGTTTGCTAACAATTGATGTCAGGCTAATTGGATGAAAGTTGCTAGATTGTTTCGTTGTTCCCTTTCTATAAATCAGAGTTATAATAGCATGTTTCCAGTCTTGTACAGTGGAACCTTCATCAAGTGACAAGTCAGTGTCAGTGGCTCAGAAGGTAGCACACTCACCTCTGAGGCCGGGAGATCAGAGGGCTGTGGGTTCAGTTCCCACATCTGGCACTTGGGTTAATATCCCAGTACTGACACTGTAGTGCAGCATGAGAGGGGTGCTGCACTTCTGAGGTGCCGTCTTTCAGATGAGACGTTAAACCGAGGTCCCATCTGCCTGGATTGGTGGTAGTTCAGGTGGATGTTAAAGATCACATGGCATTAAATGAAAAGAGTAGGGGAATTTCCCCAGTGTCCTGGCCAAATTTCCCTCATTCGCTAAAAATACCACCAACAGCTTAATCTGATTCAAGGTCAGTTGGCATTCATCTGTATCCCCTTCCCCCGGGTTGTGCCTGAAAATAGGCAGGATTTGTCTAGTGCCCTTACCCGGTCAATGAAAAAAAAAAAGTGATGCGTTAATAATGTCTGTGAGTGGTGCTGAAATAACATTTGCAAGTTTCTTTAACAGAATCGGGTGGAGGGCTTTTTTTTAGTCTTCGGTAACTGGGTAAGACCCACGAGGCAGAAGTGCCTGTTTTCAAGGGCAACCTGGAAGCACTGGGTAGTTGAGTGACTTGCTCAGAGTCACACAGTATGCAAGTGGAGGTTGTGAGAATCAGACCCAGGTCTGGTCGATGTACTAAGCTCGTTCACAGCTCGTTACTCTAACCTCTAGGCTACACTGCTAGACCAGGTTGCCAGGCCCAGGGGATTTACGTGAGTTTAGATCCTGAAGTTTACCTACCACAACACTCTCAGTAACAGCATGTACCATGTTCAGTAAACCTATGCATAATTTTGATAATTCTTCCTGTGTTATATGTTTTTTGCATACAAAAGCTAGCAAAGTAGTTGCTGAATACTTATGCTTTACTAGGTGTATCCCATATTTCTTTGTTGTCTCTCAATAATGGTTCTACAGATGAGTGGTCCCTTTTAATACTGTTTAAGTAACTGTAGAACTTCTTTTTATTATCATTTATTGAATTTGCCAAACCTATTTCGAATTGCCTTTTGGATTTTTTGATTGCTGATTTGCATTTTATGCTTACAACCTTATGCTTATTGATGCTTGTTGTTGAGGGATTTTTTTTGTACTTGCAAAACGTTTCTTACGTAATTTTATCAGTCTACTGATATTGGTATTAAACCAAGTTGGAATTCTGCCCTTGTTATTATATTTTGTTTTTTTGTGGGATGAAATATTCATTGCAATACTGCAATTTGTTTTTAAACATTTGCCAGTTTGTTTCCAAGTTTGTCCCTTTAAAGTCATCTTTCCAGTTTTTAGAAAGGGGGGTTACTAGTGGAGTACCTCAGGGCTCAGTACTGGGTCCAGTCCTCTTTAACGTCTTTATAGGTGACACTGCAGAGGGTTTGGAAGGAAAGGTATGCCTCTTTGCGGATGACACAAAGATCTGTAACAGAGTTGATACACAAGGGGGGGGTAGAATGGATGAGAAGGGACTTAGCAAGGTTGGAGGAATGGTCAGACATATGGCAACGTAGATTCAATGCAAAGAAGTGCAAAGTAATGCTCCTGGGAAATAAAAACCCAGGAAAGAGCCTAATAACAGGGAGGTACTAACAACAACAATAATGGAAAGGGATCTGGGTGTAGTCATATCAGATGACCTAAAGGTGGGTATGCAATGTGAGAAGTCAGTAAGGAGAGTCAGGGGGATACTGGGATGCATAGGAAGGGGCATCACAAGTAGAAAAAGGGAAGTGGTTATCCCTCTATACAGACAGTTTGGAGACCTCGTCTATGCAAGGACATAGACAGGATGGAAGCAGTCCAGAGGAGGGCAACTAAAATGGTGCAGGGTCTGCATTAGAAACCATATGAAGAGAGACAGAGAGCTTAATATGTATACCCTTGATGAAAGGAGAGAACAGGGGACATGATAGAAACTTTTAAGTACCTCAAGGAATCAACAAAGTCCAGGAGGGTAGCATCTTTCAGAAAAAGAGATGTGTAAGGACAAGGGGGCACAATTTAAAGTTAGAGGGGGACGCCTCAGGGGTAATGTGAGGAAATTATTTTTCATGGAGAGAGTGGTGGATGCATGGAACCGCCTTTCTGGAGAGGTTGTGGGGTCTAAAACAGTGGAGGAATTCAAATATGCATGGGACAGACATAAGGCAATTATACTGGGGGGGGTTGCAAGAAATAGGCTGTTGGTTAACTAGAATCTGCAGCTTATCCAGTAGGTAGGGAAATGGGCAGACTGGGTGGGCCAAGTGGTCCTTATGCACCGTCAAAGTCTATGTTTCTATGTAACTGACAAGGTACTGACTTATTTGTTCATAGTCTTGCAATACCATAGCATCTAATTTTTGTGGTGCCTGGTAGAAGATTCCAAGAGGATCAATTTCTAGTTGTACCACGTTCTGAGCGCTGTTACAGAAAGGTTCTCTCACTTTATAATCAATAATATTATTTTCCATTTTGGTTAATATAAGATCAAAAATGTTTGAACCCCTGATGCGATCTCTAACAGTTTGTTTCAAGTTGTTTAATACTGCGAAATCCAAAATTTTCCTATTTGTTGCTCATGCTGTTTCTAAGTTGCCCAATCAACATCTGGGAGATTGAAGTCTCCCATTAGTATTGTGTCTGTGTCCATATGTATATTTCCCAATTTCTCAAAAAATATGTTGGTTTTTTTGCACTAAGTTTAGGTGGTCTATAAGACATGCCTACAAATTTAGTTATCTATTTTGGGGAAATATGGATGCCCACAGTTGCTCTGCCTGAATTTCTGTTGTGTTATTAGTAATTTCACTGGATTCAATGTCATTTGTAATATATAAGGATACACACTACCCATCTATTGGATCGGTAGGTGTGGTAAGCTTTATAACCTGGGATGTTGGTGTCCAAGTCATCTTTGGTCCACCAGGTTTTACTAAGTCTTTATAAATGTATGCTTTCAGATATTAAGATGTTTTGTAATTCGTCCTCCTTGTCCCTCAAACTTTAGCAACTCTATTTTAAGTTTGCGATTTATATTAGTTACCTTACCCCCCCCCCCCACTGGCTAGTTTTTTGAAATGGTCTCAGGTGATAAGGCTCTTGCAATACTTCTCACTAGGATGTTTTTACCAGTCTTATTCAGGTGCAAACCATTTTTCCCATAATGTTGTGTCTTGCCATAAAATTTATCCCATGGGTGGGATATTCAGAAGGGTTGTGCATGGCGCAACTGTGTGATGCGCCCTGATATGATATTCAAAGGGGGATTGAGCCTGGCACAAATCCCAATGTGCCGGAGTGCATCAGTAATGTATGTGGTGCAGGTGGGGGGGCATGCCCATGCATACTCCGCACATCCCAATATTCAGCCCAGGATGTGCTGAGCCCATGCATGCACAACCCCTACCTGTGCTGCACACAGGTGAGCCAAACAAAAAGGAGCAACAGCTGGCCACCCACAGGTGAGCTGCCATTTGCAGTGCAACACGGCAGCTGCCACCTTGTGGTGTACCAACTCAATGGCATCGTGGGTGGCACCACCATGCTCGATCATGGGCATATGTAGAACATAACAGTCCTATGTCCCTGGTGGTCCAGTGGACCACTCACAGCAATCGCCGGCATCAGTAATATCATGATAAACCAATCCAACCCTGGTGGTCCAGCGGTACCCCCTCCCCACCTGCCCACTGAGCCCCACCACCCTCCCCCTGTCAGCGGCGGGTGGCAGCTCCCACACCTTGCCACCCACTGACTGACTCCGTAAGGTAGGGCTGTCGCCCATTGGTCCACAGCGTGAGCCAATACGTGTGCAACTATCTTCACTACCAGATCCCGAATATGTGAATGGATCCATTCACATTTCTGAACTATATAGCTCTGCTCTGAGCTACGCCTATTAGCTCACACTGTGGACCAATGGCGTACAGCCCTACTGTAAGGTGTCAGTCGGTGGTCGATGGCAAGCGGGTGGGAAGCTGCTGCCCGTCACTGACCGGGGAGGCGAGGACAGTGGCTCTCAGTGGGCGGTGGGAAGGGGGTATCACTGGACCACCAGGGTTGATTGGTTTGTCATAAGATATTACTGACGCCCACGATCGGGCTGCGAGCGGTCCACTGGACCACCAGGGATATGGGACTATTCTTAATAACATATGCCAGCGATCGGGCAGTGGAGCACTTTGCCACTTGTGCAGGGGGCATTGGTCCCTGACAGCTGCAGCCTGGCAGGGCGCCAGGTGCAAGTCACCGGGGATCGGGGCACCTGCATGCAAATGGGGCCAAAATGACATGCAAATGGCCCCATTTGCACCTTACATACATTATGGCCCCATTTGCATGTGCACTTTTGAATATCGCAGTAGTTGCACCTATTGCAATGGCACTTGCACTAGCACATTCCCCTGCTCCACTCTGGCCACTTGCGCTGGCGCAGTGCCACTGTGCCATGTGCACTGCAGGTGACCAAGAAGCGATATTCAAAGATGCTGTGCCATGGCGCAGCTCTGTTGAATATCACTCTGTCAACGCCCCTGCGCATCCAAGTTGTGCTGCGCCCAGGCTTGCGCCACAGCCTGGCGCAGTCTGAATATCCCACCCCATGTGTTTAGGAAAGTTAAATCAAACTGTGTACATTTGTATTGTAGTCTATCATTAATTCTTTCAATACTTGCATTTTTTTCTGGGTGACATTTTGTTAGGGGCAGTAGACCAGAAATGACTGCTTTCACAACGGTGGCTTTAATGATATTCCCTGTGGTGATTATATCCTCTACAATGTCCTTTTCGTGTTCCCTGCCTACATCATTTATACCTCCATGAATCACTACAGTCTTGTAATCCACTCCTTTAACAGAGGTCCTATGATTTCTTGTATGTCTCCAATTCTAGCATCCAGCAGTTAACAGTTACTTTGTCGCATTCATAAATTAAGCTATCACAGCCCCTTATGATGGAATCACCTATCACTAGATACTGAGTCCTTGTCTCCTCAATTACATCAGTATCCATTTGGGAACTAGTAGCATTATTATTCAGTTCTCCTTCATCGCTAGACAGTACAGAGAATCTGTTTGAAATTTCAATTAATGTGTTAGTTGATACATTTCCTATTGCCCTATGTTTTTTTTCTTGTCTCTCGAAGACTTTCATTATTGTTTTCATTTAAGCCATTCTCTTCAATTTCTTTTCTTTTGTCCCTTTTAGTGGAGTTGGGTTGCTGCCTAACTTCCATGAGCATTTTAAGTTTTAGTATTTCAGACCTTAGCTGCTCTAGCTCAGAGCATTTTTTGTATTTGAAAACAGGTGATACATTTTCAAACTCATGTGAGGCCTACATATTACATATTATGCATTTTACAACTGAACCGGTATCACAAAGGATATCCAGGAGATTCTTATTCGGTTTGCGAAGTGTAGGCAAATATGTTGCCTAGTACTTGCACTAGGACTGATCCTTGTGCAACCCCACTTGTCTCTGTACAAGCACCGAGTACAATCCCATTCATAAACCAGATGTAATGGTCACTGGCTGTGGCATGGTGCCTGTAAATCCAGAAGTACAGCAAAAAGTCATAGGATCTAGCACTCCCATCTGTATAGAACACCTTACACTGTGGGTGAATCTTATGAATCTTCAATTTCAATTTCCAAATAAAAAGTCACACAGGTTGACTCACTTGAATTTGGAAAATTAAAATGTAACTTGGAGCAAGATCTAGAAAAGTTGGTCATAAAAAATAAACTCAAATATACAGAATAAGTCTATTAGAGATGAAAAAGATAATAGACTAAAAAGCCAAAAACCAAGACTTAAAAATGTGATAATACCGAACAAACTGAAATCAGCTTGGGAGATTCAGTCAGAAAATCATCAGTTTTTTAGAGGATTTTTTCCCCTTTCATAACCCAGGTGGAAGGGACGCTGGCTATGGCATGGTACTTGTAAATCCAAAAGAAAAACATTCAAAAGATCCAGCACTTCAGTCTGTATAGCAGAATAACATATTACACTGTGGGTGAATCTTCTGAATCTTTTATCCAGGTTCAGTTTCCATTTAGAAAGTCACATAAGCATGCCAGTAGAGTGACATGGAGGGCTGTGGCATCATGCCTTACCTCCTGCCATGTCGGCGACCCGTGTTTGCGGTGTGAGCGGGTCACCAGGGGTTAGCGGGAGAGGATTGAGCATCTGGAGGACAGCTCTCCTCACCCAGGGAAGGAGGGACACAGAGGCTGGCACATCTCTGACATCTAGGAATGGCTGGATGTCGAAGCACCTGGGCCCTGTATGTGGGGGAGGGCAGAGTAGTCAGCTGGCATGCTGTGGATGAAAACATGCACAGCTCGGCCACTGTCGGCATCAATACTGCTCCACCTCCGGGAGGAGAAAATTGTCATGGGCACAGCTGGATGATGCTGACCTCCACAGGCACGATGCCTGGGAATAGCAGGAACCTCTCAAACCAGATCTGTGTTCAGCAGGTTGAGGGATCCCTGCTGCCCCACCACAGGAGTAAGCCATGGAAGAAGAAAGGAGGTACACTGCGAGCAAGGGATAAGGCTGTGGGGGTCAGTGAGATAGAGGGCTGCCCAGGATGGAGCACAAAGAAAGTATAAAAAAATAATAAAAAGTCACATAGGCACAGTGTCAAACATCAGCAAGGAGCACCACTGTAGCGCCCAAGTTGTTTGCATGAAGTCCATTCACAGCCACCTGTGTCTTCACATCCCAGCCTTCTCCAGAGCTGTAATCCAGATCAAGAAGCACAGGAAATGCCTCAGAGAATCAAAGCACCCATTTAGTCTACTGCTGGAGAGCCTCACAAAATGTTCCCTTGGGAACAAAATCAATCATTAGGGAAACAGCCCCATTAACTTTGTCCAAACTAAGTGTCTTTTACATATGCAGTTCATTTCACTCTGCTTCGTATTCACAAATCCTGCTGTTGTTAGTGGTAATAACCTCTCTTGTTGAACCGCACCTGCTTGTTCTGCCCCTCTTTATAGCTACACCCCTTTGTTCTCATCCCCCATCTACGACTTGTTCTCCACTTCTTGGCAGATTTCTTAGACTGCATCTCAGCCTTAGAGGGGAGTGGTAAAGGGAAGAGCCCTCTTCTAAAAAAATTGTTGACTTGACAGACTGAATCTGCAGAGCCAAAAATACTGTGTTCGATATCATATTGTTTAAGAACTGATTTTTTTCCTATTTGAATACTATACTATTTAAACAATCATTATTCATCTCTTCTAATTTTCTTCTGTTTACTTGATTTTATTTGATGTTCAACTTTTCAAGACCTTGCTCTACATTATGTTTTTAAATTTCCACATTCAGGTGAGTCAGTGGAGATGTCTAAATCTTGTTTCTTCTTTTTATTCTTCAGTTCCTTTGTTAGTTCTTCCTGTAGCCATTTGTAGCATTCCTTTAAATGTGAACTGCTATATATAAGGTACCCAACAGAGGGGGGCACACCTGAAAAAAAAAAAAACACTTGGGAGTGCAAGGGTGAAACGTTGGGGCTCCAGTGTTGCTCCTTGCCTTTGTTTGCTGCTATGCCTATGTAACTTTTTAAATGAAAATTAAAACTGAAGAAAAGATTCACCCACAATTTAAGAAGTTCTTCTTCCTCATGGATTGGAGTGCTGGATCCTTTGATGCTCTGTTCCCCATTTATGCCCACCCTCTCAGTCCTTCTACCCAGTCAATGTCCCAGCCACCTGGTCAGCTTGTCCTTCACCCCTGAGTCACCTAGCTTTTTTATGATCCTTCTGTGGGACACAGAATCAAAGGTTTTGCAAAAGACTAGCTATACCTCATGGCTGGCCCCTATCTAATGCCTTCAGAACCTAACTGTCAAAAAATCCATTAGTTGAGAGAGACCGCCAGTGCAGCAGTAGTTATAGCTCACAAATCTGTCAACCTGGGTTTGAGAATGAGCCCAAGTTGTCAGAGAGCTGGCCAGAGGGAAGTGAGCAGAACATCTGAGCGGATGCTCTCCACCTCAAGGAGGAAGGAAGTACTGCTACCAGTACACTACTGCCACATGGGAGACAATGGGTGGTAGTACAGCCAGTGCTGTCAGATCGGGGTGGGAGGATGCCAGATTCCCTGCAGTGCATGCACATGTCTTCACATGTGTGATGTCCTGGGGGAGAAAATAAAGGTAAAAATTCTGACCTTCACAAGAGGACATCTGCCCTGCATCGCAGGCCCCACATCACTGACTGTGGCACTTGTTTCCAATGTACTGACTGAATCTCCACTGTGGGAAGAGATGCTATGGTGACATCACCTTGGGGGGGCAAGCCTGAGTGCTCAGGGTGTTGAGGTAAGTCCCAGGAAGCAAATGATGGGGTTGTAGGGGGCTGGACCAATGGGGGCCAGTTGGCCGTAGGAGAAAAAAAGTAAATTAATTAAAAAAGTCCATCAGTTTAGTCTGGCCCATTATGTATATCACTAACCTATATTGCTTACTATAGTGATAAAAATATAAACACACAGGGGGTTAAGATTAAAGTGCTAGTGCTCAAGCAAAAAGTAGACAAAATTACTTACAGTAAGCTCGGCTTCACAGCTCAGGGCAGAGCATCTCTACAATGGTGAGTTCCAACTGCTGCCATGCCCATAAGTGGTTCCTGATGAACAGGTGCCTGGGCAGTTCAAACAAGACTAAAGCTATGCTCCTAGAGTCCCAGCCTAAACTAGCCAAACACTCAAGTACCTCTGTTGCCATTTGTGTAGCATCCCCTGGAGACACCCTCTTGATATGGCATCCTCTTTCAAGTACCTGGGCATTACCCTTGATCCTGCATTAATCTTCTTTGAGCACAAAGACACCACCATCTGGAGCATCCACCAAAAGCTGGCAGGGGGTTAACATGAAAACACTTCCTAATTCCTGAAGCTCATCTTGCCAGAGCCCAAGGTAACCTCCTCCCATTAATGGATTACTGCATCCTCATCTATATGCAGACCTCAGCCCATCAACTCAACAGGTTATACGAAACTTACAACAATATCTGTTGGTTTTCCCTACTGGCCCAATGCTTTGTTCCCTCTACTAGTCCCTTGGCTGGCTCCCTCCTCCAGGCTCAGAGGGACTACACCCTTGGCTGCCTCATAGACAAATCTATTAGAGAAAAGGATCTATGCTATCACCCCTATTCCCCCTACTGAAACCCAAACATTGCCGTTGTACTTTAAAAAACTTCTCTAGCTTCCTACTAGATGCCTCTCAAATCACCACCAGTTAGGCAGCAAGACCTTCTCCATAGCCAGCCTGAAACTATGGAAAAGTCTGCCAGCAGCCCTTTGATCTATGTACTTCCACCTCTCCTTTAAAACACACTACAAACCACCTCTAAAGGTGGCTGCCACTTGTACCTGCTCCCCTGGGTGACCCCCCAGCCTCATCAACCAATTCTATGAACCACTGAGCTCATCCATTACCCCATTTCACACATTTAGACTATACTCTTGGAAACCCTTTACTGTAATAGCTACTGCAGGTTACTGCCTCCCCCTAATTGTTTCCATGTTTGGGCACTTCCTTATACATGCAGTATAAATATATGCTAAAATATATGATATTGTATTCTTATGCTCATTCTATTGTCTCTAATGTACTGCATTTTTATTGTTGAATTGCCTTCATTGTCTTCGGTACTTATGGATCCCTATGCTATATTTATGTATTTCTATCTTATTACTGTACCATCTTCATGGCCCTGGTCATACCTAAAAATGGCCCATTAGATCAGTGCACCTATCTGGTAAACAAATGCAAATAACTAAATAAAAAGTGCATAACCTTGCACTTTCTGACACTGAATTTTAACTGCCAGATCTTTCACCACCCTCTAGTTTTTCTACATCCCTCTGCATATCACTAATTCCCTCATCACTATCCACCCTCCCACACGGTTTTGTGTCATCAGCAAAGAGACAAAGCCTACCCTGAATTCCCTCACCAGTGTTACTCATGAACATGTTCAAGAGAACCAGACAAGGACAGATCCCTGGAACCCCCACTTGTGACCTTTCTTTCCTCTGATTTAACCCTATTGAAGACCACCATCTGCTGTTTCCCTTCTAGCCAACTACTCACCCAGTTCACTACAGTTTTAGCCACAGCAAAATCTTCCATCTTTTTGAGCAACCTTTTATGTAGCATCAAGTCAAAAGCCTTGCTGAACTCAAAGTACAGCAGAGCCACAGTGTGGCCCTCATCTACTTGCTTGGTCACCCTGTCAAAGAAAAAAAATCATATTAGTCTGACAAGATCTTCCTTCCACAAAACCTTGTTGTTTACTATCTTGGAACCCGCTGCTCTCTAGGTATTCCATGAGGTCCTTTTTGATTAGTGATTCCATCAGCTTGCTCACAATGGAGGTCAGACTGATAGGCCTGTAGTTCCCTGGTTGCTCCCTATCCTCCCCCAATGAAGTGATACAACACCTGCCATTCTCCAATCCCTTGGAACTTCTCCAGATCCAAGTGAGCTGTTGGAACAGTCCAGACAGTGATTCAGCCAGTTCTGCTGCTAATTCCCTAAGTATCCTTGGATGAGACCTATCTTTTCCTGGAGCCTTATCTATCTTAAGGGCTGTCATTCATTTCAGAACCCTATCACTAGTTAACATTAGCTGCCTCATTTCTGGGACTCCTTTAATGACTGCTTTGATGCCACTTTCTGGCATGGACCCGCAGTCTACCTTAGTGAATACTGAACAACAATATTCATTCAGGACTGCGTCCTTTTGTTCATTCTCCTCTATCACCCTACTGCCATTGTCTAGCCATGGGATACTCCCAATTTTTTTTTCACTGATGTATCTAAAAAAGTGTTATTCTGCATTCTGGACCCCCTCTACAATGTGCAGCTCCATGTACGCTTTCATAGCCCTAATGATCTTCTTTGCTTCCTTATTTTTATGTAGATATTCTTCCCTTTCTGCCTCCCCCTGCTTTTTTGTGTTTATAGAAGGCCGTTTTTGGTCTTAACTGCCTCCTTGACTCTAAATGCATAGTGATCAGTTAAGCCTGCTTTTCTTTGACATAGTTCTTATGCATGCCTTTGATGCCTCAAGGATGGCTCCCTTTATTGCCCCCATCTCACCTCTACCCCCTTGTTTTCTTCACCCCTATTAACTTATCCCTAACCAGTTCCCTCAACCTATCAAAGTTCACTCTTCTAAAGTCAGTTGCTGGTCTCAAGTACCAATCCAAACCACACAGAGTTGTGGTCACTGTTCCGCAGTGGCTCCACTACTTTCACAGCACCCACTATCTCCGAGTTCATGAGCACCACATCAAGGATTGCATTTTCCTTGGTAAGTTCCCATTACTTCCAGGAAACACCTGCAGGTGGGAGCCAAATCATCCCCTTCATCTTCCACAACGACATTAGTCGTCAGCCAAAGACTTAAAGTTTGCCCTGGACACTTCTCAGATTGTCAGCACTATTTCTCTGTATTACTTGTGAACCAAATTGATTAGAATTGACAGCATAGCACCATTAGAAAGGCAATTTTGTGCTGAACAGCGTTACCGCTGATACATTTTGTGTATGATGTATACTTTAGGAGTTATTCACATTTGTTTATGGTATGGTGTGTATGGTTGACATTTCTCCCTCAAGCCTCACCTAAGCACCTTGAATAAAATAGGAAAAAATACATGTTTTATATTAGATAAATTGCTTTTTAGTACAAAATTACTTTTGTACCTACATCTAATGTACAGAGGCTTAATTTGGTGTTATGTTACATATTTCCCTACCAAAAATGGTTTATGATGCCTTTTTTTTTTTTACACAAAAAAACTATTTTTTTGCTATTTTGACTGGTATAGAAAAAAAAAGAAATTGCTTATAATTAATTGCATCGCACAGTTGGAAAAGTAATTTTGTGCTGAACAACTGTGCCACTCATACTTTTTGTGAAGTATTTATGGTTCATGAAGTATTCGCATTTGTTTGTGACATGCTGATTATGGCTTGATTTTGCTTAGAAAGGCCCTGGATGCAGTGTTAAGAGTATACAGGACACAAGTGGTAGAATTCTCAAAGAACTCCTGTGGAGTGAATAAGTAGTTATAAGCTGCACCAGTAGACAGTCTTGAAGGGGGTCCAGTAATATCTGACTCTGTCACTCTTGGCCACTGGAATCTCCCACTTGACATCAGGCAGGTTCAGGTCACCCACCACCACCACTACTTCCCCATTTGCTGCCCCTCTTTTCAGTTCTTCCCATATCTTTTACTTTCTACTCACTGGTATTACTCCCCTTAGTCATGTAAACCCTACTGAGTTCCCTGTACCCTCTTTGCAGTTACTATCCACTGTGTAGACCAGCCTGCCCTGCCATCCCATATGAAGACCATCATTTTCTATGATAATAGACAAGAGATAATACTGTGTACTAATTGTTTACTGCAGTGCTGACAGATTTATTATACTAGGACTTAAGAAACTACTGTATTAACCAGAAACCTAATGTTTTAGCTAGGAATATGCATTTGTGGTTCATGATGACATCTACTGACAAATGTCATATTAGCAGCCTAACAGAGAATAATATATATATATATATACACACACACACACACGTATATACAGACACACATATATATATATATATATATATATATATATATATATATACACACACACACATATATACATATATACACAGTCACATACACACACATATATATATTCATGGCAAAAAAAATGTGTTTAATGCATCAGTTAGGGTTAAAGCCACAAAAGTGAGGAAATGAAACGTTAAGGTTGAGCCCCTACCCCCCACATAACCCACACACCCATCCTCCACAGACTGACAGATGCCAAGGTGTGCCATGGGGTCATCAAGCCCAACTCTCACTCCATTCCATGTGTAAGCAGGTTGACATGCTACAGTAAAGGAAAATGGGGTGATAGTTAGACCTCATGACCCCATAGCACACGCTGGTGTCTGTCAGTTTGTGGAGGATGGGTGTGTTGGTTATGTGGGGGGGTTAGGGGTTCAACCCTAACATTTCATTTCCTCACTTTTGTCAGTTTAACTGTAACTGATGCATTAAATGCAGTTTTTTGCCATTAATTTCCTTACTTTTTGAAAAAGTGTAAAATAACTAGTAAAAAACATATTGGTGGGTGCCCCACGCTCCCATCAAGTTGCCCATTTCTGCATGATAATATGCATCTGTGGGAGCACAGGCCCCCTTTTATGCATAGCTGCAGAGCCATACAGCAGCCCTCTAGGGCAAGGAACCCTTGTAACACAAATTTGACAATATCTCATTAACCACATAACCCACAGAAAAAAAATTCTACTGCAGGCTTACTCTATGGTTTAAAATCTTGTTCCAGTGGCATAGATCAATAGCAAAACCTCTGTATCTCACTTCAATTTTGAGATAAGGGTGCCAAAAGACGTGACAGACCCCGCAGTGTAATCCTATGGGGCAAATCTCAACTTTGTGATAGCATATTTATGGAACCACTTAATCCCCCAACACCTAAACAGCATCATTTAAGGAGGAAGTATAGCACAGTGGTTTAAAGCTCTGAGCTGCAAACCTGTAGGTCTGGGTTTGAATCCCATAGCCCCCACTTGCATACTGTGTGACCATAAGCAAGTCACTTAACTTCCTTTTGCTTCCAGGTCACACCTGTAAACAAGTTTTCAGCTTAGTGTGTCTCTCCTGGTAAAAATAATAATAATAATTCACCCCTGTAGGGCATCCCCTCAACACCCTGTAAATTTCAAGTAAAAAGACCAAACCGTTAATGAGCTATGCCATTCTAAAGTTTTTACACCTTTAAAAATTCTTCATTCGTGAGATAGCAAAATCCTGGGCCACCAGATCAGTCCTAGTCTGTGAGCTAGCAAAATTCTAGTCCATGAATGGACATCTGGTCATACCATCAGGGCCATCTGGTCATCCCCAGGGGCATCTGGTCATGCCCTGGGACAGCTGGTCATGAAATTCTGGCTATCTGGTCATCCCCTGATGGACAAAGCTCGTGGACCAGGATCTTGCAGGCTCACGGATTAGAATCATTAGTGAGTCACAAAACAAGAATTTGTAATTTTTAAAAAACTATTTTTGACAAAGACGAACCAAACCAAAGGCATGGCTTTGTAGAGGGCGTCATCCTAAACAAAACCCATGCTTCATTTAGCCCAAAAGTCACCCATAGACAAGGCTACAACATTATGTTTGGCTGAAAAACTGAAAACAAGATAGCTGAACACAGACAAAGAATTTTTCTGATGTACTAGGATTTTCTTTCCCGAGGTAGCAAAATCCTTGACTGTGAGACAATTCTTAGGTTGCAAAATATACATAGAAATTTTTGAGTGAACTGAGCATGCTCAGAACTCAAAAATTAAAAATGTAATAACTTTTGAACGGATTAATATTTTTTTTACCAAATCAACAGTGGATTGTTCCTTGACCCAGACTCTTTCTACATTCCAAATATCAGATCAAAAGACAGCACCATGGGCAAAAAATGCATCAAAAATGGTGAAAAGTGCATTTTTGGCATTTTGCTGTGCAGAAACCATATGTCCAACCAAAACACAACTTAGCAAATCAAGAGATCTACCATACTGGACCATGCATTCCAAATTTTGTGCAAATCTGTCTGAATGGTTGCAAAGTTATTAATGTGCAAAATTTGAGGTTTAATATTAACATATATATATACATATACATACACACACACACACATATATACACATACACACACACACACACACATATATATATATATACATACACACACACACACATATGTGTGTGTGTGTGTACACTTGTGGTCTGCAGTGCCACCTATGTTCTGAAGTCAACATGTTATAGTCAGCAATAATTTAAGAAGAAGCCTATTGTTTTATGAAGTTAGATAGTCAGCAAAATGGAACTGCTACAAAAGGTATGAGTCTTGGGTGCCAGACACCCAATGTATTAGCCAATGGAACACTGAATACAGGAATGCACCTATGTCTATGAGTCTGTTACTCCAGTAGCAGAATGGCATTATCTGCACTATATAACACCAATACATGGCCAAACCCTTTTGGATTCCCAGAAGCATCATGCTTCCACACTAGGTGTACAACTGTTTTGGTGTTTCCAGTTGGTAAGAATTATTTTATTTTACTGTCCTCTGTAACACTAAGAGATCAATAAAACTTTATTCTGCATACCTGTGACTGCTTGGCATTTTACCTTCAGGTTATACCCTGCATATCTGACAAATGAACACTGCAGCAGGACCTGCTTGAGTTAAAACAACAGCCATTAAAAATTTACAGGAGTGCTAAAATTTTAGGAATGGTTGAGAAAGGGGACTTCAGGGGCAGCAACATTTTTCTGACCGGAGAGTCATGGTTGAGATAGGGCAGTTGTATGTGTTTCGCTTCTGCCTCCTGTGCTGAGCTCTGGTGGTAGGCTGTTAAAACCCATGTGCCCTCCTGTTTACTAATAAGGAACAACTTTTGGGCTCTGCTTGGAGGTCTCCATGGCTCCAAAAGTGTAACTGTCTAGCAGGAAAAGTACAGGGTGCTCCAGAAAACTGTGGGCATCTCAGCTAGTGCAGGAAAGGGGCAGAACTGTCTGAAAATTTCTATCAGTGCTGAAGTGAAGTTACACATTGCAAACTTTTTAGCTTCCCATGAAGGCTAGGGTGACTTTGCACAAAGTGCCAGTGTTGAAGCCCAGCCAGTACAGCATGTGTGTGCACTATACTTGGATACCAAATGGATGGTGAAGAAGTATCACCATAAGGGAGTACTGGTTGCCACATTGTATGCTGCCCTACAGTCAGTTGAAGCAAGGTTGCTGGCTTTGGAAACAGAGCTGGAATCCATTTTGTGAGAGAAAGGTGAGAAACAGAAGGTATGGGAGAAGGAGATGGGAAAATCACAGGCATATGACACAGGTGGAAATGTGCAATGCTTTGTTAGAGAAAGAGGAGGAATTGCTAGATTGAAAGAGAATTGTGATAAAATGTATCATGACAAGAAACAGCCATTACACTTTGTAAGACATCCTCATTGATGCAAAGGGATACTTCTGATCAGGTGAAATGCATTGGCCTGACCGTCAATATCCCGACCCCAGGCATCCGAAACATGGTTGTCCGACATCAGGTTTTAACCCCAGAATGAGAATCCTTAAGTATGGGGGTGGGATGGTGGGGAAAAGCCCTCAAATCTCTCCCTGGAGGCAAATCCCATGTCTGGCAACCATGCTTTGGGTGCCCGGGTCTTGATAATGACGGTTGAGCCGATGCATTTTGACCAACCATAGTATATCCGATGCAAATAATGCCTTGAAAGATGAAAATGAGGAACTGATTGAAGAAATGGGTAAGTGTCAACAGGATTTGGATAGGGATATCAGCGACAACCACGAAATGAGCACAGCGTACAGGGTTTACAAAGGTATTTTAGTACAGGACAGCACGATGGTGTAAAAGTAAACCATGTTAGATGCAAACTGAAGTATTCACAGTTAAGTCAGCAATTTGAAATCTTGAAGGGTCATGTGAAAGCTTTACCCTTTACCCCACCCATCACATTGACCTGACGTCATTACCTGATGAAGACGGCAATGATGGAGATTTCCAAGATGGCAGTCCTTGGGATGCTGAAGGACAGAGGCCTTTCCCACCTCCGGTAGCCACCCTGGATAAAGGTGACCTGCTTGAGGTGGAAGTCTTGATTGATCAAGTGATCGAAAAGGGAGGCTTAGCTGAGAGCAAATCCCCTGTGGCCCTTCCGGCCATGATTGAATTGCTCCAGGATAAGGTAGGTCAGAACAGCCTTGTACAGGGTATGGCTATGGCCGAGGCCATGATTAAAACCATGGCAGCACAACTGGAGTGAACCCCCAACCTTCTGCAATCCACCCAGACTACTGTAGAAAAAATTTGTTGAATGGGGCCTAGTGACAACTTGAGCTGTCATTTGGAAAAAGTGAGAAATCAGTGCGAAATGCTTAAGTCTACTGGCTGCACAAAGAGTACAAGTTTTGAATCAAACAGTAGAACCTATGATCTGGGCCGTGGTACCAGAAATGGCACACAAGGATGTCCAGGTGGAATTTGATAAGATCACTGCAGGCCTACTGGCCATGCTCAGTCACAACCTAGTGGGCATTAGCATAGCCCACAACATAAAGCAGTTTACCAAGAAAACTCCAGTCCAGTCCAACAGCCATCTCTGGATGGCATACCGCACCCAAAAAGGGACAGCAGAGGAAGCTGAAGACAGGAATTCACTGGAATACAATAATTTGTTTTTGAAAGACATGTTAACAGTCATCCATGACAAGATAGAGGCCTTGATTTTCCCAAAAGCATACTTTTTTACTGAAATCACGGAAAGGATGGAATGTGCATACTAGCTGAATGTGTGAGACCTGCGTTCTGGCTAGAAGGCCAAGGTGGCTGCAGTGCACAAAAGGGACAGGCCTATTATCCCAATAAAAGAAGTAACCAGAAGCAGAAATGGGCTGACTGACAGCAGTATTACCAAGACCAGTGACAGAAACGACTTGGCCCTTCCTACAAGGAATTACAGGAGGAATGCAATCGACTTTGAGAGTTTGAGGCTATGGTGAAATCCAAAGCTACAACTCTTTCCCTTAAGCAAGTTGCTGCTCTTGGCTCTGCAGTCACTTGGTCAGCACTTCCGTACCAGGAGGAACTGGTAGATGAGAAGGTCAAACAGTCTCCTTACTGGGAATGTTCTCAAATACTCCAAGAATTGAGGCACAATCCTCATCAGAAAAGGAGGGTTCTGTATGATGGTGTCAGGCCCCGGTATGCACCATCACCACTCTGGTAATGGATGAATCTGTCCGACTGTGTATAGAAGCGTAGGTAGGGGGCCACCAACTAGAACTACTTCCAGACACGGAAACTGCTGTCTCAGGATTGCACAAAGAAGACCCAAAGCTATCTCCATGGTCTACAGGAAGAGCCACTTCTGCTCAAACCTTTGTAGAGACCATGGTCACCACCTACCAGTCCAAACCCATACCAGTCACCATTAGTACCTTGGAAGTAAAGCACCATTTTGACACGATAGTCTAACGTCATCACCAAAGGATCTTGAGAAGAGACTTCCTGTCACAATATGGATGTGTTCTGGATTTAGCTAACAGGCTGTCATTCCAGATACGAGATCAACTTCATATGCTACTCATTTCTGGCTCTCATTTGGTGGCAGCAGTAGAAATTAATGACAAGGAATATGACATCATCATCATGCAATGTTATCATGAGCTATTACCTTAGTTCAGGCCAATATTGGAAAGGCATAAAAGGCCTTTGCCAAGCACAAACATGATTGTGGATGAATGGATACCATCATCCAGATTACTGCTGAAGACCCACCTTACAAAAAGCAACATCCATTCCCCACAGAAGCAATACCCTCATTGAGCCACTATTGATACACTTGTCCAACAAGGAGTCATTAGGCCTTGCACCTCCACAGTCAAGTCCCCCATCTGGCCTGTGAAGAAACCTAACAATAGTTGGAGGCTCACCACTGATTACTGTAGTAGACTCAGTCAGATCACCCCAAGTTGTGCCCCAACTGTGGCATTTGCCTCAAATGTGCTAAAACTCCTGAAACCTGAGCACCAGTGCTTCAGCATATTGGCCATTTCCAATGGTTTTTGGTCACTACCCCAGCCCAGGAGAGCCAATATAGATTTGCCTTAACATTTGAAGGATGCCAATACACATGGAACTGCCTCTCAGAAAGATTCCACAATAGTGCTTCATTGTTCCACATCCATATGAAGGAAGCCATACATGATTTTACCATACCTGAGTGTCTTCTACAATATGTAGACAACTTTTCACTGGCCTCAGTGGACCTGGAGAAGCACTTGGAACACTTAGATGAGCTCCACACCCTGCTACAGAGAGGAGGCCTCAAATGTAATCCTGCAAAGGTACAGCTATGTAAGCCAGAAGTCATATTCCTTGGCCAGTACATTACTGGAGAAAAGAGAAGCCCTGCAGCACGGTTCATAGAATCATAGAAATTTGACGGCAGAAAAGGACCCTTCCAGGGCTGGGAGGGCTGACTTTGCCAAAATGGGTGACTGCCTAAGGAATGCACTAGCAAATGGGTAGGAAGGAGGGGTGGAAGAACAATGGAGAATAATAAAAACTGCCATCACAGAGGTAACAAGCCTTTGTGTGAACCAAAATAAACAAAACAAAACAATGTAAGAAACCACTATGGTTCTCAAAGGAGGTGGCAGTGAAGGTTCAAGAGAAAAAGAAAACATTCAGGAAATACATGGAATCACAGACAGAGCAGGACAGAGACTTGTATCAGTTAAAACAAAAGGAAGCCGGGAAGGCAGTCAGAACAGCAAAGGCCTGAACTGAGCAAAAGATAGCCAACTCATTTAAGAAGGGGGATAAAACCATTTATAGGTACAGTAGGGAGCGAAGGATGACCAAGTGAGGGATAGTGAGGCTTAATAAAGGGAGGGTGGGCAGAGGTGATGGTGAAAGACAGAGATACTAAACAAATATTTTGCTCAGTATTTACAAATGAAGAGGAGGTACCTAAAACAAACAATAGAAACACTCTGGATGCAGAAGTTGATACCAGCCCATTTACAGAAGAAAGGTTCTGAAAGAACTCTTAAACTGAAGGTGGACAAAGCAATGGGGCCTGATGGGATTCATCCCAGAATTCTAAAAGAACTAAGGGTAGAACTAGTGACACCACTGACTACCTTCTTTAACAAATCATGGGAAGATGTGATGGTACCTGAGGACTGGAGGAGGGCAGATGTGATTCCCCTTCACAAAAGTGGGAGCAGGGCAGAAGCAGGAAACTATAGACCTGTTAGTTTAACCTCAGTGATAGGGAACATGATGGAATCACTTCTGAAGTAAAGAACTGTCAAGTACCTAGTGGCCAGAGGGGCACAGGACCCAAGGCAGCATGGATTCACAGCGGGAAGGTCATGCCTGATGAATCTAATAGATTTCTTTGACTGGGTGACCAAAGTAGTAGATCAGGGAGGGGCTGTGGACAAGGCCTACCTAGACTTTAGCAAGGCATCTGACACAGTGCCACATAAAAGATTAATATACAAGTTAGCCAGCCTGGGGGTGGATCCCAAGATGATAGCCTGGGTACAGAATTGGCTGGAGAATAGGACAGAGAGTAATAGTAATTGGAGTCCACTCTGATGAAAGGCGGGTTACTAGTGGGGTACCGCAGGGTTCAGTATTAGGACCGGTCCTCTTCAATGTCTTTATAAGCAACATTGCAGGGGGACTGGAGGAAAAGTATGTCTATTTGCAGATGACACAAAGATCTCCAACAGAGTTGATGCACAAGGTGGGGTGGAAAGGATGAGAAGGGACTTGGCAAGGTTAAAGGAATGGTCAAATGTATGGCAGCTTAGATTCAATGCTAAGAAGTGCAAGGTAATGCACCTGAGAAACAAAAACTCAGGGGAAGAGTACACAATGGGGGGGTGAGATACTAACAAGAACAAAAATGGAAAGGGACCTGGGGATGGTCATATCAGGTGACTTAAAGGTGGGCAAGCAATGTGAGAGGGCAGTAAGGAGGGCTGGGGGGATACTGGGATGCATAGGGAGAGGCATCACCAGTAGAAAACAGGAAGTTGTTGTCCCTCTGTACAGACAGCTGGTGAGACCCCATCTGGAGTACTGCGTGCAGTTCTGGAGACCCAATCTCTGCATAGATATAGACAGGATGGAAGCTGTCCAGAGGAGGGCAACTAAAATGGTGCAGGGTCTGCACCAGAAGACATATGAAGAGAGACTTAAGGAGGTTACTATGTATAGCCTCGAGGAAAGGAGGGAGAGGGGGGACATGATAGAAACTTTCAAGTACCTCGAGGGAGTCAACAAAGTCCAAGAGGGTAGCATCTTTCAAAAAAAAAAAGGTGTGCAAGAACAAGGGGGCACAATTTGAAAGATGGGGGGCGGCTCAGAGGTAATTTAAGGAACTATTTTTTTCACAGAGAGGGTTGTGGATGCATGGAACGGCCTTCCGGAGGAGGTTGTGGAGTCAAAAACAGTGGTGGAATTCAAGCATGAATGGGACAGTCATAAGGCAATTCAATGGGGTGGGAGTAGGAAGAAGTAGGCTGCTGGTTAACTAGGATCTGCAGCTTATCCATTAGGTAGGGAAATGGGCAGACTGGGTGGGCCAAGCGGTCCTTATCTACCATCAAATTCTATGTTTCTATCGAGTCTGCCCAACCCTCCCCTTTCGCATACTCCACTCCCCACCTGCCCCCACCCTCCTCCCAATACTCAGTCCCATATGCCTGTCCCATGCCCTCTTAGATTCCTCCACCAGCTCAGCCCCCACCACTCCATCTGGCAGTCTGTTCCAGGGCTCCAGACGTGCTCCCTCACATTGCCCCTGAACCTATTTCCTTGCAATCTGAGACTGTGCTCTCTAGTTCTGACTAACTCTTTCCTCCTCAGTCAACCCCCTACACCTAGTTTATTGAGTCCCTTTACATATTTAAAGGTTTCAATCATGTCCTACCTTTCCCTTCTTGATTCCAGCATGTACAGATTCAGCTCCTTACTCTTCTCCTCGTATGTCTTCTCCTGCATACCCTGTACCATCTTTGTTGCCCTTCACTGAACCTTCTCCAATGTATCTATATCCTTGTGGAGGTGTGGTCTCTAGAACTGACAAGGCGTACAAGATCTGCCACTGCCCACTAGTGTTGCAACCCTCAGACGTTTCTCAGGGATGGTCAACTACTCCAGGGACTTCATTTGCAATTCTGCACAGAAGGCTGCCCCTCTTTATGATGCTCCTGAAAAAGGATAACCCATGGCACTGGGGACCTGATCACACTAATGCTGTCACATCCCTAAAGGCAGCCTTGGCCTCTGCTCCAGCATCGATCAACCCCAACCCAGAACTTCCCTTTCACTTGGAAACTGCCACCTTTGAACTAGGTACAGGTATGTCAGCAGTCCTTGCTCAAAAGGCTTATGATGCCTTGCAGCTTACTGCTTATGCTTCCCAAATGCTCTCCATGGTAGAGCTAAAGTATTCCCTGTGTGAAAGGATCCTGCTGGCAACCTTTTGGGCTGTCAAACATTTTATCTAAATTATAGGGTGTTGTCCTATCATGCTACACACCAATCACACCCCCACCAACTTCTTATTGACAGATAGGCTCAAAGATGGCAATGAGTTCAAAACTAGGCTCATACATTGGTCTTTATTGTTTCAAGATAGAAACATCACTGTGCATCCCATCAAAATGCCATCCCATGGTCTCCTATACCAAGGAGAACCTTATGAGTGTGGCCTAGAGCCATCGGTCTGACCTGAACCAGGCCCATTCCTTCCAGCAAAAGAAAACATCCCTAAAGACACTATTGTACGTCATGTTTTTACAGATGGTTCCTCCTCATATGATGAGGGGATGCAGATAACAGGATTTGGAGACTTGATACTGGTTCCAACAGGTGACTCCTCTGAGGTGTCCAGGAAGTGCATTTTCAAATCATCACAGTATGTAGAACTTGCAGCTATTGCCTGTGCCTTATAAATCACAGATGGTCAAGAAAGTGAAGATACCATCCTCTTTTCTGACTAATCGTGGGTGTGCAATTCCTTGACAGAATTCCTTCTTTTTTGGAAGGCCCATGACTTTACATCTTCAGAAAGTACCCCTGTCAAGTGCAGAGATCTCTTAATCTGCATTGTCAGTATGGCTGAGCAATGTATTTTCAAACTGTTCATTCACAAAGTGAAGGCCCACTCAAAAGATAAACCCTTCCACAAATGCAATGAACCAATTCTATAGCCAAAGAAGGAGCTCGGGGAGGGGGGTTTAGGAACAATGCCTCCTCACAGTGCAACACCTATGGTGGATACAAACAAAAGATCCAAACCAGTTTCTCTGGATCTCACTGAGCTGCAATTACCAGACCCAGAGATCAAGGAAGTATACCAATATCTCTCAAAAAACACAGAGAAAGAAATGTTTGCAGATGGCCCATTCAAGAAACATGCAGATAACCTCCATCTGTCCCAGGATCAAAAATTGATCCTCTATCACTCAGATGATCAAAACATCTGGGTGATTCCCAACTCACTTCAACCTGAAGCCATCTATCAGGTTCACGACACCCCTATGGGTGGACACCAATGGGTGGATAGGACAGTCCAAAGAGTGAAAACCATGGGATGGTGACCTGGTATAACAGCTGATGTGCAGCACTATGTAGACAACTGCCTCACCTGTGCACAGACTAACCCAATTCCAGGCAAGAAAAATGCCAAACTTTTGCCCCAGAGACATTTGGCCCTTGGAATGATATCCAAATTGATTTAATTGGACAATTACCCTGAACCCCCAGAAACAACCAATATACACTAATGATCACTGACCTATTTTCAAAATAGGTTGAAGCCTTCCCAAGTAAGGCCTCTACAGCAAAAACTACAGCCAGAATCCTGGTAGAACGGGTTTTTACCAGGTGGGACCTACCTCTCAAGGTAGACTCTGATAAAGGAACAACTTTCACATGTGAACTCATGCAGGAAACTTTGACGTTATTGGGAGTGAGTCAAAAATTTTACATAGCTTACCAACCTCAGTCATCAGGACAGGTAGAAAGAACAAAACAGACACATAAAGGGAATGTTACATAAATTTGCTACTGATACTGGAAAAACTTGGGATGCCCTGTTGCCTTTACTCCTAATGGCAATTAGAGCTACCCCATCAGCATCAACTCGATGTACACCATTTGAGGTAATGACTGGTAGACAAATGAGATTACCAGAATATTTGATGACTGACCTCGGTGCTCCTACTGCAGACAGAGTGTCAGTGGATACTTATGTCACACAACTGAGAACCAGCCTTACTCAAATCCATTTGTTTGTTGCAAACAATATGGGCCAAGCCCAACTGCATTCCAAGAAGTACTTTGATAAAAAGGTAAAAGAAATTGATTGGTAAGTAGGTGACAGAGTCATGATTCTCAAATCTGCCTCTCCTGCACATCGTTTTGTCAATAAATGATCAGGTCCATTTGACATCATCAACAAGCTGAGTCCCACTGTGTACCAAAAATGGATTACTGATGACAGACAAAAGCAAATACACAAATGGTACCATGCAAACCAGCTAAAATTTTACAAAGGAGACTAGTCACGTAAAACCACCACAGTATGAATGCTCCTTCCTCCATCCCCTGGAGGAATGTATTTATTTATTTATTTGAATTTTGGTAACCGCGTAGGCCCACTGAGACTATGCAGTCTCTTTCTCAGGGACAAACCAGGGGAGGGTACATAGCACAATAGTATGCAACTTACAAAGAGTCATAGTATTATACAAAAATCAGAATATAAACTGATATCACTAAGCAATGCAATAGACAGGACTATCATACATAAAGAGAGTCACGGTACAATTATATGATCTATGACAGTGTCCCAAATGCAGTAAAAAGTTTAGTTTTGACAGGACTGAATTAGGGTACAATCTTGACTATATACAGGCTATATTGACAGGAATTGAATTAGGGTACAATCTTAACTATATACAGGCAATACAGGTATTAATTAATTAGTCTTGTTGTAGAACACTGATACACAATATAGGTCTCATGGCTACAGTGCACTAGAAGCAGAAGAATAGGAGAAATAAACTTTGGAGATTTAGGAAGCGAGGATAGGAATAGGAGCCTGTAGGTCAGATGAGGCAGGCACAGGTTCCTGAAACAGATAGGTAGTTATGAAGAGCAAGTTTGAATTTTGCTATCTGCCCTGAGCGCTGTGCCTCTTCTCTTAGAGCTGTAAGTCTGTGGGCTGCACCCTTGACCTCGGTGTCCCATTGAGGCTGCTGCAGTGCCCCCCAAAAAAATAACTCGCTTCAGAACCTCCCTGCCTGTTTTTTTTTTCCATTAGCAGATTATATCCTTTAGCCACTAGAGGACCCAGTTATAAGCACACTTCCCCAATCCGACACAGTATAGGTCCTATCTCATTTCACTTATTGTGTGGTCAGTCTATCACTATTCATCTGTCTTTGCCCATTCCTCTTCTACTGATTGATACTGATTTTTCCCATTTGCAGCTTCTAGTCTTTTCGCCCACTAAAGGGGTTTTCCTCCAACCATTCCAAAGCTGCTCCATATCTCCTTACTCTCTGCTGCTACTGGCACTCTTCCTTTACTGCTCAGCTGCTATGGGTACCTACACTCCATTACTAAGTCTGCTCTCCTTCACCCTCTTGGTACAGACCTCACACAGACTGGAGCACCTTTCCTCCACACTAGGCATCTCATCCCCAGACTACCCCACACTGACTTGGCCCTTCCCCACCCTCGACACATCCGTGACCCCCCAACACCCCCACCCTGCCAACACCCCCACTCCCTCCGCCCTCCAAGGCCTGACCTGGACCCAGCTCTCCCCTGCCATTCCCACCCTTCGAACTTTATCTATCCCATGCACCCTGATTCTAAAGTCCTCAGCTGGGTATAGACCCAAGGGTCTCCATCGCCACCGGCCACTAACCAGAATAATTACACTGCTATTATTATTATTATTATTATCTGGTAATGTACACCCAAACCCAGGACCTATTGCTTCCAGCCCTTCTAAACCCTGTACTGCTACTGGCCTCCGCTTTGCATCTTTAAACATTTGCAGTCTCCTAAAGAAATCTGCTGCCATCCAGTGCTGGGTCATTCAACATCAACCTGACATAATTGCACTGGTAGAGACTTGGCTCTCCAAATCTCCCCCTGACTCCGCTATCACTCTCCCTGGGTATACTATCTACAGGGAAGACCGAGTAGGCAAACATGGTGGTGGTTGCGCACTACTCATACGGGACTCCCTTCTAGGTCTGGCACTCCCAGCTCCTAAACTTGATTATGGAGCCCAAGCCCTCACCTTAAAAATCACACCTGACCCTGCCCGAGGCCCTCTCCTCCTCACAGTCTCCTGCGTACCCTCAAGGAATCAAAACCAAGCGGTCCAGTCCCTCATTGACCATCTCACATCTCTCTCTCTCACAGAGTGGAGCAAGTCATCCTAGGCGATCTCAATGTTAACTGGCTTTCTTCCACTGCCTCCCATATAAGGGACTCCTTTGCTGCCCTGGATATGTCCCAGTTAGTCACCCAGCCCACCAGATTCAACCATTCTACTGGTACCAGCACTCTCCTAGATGTTGTTGTCTCTAACTGCCCCTACAAGATCCAGGATGTCACAGTCCTTTCCAATTCTCTTAAGTGATCACTCCCCAGTCCTCTGTCTCTGGTCATCCTCCACTCTGAAGTCCGTGTCCCAGGCCTCTCTATGCTGCCATTTATGCCCTAGCGGCCTCAGAAAACTAAAACAATACCTAGCCCAGCTAGACTGGTCCCCTATCCAGTGCACCCCTGACATTGACTCAGCTCTTGACCACTTCACAAATGCCTTCTGTAAGGCTTTTGACCTTTTCGCCTCCTCACCAGGATCTGCTCCAAAAAATGCAATGCCCCATGGATCACCCCACCCCTCCTCCAGAGACTCAAAAACAGAGATAGTCTTTGACACATTGTTGTAGAATCTGGAAAGGCAACTGGCAGACAGGCTGACAATGCAGAATGCAATAAGTGCACTTGGGCCATTAGGCGGGCCAAGTCAGAGCACTACCAGACCACCCTCACTTCCACTTGGGGTTCAGCCCAGACCTTCTGGGATAATATGAAAGAGCTAAATGGGAAGTCCTGTTCCCCCCCCACCATCTCAGCTCTCCATCAATGGTACCCCCACCACAGATCCACTCCTCATAGCCGATTGCCTTAACACTGCCTTCTGTGACCTAAGCTCGGTCCTCCCCAGCAGTTTCTTTGACCCAATCCCCACCTCTCTCCCTCCGGTCCTGCATTGCCCACCATTCTACCTGCACACCCTATCCCCCAAGAAGCCAGGCTGCACCAGCTAAAAGCCTTAGGCAGCAATACCCCAGCAGTGACCCCCTTGACTCCAGGATCCTCCGTATGGTTCTGGATGAAGTCCTAGTCCCCCTGACTGACCTTCTAAACCAGTCTCTATGCCTGGATCAGTTCCCAAGTGCTTGGAAAACTGCTGAAATCACACCCATACATAAGAGTGGGGACCGATCCACCCCCAACAATCACAGGCCCATCTTCATCCTCCCCCCACTCTCTAAAGCCCTTAAAAAAGTGGTGTTGATCCAGCTCTCTGAATACCTAACCAAGTGTGACATTATGTGCCCAGAGCATCTCGGTTTCCACCCCGGACACAGTACAACCATGGTTCTCCTGGAATTCTCCCAACACCTGCATGCTGCTCTCAACTCTGGCAGCCTTGCAGGTGCAGTGTTCATTGACCTCTCCAAGGCCTTTGACACTGTCTGTCATCCTCTTCTACTCAACTCTCTCCACCAACTTGGTTTCTTTGGTGGTCCCATTTCCTGGTTCTCTAGCTACCTTTCTGCTAGATCCCAGCATGACAAGATCAGCGGCTCCCTCTCCAGCACTCTTCCTGTTCACTCCGGGGTCCCTCAGGACTCCATCTTGGGTCCAATACTTTTTAGTCTCTACCTCAACACCCTCCCCAGCTCATGTACTAGTAAAATGCTCCTCTACGCCGACAATGCAGTACTCATTGCCTCACATCCCAATCCCACCTCCCACCAATTATCCCTCCAGCAAGCTTACAAACAAGCCGAAAGGTGGTTCGGAGACCGCAGACTGGTCATTAACCTAAAGAAAACCAAATCAATACTCTTCTCCCACTACCAAAATAAAGCTAAAAATACCCCCCTCTTGATTATCCCCAACACTCTGCACCCGCTAGAACAAGTGACCACATACAAGTACCTAGGCATCATGTTAGATACTGCCCTCTCCTTCCACACCCACATTAATGCCCTGTCAGCCGCCATTAACTCTCGGATTGGCCTGCTATACTGGCACAGGGACTGCCTGCCTCAGGTTGCCCTCAGGCTGGCCATCACTTCCTCTGTCGTGTCCTTCGTGGGCTATGGCTTGCCCATCTATGTTGCAGCTGACAACACTGCCCTCTCCAAAATCCAAATCTCCATCAATAAGGCCTGTAGGCTCCTGACTGGTGCCCCCAGCTGAACTCACACCTGCCTTTTCTATACTACTACCAAGCTTCTCAAGTTTGAGGAGTGACTGCTCTACCAGACCTGCCTTCTCACTAAAAAATCTCTGCTAGGACTCTCCCCCCGGGGGTCTCCACCTCCCTACAGCAGCCATCTTCATCTGTCACCACCTGTAGCTCTGTTAAGGCCATTTTCAAGGTGCCCAGAACCAAGACATCTCTTGCCCAGAGATCCTTCCTCTACTGAGCCCCTACCTGGTTCAATTCCCTCCCTAGCTGCATCTCCAACTTGCCAAACATTGGTTCTTTCAAAACAGCCCTTCGGAACCATATCTTTAACACCTGCTGTTGTAGGTGCAACTAACCCCCTGTTGTAACCTATGGTTCCCACCTGCCTTGCCCCCTGGCTCGACAACATCCACTGGACAGCCTCTACCTCCCCCAGACCTACCCCTTCCTTACTAGGCCCAAACAGGGATGTAACCCACTGTCTTCTCTGAGGACCTACTGTATCCATGAATGTAACTCACAATTTTGTAACATTATGTAACCTAAGTAACATACACACTACTACATTATGTAACCTAAGTGTATCTATGTCAAATGTTCCTTTTACTGCACTTGAAATGTTATCCTTTGTTTTAATCTGCACTGTAATAACTGTCTTGATGTCTGCCCCCCTGCGACGAGGTGCCTTTGTAAATCAGTCTTTGACTCAAAGGTTGTAAACCCGATTTGTAATGAACAAATGAAATGAATTGAGAGAGGGTAGTGCAGGAGAGGATAGATGGGGAGATGGAGTTCCAAGCCAAGAGGGCTGCAAAAGCAGAGGATCTTCTGCCTGGGGAAAGACATGTCTTAGGTATGTCCAGAAATGGAAGACAGGAGGAGCGGAGAGAGACAACCTGGACTGTTTTTTAACTATAAGGTCAGATAGGCTTGATGGAGTACAGAGATGCATGAGCTTGTAGGTGAGGCATAGCGAGGAGTACTGGATTTTATGTTCTGGTTGTAGCCAGCCTAGAGATGTGAGTACAGTGCAATGGTGTTAGTGGGGGTGGGGTGCTCCTATGGCAAAGCATGCTATATTGTGATATACTTGTTTTAACTGATTTGTGAGAGGGGCCTTAAGTGATAGGAATAGTGGAGCCCCATAAGAAAGCAGAAGTGAGGTGATAGCAATTTTTGGGCAGGTTGCTTTTGATACCAGGGGACAAAGATGATATAGCAATCCAGTCTTTTGGTGTAAGGTTTTGGTGATTTTGTTTACATGGGCCTTGAAGAAGAAGCTAGGATCAAGCAGGATACCTAGGTATTTAAAAGACTATCTATTCAAGTGGTTCGCCATTTTTGGTGTGGATCGAAAGCTGCGAGTTGAGAGAAGTTTTAAAGGATCGGGGGGTAGAAGAACATAGATTTAGGTTTTTTGGTGTTTAATAGCATGTTATTTTCAAAGAACCATGCTTCTGAAAGGTGGAAGTCAGATTCCAGGTGCTGATTGAGCCATTCAGTGTCAGCTGAGGATCGGTATAAAATGGTGTTATCCACGTATAGCTGAACAGACTCCCCTTAAGCCTGGCAGCTCATTAATGAACAGTGAGAAGTGCAGGAGGGCCTAGGATGGATCCCTGGGGGACTTCATAGGTTATCCATTTTAATGGGGATTGACAGTTGGCCCATTTCACACTTTGGGTGCGGCCGGATAGGTAGCTTCAGAGCCAGGAGGTAGATAGCTGATCAAGACCCAAGGATTCTAATCTCATTATTAGCATTGCATGGGTCACCAGGTCAAAAGTCTTTTTAAGGTCAACAAAGATAGTGCCCATGGCTAGACCTAGACCAAAGGCATGGTGAATGTCTGAGGTGACTTTAAAGAGTGAAGAGAGAGTGCTATGATGTCTGTGAAAAACGTGTTGACAGGGTGATAGGAGTTGGTGATGTTCAAGGTATACTTATAATTAGTTGTATAGAATTCTTTCTTGAATTTTTGCAAGGTGGCAGAGAATGGAGATCGGCATGTAATTTTCAACAGAAGTTTGTGAATTGGTATTACTATTGCCATTTTCTATTTTGAGGGAACAGTTCCTTCTAGAAAGGATCTATTGATCGGGTTTCTAACTAGTGCTGTATGTGCCACTGTTCCCCATTTTAAGAGCTTAGGCTCAAGTGAGTCATGGCTGAGAGAGACACGTTCCTTGAGGTTTTGAAGTAGCTTGTGAACTTCTTGACAGGTAGCTAGTTTGATGTGGAACTTGCAAGGACGATGCAATCCTTGAGATATTTGTGACTGGGGGGGTTGGTTGTCCGGGTTTGTAGTGAAGTGGGATATGTAGTTGCTTAGGTCAGTAAAGAAGTTGTTGAGATTATCTGCTATGGGTGCTGGGTCTGATAGAACTTTGTCTTTCATAGATAGCAAGTCAGGGCAGTTGGAGGTTTTGCCTTTAAGGAATGAATTTATTTGGGCTCAGAATTCTTTGGCATTGGTGAGTTTTTTCTGTTGAATTGACCGACAGTAGGTCCTCTTTGCTTTACTGATTTTAGATGTGCAGGTGTTTCTGTGCTGTCTATAAGTATGCCAGTCTGAGGGGAGTCCAGTCTTTTCATACATCTTCCAGGCTGCATCATAGGTGGACATATGGTTCCGTATACCTTTCGTCAGCCATGGAGCTTTGGTTCCTTTAGATCTACATTGAGTAAGTGGGCTATGAAAGTTTATAATGGCAATAACAGAGTCAGTTAGGTATTCCAGGACTTGGTCAAGAGAAGGCAGGGTACGTATGGGGTCCCAGTTTACATCATTCAGTGAGTTGAGGAAGGATGCATGATCAAAGGAGGACATATTATGAGATTCTACAATTTTTGGCGGAGGGTTTGGGGAATTATTCCTCCACGGCTGGCAGTATAGCCTAGAGGGTAGAGTAATGAGATATGAACGAGCTTGGTACATCCAGCAGACATGGGTTTGATTCCCACAACCTCCACTTGCATACTGTGTGACTCTAAGCAAATCACTTAACCAGCCAGTGCTCCTAGATTGCCTCTGTAAACATGCACTTGTGCATAGTTGGCTTTATGTGGTTACCAAAGACTAAGATACTATAGACTGGTGAGTGATCATTGATGCTGTCTGGCAATATTCCCAAGGCAATTATTCTATGCACACAGTTAGAGAGGATCCAGTCTATGAGGGAGTGGTTTTCCATTCTGTTATTCCTTCTTGTGGATTCAGCTACGTGCTGAGTTAGTTTGGCATTGGCTAGGCTGGAGAACACCCTGCATTTGTTATTGGTTAACCAGTCAATGTTGAAATCCCCACATAGAATTAGTTTGTGGGGGGGAGTCAGAGGGAGGTAACGATGTTGAGTAAGGCATCCGTGGCAGATTTGGGAGGCAAGTAACTTGCATCCTTTTATTAGTTTTTTTGTGTGTTGCCTAAGGCTAAAGAGATGAAGATGGATTCTACTGACAATGTTAAGGAAGCTGGGGGTGGAATTTCTGTAACTGCGAGGTTGGATTTGATATACAGGAGAACACTGTCACCTTTTTGCCAACCCTGTCATGCCTAAAGGTTACATACCCAGAAAGAAGGGGCACTTCATGTGGGAGGATGGAGGGTTTAGCCAGCTTTCTGAGATTCCTATAACTGCCGGGTTGAAGGACATAACCCAGGTTTCAAGTTCTGCCATCTTTGGATGCAGGCTTTGAAGTGCACTATATTCAGGCCCTTGGTATCAGTCCAGTTGGGGTTCAGACAGGCTTTAATGTGACTGGTGATACAGGAGAGTCCCAGATTGGCATCGACATCACCAGCTAGTAAGAGGCAATGTAGTAAGTGGATTAGAGTACGCCATGGGGGGGTCATGGGTGAGATTGGATTCTTCCAATTTTGAAAGTAGGCATGTGTAGGTTGCCTTATAGCCAGAACCCAATATTGATGGCATCCTTTCTTGCAAGGCTAGGAAGTGGGAGGAGTCCATGAGGGGGTTTGTATGGAATATTCTGTGGTAGGATGTGGAAACATTGTTCTTGGTTGCAGTTGTGGAACTTTGTCGTGCAGGAGGAGATAAGGAAGTCAGAGGACATGAAGATAAAAATACGTAGTGTAGGCTATACAAGTCCTAGATGCTGCATTATTGAGAAGAAGTAACAGGGTACCTGGTTAGAAGCACTCTAGGTTCTGTGTGTGTGAAGGGTGTTATACCCAGGGTAAGTGAACCTTTAATATTTATTTATTTATTTATGTCTTCGATAACTGAGTAAGTGGGCCGATCCAAAAAGGACCGATGTCAGCCACGACCCGGGCCAATAAGATGGTAGCAAAGTGGACAACAATAGTTGTACATAGTGCCTATCCAAGCAGTAATACAAGTACATATGCAGGACAATTAAACAAATCAGATACAGAGAAATCGAAGCAGGGTAACAATATGTAGTTCTAACTATACAGAACAACAGTATGTACAAATATACAATAGGATCACATCAGAAGGGTACTAAAATTTATATAATAATACAGCAGTTTTTCGGTCAGGGACAACCCTGATTGACCCAGAGAAATAAGAGAGAAAGACACCAGAAAATATGTGAGTAATACATACTCATGTAAGGGGTTTGAGAAAAAGGAAAATATGTAAGCATTAATCACCGACAGAGGAGGGCTCTACCGGTGGATTAATGCCGCTGGGGGTTGGTGCGGTGACCCGGCGGTTTCCCACCCCAGTGACGTGTCTGATAAACCAGAGGTGATGTGCTGCTTTCTTCTGACTTAGCGCGGCCGGGGGACATTGTGTGAGCTGTAGATCACTCATAAATACAGAACAGTTGCCAAAACCCATCCTACTTTTGCCTGCATTGTAGTCAGTGTGATACAGTGCCTGGACGCGCGTTCCCAATGCAGGCTCCACATTCTTTTACATTGTGGCGCCTATGTGGGACCCGGCCGTTCGCTTGCTCGCTACTGCTGCTCTGCTCCACTATTCTCTATGCCGCACTTTACTGCTCTCGAATTGGGAGGTTAGGAGCACTGTGTACCTTCCCTGTGGTGCTTGGTCCTGACGTGGGTCTGGGGGAGCTTGGAGCTCCGCCACTGGTGGGCCGGGGTGGTGCCTCAGCAGGCTGCTACTCTCGGCAGCCTCCATGGCCAGAGCTGGTACTGACCGAGCGGGCGTTATGCCTGGCTTAATACCCGCTCAGTTTCAGTCAGCTGTGGCCATTATGCCAATCGCCACACGGCTTTTCGGCGCTCCAGTGAGAGCCGTGTTACAAAGTTGGTTGGAGAAGAGAGACAGTGAGTTACTAAGGGTGGGTGTAAAACACTGTCTTTACTCAAGCCGTTGTGACTAACAGGCAGAGCGAGAATGGACTTTGTGGATATGTATAGCTATAAAACTATAGTGGCCCTCTAGTGGCTAAGAAGTATAACGAGCTAATGAAAAAATATGGTTAACCAATCAGAGGAGCATGCTATAGCTATAAAAGGAAATGATCAGATATGGCGAGTGGGGGAGAGATGCCACACTGCAGTGTCGGGGATTGACTGAAGTTTAAATAAATTGGAATTAAATTAATTGAACTAGCTAAAATGGCTGTAACTGAAATTAAACTAACTGAAATTAATTGAACTGGCTTAAATTATTTCAACTAGCATAGTAACTAGCACAGTAATGAATTCCAGAGCAGTATTGTAAAGTGGAAAAAAAGGTGCCAAGTTTGAAATACAGAACAAAAGGTAGGGTGCGGTTTCCATCTGGGTCCTGGTCTCTGTATCTTGCGGTTTGCTGGCAGGCGGGCTGGGAGCTGCTCCATGGGTGGAATGCCCAACTAGATGTAGGGGAACTGAGGGAAGATAAGGAGGGGTCAGAAAATTGCCAACAGCTGTGGGAAGTGGCCCGGAAGAGGACAAAGAAAAATCCAGTTACAGGAGGAGGAGCAAACAGATTAGCGCTAAGGGAAGGGCACAGAAAGATGTCAGGAAAATCTGCTAAGAAAACAGTTCTGCAGCTAAAACAGCTACTGTATAAATGTTAAAAGGCTCTAAACTTGTGAAAACTGTACTAGCAGAGCACAGAGCCAAGGGAAAGGCAGAGAAAATAGAAGGAAGATGGAGTGTGAGCTAAGAAAACAGATTCTGCAGCTAATGTAGCTATTACAGCTATAAATTGCTTAAAATACCTTTAACTTATGAAACAGCACTAGCACAGCATAAAAATAGGAATACCTTAAGTTTGACTGTAGCTTAAATTAATTGAACTAGCTGAAATGGCTGCAACTGAAATTAAACTGTAGCTGAAATTAATTGGACTAGCTTAAATTATTTCAACTAGCACAGCAATTGATTCCAGAGCAGTATTGTAAAGCAGAGAAAAGGCACCAAGTTTGAAATACAGAACAAAAGGTAGGATGCAGGTCTCCATATCCTGTGGTTTGCTGGTGGGCAGGCTGGGAGCTGCTTCATGGGTGGAATGCCCAACCGGAAGTAGGGGAGATTGTGGATTGCTGGCAAGAGGGTTGGGAGCTCCTCCACGGGTGGAATGCCCAACCAGAGGGAGGGAAGCTCGTGGTTTGCTGGCGGGCGGGATGGGAGCTACTCCATGGGCAGTGCCCGACCAGGGGTAGGGGAGCTTGTGGTTTGCTGGCGGGTGGGCTGGGAGCTGTTCCATGGGTGGAAGGTCCAACCAGAGGTAGGGGGAGCTAGTGGTTTGCTAGTGGGTGGGCTGAGAGATGCTCCGTGGGCAGAATGCCTGACCAGAGGTAGGGGAACTTGTGGTTTGTTGGTGGGTGGGCTGAGAGACGCTCCATGGGCAGAATGCCCAACCAGAGGTAGGGGAACTTGTGGTTTACTTTCAGGTGGGCTGGCAGCTGCTCCATAGGTGGAATGGGGGACCTTGTATGCTTAACTGTTTCTTTTGCTTTGTGTTCTCAGCTGCTGAAATAGTGGTTAAACAGAAGATCAAATTACAGAAGATGGAGGGAAGCTGATGTGATGAACTCCTTCCTCTGTCCCCAGGAGGAAGGAGTCCAGTTTACCTAACTTTGTTTTGTTTGTGCTCTTCTCTTCTTTTCTTAGTCCCTGTAAACCCAAACTCTGAAGACTTTGATAAATCGAGAAGGAACCCTTCAGGAGGAGGCTGGTGCTCCACCTTTTCCTAGACCTATGGTTGAGAGACCTGGCATCGATTCATTGATCCCTCACCAGAAGCTCCTGAACAGTGAGGCCTACCACCAAAAGATCCAGAAAACTAAGACATACCAGGCTGACATCTGTGCCTTTCTTCGTGCCATGAATCTCAATGAACCGGCCTATATCCCTTTACCCGATTTTACCCCTTCCCGGTATAGGAATAAAAACTGATTTACACTCAAGCCATATTTCTGTTCAAGAAGGACAGGATGCATGTCTCAGTATTTTGGTAATTGCCCTACCTTTATCAACTTTGCAAACTGACTGGAAAACTGATAACGTTGAAGAACTGCAACTTTCAGAGGCCAGCTTTGCCAAAGGAACTTTTAGAGGATGGCCTAACACCCTTATTTGCCCCAGTGGAACACTGTGCATTTGTCAAGTTACACAGTAACATAGCAGACTTTACAGTCTCGCAGCAAAGATTAATTAAGACTTTTGCACTCGTTTTCATAACATTACTGTACGAAAGATGTTTTAACCACACTATTGCATCAACTGCTCTTTTTCATTCAGTGACTTCTACTAATAAAGATGCACCTCTTCAATGTCCAACTTTGGAGCCTGGCCCAGAAAGTGGCCTGGAAGCTACATCCATCCATGGAACTTTAATAAACAACGTGCAATATATGCATGTACCAGTGGTCTTGAACTTAACCCACTGGAACATGGTTGAGTTTGGACATTGCACTTCCACTAAAGTATCACACTTTCATTCTATGATATTATTAGATTTAATGGCAGCAAATCAAGTTAGGGCTCAAGACCCTGTAGTGGGGCACCACACAACTGAACACTGAGGCATGTTCAGACCTCAATTTCACAAGAGAGTGGTGGGGCAGCTGCAGTAACAGGTATAGCAGGCACTGTTACAGAATTATTTAGTTCAGGGATGTCAATTTGGAATCATGCTGATCTGGCCCATGTTGAGAAGCATAACAATATTTTTAACTCCAAATTACTGTAGCTGAAGATGTGGTAACACCCATGCTAGACTGTATAGATGGTCTTTCACAAGAAGAAAGGTTTATTGTACATAATATGCATGATATAGCACATATGTTTGATGAAACTCGTAATAAACTTAACCAATTAATTGTGTTGAATAATAAAGAAATGAATGAACAGCACATAGGCAGGGAGATAATTTGTTCAGCCTATGGGAATTTTGCCCTTAACACCATCACTAATCTCTTCCAGGATCTGGATTCAGGGAGGATCCCCGATTTGATTCAAGATAAACATATGGTTAAATGGTATTGTCCACACTGCAATCCCCTTTCTTGTACCATGAAGAGTATGGATCAGATTGGCTCATTTTCCCTAACTGCTGCACCCAAACCAAGGACCCTGCTACACTGCCAACCACTGCAGCATTACAGACACAATGTATGTCACATTTACAGTTTCTCTTCCAGTGTTTGGCAAGGATTCTTCAGTCTTTGACAAGCTTGCAGTCATCCACTTTGTGGGCCATCTTTTTTTTTTTTCCCACATTCTCTTTCACTCCGGTCGCATCACCATGGAGCCTCTCAGGCAGCCTAGTCCTGTTTCCTGCCCAACCTGAAGCCTCCCTGAACTGAACCTCCTCTCTCCTCCTCCTCCTCCTCCTCCCCCATAGCCAGCACCCCGTTTGACCCACCTGGATTGGGTCGTCCTCTACTCTTGGGTGTGCTTACTAGTCAGAATCTGGCTCAGGGAAGGTCTGGGGAATGCAGGACCTGGAAGGTTAGTCAGAGATGGCCCAGCGAGGGGCATGGGGGGACATGTGACATCACCTGCCCATGATGCCATTGGTTTCCTTGTTCTGTGAGCCCTCCCACTCCCTCCCTGCGTGGTGCAAGTCGATGCACTGGTGCACAGCAACCCTGCCGGCGTCATCTATGCTGGATACATGCTTGTTTTAGCTGCAGTAGTGCCCCCGGCCTTCACCAGGGGTCACCAGCATACCAGGACAACCCACCCCTTACTACCCGGGGAGGAGAGCACCACGAGGACACTCATCCTCAACCCTCCTCTGCTGACCCCCAACAGCCTGAGCTCACTCCCAAACCCAAGTCGCCGGCATGGTGCGAGGTGTGGCGTCCAGTGCCTCAATCCTCAGCACCACCAGGTCAGCTTTTGTGGGCCATCTTGAGGGCAGCATCTACAGAGAATGGATTCAACTTATTCCACTGCTGGTATTTCATCCTCGCCTCAACTCCTGGGTTGCTCCACATACAGACTGTTGTGCAAAAAGAAGATATCACTATCTTTGCAGATGTGATGTCTTTGATGTAACCGCACCAGTTTGCGGTTACTCACCTGATACTATGGACTGGTCATTGAAGTTTGCTGATGACCTAAAAGACAATTCTACTGCCTTTGAAATGTACTGTAGTCACTGGATCCAGATGGCCAGTCTTTGAGTCAAGCGCAACCCAGCCTCAATGCTCCAGCCATGCTTCCAGGAATACATCTCAAGACAACATACACACACCAGCAGAATATTCTCATCAATACTTCCATCACCTGCCCTGTCCAGCTCATGAAGTGGTGCCTTCCTCAAGTTCATGTGACCTACAACTCTGATGGATAATACTGCAATGTGACAAATCATCAAACATTTTCCTATGGACCTTTTACACGTGACATACCGCTACCAAATATCTGCTTCATGTCCCAGGAACACTCTATCATTGGCCTTATGGTTATCACCCAGTTCCTACCCCAGAACATGATTATATCAATAGTGAGTCTGACAATCTGTACGCTATAGCCCATTATTTACCTGTGTTTAATGTGCATATCAGGCCACTCACACTAAATCTTAAATCTCAATCATAGAATCATAGAAATCTGATGGCAGAAAAGCAACCTTTTGGCCCATCTAGTCTGCCTCTTAACCCACTCTCTATTGCCCTCCTTGTCCTGAGATCTCCCACTCCACCTATTGGTTAAACCCTTGTGTCTGTCCCATGCTTTCTTGAATCCCTCCACTATTTGGGCCCTCACCACCTCCTCCAGCAGACTGTTCCAGAGCTCTACCACCCTCTCAGTGAAGTAACACCCCCTCATGTTGCCCTTAAACCTTCCTCCTTCTAATCTTAGATTATGACCCCTCATTCTAGCACCTTCTTTTCTTGTGACTAAGCTCCCCCTTACCTTATTAATTCCCTTCACATACTTTAATGTTTCTATCATGTCCCCCCTCTCCATTCTAGTCTCCAGTGGGTACAGATCCAACTCCCTCAACCTCTTCTCATAGGGCTTCCCATGCTACCCATGTACCATCTTGGTGGCCCTTCTCTGCACCCTCTCAGTCTCATTTATGTCCTTGCATAGGTGAGGTCTCCAGAATTGGACCCTGTATTCCAGGTGAGGCCTCATGATGGATTTGTAAAGGGGTATCAGCACCTCCCTCCTTCTGCTTTGTATACTTCTCCCTATGTATGCTAGCATTCTATTTGCTTTGCCCACCACCTTGCTGCATTGGGTCCTCACTTTCAGGTTATATGAAATTATAATCCCCAGATCCCTCTCCTGCTTAGTTGCCTTAATTTCACCCCCTACCCCCGTGTGTAAATGGCATGCAGTTTATTTTGCCCCATGTGCATTACTGTACATTTTTTGGCACTGAATTTCAGCTGCCAGTTTTCTGACCACCCCTCCAGACATCTTAGATCTTCCCTCATAGACTCCACCCCCCTGGGGTATCCACCCTATTGCAGATCTTTGTATCATCTGCAAATAGGCAGACATTCTCCAGCAAACCCTCTGCTATGTCACTGATATAGATATTAAACAAAATGGTCCCAGCACTGACCTCTGGGGAACCCTGTTAATCACCCCTTCCTCCCTGGAATGGACCACATTTACTACCACCTTTTGACTTCTGTCCTTCAGCCAATTCTCCATCCACCATGCTATTTTCTGTCCCACCTCAAAACTCTCCAGTTTATGTAACAGTCTTCTGTGGGGGACAGTGTTGAAGGTCTTCCCAAAGTCCAGATAGGCCATGTCCACTGCCCCTCCCTGCTCGACCACCCTCATCACCCAATTGAAAAACTTGATCAGGTTCGTCTGGCATGACAAAGGCCCTCTGTCATCTGTAGTTCAGTGGCACACAGTGATTGCCACAGAAATTATGACCTACCACAGAATGTGGGGCTGGCTGCAGAATGTGTGATTGGCTGCAGAAATTGTACAGAAATTGCCCCGTAAGTTAGACAGACTGACACCACTCCTTTCAAGCAATGCCTCTGTCTGCTTGTAGCTTTATAAGAACTAAAATTCATTCCTAACTATCTCAGCCCCTCAAACAATCCCCACCCAGCTCTGAGAGCCCCCCTTGAGTCACTCTATTATTTTTTATATTGACACCCCATTTTTGGTCCAAGGCTGCATGATGATCCATTGCCTTTTCCTATCACTGCTAGTGGGTCAGATGCTTTTTTCTTATCCCCAGTAGTGCTTTGTAGGGTCCACACAAAGCCACACTAGGGCATGAATTCAGCAATTGGGCCCAGCAGTAATAGAACAAGTCAGAGGATTATTCTATACTGTTGGACCAAAAAGGGTGTCAATATAAAAACAGAGTGGCTCAATGAGGCTCTGGGAGGAATGCTTTTTGGGGCTTAGATATGCATGGTTGGTATTTCTTGTTTTATGAGGGGGCCGAGTAATGTCTAAGAGGAGACTTTACATTACATTTGAGGCAGGAAGAGGCAGAGGATCACTGTACAGTGTTGGGCTGGATAATGACATACATTTAAATCTACAAGACCACTCAATGGCATCATCAAGGCTTGTTAGGAAAGTGGTGGGGTTGAGATGAGCAGTGGTGGGTTTTACTTGTTCTAAAACCTTGAGAGAGTAAAGTGCTGTTGGGTGGTGAGAGGGGGGAGGGCAATTTGCTATCCTTATGGATTTAGAGCACAAGAGGTTGCTGTGGATGGGGCTATGAGGTTGCCAACCTGATCGGTCAACTCTGGTGACTGGGGAAGAAAAATGTAAATTATAAAAAATCCAAGCAATTATAAAAAATGCAAGCAAAGGGACAGCTAAGGAAATAAAAAAAACTGTTGAGACAGGAAAAGAATGAAAGAATGCTGGCTAGACTGAAGAAATTTTAAAAGATTAAGCTAAAGATTATTTATGTAAAATGTGGAAACTAAATAAGGGAAGAGAAAAACAAATTGAAAAAAATAGAGAAAGTCATAATGACATTGCAGATGAAACATTTTTAAATTTTTCAACATTTACATGTTGCTCCAGGACAATATGCAAGGGCGGGCAAGACAGATTTCAAGCTCACTGCATCACAATTAAAAATGCTACTGAGGGACAAGTAGATTTACTTATAGCATCAGTTCAGCTTCTATGTTTTTTTTTAAAGCACAAATAGCTTGATCATTCAATACAGTAGTCAGTTTATTTGTCTATTCTTTGGTAACCAGGTAGTTATCAAAGAATAAATCCAGTGTAGCCCACCCCCCAATTTGAATGGATCAGTCAAGACTTTTGGGGCAGGATCATGTTAGAGAGAAGAGAAAATATCCCGCTTTCATTAGATCTAGGGTGGGGAGAGGTTGCAGAGAGCATTACTACCATTATGGGGAACGGGGAGAGAAGAGAGCATTGCTGTGATTAGGTCTGGGGAAGTGAAGAGAGGAGAGATTATTGCTGCCATTATGAAGGTTGGGGGAGGAGATCGCATTACTGCCATTAGGTAGGTGTGAAATGAGGGAGGAGAAAGCTTTTCTTTTACTAGGTTTTGGAGAGTGAAGAAGAGAGCATTGCAGCCTTTTGGTCTGGAGTGGAAGTGAGAGTACTGCTGCCATTCTTTCCTCTGGGGGAAGAGGAACTTTGCCTGATTTAGAAACACAGACAATGAGACTAAAGGCAGAAGAAAAAAGGGAAAATACAAAAAGCTAGCTGAGCCACCTTACTAAGCCAGTAATAATGCAGCAACGTTCCATGAGGGCAACCCATCATTTGGTGTGATCTTGAGATTACCTGCTCAATGATAGACCATGGTCAGAGGGTGTTGCAGATGCCAGGGATTTCAGGTTAGGGGAGTGAGGTGCACATGAAAGAAAATAAAAAAAAAATGAAGCCAATATAAGAAAGATGACAACCAAGCTAAAGATTATTAATTCAAAATGTGACAACTAAACAAGAAGAGTGAAACAGAGAAAAAGATAGAAATAATCATGCTGACACAGCTGATGTTTAATATTTTACATTTTTAATATATGGCAGTTTTTAGGATTGATGTGGATGGGGCCCCTGATAGATGTTCACAGAGGAAGAGAGTCTTGAGTGCTCCATGGCTAGGCTACTTCAAGCTGTCCCTTGGAGAACAACTATTCAGCTATTTGGTTTGTTGCCAGTACGTTGAAGGGGTGCCTGACAGTAACCATTAATGCTGCATGACATAGCACTAAGCCCTAAACAGATTTAGATAAATATGGAGGGCCAGGACAGCTTCTGAAAAGCAAAATAATAAAACTGAAGGTTTAAGGGAAATGATGTAACTTACATTTAGGTGGTGGAAGTCAGGGATCCTCCTCACAGGCCAGCCTTGCTGGGGTCCCCCAAAACTGTAAAGCTGGCTCTGTATTATTTATATATAAATGTGCTGCAGAACTTTAAACCTTGCTGCAGAACTTGACTTGTCACTGCTGCAGAAGTTCAGAGACCCTGCCACAGAAGTTACATCAGTTTGACACAGAGAACAGGGGCCTTGGGCATGACCTCCCTTGTGTGAAGCCATGCTGTCTGACGTCCTGCAGCCCACTCTCTACCAGGAAGCTGACCAACCTTTCTTTTAACAGCACCTCCATCACCTTACCCACCACCAAGGTGAGGCTGACTGGTCAATAATTACCAGCCTCCTCCCTTCTACCTCTCTTGTAGTGTGGCACCAAATCTGCCCTCTTCCAGTCCTTAGGCACCTACCCTGTATCCATGGACAAGTTAAACAACCTCACCAGGGGTTCTGCCAGCTCCTCCCTTAGTTCTTAAGTTCTCAGAGAAGCCTAGGATCCAGGGCATCCAGGCCCCCTGCCTTGTACATCCTCAGCCTACCTAATTCCTCTATTACCCTGTCCTCACTGAACAGGCTAGGATTCACCCTTATGTCATCCCTTCCCCTCTCCCTTAACAATGGTTCCCTTCCTTCCCCTTCTGCTGTGAAAACCGAACAGCAGCACCTATTTAGTACATCTGCCTTCTCAAGAACCCTCTCTACTCCCTCTTCACCCTAACTATGCCCTACCTCACCTTCCTCTTTTCTCCTACATACCAAAAAAAGTTTTATCTCCCCTTTTCACCTGTCTAGCAATTCTCTCCTCCGTTTCCGCTTTTGCCTTCCTAATCTTCTACCCTGCTACCCTCAACTTCTCCCTGTAAATCTTCCTGCCCTCTTTTTTCCACATCATCTTATATACTCTAAAAGCCCTTTTTCTTTCCCCAATTGCCCCCCTCACTTCCCTGGTGAAGCAGAGCAGCCGCCTTCTTTTTCTGTTCTTCCTCACCTTCCTTATAAAAGTTTCCCTGGCTTTCAGTAACCCCCCTTAACTGAATTCCATAATTCCTCCATTTCACTTATCTTCGCCTTCCCCTCCATTTCGTTCCTGAATATCTCCTTCATTTTGGCAAAATCTGCCCACCTGAAGTCCAAGACCTTTGTGATGGTCCGACTTGCTTCCTTCCCCGTCCTTCCCCTGAAACTCACTTTATTGTGGTCACTAGCACCTAGTTTGTCCCCCCCACTCCAACTCATTCCACACTATCCCCATTGGTGAGGGCCACGTCCAGTAGGCTGGCACCCCAGTGGGCTTTCTAACCTGTTGTTACAGGAAAGCTCCCTGGAGGAACTCAAGGATCTCTCTGTTCCTGGCTGATTTAGCTGGTGGGATATCCCAGTCAACATATGGGAGGTTAAGGTCACCCACCAGCACAATCTCCCCCTTAAGTGCCATCCAATTGCTACAACAGATGCCTATCCACCTCCCCCCATACATTGGAGGTCTGTAAGTCATTCCTAGCCTTATTGATGCCCCAGACCATTTTTCTAGCATAACCCACAAGATCTCTGCCTCCCCTAGTTCCTTCTGCACTTCTGTTGCTTTAATGTCATCCCTAATGTTTAATGCAACCCCCCTTCTGTCAGCCCTGTCCTTCCTGAAGAGCCTGTACCCTTGTATTCCTACTTCCCATGTCTGATGCTCAGACCACCAGGTCTCAGGTACAGCTATGATGTCCAGACCCTCATCCACCATTATGGCCTCCAAATCCACCATTATGTTCCACAAGCTTCTGACATTTGCAGATAATCCTTTTCACCATATATGCTCCTCCTCTCTGCCATCCATCCCTACTATACCTGCTCCCTTATGTCAGGGAGTGCTGGCTAGTCCATCCCCACTTCCTGTCAATTTCTCCCACTTCTAAGCATTGTACTCCCCCTTACCAGTTTAACTCCCTTAAAATCTTATCTATATAACCTTGTAGACACCCCTCAGCACTCTTGCCCCCCTCACTTAAATGTAACCTGTCCTTCCAAAATAAGTTCTCATCCCCCGTGTGCCCCCCCAGTCACCTATACAGGTGAATCCTTCCTTCCTGCACCATTCCTTGAGCCATTCATTGAAGTCCCTAATTCTTTTCTGTCTAGTAGTACTGGCACAGGGGTAGGCAAGACTTCTAAAAATGCCAATAATCCCCTTGCCAGCATCTTAAACCTTCTCTGGACCTCCTCCACTTCATTACTTGACTGATCATTTGTTCCCAAATGAATGACTAGGTGCGGTTTCTCCGCCACCACCTTGCACATGCCCTGATTTGTTGCATAGCCCTCTCAGCCTCCATCCCTGTCTCACAAATGACTGACCTCTGCATGTATGTAGCCTCCCTCCTGATCCAATGTATCCCCTTGATAATGGAGTCTCTGAAGACCATGACCTTCTCCAGTTCCACAGTTACCAAATCTGAACTTGTTTCTGGTGTACCCACCCTCCCAGTCCCTATTCTTCTGATTACCTCCCCCATTCTGAACTGCCTGCTTTCCCCCTGTTTCCCCCCAATTCCCCACTTGTCCTACCCCCAGCAAAAGAGTCCAGCCTTCTCTTTGCTTATCTCCTCTCCTCTTCTTCTGTTCCATTATTTATACCTCCCTGGCTTCTCCTGCTTTCCCATTTCCCTTAATTCCCTCCTAATTTCTCCTGTGCTTCCTCCTCTCTATTCCTTTTCTCCCCTTCTTTGCCTCCCTTCTCCCCCGTGCCCTCCTTACCCCTCTTCTTTCATATTCTCCCCAATATCGCCTCTTTCTTAATTTCGTTTATCCCTTCCCTCTATTCTTGCCCCCTCAATCCCTTTTTCTTCTCTAGCTGTCCCCTGCTTTGCCAGATATCCTCTCTACTAGAGAGGAAGGATACACACTTGGGTTCACATAAATAACAATGTTACTAAGGCAGGCAATTTATTAACTGCTATTTTCCACGATGGTGATTTAAGCACTGCATTATCTAATACTTGGTTAGAACTCACTTTTAAAGGTTGTGCAGTAATTCAAGTCTTGCTTATTATTTTTCTGGTTATTACCTTGTTCGTTTACACAAAACTTTGAAACAACGCTGTGCATAATTGAAGTTTCTCTATGAATTCCATTCAGTAAAGTAAGTTACCTACTACCCTAGTTATAGTTGCCTTTGTATCCAGACAACAAGGTGGGAATATGTAGACCAGCCTGCCCTGCCATCTCATATGAGGACCATCATTTTCTATCATAACAAACAAGGGATAATACTGTGTACTAATTATTTACTACTGTACTGATATATTTATTATATTAGGACCTAGTTAGGAAACTACTGTATTAGTCAGAAACCTAATGTTTTAGCTAGAAATATGTATTTGTGGTTTATGATGACATCTACTGACAAATGTGATATTAGCAGCCTAACAGAGAATAATATATATATTTGTGGTCTGCAGTGCCCCCATGTTCTGAAGTCAGCATGCTATAGTCAGCAATAATCTAAAAAGGAGCCTATTGTTTTATAAAGTTAGATAGTCAGCAAAATGGAACTGCTACAAAATGTATCGCCTTGGGTGTGAGATGCCCAATGTATTAGCCAATAGAAAACCGAACACAGGAATGCACCTACATCTACGAGTTTGTTACTCTGGCAACGGGACGGTGTTTTTTGAAATTTAAAGTTTATTAGTTTCAACGTACAAACAGAAAAAAACAAAAAAAAAGAAAAAACAAACAAAAACAAACCCCAGAAACCAAGAACAAATAGACAAATGAGTAGCATATACATCATACAACCAAAACCACCCCACCCCTCCCAATCCCCTCCCCCAAAAGAAAATCCCAATAACCTCCCAATAACATCCCTGATTATTTACAAAATCATCAAGACATGTAATTCTTGGCACATAAGTGCCAACAAAGAACCCCACCCCTCCCCATCCCCAAATGGGTGCACCAGCAAAGAACCAAAAAGAAGACCCATCTTAAATCTGGATATCACTATGTACCTGGAACAAAGTATCATAACTTTAAACCACATAGGTCATATAAGACAGAAAGGAAAATCTAGAGTCAGCAACAATCCAGGAATAGATATTATAGGAGGGTGAAGAATTGGTCACAGGCCTTAATATTAATGCAAGCACAAAGTTTGGGTTTACCCCATCTTTTATGAAAACAAATCCATACAGTCCTTAAAACTGGCAATCAGACTTTCAGATTGGAGGAACAACATCAACTCCTTCAGCCAGTCTACGTATGATAAAACCAACTGGTCCTTCCAGTGCCTTAGAACCAGTTTCTTAACCGCCATGGACACTAAAGCCATATGGAATCGGTGCTCCACACTATTTATACAAGAAAAATCACCCAAGACACAGATTTCCGAGCAAAAGAAACTACTCAGACCCAGAAAGGGATCCAAATTCTCCCGGATCAGGGACCATAACGGGGCCACTTTGGAGCATTCCCAAAAAATGTGAATTAAATTGCCCTCCGCTTGTGAGCACCTGAAACAGACTGAACCAGAAATCATTTTGCACTGAAAAAGTTTAACGGGAGTATAATAAAGGTTATTCACAATATAATACTGTATTAATCGCAACCTATCCTGGGTGTGGTATCTGTGCAAGCTGCGCCAGATATCAGTCCAGACCGGGGCAACATCAGGGAGAAGGTTTGTCCAGATTGATGAGCCCTCAACATCTTCATGCAAATCAAAGTTCAAAAGATAGGAATAGATTAATGAAATAGAGTGGGACTGGGAAGTAAGACTAATAATATTAGATAGAAAGGGTTGCACAACCGATTGCCTGAAAGTGATACTAAATTTAGTACTCACTAAGTGCTGAAGTTGGAAGAACTTAAAAATTCCTTTACTTGGTATATCAAATTTCTTTAGAATCTCATCTGACGTAAGAAGCAAGTCTTGGTCAAACAGCTGCTCCACCCTAGCCTCTTTAAGTTGTGGGAGCCAGTTTGGTATTATCCAAGAGTTCCCCAGTCTGACGTTAGGATTTAAAACCACTGGCTGTCCTAAGTCCAGCTCACTGGAAATCCGAAGGGATTTAAGACACTGTACCCATGCCTTAAGAGAGCCGGCCACCATGTTGTCCAGAATCAGCTGTGAAATAGCCTTCAGGGGCAAGTAAAACAAGGCAGAGATATCCAATCCAAGTTCGGAGAGAAAAGCCCGCTCCAGTTGAAGCCAAGTCGGACCGGAGTTCTCTGAATCTGCGGAAAACCACCTTCCCAACTTAGAAAGGTGGGCCGCCCAATAATAAAACAGGAGATTAGGCAAACGTAAACCACCCCTGTCCTTAGGGAGCGACAAGTTAGAATAGGAGCGTCGGGCTCCCTTCCCCCGCCAAACAAAACTGGAAAACAAGCGATGAAGCTGTTGGAAGAAAGAAAGGGGAATCCAGAGATTGGTCAGATTCATTGGATAAAAGATTCGGGGAAGTATATTCATTTTGATAATGTTGATTCGACCCCAAAACGAGATAGGGAGAGCTGACCAATGCTGAAGATCCTGACTAATCAAGTCTCTAATCCTATCCAAATTTAGTTTTTTCAGCAAGGAAAGGTCAGTGGAAAAATGGACTCCCAGATACTTGATTGATCTGGGGGTCCATTTCATCCCGAAGGAAAGAAAATCTCGCTTGTTTACATAGTGATTTAAAGGGTAAATTTCACATTTAGAGATATTCAGTTTGTAACGAGAGAAGGAATCAAACTGTCTGATGATATCAAGAGCGGCCTCTAAAGATGTTACCGGGTCTATTAGGTGCAGCAAGACATCATCTGCATATGCAGAAAGAACTAATTCGTGTTGCTGAAGCATAATACCTCTCACCTGGGGAGACGACTTGAGCTTAATCAGTAGGGGTTCCAGAAATAAATTAAATAGTAAGGGAGAGAGGGGGCAACCTTGCCTGGTACCAGCAAAAAGACGAAAGGAGGGAGATAAAACCCCGTTGCAGTAAATCTTGGCAGAGGGGCATTTGTAAAACGTCTGGATCATGGTCAAAAAGGGAGCCGGAAACCCCATCTCTTCCATAACTGCCCACAAATAAGACCAATCAACCTGGTCGAACGCTTTCTCAGCGTCAAGAGAAATCAGGGCAACTGGGCGTGTAGCAGCCTGGGCGTACTGGGAGATATGCGACAAAGTTCTCAAGTGATCTGCCGCCGACCTCCCCGGAACAAAGCCGGCCTGCTCGGGGCTCAACAGCCCCAACCAAACCTTCTTGATCCTTTCAGCAAGTATTTTGGCTAAGATTTTGATATCATAATTTTGGAGAGAAATGGGACGGTAATTGGCAGGATCAGTAAGGGTTTTGTCCGCTTTCGGGATTAGTACTATTGTAGCCTCAAACAGAGCAGGATCAAGCTCAGAAGAGACCAGTAGATAATTATATAGTTTGAGAAGGATAGGTATCAGGTCTTTAGCAAATACTTTATAAAAGTTTGCCAGGAAACCATCTGGCCCCGGTGCCTTATCTGGAACCAAAGAAGTAATGGTACTACTTATTTCTTCAGCTGAAATAGGAACTAGAAGGCTCGCCTGCTGGGACTTTGAAATAGAAGGGATATCTATTCCTCTAATATACTCCTTAACAGCCAAGATAGGGTGGGGTGACGAGGAGTAGCTATAAAGGTCTGAATAATAATCTTTGAAAATACGCGCAATGTCTCTAGGTGAGGAGGCTATACTACCAGATGGAGAAGACAAAGAAGGGATGATCCTTGAGCTCTCTAGTGTGCGCAGACGTAAGGCCAGTAATTTACCAGCTTTTTCACCAAACTCAAAATACTTGGCCTGGGTTTTCATCAGACAATATTCATTTTTTTCTTTCAAGAGGTCCGAGTATTCATTCCTGGTTAGCAAAAGCTCCTTAAGATCCGATACAGAAGAAGTTGCAGAATAATTTGCTTCTAACTCCCTTAATTTACTCATCAGAGCCAAGGACCTCGCCATCTGTGTCTTCTTCCTGAAGGAAGCCATCTTAATAAGCTCACCCCTAAGATGACACTTCAGCGCACCCCAAATCATGTCAACCCTAGGAGTAGCATTCAGATCATCAGCCAGAAAAAGAGAAATCCGGGAGCTAATTTCTAAAACATGTTGGTGATCTTTTAACAGCTGTGTGTTTAACCGCCACATAGAATCACGGGAGTAATTAGGGTCTAAGGATAACCGTATCCAGACTATAGCATGGTCCGACACAATTATCGGCTCGATACCAGACAAAGAGATATTCGGGAGGAAGGGAGGGCTAACTAAAATCATGTCTAACCTTGACTTAGTGCCATGTGATTGAGAATAAAAGGAAAAGGCATGACAAGAAGGGTTAGCGAGCCGCCAAGGGTCAGATAGACCCAGCATCGAGGTCAAGTCCCAGAAGGCCCGCTGAGCCAGGGAAGATTGGCGTTAATCTTGCGGTTCCCTATCTAAAGTGGATGAAAAGGGCACATTCCAATCCCCCCCTAGTATAAATTGAGCAGGAAGAAAACCCGCCAGCTTATCAGCCAGAGTCATGAAAAAAACGGGGTTCCCCCCGACTGGGCCATAGACAGAACCAAGTACGACCCTATCGGCGTTCAAAATACCCTTCACCAGGACAAACCTCCCCTCTGGGTCTGAGACAGTCACTTCTTTCGTAAACAATACATGTTTTTTGATGAGAACTGCAACTCCTTTACTAAAGCAAGAATTTCCAGCAAGGTAAAATTGGGAAAAACCAGATCGGGAGAGTAGCCTAGCTTCATCATGGCATAGGTGTGTCTCTTGTAGAAACAGAATATCAATGTGAAGGAGCGAACAGTGATTAAAGGCCTGAAACCTTTTGATCCGATCCCTAAGCCCTCTAACGTTCCAAGATGCTAGTTTAATAACATTCATAGCCATTTTAAAAACACGATACAATCAGTAGACATCCAGGTAAAGTCATCACAACACATGCATGCACGATGCACCCCAGTCAAACCACCCCAGAAATAAACTTTAACAGCAAGACAGAGACCGTATAAAACATCTGGGCCATACATTACTGGTCTCCCATCCCTCACCCCACCCCCTGAGACCCAGAAACCAGAAGGCAAATAGGGAGCCAATTCTGAAAGGTAAACTCCCCCAACCTCCCACCCCAACAACCAACAGTCCCAACAATATGGAGTATTTAAGGCTAGAACCCCTTCCCAACAACAACCAAACACCCCCCCCCACAACCAGTAACCCATACTGATCAAAAAATAAGTATTTACATCAGGTTGGCCGAGCCAAGGTAACCCAAAAAGTAGCCAAACATCCAAAAGCTCGAGCCCCCGAAACCCCAGTGTGAACCTCCACACCCCAGAGCCAGGCACCAAAGCCAACATACAGGTAAGATCAGGACACTCCCAGGAGAATGTAACAAAAAAATACCATGATCACATGCCCCAAAGTACCCAGCCCGGAGGTTGGCCGACCCCATGTAGGCTCCCGATTCCACATCTAGCGAGCAAGCCCACAGGCCGAACCCCCAGCCACCCCACAATCCAATGTTGATATAGGAAGCAGAGTAAGTAGAAGAGAATGGGGAAGGGGGACAATCAAGTGAAAGAATTGGGTAGTGGCAGAACCACCTAGCTACAAAAGGGAAACCCCAAATTCCAAACTGGATCCATGAGCGGTTCCCCCCCATGTCCCACTAAATAACACCAGAGCGAGAAGGAAGAGAAAAGAAACTCCTACCCGAGTCCCTGCAGGTCACAGGAGAGTGGAATCCGGAGAGCCAGCAAAAATCAAACAGATCCCCATGCAGGCCGTATTATCAACCGGAATCCATCCAAGGCCACTGTTTCCAAGGGGAACCAAAGGGCAGAGGGACCAGCAAAGGTCCGCCTCCCAGGAAGTCCCCACCCGGAAACAACACCTGCCAGAATAGAGTTCCGTCGGGAGGGCAAATGGCCAAGGATGGGGGGGGAAGCGCCACCAAAACAGAACTCACCCACCACAGCCCAAACCAAGCCAGAAGATCCAAAGCAAAGGGGACCCAAAAGAGAGACCAAGAAGACCAGAAAAGTGACAGGGACAGAAAGAAGGAGACCAGAGGGAGAAAGGAAAACCGAGAAGGCAGCGCCGAGCCACCGCTAAGTAAGCATCATTTTTCAAAGTTAAACAACAATAAGAACAATTTAAAGACAATTTAAGTCCAGCCAGATGCAAAACTCAAATCTTCAGATCGGGCAATTAGGTTTTCTCAGCCATGCGCTTTGAATAGATCTGGCAGCTTGATCTCCAGGTCCTTACGAGCGGCCTCAGGAGAATTAAAGCTAGTAGCAGCGCCGTTAATGGTAACCTTTAAAGTCGCTGGGTAAATCATTTTAAAGGGTATAGATGCCGCAATCAGTTTTTGTACGACCGGATGATAGGCCGCTCTTTTCTCTCGGGTCTCTTTAGGAAGATCTTGTGTAATCCTGATCCTGGATGAACCCCACAAAATGTCTTTCAGTTCACGGGACTTCGTATAAACGTGATGTCTCTCCACATAACTCAAAAATTTAATAATGATAGGACGTGGGGGGGATCCGGCTGCTGACCTGGGCCTCAGGGAGCGATGTGCCCACTCTAGATGATAGGAAGAGCTAATAGGCGATGGGCCCACTATTTTGCACAGAAATTTCTGTAGAAAAGCCATGATGTCTGGGCCTTCTTCCAGCTCAGGTAGGCCCATGATTAAAAGATTGTTTCGGCGATTCTGCCCTTCCAGGTCCTCGGTTTTGGCCTGCAGCTTTTTTATTTGTTGCCTCAGTTCAGTGATCTCCATTTCGGTTCTGGACCTCCACACCTCTGATGAAGTTACTCTGGCCTCCATGTCAGTAACCCTCGTGGAGACAGAAGAAAGGTCGCTATGCAGAGATTTAAGCTCCCCTGCTAATTTTGTCAGAATATCCTTTAAGGGAGTGAGTTCTTGGAGGAACCTATCCTCCGATAGCGGAGTAGCCTGCTGCACTGTATCCCCACTTCGGTCTCCCTTGGCAGGGGCCTGGTTCCTTTGTTTCTTGGAGGCCTTCTCTGAGGATGCAGGAGGTGTATGCCTGACTGAGGCCTGCCTTCCATCCACTTCCATCGCAAGCCTGCAAATGATTTTTCCTTCCAACAGCAGTCACTAGGTATTAGCAGGAACTTTCCCCAAACGAGTATTATGCGAATTTGTTCAGAAAAAGGCAAGATGCTATTTTAAAATGCTCAAAAAGGTGGCCAGCGGGGGGAGCTCAGTATCCCAGCTGCAATCTAGCCAGATGCCATCACGTGAATCAACGGGATGGTGTTATCTGCACTATATAACACCAATACATGGCCAAACCCCTTTGGACTCCCGGGAGCATCACGCTTCCTCACCAGGTGTATGACTGTTTTAGTGTTTCCAGTTGGTAAGAATGATCTTAATTTACTGTCTTCTGTAACACTAAGAGTCAATACACCTTTATTCTGCATACATGTGACTGCTTGGCATTTTACCTTCATGTTATACCCTGCAAATCTGACACCTGGATGTGGGGGAGTTTTCTCTAGGCTTCCCTTCTGCTCACCATCCACCATGGATCTCCTAGACCTGGCATAACCTGCAGTCAGTTTAAACATCTGATGTACTGTAGATGTCAAACTTCTGCCCTAATGCTGTATCCCCCTCTCTTGTCAAGTGAAGTCCATCATCCTAGAAGTGTCCCGTCCCAGAAATCCACACAACAAAGTGGTACTCCATATCCTAACACCACCCTAAGTCAACTGTTAAACTCCTCTAATTACTTCTAATTCTGTCCTGCCTCCCTTGCCTGCCCCACACAGGGCGGACCTCAGAAAAGGCTAGGGAGGCTAAAAGTGTCATCAATCTGTGCCCTAGTCTGTGGAAGTTCCACTTTACTGTCTCTCGCGATTAGCTGGCCAGATCATTGGTGCCCAGGTGTACCAGCAACTTCAGCCCCCCCTCCACCATTCTCTCTGTTTAGTCTAAATACTAGCTAGCTGATGCTCCAGGTAGGCATCAGACCAACCTTTTCCCATCCAACTCCTCTCCTAGCACCCTATCCTTCCCCCTGATCATTGAGTCCCCGACCACTAGGACATTCTTTTTTTTTTTTACACTTTATTTTTATTCTGAGAGAAAAAAAAGTTAATTTCCATTTTTAATAATCATATTTAACAATTCATCTCAAAATTATTTTTTTTTAAACTTAAAAATTCCTAAAAGCATAAATTGTTTCTATTTTTGAAGGGTTAAAAAGTAATAATCTCAAGTAAGTTTTTATTATATAGAAATTCTTCTAATTTAAATTTCAAAAATGCGGTATGCTCCAAGTTTACATACCCATTTATCAGAATTCTTAATAGATATCGTTTAAACCAATATTCTGGTAAACTCTGCTATATAAGCTAAAAAGAGAACTAACACAGAGAGAAGAAAGAAAAGACAAGACATGTCCCATTGTGTGCTCCTTGTTCTTCCTCATGAACCCATCGGTACATACTGGGTCTCGTCTACCTCATCTTCTAGGTATGAACCCAGATTAGCTGGAAGTGCAACCTTCTTCTCATAGAATTGCCTTGCCTTGTCGACATCAACGAAAAAATAAGGCTTTCCTTACAAAGTTATTTTCAATTTTGCTGGTGCTTGCAATACAGCGGACGTTCCAGCCTCTGTAAATTCTGATTTAATAGGAAAAATATTTTACACCGCCTTTGAATTATCATTGAAAAGTCTGGGTATAAGTGCAGTCTTGTACCTTCATATATTATTCCTCTTCACTGTCTAACAATATTCAAGGTCTTGTTGTGTTCAGCTATTGAGGAGAAAGTACAACTAGTGTAGCGTTGAAAAATAGAATCCAAAACTAGGGGCTGTTCCAAAGATAGAACGGTGGTAAGCATTTTCTCCACGTATTCCTTAAGTTTAGAAGTGGCAGTTTCTGGTGAGAGATCTATGAGGTGTAAGTGTTTCAGCAAAAGAATGTTCTCTAACTTTTCCTCCTTGCCCACATTAGCAAGCTGTTCATGCAAAGTCGCATTTATGGCACTCTCTGTAGTGAGAAGTCGAGCTGAAGGATTTTCACTGACTTTTTTGGCAGCTTCTACCTGGTTTTCCACTAATGAGATTTTGTCCTTGATTTGCTGACATCGGGTCATGATGTTTCCCAAGGAGGAATTCACCATCCTCAGTGAGGTAAGCATTTCTTCCTGAAACTCTAGAATATTGGTCTGAATCAATTGCAGTGATAGCTTTACCAGTTGTTTGGGTTTCACGCCCTGGTCTGGGTGTCCTGTAGAAGGAGAGGTCATTCCTCCGTCTGGGCTTATGGAAACTACTGGCTCCCGTAGCGGGATCGTCATTCCTTGTTTTGGTGGAAAGAAACTTCTCTACAGAGGTCACCTTGCTTTCAGCAGCTTCCCTTAAGATTTTCACTCTTGTATTCTAAGCCACTCATTTAGTTTTTGCTCCTTTAGCAAGTTTGCACTGTGGAGCTCTACAGCAACAGTGGAGCCATCAAAAACTCCCAGAATACACCCCAGGACCTTCTTGACAGCCTTGTTCCCCAAGGGGAAAGGGCAGAACATCACATTGTGATCCAAAGGGAGCAAGGCTGTCAAGGACCTTCTTGACAACCTTGCTTCCCTTGGATGCCAATGTGATGTCCTGCCCATTCCCCTTGACTGACCCAGAGTCCTCCTTGGAGGAGTCAAGGGTCTGAACCTCACCCAGGGGTGCAAAGTGATTTGCCATCTGGATTGTACTGGGCCAGACAACTTCCTTATGACTACCCCCCACATGCCCAACCACCCTCCACCCCCTCTGGAGCAGTGGGTATATGGGTAAGTGGGGGTGTAGGGGATGAGCTCTTGCTGAGCTTAGTGTGCAGCTGAGATATCTCAATCCCTGCTGCTACCAGCTAAGAATGGAGCTCTGCTATGGTCCTGCAGAAGGGGTAGTACTCCCTTCTTCCAGAGCACATCCCTGAAAAAGAGTGTCCCACAGTCACCATAACTGAGTGCCTCACCCCTGAACTACTTCCTATATGGAACTGTACTGGTGAGAGAGAACCTAACTTGATATCACTTTTTTTTAGTCTGTACTCCCCACCCAGATGGGTTGAATCTTCTACAACCAGCTGTTATAGCCTTACTGTATAAGATAATGGCACAGCAGGAAAGACAAGCAGAAAGACTGGATGAGCAGGAGAAAGAGGAGGTGAACCCAATTAGTGGGATTGAGTAAGAGGCTGGGCATAGATGAGGGAAGAAACAAAGAGGAAAAGGAAAAGAGGAACCTAGGATGGGGAGAACACACACAGAGGTAGAGGACACAGTTCCAAATGAAAGATAAGATCAATTGCACCTGCAGTGTAAACAGAAGATTAAATTATAAACATATGAAGCAGTGTATGTGAGTTTACAAAGTGCAAAATGCTAAAATTAGGCTTGGGAGAAAGATGACAAATGGAAGAACCATTGAGAATAATAGGGCAGGCAAGGCAAGAGAAGCAAGATCAGGACAAAATAGGTGAAGGGAACTAGATGGGACCAGAAACTGATAAAAGAGACTAGCAATTCAGCTTTAGCAATGGCTCAAATTAATGCATAATTTCCTATGAATTTACTAACAGCTGGGCCTTGTTAGCTACCATGCTATTAAACTGTTTTTTCTACAGAATAAAACCTGTTTTCTTTTATATTATACTTATAAAGTTACAAACAATGTTTTATGTTGAATGAATAGTGGCCATGAATCCAAAACCAAAGTCAGAACCAAAACATGGGGTGACTTGGCAAAACCAAAACTTCCTCAGCTTTGCACAACCTGTACCTGTAACTAACTCCAGGTCACCCCTAAGTTGGTTAACAAAATTGAAATAAATAAATAAATAAATGAATAGTTCAGGTCTACACCACATGCAGAACTGCAAAGGAGGAGGCTGAACTCTTCCAGTGGAAAGAAAGATCTGATGTCACAGGGTGGAGCCAAGGGATACACCACCTAGGTGGTGAAAGGAGCTTCTCTTAAAGAGAGTCCAGCAAATCAGCTCTTAAAGGGAGACTGCTAGAAGTGTGGATACGTGAACAGCCATGTCCCTAGAACTGTCTTTTTCAAGGTTTCTACTAAGACTTCTGATAATGAGTCCTCAGCACCAATCTATCCTTCATGGACCCAAACCTCCTCTGAGAATGTTTAAACCTCTGTTCTTGGTCTTTAACCAGCTCCACTCATCACAATACCATGGTGAGCTTCTGCAGAAGATCAAAGGACAAGCACAGAAATGTGCTAGAAAGTTCAAACAGAAACATAGAAAATTAGTTATGTTGCCATGCTGATCCTTGTGACAAAAGATCCAGAAAAAAAGAGAAGATTTAATACCTTTTATTGGACCAACATAGATGTTACAAAAGAAAATAGGAGCTTGAGCTTTCGAATTACATAGATTTATCAGAAAAAAACAATTTTCTGATGAAGAATTCTATGTAATTCGAAAGCTCAAGCTCCTATTTTCTTTTGTAACATCTATCTTGGTCCAATAAAAGGTATCAAAGCATCTCTTCTTTTCCTGGATCTTTTAAACAGAAACATAGAAACTAATGGCAGATAAGAACTACTTGGCCCACCCAGTCTGCCCATTTTCCCTACCTACTGCAAAACCGCAGACCCTAAGGCTTTACCTTCTCTTCCCTATTGCTATGGTTCCCCTATGACGAATACAGGAATTCTTGAAATCCCCTACTGATTTTGCCCCCCCCACCTCCACTGTGAGGCTGTTCTATACATCCACCCCCTTTCTGTGAAAAAATACTTCCTCCCGTTACCCCAGCATCTCCTCCCTCCCCAGTCTCATGTCATGGCCCCTCGTTCTTGAATATCTTTTTTTCTGAAAGATGCTACCATCTTGTACCATATGTATGCTCCTGAGGTATTTGCAGGTCTCTATCATACCCCCTCTCTCTCCTGTCTTCTCCACTCTTCCAGGGTATACATATCGAGATCCTCCAGTCTCTCATCATATGACTTTTGGTGCAAACCCTGCATCATTTTTGTTGCCCTTTTCTGAACTGCCCGTACTCTGTCTATGCTGTTTCAGAGATGCGGCCTCCAGAACGGGACACAGTACTAAAGATGAGGTCTCACCAGTGATGTGTACAGTGGTATCACCACCTCATCTTTTCTGCTGGTGATACCACTCCCTATGCACCCCAGCATCACACTGACTCTCCCCATCATCTTGGCACATTGTTTGGTCACTTTTACGTAATCAGATATGATTGCCTCCAGGTTCTGTTTTTGTTTGGTGGCCATCAGTATCTCCTGCCATCCTGTATTCCTCCCCTGGGTTTCTGTTCCCCAAATGCATGATCCTGCACTACTTTGCACTAAATCATAGCTGCCACACTCTTGACTACTCTTCATGCTTACTCAGGTCTCCCTTATTGTTCCACCCCCCCAATGGAGTGTCTACCCTGCTGCATATCTGTCATCTGCAGAGAGGCATACTTTCCCTTCCAGCCCCTCTGCAATGTCACTTATGAAGACATTAAAGAGGACTGCACCCAGAATTGATGCTTGTGACTCCCCGCTGGCCACCCTAGTCTCCTTGGATTTAAATTTATTTATCACCTACCTCTGTGTTCTATCCCTCAATCAATTTCTAACCCAGTTTACCACTTTGGGATCAGGCTGCCCATCTTGTTTTTGAGCTTCCTATGTGGAACAGTGTTGAAGACCTTGCTGAGACCAAGGTAGCTCACACCCACCACTCCTCTCTGATCTAATTTTTTGGTCACCCAGTCAAAAAAATATATCAGATTTGTTTGATATGACCTTCCCACCATGAAGTAATGCTGCCTTGGATCTTGTCATTTGATAGAGTCAAGACATTCCACAATCCTTTCTTTCAGCAGTGATTCCAATATTGTCCCCACCACTGAGATCAGGCTAACTGATCTGTAGTTCCCTGCCTCCTTAGTGCTTCTACATTTGTGAAGAGGGACCACATCTGTCTTCCTCCTGTCCTCCAGAACCACTCCAGTTTCCAGTAACTTGTTGAACAGGACTGTCAGTGGAGCTGTTAACTCCTCTCTGAGTTCCTTTAATATTGTTGGATGTATCCTGTCTGGCTCCACTGTCTTGTCCACTTTCAGTTTTGCGAGTTTCTTTGGGACTCTCTCCTTCTCTTCAATAGCTGAACGCTACAAGATCATGAGTAATGTTTGACAGCGAAGAGGAATCATATATGAAGGTACAAGACTGCACTTTATACCCAGACTTTTCAATGATAACTCAAAGGTGGCATAAAAGATTTTCGGCTATTAAATCAGAATTTACAGAGGCTGGGATGTCCGCTGTATTGCAAGCACCAGCAATATTAAAAATAACTTTGTAAAGAAAGCCTTATGTTTTCCATCGATATCAACAAGACAAAGCAATTCTATGAAAGAATGTTGCCCTTCCAGCTGATCTGGGTTCATATCTAGAAGATGAGGCATACGAGATCCAGTATGTACCAGTGGGTTCATGAGGAAGAACAAAGAGCACAGAATGGCATATTTCTTGTCTTTTCTTACTTTTTTTTATCTCTCTGTGTTAGTTCCCTTTTTAGTATGTGTATATAATATATATATATATATATACACACTGTGTGTGTGTATATATATATACACACACACACACACACATACTATATATATACACACACACACACACACACACACACATATATATATATATATATATATATACTGTATATATCTCAGAGTTTACTAGTATATGGGTTTAAAAGATATCTATTGAAAATTCTGAAAAATGGGTGTGTAGTGAGAAGTCAAGCTGAGAGATTTTCATTGACTTTTTTAGCAGCTTCTACTCGGTTTTCCGCTAATAAGATTTTGTCCTTGATTTGCTGACATCGAGTCATGATATTTCCCAAGGAGGAATTCGCCATCCTCAGTGAGGTAAGCATTTCTTCCTGAAACTCTAGAATAGTGGTCTGAATCAAATGCAGTGATGGCCTTACCAGTTGTTTGGGTTTTGCACCCTGGTATGGGCATCCTGTAGCAGGAGAAGCCATTCCTCCCTCCAGGCTGGCAGAAACTACTGCCTCTCATAGCGGGGTAATCCTTCCTTGTTTTGGGGGAAAGAAACTTCTCTACAGAAGTCACCTTGCTTTCGGAAGTTTCCCTTAGTATTTCCGCTCTTCAATTCGGAGCCAGCAATCTGCATCTGACCTACCTTTTATTGCAACGTTTTAAAATGACCTGATCATTCCAATGGAACTGAAACACAGTCTCTGTGAACTTTGGCACCTGGCAGCAAATGACTGGAACCCAGGGTCCACCAGTCTTCAAAATCATAGATGGCTATCAATTGGAAGGTCTCCTGCTTCAAATATATGGCTGGGTAGCCATTTTGATTTCTCCCACCAATTCCTCTCCAAGCTCAGTGTGCTCCACAGATTATATTGATAGACAGACAGACAGAGACAGACAATTCAATTAATATAGCCCCCCATCCTAGAGGCTCAAGTGTTGTACATAAACCTATGAGCAACAATTAACAAGCAGCCATTTAAATATCAAATAACAATACATAAATGAGCACATAAAAATTAATAATAATCACTAAAAAGCATTACATTTATTTAGTAACAAAGCCTGTATATGGCATGAGTGAGGCTAGGGTACTCCACACCATGGGGTTCAATGGTTGAATGAAAAGCTGGTGCGAAGCATAGGATTTTGGCTTTATTGGGAACTGGGGGTCCATCTGGCAGGATACAGCCTATGCTTGTGTGATGGCTTGCATCTGTCCAGTAGGGGATTCAGGATCCTAGATGATAGGTTTAAATGCTTCATTGGCAAGCTTTTAAACTAGGCAAGCGGTGGTACTGAAAAGGAGAAAGGAAATCCCAACCTGCCTCCACAAAGCCGGGTAGTTAGCGAGGTAAACACCAAGATAGGGAGGTCACTAGGGACCAGGAAAGGGGCAAATGGAGAAAAAGGCAAAGGCAGTAAGGACGGGGATAGGGCTAAATGCGGTAAGACCATCAAAAAATGGAGTGTGATGAGTACTAATGCCCACGGTCTGGGTAACAAACTTCCTGAAAAAGTGGCCTTGATGGAACAGGTACACCTGGATATTGTGGCAGACACAGAAACATGACTGGGATGTCAACATACTAGGGTACACAATTTACAAGAGGGTCAGGGAGGGTAAAAGGGGGGGAGTAGCTCCCTACATAAGGGAAGGGATCAAAGCAATGAAACTAAAGGGTAAATAGCGAGGGGAGGAGGCATTGTGGGTCACCTTGGAGATGTGAAAGGACACCACAATCCGTAATGGGGTTGTATACAGATCACCATCTCAGGGGGAGGAAATGGACAAGGAAATGATAGGAGACATCTTTAGAATGGCAGAAAAAGGGGAGATATTGTTGATAAGGGACCTGAATATGCCAGATGTTAACTGGAGCACATTTGCTGCAGCCACATCCAACAACAGGGTAATTCTCAATGCCATTACAGGTGACACGCCTCAGACAGCTAGTGTTGGAACTCACTCGGGAGGGAGCAATCTCAGACATGGTACTCTCAAACCAGGAAGGAGAGAGGATCTTGGATTTAGAAGTAGGTAGCCATGAAACTATTTTTTGTTATGTAACATGTCAAACCACAGGTCATTGTTGAAAATGGGGATAACTCCTCAACAAATGAATCCTGTATAAAATAAAATATTTTCAGTCAATCAATCAATCTGGTAACAAGTGAAACCACACAGTGTGGTTCATGATAGACACAGTCGTATAGTCAAGCCAAACAAAAGTGAGGGTATTGGATCTTAGGAGGGCTGACTTTTGTAAAATGGGAGAGTGCCTAAGAATGCACTAGCAAATGGGCAGGAAGGAGGGGTGCAGAAACAATGGGGTAAAATCAACACTGCAATCACAGAGGCAATAACAGTCTTTGTGCGAAGCAAATAAGCAAAACAAAGGAAAAAAACACCATAATTCTCAAAAGAGGTGGCAGGGAAGGTTAGGGAGAAAAAGACAGCATTCGGGAAGTATAGGGAATCGCAGAATTAGCAGGACAGAGAACTGTATCAGTTAAAGGAGAAAGAAGCGGGGAAGACAGTCAGAATAGCAAAGGCCCAAACTGAGGAAAAGATAGCCAACTCAGTTAAGAAGGGGGATAAAACCTTTTATAGGTATATTAGAGAGCGAAGGAAGATCAAGGGAGGGATAGTAAGGCTTAATAAAGGGGAGGGAGTGGGCAGAGAGTGACTGTGAAAAGGTAGAGATACTAAACAAATATTTTTGCTCAGTATTCACAAGTGAAGAATGAGAGGTACCTAAAACAAACAACAGAAACACTCTGGGTAGAGGGGTTGATATCAGTCCATTCACAGAAGAAATAGTCCTGAAAGAACTCTTAAAATGAAGGTGGACAAAGCAATGGGACCTGATGGGATTCATCCCAGAATTCTAAAAGAACTAAGGGTAGAACTAGTGACACCACTGACTACCCTCTTTAACAAATCATGGGAGGATGGGGTGGTATCTGAGGACTGGAGGAGGGCAGATGTGATTCTGCTTCACAAATGTGGAAGCAGGGCAGAGGCAGGAAACTACAGACCTGTTAGTTTGACCTCAGTGATAGGGAAAATGATGGAATCACTTCTGAAGGAGAGAACTGTTGAGTACCTAGAGGCCAGAGGGGCACAGGATCCAAGGCAGTATGGATTCACTGCAGGTAGGTCATGTCAGATGAATCTGATAGATTTCTTTGACTGGGTGACCAAAGTAACAGTGAAAAGGCAGAGATACAAAACAAATACTTTTGCTTAGTATTCACAAAAGAAGAGGAAGGGGAGGTACCTAACCCAAACAATAAAAGCACTCTGGATAGGGGGGTCAATACCTGTCCATTCACAGAAGAATGGGTCCTGAAAGAACTCCTAAAACACAAGGTGGACAAAGTAATGGGATCTGACAGTATTCACCCCAGAATTCTAAAATAACTAAGGGGAGAGCTAGCGACACCACTGATTATACTTCTTAACAAATCAGGGGAGGATGGTGTGGTACCTTAGGACTGGAGGAGCATGGATGTGATTTCCCCTTCACAAAAGTGGGAGCAAGGCAGAGGAAAGAAATTACAGACCTGTTAGTATGATCTCAGTGGTAGGGAAAATTATGGAATTACTTCTGAAAGAAACAACTGTTGAGTACCTAGAGGCCAGTTGGGCACAGGACCCAAGGTAGCATGGAATCACAGTGGGACGGTCATGTCAGATGAATCTAATAGATTTCTTTGACTGGGTAACCAAAGCAGTAGACCAGGGAGGGGATGGAGATATGGCCTACCTAGACTTTAGCAAGGCCTTTGACACAGTCCCACACAAAAGATTAATAAACAAGTTAGCCAGCCTGGGAGTAGGTCCCAGGGTGGTAGCATGGGTGAAAAATTGGTTGGACAACAGGACACAGAGGGTAATAGTAAATGGAGTCCACTCTGAAGAAAGGGGGGTACTGCAGGGTTCAGTACTGGGACCAGTCCTATTCAATGTCTTTATAGGTGACATTGCAGAGGGGCTGGGAGGAAAAGTATGCCTCTTTGCAGATGACACAAAAATCTGCAAAAGGGTTGGTAAGACAAGGATGGGGTGGAAAGGATAAGAAGTGACTTGGCAAGGATGGAGGAATGGTCAAATGTATGGCAGCTTAGATTCAATGCAAAGATGTGCAAAGTAATGCACCTGGGAAACAAAAACTCAGGGAAAGAATACACAATGGGGGGAGAGATACTAACTACAACAAAAATGGAAAGGGACCTGGGGGCAGTCATATCAGATGACGTAAAGGTAGGCGAGCAATGTGAGAAGGCAGTAAGAAGGGCTGGGGGGATACAAGGATGCATAGGGAGAGATATCACCAGAACAAAACTGGAAGTTAGTCAGCCCAGTGGCACTGAGGGTTGAGGCACTGGATGCCATGGCTCATGCTACACCAGCGACTCATGTTCAGGAGTGGGCACAGGTCACTGACGGTTGGCCGGGAGGAGGAGGACTGAGCACCCCAAGGACAGCTCTCCTCCTCCTCCGAAGAGGGTGGGTGGGGAAGACCACCAAGGTGCCGGCTCCAAGCGGCGGCTGGGGGTTGTGCAGCTTCAGGGGCCAACAGAAGGGGATGGTGTTGGGGGTGTCTGACATGCAGCATATGGAAGTGTGCACTGAAGTGTCAGTGATGCCATTGCATGCCAGCGCCTGAGGGAGGCTATCACTACAAGAAAAAACCCTTGGCGGCATGATGGCTAGCCCGATGACACTGCCATGGATGTGCCCAAGTTATCTCCCTCATGTGCCCACCCTCCAGGTCTCCACATTATTGGGGTAAGTACCTGCTGCAAAGCTGTGGTGGAGGGGTGAGCTCTGGCTGTGGCCGAGCAGGGGCCATGCAAGTAGACTGAATGAGGAACCAAAAGTTCAACCTCCCCAGCCGAGGATATAAATGAAAAAAAAAAAAAAAAAAACAGGAAGTTGCTATCCCTCTGTACAAACAGTTGGGGAAACCCCATCTGGAATACTGCATACAGTTCTGGAGACCCTATCTTGGCAAGGACATAGACAGGATGGAGGCATTCCAGAGGAGGGCAACTAGAATTGTGCAGGGTCTGCACCAGAAGCCATACAAAGAGAGCCTGAAGTAATTTAATATGTATACCCGAGGAAAGGAGGGAGAGGAGGGACATAGTAGAAACTTTCAAGCACTTTAAGGGAATCGGCAAAGTCCAAGTGGGTAGCATCTTTCAGAAAAAAAGATGTGCAAGAACAAGGGGACACAATTTGAATATGGGGGGGCAATGTGAGGAAGTATTTTTCTTCAAAGAGAGGATGGTGGACATGTTGAACGGTCTTTCTGAGGAGGTAGTGAGGTAAAAACAGTGGCCAAATTCAAGCATACATGGGACAGACATACGGCAATTCTAATGGGGGTAGGAGGAATTAGGCTGTTGGTTAACTAGGATCTGCAGCTTATCCAATAGTAAGGGAAATGGGCAGACTGGGTGAGCCAAGTGGTCCTTATCTATCGTCAAAGTCTATGTTCCTATGTATCCCACTCCTTGCCAACTAGAGATTGTGAAAATTATCCTCCCTGTATTAACATGAGGTGATAGTGTATGATACCACCACAACATCCACCCTCACCAGAGTGTGCCCCATTTCTACTCCTTCTGCTGCTTTGTTCTAAACACCCCTCCCCAAAGTTAACACTGCTGCCATTTCTCCTCCCTGTCCTACTCATCTCTCAAGAAAAGGCTCCTCTCTCACAGTGCCTTCCTTATTTTCACATAGGGATCCCTCCCTCCTACATCAGCTCCCTTATTTCATGTCCCCAATAGTGTTTAATGCCCCCTCCCTCCACTCCACTCCTCTGACTCACGGTCTTTCTCCCTAACCCCTGCTAAAACCTCAGCACAGTAGTCTTACATTTCCTATCAGCTCCAGTTTCTCTGGTCTAGTCACCCTATCCATTCCTTCTCCTCTAAGTCCTCCCTCAGTTCAGAAATCCCTGCTCTGTGACTCGAGTTCTCATGACTGCTTCTGTACCTCCCATCTCCCTATGACATCCTCAACTCACTCACATATTTCACATATTCTCCTCTCCCAGATTTCATTCTCCACTCTTCAATTATGCCACCCTTCCCTTCTATGGATTCTCTTACTTCTGGTCTGCCTCTCCCACACCACTAACCTGAAACCTCTGGTACCTAGCCCACCCAACCCCAGTCCCCAAAATACATATATGAAATGGCTGGGCCTCCTTTTAACCCCTTCTGAAACATATCACTGCTCCCATTACTCCTGTCTGTTCCAACTCATCCACTGTGAAATCCACCTGTCTCACAGTGCCTCTGTTATTTTCAGGTTCTGGTATGGATCCCTCTTCCACTATGTCAGCTCCCTTCTTTCTTGCCCCCCCCATGGTGTTTCCTGCCCCCTTCATTTACTCTTCTGACTCACAATCTTTCTCCCTATCACCTGTTAAAATGCCAGTTCTGCAGTCTTATGTTTCTTATAGGATTCCTTTTCTCCAGTCTGTCCTCCTCATCTGTCCCTTCTGTAAGTCCTGCCTCCATTCAGAAATCCCTGCTCTGACTCCACTTCACATGTCTGCTTCTCTACGTGAGCCATTTCATTGTGTGCTCAACTCGCTCACACTCTTCACATGTTCTCCTCTCCCATACTTCATACTCCACTCTCCACTGATACCACCCCTCCCTTCTATTGATTCTCTTACTTTCTGCCTGCCTCTCAGCTGCGCCTCACACTACATTACACCCACAGGGGGTGATTAACAGAACATTAACATGACTCCTGGTCATACCTTATTGCATAATTACTGCACTGCATCATGACTGGCTCCACTTTATTTTTGAAGAATGAAGGCAGGTTGGAAGGCAAGTTAAGACAGTGGGATGTTTGTAAAAAGATATGATCAGCTCCTAGCCCTGTGCCAGGAGTATGCATTGTTTCAATATTATCTTTGTTTCTATTTTTTATGTTCTGGATCTTGCAACAGCTGAAACTTCACACTCCCGTATAATGTTAAGTAAGGGTGAGGATTTGTCTGCTGTTAACACCAAATATTAAATAAGACAGTGCATTCAACTCCTTTGAAATTTTGTAAATTACTATACAACTGATTGTCCACCAGAACACCCTGGTGCTTACATCTTCACTTTCTCCCACCAAAGGGAAAATCATCAGAGGGGTGATTCAAGAAAAGACATGAACATGCAATCCCTTAAATGAAAGACAGGCACTTTAACCATCAAGGTGCTGCAGCAAGTAGCCTGTTTCTTTACACAAAAATGGATCTGGGAGTACAGTGGAGGGGCGGAAGACAGGAAATGACTGCAGTGGTATGTCAATGACTACAGATTAGCCTTGGACACCTGGGAAGCCTAGAGTTTTTAGAAGCACAGAAACAGATAATGACAGCAGAAACAGACCAGTGGTCCATGTAGTCTGTCCAAGTTCCACATCTAACCCTGGGACCTACTGTCCATCCAGGATACTAACCCTCTCCCTCCTCCTTCCTAAGTCTGTTGCCCTGAGTAACCAAAATACCCTTTACTCTGTCCCACCCATGCTTGAAACCATCAACTGTTTTAGTGCCTACCACATCCAGTGGTAGACTATTCCACAGCTCCTTTACCCTTTCTGTAAAATAATGCTTCCTCATGTCCCTATTGAACCTTCCTCCTGTCAGTGTCCACTCATGCTCTCATGATCTTGAACTAGCATTCAAGCTAAATAGTTCCTCACAGTTCACCATGTTGTATCCTTTTAGGAACTTGAACTATCATAGGACTATCATATCTCCCTTCTGTTCTCCAGCAAGTACATAGTCAGTGCCTCGAGGTGCTCCTTGTAAGACCTGCCCTGTTGGCCATGAATCATTTTGTTACTTTGCACTACCCATTTCCAGCCTGTTCCTATCCTTCCCGAGGGCTCCAGAATTAGGCATAGTAATCTGGGTGTGGCCTCACTGAGGCTCTATTAAGGGGTAGTATTACCTCCTCTCTCCTCAGATCAGTACCACTCCCTATACACCCCAGCATCCTACTTTCTTTATCATAGACCTTCTTGCACTGCCTTGATTGTTTGACGGCATCACCGATGATAACTCATAGGTCACATTCCTCAGCTGTAGTGCTAAGTCTCACCCCACCCTTCCGGTACTCTGTCCTGGAGTTCTTATTCCCAATTTGCATCACTTTGCACTTTCTGGCATTGAGTTTCAACTGCCAAACCTTAGAGCATGACAGACAAAGGGGAAGTTCATATCAGCCTACTTAAAAGGTGCCTCAGCAAAACACAAACAGTTCAAAATTGAAAAATGCATTAGCCCAGGCTCTGGCCGTGCACTGACATTTTATTAAAATAAAGTATTTTTCCACCAGTATACTGCTGGCGCGTGCCCAGCTCCATTTTTCTACTTTAGACCCTATACCATGCATCTAGCTTTTGTAAATCACTCTGCATCTCTCGGATTCCCTCACTAAGATCCACTCTTCCAACACAGCTTAGTTTTGCAAACAGATACAATCTACCACAGATACATAGAAACATAGAAATTGTCAGCAGATAAGGACCGCTAGGTCCATCCAGTCTGTTGTAAGCCCTGTACTTGATTACAGCTTCTGGCTTTCCCTTTGCTTTACCTCTATGTTTCCCCAGTGCCTGTCCCATGCATGTTTAAATCCAACCACAGTGCTTGCACCCACAATCTCTTGTGGCAGATCATTTCATGCGTCCAATACCCTCTCTGCGAAGAGAAACTTCTTTACATTCCCTCTTAACCTGTCACCTTCCAATTTCATGTTATGTTCCCTCATTCTTGTACTCCTCCAGTATTGAAAGATGTTCCCCCCTGCACCTTGTTTATGCCATTGAGGTACTTGAATGTTTCTATCATGTCCCCTCTCTCCTCCCTCCTCTCCTCTAGTGACTCCCTTAATCTCTTCTCATAAATTTTGTGGTACAAGCTCTGTAGCATCTTAGTCACCCTACTTTCTCCAGTGTAACTGATGAACTTATTGAAATGGTATGTGTCCAGGGCAGATCCCTGTGATGCCCCACTAGTGAGCTCCCTCTCCTTTGATTTGACCCCATTGACCACAGTCATATGCTGCTTAACCGTTAGCCAGTTTCCTACTCAGTTAACTATGCCCTTAGCCACACCCACATCCTCCATCTTCTTCAGCAAACTTCTGTGGGGCACATAGTCTAAAGCCTTGCTTAAGTCGAAATACTGAACATTCAAGGCATAGCCCCCATCCAATTCTCTTATAACCCATTCAAAGAAAACTATCAGGTTTGTCTGACAAGATCTTCCTGCCACAAACCCATGCTGTGTACTAATTGATCATCAGGTAGTCCACAAGGTCTCCTTTGATCAGTGACTCCCTCGGATTCCCTACATTGCCGGTCAGATTGACAGGTCTGTAGTTCCCTTGCTTGCTTCCTTGCACCCTATGGAGCAGAATGATGTCCACCACCCTCCATACCTTCAGAACAACTGCTGTTTTTAGTGAGTGGCTGATAACCAGAGGTTCAGCCAATTACCCCCGCCCCCCCCGAGTATTCTCAGATGCAACCCATCTGATCATGGGACCTTATTTATCTTAAGGGTTGCCAGCTCTTTCTTGACCCTGTCGCTTGTAGATACTGGCTGCCTCATCTCCAGGACCCCCTTTTTGACTGCTTTAATGTCACTCTCAGGCAAGAACTTTCAAAAGAATTTTCGCTGCAGACTGCCTTAAAGTGGGTCCCAATGGGGGCAGCCAGCCCAGAAATTAAATGCAAATTCCAGTAAGTCAGCACTCCTGACAAATAATTCAGCCACAATCATTCAAATAAAGCACATGCAAAGTTCTTTATTGTGGCTGATACAAGCCAGTAGCAAGTCAAGCCATTTTCATAATCAGTTATTTATTATATTTTCCTCTTTTCTCTCTTCACAGGAATCTCCTGTTTCAATTTACCTGGTATGTGGATCCCAATATAAGCATCCAGAGATGGCCCAGTATATTCTAGTATGGGTGATCACTACAGGAATTTCACCTCTAAACTGTATTGTACATTCTCCCATCCCCCATACTTTACATTTTGGTAATATTACAAACTGGTTCCTATAAAACAGTTGGAGTTGGTGTTTATAGTGAACTTGAATGATGTAATAATTACTAAAATATTAAATTTTTTTTGTTTCTTTATGCCGGCCTTGCTATATCTAGCTGTGTTGTGCTTTACCAGCATCAGATTGCAATTTGCTGAAACCCAATACACGATGATCTGGACACCCAGCGTAGCATGATTACCCCCTTGCAACTTGCAACCTGTCTTCTGCTTATTTCTTTCATTAGACTTATACTTAATATGTACTCAGGCTTGGAATTATTCCAGTATACTGCAATAAATTATATAAATAAACTACAAAATTAATGCGCATGTTGTGGATTAGTTTATAGTAACTAGCTGACTAAGTTAATTTGTACTTAACTTTTGCAGCAATAATGTTTAAAGACTAACATATCTGTTTGTCATTTGATAATTGTTATATTTTTGATTTAATTTGAAACTCATCCAGCCCATGTGAAATTAATTAGAGGTAATTGACAATTTGGGGTATTTAAGGGCTGGATTTCTTGTACTCTTATCATACCCCCTCACAAAGGCTTTTGCCGAGGTGCTAAGGTGTTGCTGACTTACTCTATTCACTTTATATCAGCCACAATAAAGAACTTTGCATTTGCTGTGCTTGAATGGTTGTGGCAGAATTATTTGTCAGGAGTACTGACTTACTGAGGTTTGCACTCTCAGGCAAGGGTCTGCCTTCCTCCCTGGTGAAAACTGAGCCAAAATAATCATTAATCATGGCAGCCTTTTGCCCGTCATCTTCTATCAGTGTAACCCTGCCTCCCCCCACCAACAGCCTAACCGCACATTTCATCTGACTGAGTGTTATACTGCCCCACAACTTCAGTATCCCCTTTCTGTACGGTCACAGCCACTAAAGTCAGGTTTGGTTTTGGCTCATTTCTAAACTGTATGGAAAGCTAGCTCATTCCTAGACTGTATGAAAAGCTAGTGTTTCAATATCAGCTTTGTTCTTTTTCTTGCAAATATCCTAATCAACTTGGGAAGATTCCTGGGTTGTTTCAAACTGTGCACCTGTGAAGGTAACTCAGCTGTAGTTAATACAATGTATTGCAACTATGAGCAAACATGGTGTTTAAATCGCAGTTCATAGATGTTCTTTGAAGATATTGGTTTCAACATTACAGTATCTTTCCCAGGAAACAGGGAGCATGTACTTAGTATCTTTGATCTTTTGTAAATGCTGTAAGCTTTAACATTTGCAAAGGGAAAAAAGTGATTCTGACTTCCTTCTATTCTTCTTAACTTTCAACCATTTTAGGAAAAAAAACAGATGCCATCTACTTACTGCTGGGGGTATCTTGAAGATGATCCTTTTGCTGCTGAGTTTCTTCCTCCTTTACATCATCGATGGGGAGTTCTTCATCCCTCTCAAACAGCAATAGCAAGTGCTCCAGTGGGATATTGTACCCTGCACATTTATCACAAAAACAGAAACCAGGTAATAAAACAATTAAAGAAACATAGAAGTTGTCATCAGAGAAGGACATCCTGGCCCACCTTATCTGCCCTATTTTCCCTACCTACTGTTCTGCTGCAGACCCTACTCAATCTTCAGTATTTCCACCCCTTTCCTAATCCCCAAGATCCCGTTGTGTCTATCCCATGCATTCTTGAATTATGTTACCATTTTAGCACTGACCACCTCAGTTGGGAGGCTGTTCTGGGCATTCACCCTCTTTTGTAAGAAGTATTTCCTCACATTTTCCCTGAGTCTGCCCCCTCCAGCTTCATAGTGTGACCCATTGTCCATATTTGAACATTTCTATCATGCCCCTCATTCCCTTCTTTTCTTTGGAGAGTATATATTTAATTCCTTGAGTCTTTCCTCATAGGCATTTTGATGCAGGCCCTGCATGATTTTGGTTGCCCTCTTCTGCACCATCTCCACCCTTGCTACAGTATATCCTTCTGAAGATGGGACCTCCAGAACTGAACACATTATTCGAGGTGGGCCTCAACATTGATCTATATGGGGTAACACTACCTCCTTCTTTCTGCTGCAGATACCCAGCCCTATGCACCCACGCATACTGCTAGCTTTCCCCACTGCCTTATCACATTGTCCCCTATAGGAAGCAAGATATAGACAGACTGGAGGGAGTTCAGAAAAAGGTAACAAGATCCATTGAAGAAATGAAGCAATTGAAGTATGAGGACAGATTGACAGCCCTTGAACTGTATACTCTTAAATACAGGAGAATCAGAGGCGACATATGTGTTTGCTTTATCGAGCTTTCACAGACAATATGTTGTGAGAAGACCTCAGTCTGGAATTGAGAGATCAGACTTGCAACACAACAGCATATAGATTACAATTAAAAGTGGGCTAAAAAGAAAACACTGATATACTCAAAGAGTGATCCCTGTATGGAATTCACTACCACCATCTGTAGTAGGTAGTAGTAGTATGACAGTTTTTAAAACTGAGCTGGATAGACACTTTAAATCAAAGGGTGAGATTTTTTAGAATCTCAAACATAGGCAAGCATAATGGATACAAGTCTACATAAGCTTTGTATTACCTGTGATACCTATGATTTCCTATCTTCAGGTCATCACAAATTATTAGCCCCAGGTCTCTTTCCTTCTTTGTGGTTTCCAGTTCTGTCCTGCCCAGACAGTACATTGTCCCCATGTTTCTGTGTCCCAAGTGCATAATTTTGCACATGTTTGCATTGAAACCCAGTTGCCAATCCCCCCAACCATTCTTTCAGTTTTTTCAGATTATCCCTCATTTTTTCTACCACCCCCAGTATGTCCACTCAGTTGCAGATTTTTGTCTCATCCACGAACAGGCATACTTTCCCTTCCCGTGTATGGTCGTTATGTCCCCGGACAGATAGTCACAGTTAAATGGTTGCAGTCTAATTGCCATGTGGACAAAAGAACACAGATCGCTAAGTCACTGGTGGCACAGGTCACTAGTATTTAACGTCGCATATACTAATATGTCACCAGACAAACAGTCGTCCCGATTAATGAATACAAACCTTCAGTATTTGATCATTTTTTATTCTTTAATCAAATCAACGTTACAATACAGTGCATATCGAATAAAAGTGCAATTGAAACAGACAGTGCAATTCTTTATTAAATATATTAAAATCAAATGCCATTGAATCAGTGTTACAGTACAAAATAAATTAATGAAGTGCCATTGCCATCAAATCAGCGTTACAATACAGTAGTAAAGTGCAAATTGAATAATAGTGCAATAGAAATGGAAAGTGCAATTCTTTATTAAATATTTTAAAATCAGTACAAAGCGAATTAATTGCCACTGAAAGGAAAGTGCAACAGTGCTTTACTCATACAACATTTATCTCAATGACTGTTGCTATGTCCATTATGTATCGCTTTGGGTCTCGAGAAGCAAAATCACTGCAGATTGATTTAAAACATTTATTTACACGTATATATTTAGCATGCTTTCTCAATGGTTGTTGCCCAAGAGTTATCTGTCTTCATTGCAATGCTACTGCATGTTGCTCCTGCCTTAATTTCCGTGCTAGGCGGCCACGAGTAGGGTAGCTGATAGATACTGTCCTAGCAAAATCCCTGTGCCAGGCTTCAATTGCATAATTGCTTCTAGGCAAATCATTTAGCACTCGAGCATACTGATTCCAGAACATGATCGGAAACCTTGGCTTTCACCTTTATTTGCAATTCCTTGTCAGTCATCCAATGTAATTGTCCTCAAAGTAATCCATTAAACATACTAAATCTTCAAAATTGGGGTCATCCTGGAGCATTTCATAGCACTGTTCCATGCAGTCAACAGGTACAAACGCTAGTGCCAATATACATCGAACTTTGTGTGCAAATTCCTTGTCATGTATATATCTTTGCTGCAAACCCTCTTGCTGTACTCTGCACCATAGTGCCTGTCCAAGATGAAAGTTGCAGCCTGTGAGCTTGGCGTGTGGCAATAATTCCTTTAAAATATTTATAGCTACAATTTCAAAGTCAGTCATGACACTGAGCACTGTTAACTTCCCACCAAGCAAGTTTTGAAGGTGTATAAAAAACTTACGATATATTGCCTCACTGCGACCTGGCAGGAGTGAATATGCACACGGTCTATTGACACCATTTACCAGCGCATGCACTGTGTACATTTGGTCATCTTTATGTGGGGCCACTGCAAATGTGCCATCACAGAACCAATGCTCACTGTCATTAAGGACTTTAAGGTCTGAATCACTGATGAATACTAACAAGTAACTTTCATTTATTCGTAAAAAGAGCTCCCCATCTATAGTATTGGAATATAGATTAACATCAGTATCGTTTGGGCCACCATGCTGCCTTTGGCGATGCACATCTCTCCGCAGGGTTTCCTGTGATGGAAGCAGGTGAGCATGCCTAACTGATACTTCTTGCAGCCCGGTATGCACAACATTTCTTGTCAACTCCTTGGACTCGCGTGCTTTCTGTCGCATATGTGCAATAGCCATGAGTACCTCGATCCTACCATGAGTAGGTGCATGGTTGTGCTCAGTAGGGGGAACAACAATGGAGTCACCTTTAGTATGTAACCATGCTTTGCATGTTCTGTTCTCACATTGCCAAATAATCTTTTGATCGGCTCCATCTTTTTCTTTGGTGCACAGAAAGTTATCCAGTGCAAGTTTCTGCTTGCTTTTCTGTGTAGGTACGTACTCTTTCGAAGCAGAAATGCAATGCTGTAGGAATCGAAGGCTTAAGTAGCTGTGTAAGTGCTCAGGTAAATTCCAGTTCTATGACTCACCTGGTAATAATACCCTTATATAACAACAAGCCACAAAACACAAAGCTAGGCTTAGTTCTGCAGCCAGAGGTCAGCAGAGAAACTGGGAATATGGTCACCGTACATAGCAGGACATAATGTTGCGGATATATAGTTGCAGTGGCTGTTTTGTGTCCGCGACATATTGTATCAGCAATAAGCTTAAATATCAACGAAGTAGCTGCAATTGTTTGACTGCAACATTTTAAAACGCGATGAATCGACTGTATGCCTCCCTTCCAGCCCCCCTACAATGTCACTAATAAAGACACTGAAGAGAATCAGGCCTAGTACTGACTCCTGCAGCACCTCGCTGGTCACCTTGCCTTCTTCAGAGTGAACAACATTTACGACCTCCCTCTGACTCCTGTTGCTTAGCCAGATTCTTACCCATTTTATTACTTTTGTACCTCTTCCTAGGTTGGCCAGCTTGCTAACCAGTTTTTTGTGTGGAACGGTCTCAAGGGCCTTACTGAAATCCAGGTAGGCCACATCCACCACTCCACCCTGATCCACTTCATTGGTTACCCAGATATAGAACTCAATCCAGTTTGTCTGGCAAGATCTTCCTCCCATGAAACCATGCTGCCTTGGATCCTGTAATCCACTGGTCACAAGGTGGTCCCCAATCCTTTCCTTCAGTAGTGATTCCACTATTTTACCCACCACCTAAATCAGACTGACAGAACTATCATTTCCTGTTTCCCCCCTTTTACCACTTTTGTGAAGTGAGACCACATCTGCTCTCCTCCCTTCCCCCAGAAATTCCCCCATATCTAGTGATAGGTTAGACAGGGCTGTCAGAGGTGCAGCCGGCACCTCCTCAAGCTCTGTCAGTATCCTAGGGTGTATCTCATCAGGCCCCATTGCCTTGTTCACTTTTAGTTGAGCTAGTTCCTTGAGAACTCCTTGAGGAGAGAAGGATTAGTTACTTCTACTTGCTCTGGAGTGTGTTAGTGTGGAGAGGATTTTTGTAAGTTTTGCTACTTTATTTAAAATTTAGCTTAAAGGTCTCTGTGGCTGTGTTTTTGGAATTTAGCTTAAATGTTTCTGTGGCTGTGTTTTTGGAATCTAGCCTAAAGGCTTCTGTGGCTGGAGGGATTGAACAAGATATGCCCAGACTTGCCCGCCCACAAAGCTTTTAAATTCTGACAGAGCCATCAAACTGCAGGAGAGAATGATTAGTTAATTCTACTTGCTATGGAGAGAGTTAGTGTGTAGAGGATTTTTGTAAGTTTTGCTATTGTGTCTTTTTCCAGTTTAGCTTATAGGTTTCTGTGGCTGTGTTTTCTGAATTAAGCTTAAAGGTTTCTGTGGCCGTGTCTTTTGAATGTAGCTTAAAGGTTTCTGTGGCTGTGTTTTTTGAATTAAGCTCAACAGGGTGCACAATGGCCCCACTTAAAGCCAGGGGGAGGGGCCTAAAGAGGGCCTGGGACAAATGTCTAATTTCTGGACTGTATGTGTTTATGAGACTTGTGAACACTATTGGTGGGTTTGCAACTGTGTTTGTAAACAACTGCAATCAGTATAGAGAAACGGTATTTCACTGTCCTGTATAGGTAGTGTAATCCATGGGTAGGATTGTGGGGTGCAATGGTTGTGGGGCAGCAGTATGGATGAACATACTGGGGAGGCTGGGAGTGTGCCCAATATGCCACAGGCTACGGAGGCTCAGGGAAGAGGTTCAGTGGCTTGGCAGGGAGCTGGGGAGGTTGAGGGGCAGGGACGGTTGTGTTGGTAGAAGGGCTGACATCTGAGAGTATTGGGGGCACCACAGAGAAGGAACAGTGGGTAAAGGGAGGGGTCAGGGAAGGGGGCAAACTAGACAGGAAGCCAGCTGATAAAGGGTGGACTCTAGTAGGGCCTAGCAAAAGAGAAGGAGCAGTAGGTAGGAGGGAGGGAGGAGAAAACACATAGTAATGCCAAGAGGGTATGGTACATGTTTGCTGTACTAAGACACACGGGGAAGGATGACAACACAAGAAGAGACTGCATAAGGGATAGTAATCATGAAGAGAAGAGGAGAGAATGAGGGACATTACTTGTGGAGAGATTGAGCATGGCATGGCAGGGAGAAATAATACTCAGAGTGGTGAGAAGGGAGAGGGAGGTTGGCAATCAAACAGGAGGAGGGGAGGGGTCTCAGTTGAGAGGGGCAGGGGGAAGACACTGGGGCAGATGGTAAAAGCACCATCTTGAGTGGCCCCAGGAATGAGAACCTGGGTGGGGGGGGTGGCGATGGGCACAAGGAAAGAGGAGGGATGTACTGGTGTTGAGGGACTCCATACTCAAGGGGATCAGATGGGGCAGCAAGGGGGGAGAGGCACAGTCAGATATGGGTGGAGTACACACCATGATTAAAGGCAAACAAGGCAGGACAGGCAATCCTAAGGTGCACAACAAGGGGTTGGAGGAAACAGCCAATCGTAGTACATGTGGGTACAAATGACCTAGTGGGGGAAATGGTAGAGGTGACAAGGGAGAGGTTTGAGGAAGTGGGAAGGTTGCGCAAGGAGACTGGGGAGTCTGTGGCCTTCTCGGAGGTGCGCCCAGTACCCTGCGCAAACACAGTGAAAAAGGAGAGGACTGGGGAGTTGAACACATGGTTGGTAGAATGCTATCGAACTAAGGAGTACGGCATTGTGGGTGGCTGGGGTAGTACCTGGGATAATAACAATCTGTTTGCAAGGGATAGGCTGCACCTGAGCAGGGATGGGAAGAGGGTATTAAAGCAAAGACTGGGGAGGTATATGCAACAAAGATGGATTTAAACTAGTTGCAGGGGTGGCAAATGGACAGCAGGTAGGCAGGGATCTGATAGAGCAGAGTCACAGCCTACCCCCCAGGCTAGCAGGGAAGGATTTGGGGTGGCCTGAAAGGGAGGTAGTAGAAGGGAAGAGATGGAGGGCAATGAAGGGAAGGGGGCAGGATGGAGGGCGGTCTCACTGAACGCGAGAAATTTAGGCAACAAATCAGCTGAGCTACAGGCACTCTTGGCAGTGTGGAGGGAGGATATTGCAGATGTCATGGAAACATGGGCAACCGAGCACCGGGACTGGGATCTGGCAATCCCAGGGTACAAATTATACAAGAAGGACCGTGAAATGGGGAGAGGGGTGGGGTGGCAGTCTATGTGAGGGATGGGATCAAATGCACAAGGGACGAGGGGGAGGAAAGGAGAACAGAGGCAATCTGGCTCCAGCTCCTAGACTCAAGAGGTAGGAAACTGAGGTTTGGGGTGGTATACAGGCCACCATCCCAGTCTGAGAAGCATGTCAGAGAATTAGCAGGACAAATCAGAAAAGTATGTAGAAAAGGGAAGGGGATCATCGTGGGGGATTTCAACTTGCCAGAGGTTGACTGGAGCATTCCAGTCACCTCCAGTGCTAGGGAGCAAGTGCTCCTAGGTGCGATCCAGAAGGGTCTCCTGATGCAGTTGGTCAGTGGACCTACTAGGCTAAAGAACACTTTAGAGCTGGTATTGCTGAATGGGGAGGCAGTAAGGGAAATGAGGGTGGAGGACCCACTAGCCAACAGCAATCAGCAAATGGCATGGTTTAATATCATGATGTGCAGGGAGCCAGAGAACTCAGTAACCCAGGTGGTAAACTTCAGGGGCTGGACTTTGAGAGGATGCGGGGAGTACTGAAAGGGAAACTGGAGGGCATATGGCAGGATATGGATGTGAAGCAGAAATGAGATATTATTAAAAAGGGGATTACAGAGGCAACGGAAGCCTAAACCAAGACACAGAGTAAGAGGAGCAGAGCAAGGAAACCATGCTGGTTGAACAGTGAGGTAGTGGAGGTGGTGAGGGCAAAACGAGAGGTGCTCCAGAGGTATAGGAGGACAGGGATGGAAGGGTATAGGGACCAGAATGCAAGATGGTCCAGGGAGGTGACCAGAAAGCGAGAGAAGCCAAGGCCCAGAGGGAGCTGAGATTAGCATAGGGAATTAAGGGGGGGAGGCATTTTCAGATACATCAGGGAGAAAAGGAAATGCAAGGAGACAATAGTGAGGATAAAAAAGGGTGAGGAGTGGATGGAAAAGGGGGAGGAATAGGCAGAAGCACTGAATGAATACTTTTGCTCAGTGTTCATGAAAGAAAAGTGGGGGACCGCTATCACTATGGGCTGGGACGGTGGGAGAGGAGGCAACAGATGGAAGGATTGAGGGAGGTAGAGTCCTAGAGGGACTGAGGGCACTGAGGGTAGACAAGGTACCAGGGCCTGATGGTATCTACCCCAGGGTGCTGAGGGAGATAGTGGAGGTATTGGTTGAGCCACTGGGATCCGTACAGCACCTCACTGGAGTCAGGATGTATGCCACTGGACTGGATGATGGCACATGTAGTACCGTTTCACAAGAGTGGACCAACAGACGAACTGGGTAATTATCATCTGGTAAGTCTCCTCTCCATAGTATGCAAACTCATGGAAACAATACTAAAGGAAAGACTGGTGTTGTACCTGGAGGACATTGGCCTCCAGGATGTGAAACAGCATGGGTTCATTTTGGGGAAGTCCTGCCAAACCAACTTGATACAGTATTATGACTGGGTGACAGATGAGCTGGATAAGGGCCATGTGGTGGATGTTCTTTACTTGGACTTCAGCAAGACCTTTGATTTGGTGCCTCATGGGTGGCTTGGGGGGAAGCTAACAGGTGTAGGGGTAGGGGCAAAAATGACAAACTGGATTACAAGCTGGCTGAGTGGGAGGCTACAATGGGTGGTGGGGGGAGGGGAGCTCTCAACTCCGAAGCCGCTGACAAGTGGGATGCCACAGGGCTCTGTGCTGGGACCAGTATTATTTGGGCTCTTCATATCAGACATTGTGTATGGGGTGGTGAGCAAGGTAAGTCTGTTCACAGACTACACCAAAATGGGAGCAGTGGTGGATGGAGAGGAGGGATAAAAGCAGCTGCAGGGGAACCTAAGCAAGCTACAGGAGTGGTAAGAAAGGCGGCAGCTGTGGTTCAATGCAAAGAAGTTAAGGTCATGCACTTTGGGGTAAAGAACCCAAGGAGAGAATACTGGCTAGGGGGATGGTTAAGCTGGGGATCATTTGAGGAGAAGGACCTGGGGTAATGGTAACAGGAACCATGAACAATACTGACCAATGCAGGAGAGTGCTGCAAAAGTGAACAAAATGCTGGGGTGCATAGCGAGCGGGTTTTCATCCAGCAAAGAGAGGCGATCTTGCCCCTCTACAGGTCACTGGTAAGGCCACACTTGGAGAATGGTGTGCAGTTTTGGAGGCCGTATCTGAAGCGTGATATTAGGCTACTGGTGGGGTGCAGAGGAGGACAATGAAGATGATATGTGGAATGGAGGGGAGAGACTATGAGAGCAGGATGGGAGACCTGAATATGTATACCCTGAAAGATAGAAGGGACACGTGGGACATGATAGAGACATTCAAGGATATGAGGAGGAAACAATAAGGATAGGGTAGACAGGGTCTTTAAGCTAAGAAGGGGGGGGGACACCTGGGGGCATGGGCTAAGAATAGAGGAGGGAAGATTTAGGAGGGAAATGAGGAGACACTATTTCACGGGGAGGGTGGTACCAAACTGGAATGCACTACCAGAATGAGTGGTATCATGTACATCTGTGAGCAGCTTTAAAAGGGCATGGGACATGGAGCAGGGGAGAGCGAGGGTGGGGGATGTGGGGGTGGCAGTGGGTTGACAAAGGGTAGGGCGTGGGGCAGCTGTGAACTAGGGGTGCTAGCTGCACATTTGAGCAGACATAAATAGACGAGGTGGTCTGTTTCTGCTGGCACATTCGTATGCTCATATGACTTGCTCCTCTGTAAAAGAACTAGTGTCCACTTCTCTTCCTTTAATGCCCTTGTCCTTATCTGTGGCCCATCACCCACCCATTCCTCCATAAATACTGAAAAAAGTATTTGTTCAGTATGACTGCTATTTTGGTCCTCTTCAACACAACCCCCTCCTTCCCCTTTTAGTCTTACTATACCTCCTTTGGTCTTCCTTTTTTCACTTATATACCTAAAGAATGTTTTATCCCCCTTTTTACTGACTTAGCTATATTCTCCTCCATTTGCACCTTTGCGCTTCTAACTGCTTTCCCTTCCTCCCTTTTTTCTCCCAATATCTCTCCCAATCCTCATCCTTCTATGTTGTCTTATACCTTCTAAATGCTAGCTTTTCACTGTTACTTTCTCTGTTACTTCTTTAGAGAACTATAGTGGTCTCTTTTGTGTCTTGCCCTTTTTAACCTGCCTGACACAGAGGTTTGTTGCCTTCTCAATGCCCTGCTTGATTTTTGTCCACTGTTCCTTGGCTCCACCCAGTTCCTCTGTCCCTGCTAGGGTATTCTTGAGGCATTCTCCAATTTTCTTAAAATCATCCCTTCTGAAGTCCAAGACAAACATAGTGTTGACCGTTGTAAGCGTAATAATGGGACAATGTTGTAAGGGGTTATCTGAAATGAGAAGTGTAGTACTTGAAGCCAGGTACAAAACAGTGACAGCAACAGTAGTAACTGTACTGGTGTTTTTCCAGGAAAAAATAATAACATTTTCATTAAGATGATACAGATTCTCCTTGAAATTGTTGACCTCCCATTGACTGGAGCAACGGAATAAGGTTGCTGATCTATGAGAAATATTTTGTTGCCTTAGGTGTAAGGAATTACATCTCTTTTCAAGTACACAGCAGATTCATGTGGTTGATGCATGAAAGGGAGCATGGTTCTAACTTGGTCATCCACCGGGCACTGCAGCCTGAGGGTCTGTGTTAAGAATAAGTTTGACTGTTTTTATAATAATAGTATGAATTGATATTTGGCACTAAATTATAATAATTGGCGGGTGCGTTTTCTCTAAGAAAACCCAGGTTGATATTTGCTGTAATAACTGGCTGGTTAGTATGGCAAACATGCGCCTGGTGTCCCTGACTGCATGCATGTGCCAGCTGCTCTCTACCTTTACTCACGTTGGACATTTGCCATAACCGCCACTCGGCAGTAAGTGAAACCAAAGATCTATTTTTTTTTTATTTTATATAACTGCTGTGGTGAAAAAGCATGCACCAGCAATTACATAAAATAAAAAATGTGGCGGTATGTAAAACTCGATTTTACACACACCCTCAGTGTGGGATGCTTCTCATAAACCCCTCAGGCTTCTCCCTGAGGGTTTATGTAGCATACCTCACCTCAGGTGCATGTAAAATCTCATAACACAAACCACCTCATCCTTTATTCTCTATATTTCAAGTAATAAAATTAAAAAAAAAATTAAAAAAACAGGCAATGGAAAAACCACAACATCATTTGATAAAACAATAATCTGATAAGAGCATATCAGCTCCACTTGACCCATGTGACCTTCAGTTTATATGGCTGGTGAATATGCACCTAGATTTAATAGATAGATATAGGTTAAAAGTATGACCAGCAAAATGAAGAACTTAGTTTTATTAAATATTTTTTTCCTGTTAGGATTGTGTGTAAAGTGCCCTTACTGTATTATTATAGATTTTAGTATACCAAACAACTGTCATTCAGTTGATATTGTAACAGAGGGGAACTGTTACAAACTGTAGTAATAGCTTATCAGTTATCTTGCTTGTAGCAATAAATCTTTTAATTATTCTTGGTATATGTATTTTGGGGAATTATCCACAATAATATAATTTATGCTGCATATTGGAAATTGGTGAAACAGGGCACTCCAACAGAATGTACCCAGTTGGAATTATTGTTTATAAATATATGAAACTAGTAAGTAATTTGCTGTGTATATTATTTAGGTGTCACACGGGGGGCTGGGAAAGTAGAAAACCATGAAACATTCCCCAAAATACATGTACCAAGAATAATTAAATGATTTATTGCTACAAGCAAGTTATTTGAGTGGAGTTCATTCTTTTCATTGACGTATTCAAGTTGGACTGGTGCATTCTGAATTACCCAAAAATTGAAAAGTTTGTTTTGTGAAGCAAAAGGGCAGCCTGTACTGTTTTATAATTCTATAACTTAGCAGTTACACATTAGGTCACTATGACTCCTATGACCTCCAAGCTCTAGTTCTATATGTAAGTAATAAGTCACTCCAGGGTGTGCATTTCAAGGATTTTAATGCACGCATTAAAATCCTTGAAATGCACACCCTGGAGTGGCTTATCACACTTATAAAATGGGCCACCATCATAAAAGAATTAGAGTTATTCTGATCCAGATAAAAAACATCTTTACTATTTTCAAACAAGCGTACAATACATTAACTCTAAAACCATTACAAAATTGAAAAAGTAGTCCATATTACTGTGCAAATAGCATATTTCAGCAATAGATTAGTACTTTGCAGTAAAAGTATTAATTAGTAGTTTTAGTTGAAAATATATTTTCCTCTGTAACATGTAAATTCTCATATCAATGCACTGCAACATCTGTAAATTTGTAAAAATAAGCAGTGTTTAAAACTTTATTTTTATTACACTGTTGTAATATACTGTAGTTTCTTTGAAGGCAACATTATCTTATTTATAGGATTTAGATGAAATGTTTGTAAGAAAAAAGCGTTATCTTGCATTTCAAATCAGTACAAGTACTGTGTATTAATGGAAATGTATTCAAAACTTTAAACCTGCCAGGTTGCCTGTTTTTGGTGGTGGTGGAGGTGGGTGTGTGTGTGATAGATTTCACCTGAAAATACCCATATATGATTCAAATGTACATGGTTTTATAATCTTCAAGAATGTGTTTGAGTAGTTTGGGTCTGCCTCTGCCTATATACAGTAATTGTGTTTTTGCCACCATTTCTCTTTGATAATGAAGTATTATTGCCTACTTTCTTCTTCTTGTTTTTTTCTCTGTTTTTCCCCCACATTCAAGATATGGAATTTTATGATGGAATGTTTAGCATGGAACACAAGGATTCAAAATGCTCTGTTCCACTGGTGGAATGTTCTTCTCCTAACATACTTACATACACAGACACATAACAAAGGCCTCTTCTACAGTCACGGACTCAATTATCTCACTGCCAAGGCAAGCATAAGAGCTTTCCCTGGTGAGCATGGTAAAGACAGAAGGGGGAATTTTCACTGTCAGCAAACAGTTGTACAATTCTTAATGTTTCTAATTTGTGTGTGTAAGGAGAGTGTGATGATCAAGAAGACAATTAATTTATTTTATTTTTTATTTAAGGTAGTTTTATTTTTAGGGCCCAGTTGAAGGTTTTTACAGTGTAAAGGTAGCAGCCATGTTTGTGATGTGTCATGCCCCAAAGCTGGGGCATCCCAGAAAAATTAACTTAAATAAAAAGGTTAGGGGTTTACAGGTGCCCAGGGTGCCTGCCTTAGGGTATAGGTAAAAAAGGATCCCCTCAGTAGTTGATTCCCCTCCCTGTACAGTATGAAAACCCTGTAATTAATAAAGTGCCCTGTGCACACAAACCTAGTGAACAAAAAATAGAATTCAGGTAGCTTCAGCAACAATGGCCTAGATGGAATGCTGTGCTGAGCTGCTCATGCACAGCATTCCAGTCCAGCCACTCTAGAACCCTGGTGGGTTTAAGTTTTAAAAAATATTGTGACAGTTGTCAGTTGTTCCTGGGCAGTGGTTGAGGAGACAGGACACAGAAGTCAAGGGACAGTTTAGGGCTTACCCTGTGTTGAAGCTGTCTCTCTGGGCTTGCTGTGGTCCTGTGCTGCCTCCCCTGCCTGAAGACTCCTTGCTCTGCTTTGTTCTGCGGTCAGTGGTGCCATCGGGGCACCATGAAGAAGTAAAATGGCCATTTGCCTGGTGTTGGGCTTCAGAGCCCTATCGTTTTATTATTTAAATTCCCCCCACCCATATATTTAAAGTTTTATTTCGGTCTAACGTTGGCGGCATTGAAGAGCCGCATTGTGCCCTAGTTGCTGTTGGCTGTCGGAGGCCCCATCAGTATGTCCCTCGCTCTGCCTGCCGTTATTTTGCTCCATCCCTCTGCCAGCAAGACCACCCACCTCCTGATCCTCCAGAACAGCTCATCAGAGCGATGAGTCAGCGACAGCATGCAGATTCGTGCTGTTCGCCCAACAAAACAAAGACTGTTTTTTTTTTTTATTTTATTTATCAATGCACAGGGTGCTTGTAGTAGCGGCTAAGTGCTGCAGAGGAATCGGCCACAAGGACCCTATTTAATATTCAGAAGGGGGTAGTAGCGATGCCCATGGGGAGGGGCCAGTGCAGTAAGGCCAAGCAGCGGCCTGTTGAATATTGATGAGGGGGCCGGTTTAAAGGTGGCGATCTGCCAAAAAACTGACATCTCTCAGTGAGCCCTTCAAATTAAAGGGGCCACATAGTTAAAAGGGCATTCAGGCCCAAATTTAAAGGGAATAGGGCTTCCCAGACCCATTGTTGAAGGGCCTATTTGGCTAATTATGAAGAGGGCTATTAGGCTCATGGTAAAGGGGGCAATTCAGGCCCATTTCTGTTAGAGCACCAGGCCCAGCTGTAAGAGGGCATTTAGGCCCACAGTCTAGAGGGCACCATACCCATTTCTGTTAGGGAATGAGGCCCAGTTTTGAAAGGGCTATTTGGCCCACAATATGGAGGGCACCAGACCCATTTTGAAGGGCACCAGGCCCAGTTTTGAAAGGGCTAGTAGGCCCACAGCCAGGTGTAGGGCACCAGGCCCGAGGTAAATGTAGGGCATTAGGCCAGAAGTAAAGCAAGGTTCCAGGGAGGCCCCGGCCTAGTGTAATAGGGCAAGCTAGCCTAGTGGTAGTAAGGGCAGCCCCGGTCTAGTGGATTAGGGCAACCCAGCCTAGTGGAAGTAAGGGCAGCCCTGGCCTAGTGGATTAGGGCAAGCCAGCCTAGTGGTGGTAAGGGCAGCACCGGCCTAGTGGATTAGGGCAAGCCAGCCTAGTAGAAGTAAGGGCAGCCCCGGCCTAGTGGATTAGGGCAATCCAGCCTAGTGACAGTAAGTAGGGCATATAGTCCCCATAGTAAATAAGGCATTTAGGCTTGTAGTGTCCCGGGCAGACAGGGCATCTTTAGCAAAACATTCAGGGGTAGCCAGATCCTATTTGGGAAGATCCTACATTTAGGAAAAGGGGTCCATCCAAGGGTGCTCAATTCACAAATTCTGTAAAGCTCTGTAACAACTGTACTGTTCATACAACTGTTATTGCTGAAGTACTTGAAAGTCTGTGAACTTGCTAAGAAGCACCAAGACTGTATTGTATATGGATTGTGGTTATTTGCCCTTGGTTGTCCGAAATATTGCCCTAAGCATCTGAACTATTGCCCCTGGTTGTTCGAAATATCGCTCTAAGCATCTGAACTGTTGCTGTAAGCATCTGAACTATTGTTCTAAGTATCTGAACTGCTGCTCCAAGCATCTGAACTACTGCTCTAAGCACCTGAACATTGGCCCCACTGGTAATAATTACCCCATAATTTATAATTTGCCCTTCTCCTGGCAAATTATTGTATCATTCCGCAGTTCTCTTGGCACCTTTCAGCTACATTGTTACCAGTGTATGGGGACAGTCTCAATCTTGTACCACACTGCAGTCCCATAGTGTGGTCTGTAATACTTCATACTCAGAATCAGTCTTTACCCAGAAAAGGACATCTTCTCATCATTCTTCACCCAAGTAGGATCGTCCATCAGATCATCTCCTCCATCTGTGTTGTCCACCAAAGTCGAGTCTGTTGCCAGTCGTACCAGCCGTTTCTTGTTTTCACAGCCTGAAGGTACGCCCAATAAAGCGCATCATGACAGCCATGCCAGTGTCATTTCATATGAAACATAGAAACATAGAAACGTAGAAGTTGACGGCAGATAAGGACCGCAAGGCCCATCCAGTCTGCCCATTTCTTTTTCTACCTTATAAATGTGTCATCGGCCTTTGCTCTGTCAGTGATCTATCTATTCATAGTCATTTGTATTGCTCCCTTATGCCTATCCCATGCCTGTTTGAAGCCCTGCACTGTATTCATAGCCACCACTTCTTGTGGTAAGCCATTCCATTCATCTACCACCCTTTCTGTGAAAAAGAATTTCCTCACATTCCCCTTAATCAGCCTCCTCTAATCTCATGATGTGTCCTCTTGTCCTGCTATTTTCTTATATTTAAACATGTTAGACTCTTTCACCTTGTTTATGCCCTTAAGGTGTTTAAATGTCTCGATCATATCACCTCTCTCCCTCCTTTGCTCAAGGGTATACATATTGAGCTCCGTTAATCTGTCCTCATATGTCTTCTGATGCAGTCCCTGCACCATTTGGTGCCCTTCTCTGGACTGCCTCAATTTGGTTAATGTCCTTGTGAAGGTGTGGCCTCCAATACTGCCGAGTACTCCAGATGGGGCCTAACCAATGTCTTGTACAGAGGATTATTACCTCCCTCTTACGACTTGTGATACCCTTACTAATACACCCTAACACCCCTAGCCTTACCTACTGCTTTAGAGGTCTGCTTGATGATTTCAGGTCATCAGTGATGATGATGCCCAAGTCTCTTTCTTCCTTTGTGACTGCTAGCAACTCCCTCCCAGCCTATAAGTGGCTTCAGGGTTTCTCTTCCCTATGTGCATGATTTTGCACTTCTTTGCATTAAATCCCAGTTGCCACTCTTCCGACCATTCTGCTAGTTTATCCAGATCTCTTCTCATTCTGCCCACCCCATCTGGATCATCTACTCTGTTGCAGATCTTGGTGTCATCTGCAAACAGACAAGCCTTACCCTCTAGTCCATCTGCGAGGTCACTAATGAAGATGTTGAATAGGACTGGTCCCAGGACTGATCCCTGAGGTACCCCACTTGTGACTTGCATCTCTTCTGACTGTATACCATTTACCACCACTCTGTTTTCTGCCAGTCAACCAGTTTGCCACCCAGTTGACCAACTTCTGACCCACCCGAGCCTACCTAGCTTATTTATCAATCTTCTATGTGGAACAGTGTCAAAGCTTTGCTGAAGTCAAGGTAGGCGACATCAACTGCTCCCCTTGGTCCACCACTCTGGTTACCCAGTCAAAGAACTCTATGAGATTAGTTTGACAGGACCTTCCTTTTGTAAACCCATGCTGTCTTGGATCCTGTGCCCCATGGATTCCAGGTGTTGCACTATCCTTTCCTTAAGGAGTGCCTCCATAATCTTGCCCACTACTGAGGTAAGACTGACCGTCTGTAGTTCCCGCCTCCACCCTGCTACCACTCTTGTGGAGTGGGATCACATGAGCCCTTCTCCAGTCTTCTGGGACCTCTCCTGTGCTCAGAGACTCACTAAACAATTCTGCTAATGGCTCTGCTAGTTCCTCCTTTAGCTCCTAAGTACCCTGGGATGTATGCCATCAGGTCCCATTGCCTTATCCACCCTGAGCTTAGCAAGCTCTTGTAGGACCCTTTCTTTGTGAAGGGAGTAGTGCTCACCTCCTCCCCTGTGTCCATGGTGCTGAGCTGTGGGCCCTGCCCTACCTTCTCTTCAGTAAATACTGAGCAAAAGTATCTATTTAGGATAGATGCCTTTACAGGGTCCTCCTCCTCCTCACATGCTCCCTTTTCTCCATTAAGCTGAGCAATACCCCTCTGGACTTTCTCCTTTCACTAATGTATCTATAGAAAGTCTTGTCACCTTCTTTTACTGTTCGTGCTAGTGTTTCCTCAGTTTGGGACTTTGCCTGCCTTACTGCCTTACCTGCTTCCCTTAGGGCAGTTTGGTATGCCTCCTATCTTCATCCCGCTGTGTTCCCTTTATATTTCCTGAAGGCCAGCCTTTTGGCTCTGACCTTTTCTGCTACTGTATTTGAGAACCAAAGTGGTTTCTTCTTTTGCACTTCCTTTTCTGTCTAACACAATGGGATGTTGCTTCAAGTATTGTATCAATGCTTGCCCACTTTGCCTGTACCTCCTCACCTGTGTTTCTTTTTGCCAGGGCTAGCTTAACTCTGTTGGCCATCTTATCAAAGTCAGCTCCTCTGAAGTCCCATATTTTTGCCTTGGAATGGGATGATTTAGATGTAGTAGCCAAATTGAACCATACCATGTGATGGTCACTGGCCCCAAGGTGATCTTCTACCTGGAGATCTGTGATCCCTTCTTTGTTAGTCAGTACTAGATCTAGGATAGCCCTGTCTCTTGTGGGTTGCTGTACCAGTTGTTTGAGGCCCTCCCTGCAGGGAATCCACTATGAGTCTAGTTCTGGCAGATGTTCCTGCTGGTATTGACCAATCTGTATCTCGCATGTTGAAGTCTCCATTATCAGAACCTCCCCTTCAGCTGTCATGTTTTGTATATCTTCTAACAGTAATGTGTCTATGTCCTCCCTCTGGTCTGGGGGCCTGTAGACAACCCCAGTTCTTATGGCTGTTCCTTTTCCTGTTTCCAGGGTGACCCACAGTTCTTCTGGCTCCTTATGTGTATTCTGAATTTTTGTAGCTTTGATATTTTCATTAACATACAGGGCCACTCTTCCCCCCCTTTTTGCACCTCGGTCTCTTCTGAACACTACATAGCCAGGTACTGAAGTCTCCCAAGTGTGGTTACTGGTAAACCACGTCTCACTAATTGCTAGTATGTCCAGTTTAGCCTCTGACATTATTGCCTGCAGGTCTGGGATCTTATTTCCCAGGCTGTGAGCATTTGTGTACATGATTTTCCATTGGCCAGATTTTGGTGTGTTAGTTGTTGGGTGAAGTTTGGCATTACCCTGTGCATCGTATGGGAGACAAACATTTTTCTTACCTGGTGATGCAAATGAACGGCAAACACGCTGAATTCCTGTTTGACCACTAGCTGAGGGAGGGTGTTCTTCCCATTCGACATATGGGTGCTGCACCCCTCTCCCATTGCTAACAAATATTCTGCAAAGGCGTCAAACTTCTGCCCCAATGCACTGACTCCTCTTTAGTCAGATGCAGTCCATCAAATTTAAAGAACTTCGCTCCCAGAACTGTTGCCAGTTCCTACAAATCTGTGTCCTTTTCCTGGCACCAGTCCTTGAGCCACGTGTTTAGCTCCCTATCTCCCTTCTGACCTTCCGTCCATCTGCTCCCTTCTCCCAGACTGGCAGGATCTCAGAGAAGGAGATGCCGGACAAATAGATGATAGTTTGTCACCCAGCCTAGTCAGGTGCTCCTTGGTCTCCACAACTGACCAGCTGGCGAGATCATTAGTCCCTATGTGTACTAGGACATCAATGTTTTCTCCTGCTTTGTGAACAATTTTAGCAATGAGGTCAGTGTCTCTCCATGCTGATGTACCTGAGACATCTGACCATCACCCTGGCTGGAGATGGTATCAACTCCTCGAATCATGGAGTCTCCTATGATCAGAAGTTTTTTGATTTTGTGCTTGTTTTAGTTTGGTTCCTGATTTGGGTGAGTATTGTGCTAGCTCCTGTGCCACAGTGTCCTGCTCTGCAGTGTCTTCTGCCTCTTTATTTGATTTCAGAGATAGAGGCAGATACCTGTTTGTAGTGTTTATATGGTTTTTGGAGGTAATGTGTTGAGAGCAGAGAGTGATGGGGCACCTGATTTGTTTCCTTAACCACCTGCAACCTCCTGGACCAACTACCCTCTGTGGTTGAGGTTTTTCTGTTGGATGCTGGGAAATGGCGGGTGGTTCTTATAATGTATTTCCTCTTCAATATGAAATATGAGGCGTGCAACCTCTGCCCATGCTGCCCGGAGCTGAGACCTAAGATCTCCAAAGGCCCAGCATGTAGGACAGTGTCCTAAATCCTGTAAGACTGTCCTTCTGAAAATTGTTCCACAGTACCTGCAGTTAATGAAATCCATTCCAAATAAGTTGCTGGGTTTGTAACCTAGTCAGAGTAATTAGAAGGAAAAAAAAGGAAAAAATGCAAGTAATGGTTTAATTGTGCTTTGTTTAACTTGTTATAACAAGTTAAATTACTAGTGCCCTGTAAATGAGATCACCTTGTGGAGGCCCCACTGATCCACCCCTTCTTGCTCTGCCACAGGAAATGTCACAACTGTGGTACCCTATAAAAGGAGTGTAGCGTGGGGTGGTTGGGGATGCGTGGCTGGGCCCTTCCCCGCCTAAAAGAAGAACCACGGACTAAAGAACAAGGAGGTAAGAGCAGAAACAATCAGTCAACAACAAATGCAGTAACCCTGAAAGCTTATCCTAATGTTAGATAAAACTGTAAAACCTGTAAAGCACCACCTGTAATAATTTCAGAGAAGATATACCCTGTAAGAAACACTTTGCTCCAGAGAAAATAAAGCAGTAACAGAAGATATACCTTGCAAAAGACAATTTGAATCAGAAGATTACAGCAGCAATCTGTTAGCACACACCTGTAGGCACACCTTGTAATAATGCAGAAGAAGGTATACCAGCAACAACAATTTGAATCAGAGAAAAATAAAGCAATGAAATGTTAGCAACAAACAGTAGTAATCCCTGTGAGTAAAAAAATAAAAACACCGCCACACAGTAAATCTGCTTAGCCAAACTAAGTCTTAATCCTTCTCCCTTGCTCTGGTAAGTTTCTCTACTCTGCCTTTCAAGCAGTCTTAGAAGGAAAGAGCTCAGGTGAAGCTAGGTGCCTTGGCCAGCAAACCAAGTCTTCTACCTCCAAGATATCAACTTGGTTCCTAATCCAGACGTCCCGAAGTTGGTCACCTTCCACAGAAGAGTGTGCTCATCCTGAAGAACCTGGTCTGCACCCCTGGTCGTTCGCCAAAAGTCAAGTCCATCGAAGCCCAGTATGGGACGAGTCTGCTATTTCTTTGTTTTTGTTCTAGTTTCTGGTGACAAGGTTGAAGAATCAACCACCTTCTCTACAGATTCTTCTGGTTCCTGGTCGTATCAGAGATCCTTCAGAGTTTAGCTGGCCCTTGGCATACTACAGCATCATTCAGATCATGGTAGTCCTCCAATGGATTCGTCGCTATGCAGGTCCTGACTTCTCCTCATCCTTGGTGACCCTGGAAGTGGGTTTTGGCCAAGGAACCCTTTGTTTTCAGTTTGGAGTCCGACAGCCCATTAGTGGGTTATTTCAGGAACCAGTTACTCTGGTTCTTTTATTCCGGCAGCCTTGGAGATAGTGGGCTTTTGCCAAAGAATCATATGGCCTGTTTAACAAACCTCTCACCACCTAATGGCCTTTACAAGGTCCCTGCTGGGAACTGTGTTAGCATGTACAGTTTTGTCTGCTTCCTCTTCGTAGCTACCATCAGAGACCGACAGTGTACACGAAGACGTCAGACCTCTGGACTCCTGTAACATTTGGACTTTGGAAGAAGTGTGTAGTTATAGCTAAACCAAATACTGTTATGTGTAGTGTATGTCAGCTGATCTTCACCTAAGCTTATTGATAGGAATAAGAATTGTAGAATAATTATAGAATTAGAGTGGCAGTAGGCCTCAGCATCTATTCTATTCTTGCTGAAATAATTTTAGCAGTCATAGATAAAGTATCTGTCCTATTTACCACCCTATTATTTTGGGTGACTTCTCTTCCTCTTGTGACTGTGTCTCCCTACCCGCTGGTACAAAATAAATGCCCTGTGGGCACTGAATCTCTAGGATGACTCCTACCTCTCCTTGTCCAGGTAACAGTTATCTTATCCACAATCATTCGGACCTTGATGTCTCACTTATCTCTCTGCACCATCTTCAGAGCAGAGTACCACACAGCACACCGCAGATGGAAGATCAGCTCTGGTTGTAGGGGGACTGATGGGAGATAGTTCTGGATGTTGGAGGACTGATTTGCTCATTGTGTGATGCGGTTTAGGACCAGGATGACTGTTCGTTTATTGAGATTTAATGTACAGTCAAATGACGTCTCTTGGCCAGTGAGATTTCTAGATTTATTTTCTTGCCATTTTATAATAGTTTTTAATACTGTTACAGATGCGGTCTTGCTGTTTTGTTTTTTTCTGCAGCTCAAGTGTTATGTCCAATTGGAATTTTTTGCCATTAGCTGTGACTTAATTTTCCATTCCTGTTTCATGTGGTATTATGTTGGAAAGTGCTACTCTCTGTAAGGCAGGGCACTTAATCACTTAAAGGAGTAGTACACCCAGAATTTGCAAAAACATATGTTGTGCCGAATGTTTTGATTTGTGTGTGAAGTCCTAGTGTGTCTTTCCCTCCGTCTGCTATTAGGAGTCTTTCCTAAATTAGCCTGCTAGTTTTATGGTAGTTTTATGACCCCTGGGGATCTCCATCTTAGCAAAGTTTATTGCTTTTCTTGTATCTACAATGCATCCTGTATCATGTGACAGTGATGTCGCTGATACCACAGATTAATCAGCAAACAATGCTTTAGAAATAGTTCACAACAGCAGAGCTGTGTAACTTGTTTTATCCAGTGAGTACAAATGCCTACATTTATGGTTTAGCAAAAATATGAGAGCTAACTAGGTGGGGTTTATTTATTTTTTATTATTTTTTTGTTTATTTATTTTTATAAAATGGCAAGAAAAAATCTCAAAATCTCATTGGCCAAGAAACATCATCTGATTGTACATTAAATCTCTATATATACACAGTCATGCTAGTCCTAAATCACATCACACATGAGCAAATCAGTACTCCTACAACAAGAACTATCTTCCATCAGTCCCTCTGCAACTAGAACTGATCTTCCACCACAAACATGACTACAACCTTTACACTGTAAAAGTCTTCAACTGGGTGCTAAAAATAAAACTACCTTAAATAACAAATAAAACAAATGTATTAAACATTGATTCCCTGATCATCACACTCTCCTTACACACATAAACAAATTAGAAACATTAATCATTGTTTATAGTTTTCATTACAACTGTTTCTTTACTAACAGTGAAAAATTCCCCTTCAGTCTACCTGCTCATCAAGGAAATCTCTTCTGCTTGCCCTGACAGTGAGATAATTGAGTCAATGGCTCTAAAACAGGCCTTTGTTGTCTGTGTGTACAGTATGTTAGAAGCGTAACATTCTACCAGTGGAACTGATCAGAATTTTTGAATCCCTGTATTCCATGGTAAACATTCCATGATAAACATTCTGGCCCAGATATTCAAAAGGGTTGCGCCATGCGCAACAGGGTTGCGCTTGCGCAACTCCAAAAATTCGCCATTCTGCAATATTCAGAAGGGGCCAGTTGCGCCAGCAAAAACATGCTGAGCAACAGCGCAATGGAAATGAAGGGATCGCTTAACCCGAGAGAGGCGGGTCCAATGCATAAAGTGCGCAATGCGATCTCAACACTTGCGTAATGCGCAAGAGTGGCTCAGCTGAGTGCAAGTAGTACCGGATGTGAGCCAAAATAAAAAGGCTCAAGGAAGCGGCGCAAGAACCTAGCAGGCCGCAAACTGGGGAGAGAGACAGAGAGAGAGAGAGAGAGACAGGAGCTGGAAGGGCAGAGAGGGACAGTGGGTCCAGGAGGACAGAGAGGCCAGTGGGGTGCCGGTGCAGTGGAAGCAGCAGTGGGGGCAGCGGGGTAACACAGGAACAGCAGCCGGGGCAGAAGCTGGGGAGATGGACAGTGTCAGCTTCCACATAGAAGCTGTAATGAGGGGGGTGAGACACCATGCTGCAGGGGGACGTGGCCGCGGAGGGGCCCGTCGTCGGTATGCCCCCGACAGGCGGTATCATGCCTGCATCAGCTTCGAGCTGTACACAGACATTGAGATTGTGGCCCGGTACCACCTGAATAGGGCAATACTGAGACAGCTCTGCAAGCTGTGCAGTGATGTGATGCAGGCACCCTCACGACGGAGTCATGCTCTGTCTGTGGAGACCAAGGTGACAGCCTGCATGTGCCTGCTCGCCACGGGCACCTTCCAGAGGCTGACAGGGGACACCACAGGCATTACACAGTCGGCCATGTCACGCATCCTCACCCAATTCCTCAGCGCACTGCTGCCTCATGCTGCGGAGTACATCCATTTCCCCAGCACCGCGGCAGAGCGTACAACAAACATGCAGGAGTTCCACAGGGTAGCACATATGCCTGGTGTGCTAGGGGCCATAGACTGCACCCATGTGGCCATTCGCACGCCACCTGGCCCTGACGGCCATGCTTATCGGAACTGAAAGGGCTTTTCCAGTGTCAACTGCCAGGTGGTGTGTGATGCCACTGGGCGCATTATCAATGTCTGTGCCACACACCCTGGCGGAGCACATGATGCCTTCATATGGCACCAGTATGCACTGTGCCATCGATTCGAGAGTGGGAACATCCCCACGGGTCATCTAGTGGGTGAGTACACATGTATGGAATGCAAATTCTGTGCAAGGGTGGGAATGACACAGGTGCCATGGTAGTGGCACACAAGGATATCGGCAATATGGACCTGACATGACACTGATCTCCACTATCTCCACACAGGTGACTGCGGATACCCACTCCGTCCCTGGCTGCTCACACCATACCGGCGCCCCACGACCCCAGCGCAGCTCAGTTTCAATGAGGCACATGCCGCAACACGTAACATCATAGAGCGGGTGTTTGGGATGCTCAAGGCATGCTTCCGATGCCTGGACACCTCCGCCGGAGCCCTACAGTACAGCCCCCAAAAGGCCTGTGGGATATTCCTGGCCTGTTGCATCCTGCACAACATGGCCAAAGACCATGGGATAGCCGTACAGGTCCAAGAGGGGGACAGCGATGGGGACGCCAGTGGCGCCTGTGATGTGGGTGATGAGCAGCCCCCAGGACGGAGGGACTCCCGACTGACCCGGCAGGCCCAGCTGCACCGGGACACCATTGCAGAAGAGCACTACGCCCAACACAGGTAAGTCAAGGGGACATGTGCAGGCAACACTGTCCATGCGCAAACCACAGGCACACAGGGGAACGCCGTGCATGAAGGTCAGGGGAGTTGAAGGTTCCAGGCATACCAACACACCATCAGAGAGGGGTGAGCACTCATATGGACACACACACACACCAGGCAGCATACATGGGCAGCAGCACAGCACTGCAGAAATGACATTGCCAACACACAGCACCACCAACCACCCCCACCACCTGGACTGTCCATGTACTTGTGTCAGGACCTGGGCATCCTTGCACCTTGGTGTACAGTGCAATGCAGGCATCATCATGCACACGCACCTGTGGACAGCAGTTGGGAGAGTGTGCAGGTGGTCCGGTAGTCAGCTTGGTGAGCAGAGCACCCAGCAGTGCACTGCCCACCATGACACATTGCACACAGGCATCACCAGACAGGGCCTGCACTGGGAGACAGCTCAGTCAGGTAGCACTGTCCCACGGCCACCACGGATGCGTGGGCGGCCCTGCCGTGGCCTAGCAGCACTGGCAGGCTGAGCAGGGGCCACATCGGGTGGCGCTGATGCACCACCAGGGGTCCCAGTGCGCGAACACGACCTTGCCCGCACAGGGGTCTGCATCCTGCCAAACAAACTTGCACCAGGGGTGCTCGGGATGCCCACAGTGGAACCCGGCGTCGACAGGCCTGGTGTCGCACGACACCGGGAACGGGGAGTGGAGAGCGCACTGTGTGGGGTGTGTGGTACAGGGGCACCTGACAGTGTGGCCAATGCGTTCGCGACAGAGACCACTGCCTGGGTCAGCCTGTCAATGGCAGCGGTCACATCCGTCCGCATAAGGACCAGCTCGGCTCGGTCCCGAGCACACTCCCTGCTATGCCGCTCCACGGACACAGACAGTGCCTCCACGGACCTTGCAACCCGCCCCTTCAGCTTTACCGAGTCTTGCAGCAGGCGGGTGTGCGCGTCCAATGGGTACTGTACCCCAATGGCATCATGACCCCCAGGGTGTGGACGGTCCTGGTGCACAGCACCCCTTGAGGGTGGGCGCTGTTCACCAGGACCAGGTATGGGCAGATCAAAGGGTGGTGGACATGTGCCACTGCTTGACACTGTACCCCAGACCTGGTGTGCAACTGCTGCTGCTGCCTCCAACTGCTGAGCCCCAGGTCCACCTGTTCCACCTCCGTGCTGACAACAGTGCCAGACACCTGCACAGCCACTGGTGCTGCCCCACGGTGCTGACAGGCACAGCCTGGGACTGTGCCAGCATGCTGGACACAGGTGTGAACCAGGAAGGCCCAGGGGCATGTGCTGGCCTGCCATGTGTCCGTCGTGGGACACACACCTATCACTGCCCATTGCAGGCCTGCTATCATCAATGGTGCAGGTGCGCCACTGCCATAGGCACAGCATGCTGGCATACCTGCATGCCAGACTGCTGTGACACAGGCTGTGCACCCCTGCACCCGTATCACTGACGCCGGAGTTGTTGGCCCAGCCTGCATGTTGCTGCAGTGCCTGCAGGCTGGTGGCGGAGGTGGATGGTCCCTCCTCCACGCCCAGCAGGTCTGCCTCACTGTCTGGACCCACCACCACCACCGCTCCCTGCAGACGGACAGGATCTGTAACAGAAAGAGAGTACATGTGAGTGCATGTGAACAACAGCCCCCCCCAACAACATCACCATGTCATACCGTGCAGTGATGGGCTTCCACCTGTCTGGAATCCTCCACCTGGTACGCCCGCAATGGTACTCGGCTGCATGGCCGCGACCAGTGTCTCCTCTGTAGGGGTCAGCTGCAACACCACTGGTGGGCCCCCACCAATGCCAGCACGTGCCACCCTGAAGGCTGCCACCTTCTCCTTCAGCCTCCTGTGGTCAGTCCCCATCTTCTTCCTGCATTCCTGCACGGAGCGCTGGTGGCTTCCGTGCAGGTTGACGGCCCAAGCTACCCCCTCCCATGCAGCTGCATGCTCCTGAGGGGTGCCCCTCCGTCCACTCAATAGTGGCTCATCCTCCAGGTAGGCCTGGAAGAGGGCCTCTGTCTCTGCCGTGGTGAAGTTCGGCCTCCTCCTACGCCCGCCGTCCACACCCTCAGCTTGGCTCTGGTCAGTCATGGTGATCTGTATGGGTGGAAGTGGACACCTGTCACTGTGCAGTCGACAGCATTTCACCATGAGCATAGCTGCCGGCCCGGGGGGGTGCAGAAGCCCCCCCCGTTTCCTCTCCGCATGGCAGATACTGATAGAAAGGGTGCACTTTGTCCCTTTCTAAGTGCCCTTTTCATGCTTAGCCCCCTCAGCCTTTATCATCCTCCAGCACCCCTGCCCATGAGCATTGTCCTGAGCATCACACAGCATGTAACTCACCTCTCACCTGCAGTAACCAAATCTGGCCAGCATAACCCACTGTCGCATTTTTATAGCGCAACACATGCAAATGAGGTGTGGCGCTACTTTAATGACATGCTAATCGCGCCACCGCGCCTTTGAATGGCTGATCGAATGATTTGCATATGTCGGCTGAATATCGCGTGACGGCGCTAGCGCACACGGAAGGTCCGCTGAGCCAATGGCGATGTTTCAGGCTGCATGCTACACCGCATTGCGCATGCCCAGACAGCTTACGCATCTATCGTGCTGCAGACCTGCTGAGCACGATCAGGCGTATTCAGGCCATGGCCACCATTGTGCCAGTGGCGCCACAGCACTGGGCACTATATGGCGCGTGGCACTACCGCGCGATAGTCCACTGTGGCACTGGTGCTCAGCTTGGCAGTTGCAAGAGGATGCCTATACGCCCTATGGCGCTGGTGCGAGGCCTGGCGACATTGCCGTGACCTTGTGTATGCCCTCTGACCCCTGGCGCTGTTGGCATGCCATGTGTACGTCCCTATTGCGCTGTCTGGTGACAGCACCATGTAAAGTGACGGTGCTGTTCGAACAGCACGATTGAAGCCTGTGCTGGTCTATTGCGCAACAACTCCATGTGGGGTTACGGTGCAGCGGGGTGCCATATTGCCTGCTGTAAAGTTGGTGCCATGGCTAGGAGGAGGGCGGTGTCCTGGAGCCAGCTTGAAGTGGCCAACCTGGTGGCCCTGGTGGAGCCCCACTGTGAGGCACTGTATGGTGAGGCCCCCCTCACCATGCCTAGGACCCATGTGTGGCAGCAAGTGGCCACTGACCTGGTGGAGGTCACTGGCCGGGGCCGGTCTGCTGAGCAGTGCTGGCACCGGTACAGTGACCTCCGCCGGAGGGAGCCGGAACTGTTGACATGGCTGCGTTCACGCGTTGGGCGGGCGTGGTGCCTAGGCCAGGTGAGTGTACCATCTATGCACCATATTCTCTAGGGTGTGTGTGTGTTGGGTGGCTGTGCATAGTGTGTCAGTGTGTGCAGCTGTGCGATGGATGGTTCTGGCTGTGTGGGCAGGCACTCCACTGGGGCAGGGGGCACTCTGCTTTTGAGTCACACTGATGTTTGTCTCAACATATGTCTCCCACAGGCCGGATTGTGAGGACACAGGACCAGGGGTGACGTAACATGCCAGGGCCCCGTGCCGGGGTTGTAGCCCCAACAGCAGCAGCAGCAGCAGCGCCAGACCCAGCTGCTGGAGGAGTGTGAGTATCATTACTTCATGGATGCTATTGCATGCTGGGGGGGCAAGACCACCAGCCATGCGGGACACAACCAAAGGGGAGGTCATAATTCCACTATACAAAATACTAGTGAGTCCCCACACTGGAGTACAGTGTACAGTTCTGGAGACCATACCTACGTATGGACATGGACTGGGTGGAGAGGGTTCAGAGGAGGGCGACATGGATGGTGCATGGATTGCATCACAAGTCCTATGCAGACAGGTTGATGGAACTGAACATGTACTCCCTGGAGGGGAGGAGGGTGTGGGGATATGATGGGGACATACAAGTATCTTACAGGGGGGAACAGAGTGCAGGAAAACAATATTTGTAAGCGTAAAGGATGTTCCAGGACTAGAGGGCATGGGATGAAGTTGGAGGGGGGACGATTCAGAGGAAACATGAGAAAGTATTTCTTCACAGAATGGGTGGTGGACAAGTGGAACACCCTGCCAGAGGAAGTGGTGGGGCTGACTTGGTCACAGGATTTATGAATGCATGGGTTAGCCATAAAGGAATTCTGGAGGTCAGGGGTAAGGGGAATGGACTTAGGACAACAGAGTGAACGTACAAGGTCAAATGGACAGACTGGTGTCCCATAGGCCCTTATCTGCCGACACTGTCTATGTATCCATGTATGTAGGCATGACACAGGTGACCTGCATCACAGTGCAGTATCACGCACATCTGTGTATGCATCACTGGTGGTCCAGGCATGCACTGGGCACATAGCTGTGTAACTGGCATCGCACCACATTGCCACATCACTTGCCAGCCTAGTTTGTACTGTGAATGACGTGGGCAGTGTGTGTGGGTGGTGGTGCGCATAGCTGGTGCCGCTTGTTTGTGATGGCCATGTACATGTTCACTGTGGGTGGGTGCATGCCATCACAGGTGCGGGACATTGGGTTATATGGCTTGCAGGTTGGGTGGTGTTCAGGGTTGTGGTCAGTCTCAGCCATTGACTGTGTTCCCATTTTCCTAGGCCTTGAGGTACTCAGGAGGATGTCACAGTATCTTTGGCACCTCAGCCAGGTTGCAGATCAGAACCAGGTGATCCTGCAGGCCATACAGCGCCATGGTGAGCGGCAAAGGAGGCACAGGAGGGGGCGCCAGCAGGGGGAGGACCAGCAGCCAGCTGGGCCATAGCCCACATTCCCTTCCCACTTCTCCCATCCCTATCACCCTGCCTTCCCTCTCCAAGTTGTTATTCCCTCCCCCTTGAACACCCCTGCCTTTTACCTGTCCCCCCCACTTGTACATAGTTTCACTTGGTTTTGTGATTAGTCCTTTAAATATACATTTCTATTTTGATATGAATACTGTGTTGGTCTCTGATTTGCAGCTGGCTATGGGTGCTCAGTTGCAGGGGTGTACATGCCATCTGGGCTGGTATGGTCCTGGATGTGTGTGTGTGTGTGTGTGTGTGTGTGTGTGTGTGTGTGTGTGTGCATGGGGAGGTATCTCCAGCATGGCAGTGCCTTTCGGTTGGTCTTGCCATCTGCTGCCACCCACTGCCAGCAGGGGGAGGACCAGCAGCCAGCTGGGCCATAGCCCACATTCCCTTCCCACTTCTCCCATCCCTATCACCCTGCCTTCCCTCTCCAAGTTGTTATTCCCTCCCCCTTGAACACCCCTGCCTTTTACCTGTCCCCCCCACTTGTACATAGTTTCACTTGGTTTTGTAATTAGTCCTTTAAATATACATTTCTATTTTGATATGAATACTGTGTTGGTCTCTGATTTACAGCTGGCTATGGGTGCTCAGTTGCAGGTGTACATGCCATCTGGGCTGGTATGGTCCTGGGTATGTGTGTGTGTGTGTGTGCATGTGTGTGCATGGGAGGTATCTCCAGCATGGCAGTGCCTTTCAGTTGGTCTTGCCATCTGCTGCCACCCACTGCTGGGTGCACAGGGTGTGTCTGGCTTGTAGGCTTCTGTGTTGCACGGGCTGATGAGTGCTGGGGGACTGCATGGTTTCCTGAAGTGCCAGTCACTGCACATGGGTGGTGTCTGGTCACAGTGCAGGGTGCGCTGTGCATACGGGGGCTGATGTGCACTGTGGTTGTCAACCCCTGTGTGTGGCACCTCTGCCTGCCAGTGGTTGTGCTGGGGTGTCAGGGCTCTGCTATGCTTTGTTGGCTTGTCCCCATGGGCACGTGGATCATCCGTCCACCCCAGTGATGCTGTGCTTGGGGTGTGCCGTGTGGTGTGGGTTCTGCAGTGTGTTCCTGTGCCCATTTGTGGCATGGCTGGCGGTGGGCCCCAGCCTGCCTCCCTGGATGTGCAGTTCCATTGCTCTGGGGGCTGTGCTTGGCTTATGGCAGCTCTTGAATGCTCAGCTGAGCTTCCTGGTTGCGCCATAGCGCAGCATTTTGGCTCAGCTTTCCTTCCTGGTTGGCGCGATGGCAGCAGTATGTGCGATATTCAGACATTGGTTGCTTGCGCACTTGTTCTGCTCCATGTTTGAATATCGCACCTGTTGCGCATTTGCGCAACTGGTTTGCGCTTGCTCCTATTGTTGCGCCAGTTTTGAGCGCAGTTTGAATATCCAGGCCTCTATGTTTTGAATGAGGGGAAAAACAGAAAAAGAAAACAGGACACAATACAGTAATGCTTTATAAACAAAGAGAAAATGTGGGAAAACACAGTTACATAGACAGAGGACCCAAACTGCTCAAATAATACACTGCTGTCCCTCCAACTTATTAGTTTAGCTTTTTTTCAGTGAGTGCTATCCAATCAATTTTACCACTCCTCTATCCAAGTCTGGGGACTATTCTTTCACCATATTAAAATAAAATAACATATTATTATTACATATTTAATAATGTGTACAGAGTCTTATTTGAGTCTTATAGAAAAAATGGTTACCCACTTTAGAAGAGTGATAAGACACTTCAGGGTGTGGGTTGCTGATTCATAAGAGCACTACCCAGCTGCTATAGTCACTTGTCGCAAGCACCTTGTGCCTAACAATGCACCTGGGGTGTGTTCTTATCAATCAACAACCCACACCCTGTTGTGTCTTATTGCTTTCATAGCACTGATAATTTGGGGTGATTTCTGTTTTTTATGGTTGTATGTAGTCTGATGAAATTAAAAGTTTTAAAATCAAAACACTTCTGCTAGCTAGAACTGACACAGTAAACAAAAATATTGAATTAGAGCTATTTAGTAGCTGCTTTCTTACAGAAACCCCACTCAGCTCTGAAGTATCTGCTAAACTGTAAATGTAGCCATTTGTACTCACTGGATAAGAAAAGTTACACAGCTCTGCTGTAGTGAACTGTTTCTAAAGCAATGCTTGCTGATGAATCTATGGTTTCAAGTACATTATTGTCACATGAGACAGAATGCATTATAGGTAAAAGAAAATCAATAAACCTTGCTTAGATGGAGATCACCAGGGGTGTAAAACTACCATAAAGCTACAGGCTAATTTAGGAAAAACTCCTAATAGCAGAGGGAAAGGCACTCTAGAACTTAACACATAAATCAAAATACTCTGCACAACATATGTTTTTGCAAATTCTGGGTGTACTACTTCTTTAAAGGAAAATTACACTCAAAACTTGAAAAAATATACAGTGGCGTGAAAAAGTATTTGCCCCCTTCCTGATTTTCTCTATTATTGCATATTTGTCACACTGGATGTTTTCAGGTCTTTACAGAAAATGTAATATTAGACAAAGGGAACCTGAGTGAACAAATAACACTTGTTTTTTTTTTTTAATTTCACTTATTTAATGAAAAAAAGTTAACCAACACCAACTGGCACTGTGTGAATAAGTAATTGCCCTTACACTTAATAACTGGTTATGCCACATTTAGCTGCAATGACTGCAACCAAACACTTCCTATAATTCAATATCAGTCTTTCACATCACTGTGGAGGAATTTTAACCCACTCTTCCCTCGAGAACTGCTTTAATTCAGTAACATTTGGTAGGTTTTGAGCATGAACTGCTCGTTCAGGTCCTGCCACAGCATCTCTATTGGGTTTAAGTCTGGACTTTGACTAGGCCACTCCAAAACTTTAATTTTACTTCTTTAGCCATTCTGATGTGGACTTGCTTTTGTGTTTTGGATCATTGTCTTGCTGCATGACCAACTACGCTTCAGCTTCAGCTGATGGAAGGATGACTGGACATTCTCCTAAGACTTTTCTGGTACAGAGCAGAATTCATGTTTCCTTTAATTATGGCAAGTCATCCAGGTCCTTAGGCAGCAAAGCATCCCCACACCATCACACTACCACCACCATGTTTGAATGTTGGTATGGTGTTCTTACTGTGGAATGCTGTGTTTGCTTTACGCAAGACATTATGGGATCCATGTTGTCCAAAAAGTTCCACTTTGGACTCATCTGTCCATAGAACATTTTGCCAAAAGGCTTGTGGATCATCCAGGTGCTTCTTGGCAAATGAGAGACGAGCATTTATTTTCTTCTTGGTTAGCAGTGGTTTCCACCTTGCTACTCTCACATGAAGCCCATTTTTGCCCAGTCTCTTTCTGATTGTGGAGTCATGAACACTGACCTTAGCTGAGGCAAGAGAAGCCTGCAGTTCTTTGTATGTTGTTTTAGGATCCTTTGAGACTTCTTGGATGATTTTACATCGCACTTGGAGTAATTTTGGCAGGCCGCCCACTCCTGGAAGGTTCACTACTGTTCCAAGTGTTCTCCATTCGAGATTATGGCTCTCACTGTGGTTCGATGGAGTCCCAGAGCCTTAGAAATAGCTTTGTAACCCTTCCAGACTGATAGAGGGCAACACTTTTTTTCTGATCTTTTCAGGAACTTCCTTTGATCATGGCATAATGTGCTTGTTGAATCTTTGTGCTGGCAACGTGACTCTGATGGTAGGGCCAAAATAAGTGAGGTTTTATATTGAGCAGGGCTGGCTGTAATCAAGCCTGGCTGTGTTCAATCAGCTGACTCTAATTATCCCTTTAATTGGGTTGATTTAACTAGGGGGCAATTACTTTTTCACACAGTGCCAGTTGGTGTTGGTTAACTTTTTTCATTAAATAAATGAAATAAGTAAAAAAAAAAGTGTTATTTGTTCACTCAGGTTCCCTTTATCTAATATTATATTTTGTCTAAAGACCTGAAAACATCCAGTGTTGACAAATATGCAATAATAGAGAAAATCAGGAAGGGGGCAAATACTTTTTCACGCCACTGTATGTTGTGCAGAGTGTTTTAATTTGTATGTGAAGTTCTAATGTTTCCTTCCCTATGACTGGTATTAGGAGTTTTTCCCAAATAAGCTTGCTAGCTTTATGCTTGTAGTATATGGTAACTTACCCTAGTAACATTGTAGAATGGTTTAGTCCACATACTCCTGCAGTTTTGGGCCAATGGTATGTCTGGGGTGGAAACTGGGTTTTAAAAACTGCATGAGCAGATTGTAGTAGTAGTGGTTCTGCTGAGACCTGTTGATCTATCTAATGTATGTCTGTTGAATAAACCGCAGAGCTGTTAGAAGTTACTTATGGTGTCCAGTCATTCCTAAAACCAGCAATCCTGTAAGAAGCAACTAAAGTGAATTATTATAATGCTAGTTTTATGACCCCTTGGGATCTTCATACCTGATAGCGTAATTGTATTTCTTGTTCCCACAGTGCATCTTGTCTCACGTGACTGTGATGTAAGAGAGACCCAACATTCAGCACACACATGCCAAACAAACTAAATATCTTGGAAGCTTTACAAGCTGCACAAAAATTACCAGCAGCAAAGTTTTTCAGGACAGTGAAACCTTTAGGATGAGGGTGGTACCAAGCTGAATTCTACAGATTTTAAAATATAGTCATCTCTATTGTTGTGAACTGATTGTAATGCAATGCTTTCTGCTGGATTTATGGGCTCTGCTACATCACCATTACATGAAACAAGGTGCATTGTAGGACAAAGAAATGCAATGAACCTATTTGTTATGGAGACCTCCAGGGGTCGTAAAACTACCCTAAAGCTGGCAGGCTAATTTAGGAAAAACTCCTAGTACCAGTCAGAGGGAAGGAAGCACTAGAACTTCACATACAAATTAAAACACTCTGCATAGCATATATTTTTTCAAGTTCTGGATGTAGTTTTCCTTTAACTTGTTTTGGCTCATATATGACTGCAAATCTATTCTGCAGTGAGCTGTATGTTATTTATTTTTCTTTACTTCTGCATTTGTTATGTTATTTTTACCTTTGCACCCACAAGAGATGCAGAGTAATATTTGCCTCCCTTTCATTTTATAGCTACTACTTCTCTTCCATTTCACTTTCTGTTTTATTTTTATTAACTTTATTCCTCTCACTTAAAGCTGAGTATCTCTTAATCTTATTTCACCCCATTTATTAATCTGTTTCTAGAAAAAAATATGTTTTTGATACAGTTTAGTAGCAGCTTTATTTCTGCTCTTTTTTTTTTTTTTTTTGTCCGTCTCAGTGCCGGCTTCAGCCCAGTCATAGCCCCCATCACCTCTCGCTCCCAAATTAGCTGTTCTCCCATTTGCCCCCTTGCTTACCTCCCAGGGTGGGGCCACGGCACTGGCCAAGGTGTCACAGACACAGGTCATGTTATGGGAGCCAGCCTGAGAGCAAAGAGGGGTGGCGAGACAGTGTCATGGAGGTGCTACGGCAGGATTTTTTTCCATTTTGCTCCCTCTGGAGCTGGGTGCATGCAATGAGACCAGCCAAGGTGGAACTTGCACGCTCCCATGCATGCTCCCCTCGAAGCATCTGCACTTGGCTCCCCTCATGCGCGTGCACATTGCCTTGCTCCCCTGCTTCTGACAGGGGGCACTCAGGTGCCGGTGCTACAAATCCCCCCCTCCTCAGGGAAGAAGAGCAGTCCTCTGGATGCTTGATCCTTCCCTGCTCCTGCCGACCCCTGGCGGCCCATGCCCATTCCTGAACATGGGTCACCGGCATGGCACAAGTTGTGGCATCCAGTGCCTCAACCCTCAGTGCCACCAGGCCATCATTTCTGCTCCTTTTTCTTTCCCAAACTTTTATTTTCTTTTTAACCTTTCAACACAAACTACTTTTCAAGTTTTTTTTTTATTGTGGTGTAATCTGTTTAATTAAATGCTTTCTACCCTCCAGTCCCAAGCTGTTCAAATGGCATAGTTACTTATTGTTTTCCTTTAGAGTTCTGTGAGTCCACATCATATCCAGTTTTTGGGGTGACTGCCTGGTAAACGTCCTACAAGCAAAACGTAGCATCCCTCACCTGTACAGGCAGTCCCCTCACCTTTTATCCCAAAACTGCATATACCCTGATGCAGAATCATTGAAATAGCTTGTTTATTCATATGGGGCTTGTTGCAATGCATGCAAGCCACTGGCCTGAAGTTTTTGTGTAATAGTGGGTTCATGGTAGGGTTAGAACTGATGACTACATGGCTGTAGGGGCACAGGTTCTTATGGGGAGTGAATTTCCTTCTAAACATTTATTTTTTGCCAAGAAAGACATTCTGAGCTGGTAACAGCTCATTTCCAGAAGCTTCATATTCAGGGATGGTGGGGGGGGGGCAGTACAATACAGCAAATACCATAAAATGCATACAAAAAAATAAAGAACAGTAACACCTGTCTTAGTTGTTTTGTATATTTATCTGATCTGTCAATTAACTGTTGGTTATGATGTGTGTTTTCCCTGGATGTACAGTGTACTGCAGTATTTCTGATTTATACATTTATCTTCTAGGGGAGACATTGGAGTGGTCTGCCTTTTCATAGGATCCCAGTTAATTGATTAAAAAATCTTTTGTCTGTTTTTTTTTTTTGTATCAGGCACTTCACTTACACACGGCATTATATAGTTACATCATTTCCAGCTGAGTGGTATGTTTTGTTATTATTCATCAGGTTCCTTGTTTTGGTTGTGCCAGTTCTATCCCTGATCCTTTATTTTTTTTCTTTTTGTAGTTTCTATTGCAGTCATATTTTCCTTTGACAGCCTCTATGTTTTAATTAGCCCCAATGCATGCTGTCATTTTGCTACGTACTTGCACCCCCATACCTTTCTCATTTTTCTTTTTTTTTTTCAGTTAACTCTTTATTTAGTTTTAGTTACAAGGGTATGAATCAACAATCCGCCACACAGGCAAAACATGAAACATATGCATACTTACAAATGCCAAATGGGAGCAAACCCTGTAACAAACCCCCCAACCCTCCCACCAAACCCTCCCCTACCCTCCCAGCACAAGCTCAAAAAGGTAGTATACCCACCAATACTAGCTAATTTCTACACTCTAGACAGAGAAAAGGGCGTAAAAGGAACCCCAGATCTTATCAAACTTGGAAAGCTGATTCTGGAGGATAGCCGTCATCCTTTCAATCCTCAAACTAGCTAACAACTCCTCCAACTACTCGGTATAACTTAGCTCAACAGAGTCCTTCCAGTGCCTAAGCACCATTTTCTTGCATGTAGCCGCAATTAAAACTATGTGATACCTTCTATTCTTAATGGGTATGCCAGAGACATCACCCAGCAGACATATCTCTGGAGTAAATAGGTCACCCAACCCCAGTAATGGGTTCACATTCCTTTTAATCTCCATCCACAATGGGGTTACTTTAGGGCATTGCCAAAAAACATGCATCAAATCTCCTTCCCCTGCTTGGCACCTAAAACACTTAAAGTCATTCGTCAGCTTCAACCTGCCTAACTTTTGCTGGGAATAATAAATGTTATGAAGAATCTTAAACTGCATCAGCTTTAACTGATCCTGCAAAAGAAATTTATGACAGTTCATCCACAAAACTTTCCAATTAAGCACCAAATCCGGAAAAACAGAAGTCCAGTAAGACCCTTGCCAGGGATTTGAGGAATATACCCATTCAAACAGCACCGAGTATATTTTAGAAATTGTATGTTGTATTCCCACCAAAGGCTCAAGGGAGCCAAAAAACTCCAGCCTAGGATTCGGAACTACCCCACTACCCAGCTGGGCAACCAGTAGGTGCCTAACCTGATATATCTTGAATATCGCCTTAGAGGGCAACCCAAATTTACTCAAAATCTCGACAGAGGGGAGAACCTCCCCCTCAGTTGAGAGAAAATCTCTCACACGACAATCCTCAGGTATAGGCAACCAGGAATGGCCCAGCATTCTATTTCCTAATGTAAAACAGGGGTTACCACAAATTGGTTGTGCCCCATCCTTAAGGTGGTCATATTGCAAAAAATTCAAAAGTTGAGAGTGGGCTCTCACAGAGACCCCAATTGGAGAGTTTCGTAACTGAGGAGGTAAAAATTTAGGTTTGAGATAAAGCAAGGCCTCAGGTCTAAAACCAAATTCCCTGATCAGGGCAAGCTCCACCTGCAGCTACTGGCGTGTAAGAGAGCTGCCCCAAGCGTCTCCACCCTTCGCCCACCTCAAATGCAGCTACAAGCATGGGAGCCCAGAAATAAAGGGCAAAGTGAGGAAGCCTGAGTCCCCATCCACTTAGGCGTCGCTAACTTCGAGTAAGCCATACGCGACTTCCTGTAGCCCCATACAAAGTTGGCAATCATCTAATATTAACTATTAACCCTACCAATAACTATTAACAATATTCCTAGTGAAACCCGCCCCGCCAACGCATCTTTTGACCTGAGGCCAACACATATAAACACATATAGCTACCAATACTTTTTAACAACATGAGTCCAACTACTAGGAAAGTATCTAAGCCAACAATTCTTATTATCATTAATCTAAAGTCCCCTCAACACATACCCAATTACCAAACCCCCTCACCAAAGGTCCCACATACTATAATGTGTTATCTCTTTTGTTAAGCCAAAGACAGCTCAATCAAGTCCATTTTAAGTCCGTTGCTCAGGCCCCGTGCAAAAAAAAAAAAAAAGAGGTTCCAGGATGGACCAGCACCAAAATTAGGCCCCAGTCCATATAGACTCAGTCCATTTTATAAACCAGTTCATGCGTTGAAGGTTCCGTATACTACAACGAGTAGTTCAAAGCCCCTCTGATGAGCGAAACATGCAGTATGGTGTCTTCCAACCATCCCAAAGACCGCAGGTCTTCACCATGCAGTTCCTGACACTGGCTTCAAGAGTCCTTAAACAAATTAGGGAAAGCTGTTTGTAATGCCAACTGGGCAGTCTCCACAGAATCATAGTGCCTCCACTCTCCATCTATCAGGACTTGAAATGTCACCGGACAGCCCATTTTAAAGCGCACACCAGCTGCGATCAGCTTATTGATCAAGGGGTTAAAGGCTGATCTCTTCTGCCGCACTGTAATAGGGATATCCTGTGCAACCCTTAATCTTACTCCTTCCCAATACAAGTCTTTAGTCTCTCTGGCTGTTGTAAAAAAAAACTGTCACTTCAAGTAATTTAAGAAACGAAAAATAAAGGTGCGCGGTGGGGCATTAGGAGGGGGCAACGGTCATAAAGCACGATGAGCCCTTTCGATTATATAACTAGGACCATATGGAGATGGGCCTGTAATCTTCTCCACGAATTTCTGAGCAAATCTGATCAGGTCTGGCCCTTCCTCCTTTTCTGGTAAGCTCAAAATCACTGCGTTGTTGCAACGACATCTCCCCTCTAAATCTTCAACCTTCAGCTCCAGATTGGCCACACGTTGTTTTAACAAAGTTGCCCCCCCCCATCCTCTCAGCATTCCTCTCAAGCAAGCAAATTCTGGCTTCATTATCCACAGTCCTACGGGTCAAATCTTCTAATACAGCTGATATGCCTTTGATTTCACTGGCCATCTCTGTCATCTCCTGTTTAAAGGGGCGAAATTCCTCTAAAAATCTTGCTACAGTTAAAGTCTCGCTCTCCGGGACTCCTGGTGCGGAACCCTGCACTTGTTGCACACTCAAGGCCCTTGGTTTTTTAGAGGCCTTCTTCGGGGATACCGGAGGAGTGTGTTTGGGAGGGGCTTTTCGGATTTCTGCCTCCATCAAGCCCACAAACCATTCCGCACAAACTCTCTTGCTGAAATCGCAAAGACAAATCGTCCGAGGTGGATTTAAACAGGAGAAAGGAGCTATCGGGGAACACAGCTACTCTGTGATCTGCATCACGTGACTCCCTTTCTCATTTTTCTATATTGGTGACTAATACTGTTACTGGTGTGGTCTTACTGTTTTTTGTTTCTTTTTCTGCAGCTCAGGTGTTAACTCCAATTGGAATTTTTTGCCACTACCTGCAACTTAATTTTTCACTCCTGTTTCATGTGGTATTATGTTGAAAAGTGCTGGAAAGTGTTACTCTTTGTAAGGCAGGGCACTTGATCAAATAACTTGTTTTGGCTCATATATGGCTGCAAATCTGCTCTGCAGTAAGCTGTATTTTATTTATTTTTCTTTATTACTATATATGTTATGTTATTTTTGCCTGTGCACCCACCTGAGACACAGAGCAATTGAACACATCACCTACTGTCACTGGAATAGCTCTGTATTTGCCCACCTCCCCTTTCATTTTATAGCTTCTTCTCTTCCATTCCAACTTTATTTTATTTTTATTAACTTCATTCCACTCACTTAAATTATGTGTCATGTGGAATAACTCCCATTGTTATTATTTTTTTTACAAAAATTGTCAATTGTGCAGATGCATTTGTAAAAAATGAATTATAATAGTAAGACTTTTTGAAATGTTACTTGACTTACCATACTCATGTTTGTCTACCCACTTACTCAGTCTCCTACTTGATTCTGTCCTTTTTTTATTTATTTTTTATTTTAGTTGTTTAACCAGGTATAGCACACTAAGCTGAAAGCTTTTTTACAGGAGTGACCTGGGAGCACAAGGAGGTTAAGTGACTTGCTGAGGGTCACACAGTATGCAAGTGGAAGCTGTGGGATTCAAACCCAGGTCAGGTCTGCTGGATGTCACCAAATTTGCAGCTCAGAGCCTTAGACCACTGCGCTACACTGCCTCCTTGTAATTCCTGTTGCTTCATAACAAGGGCTTGTTGATTTTCATATTGTGTGTGTGTGTGTCTGGGGTGGAGCAGCAATAAAAGATAAACTGTGCAATGCCCTCAGTAACACACCTACCTAACACTCATTTCTTAGGCCTCGTACAATAAGATCTTCCTTCAGGAGAACAACTTGTACTGAAAAGTGTAAGATTTACATTGACATTTGGGTATAACTTTTATATAATACTAATTACGTGTGTGTGTGTGTGTGTGTGTGTGTGCGTGTGTATACACTGTATAATAATCTCTAAAACAAGCATTTGTCAATGCCAAATGTTGATTGCATTGGTGTGCTGAGCTCGCTCATTGCCTCTCTGTCACTCGCTCAGTCTGTTTCTCCCAGTGTTGCAGGCTGCTCTTTTGTACTGGGTTCCTGCCTGCATTGGCACCTTATTCTGCCCACTAAGAAATCCACAGCTGTCCCAACAGAGCTGTGTTGAGGTGGCTCACTCCCCCTCTCTCACTCACTCATTCTGTTTCTCCTGGCGCTGCAGGTTGCCCTTTTGTACTGGCCTCCTGCCTCTGTTGGTGGCTTTTTCTGCCCACAAAGAAATCTGCAGCAGTCAAAACACAGGTCTGCTGAGCCTGATGACTCCCCCTCTCTCACTCACTCATTCCGTTTCTGCCGGCGTTGCAGGCTAGCCTTTTGTACTGGGCTCCTGCCTGCATTGCCACCTTTTTCTGCCAACAAAGAAATCTGCAGCAGTCATGAGACAGCGCCATTGAGCTCGCTCACTCCCTTTCTGTCACTTGCTCGTTGTGTTTCTCCAGGCACTGCAGGTTGCCCTTTTGTACTGGGCTCTTGCCTGTGTTGGCACCTTTCTCTGCCCACAAAGAAATCCACAGCTGTCCCGACAGAGTCCTGTTGAGGTTGCTCACTTCCCCTGTGCTACTCACTCATTCTGTTTCTCCTGGTGCTGCAGCCTGCCCTTTTGTACTGGGCTCCTGGCTCTGTTGACACCTTTTTCTGCCCACAAAAAAATCTGCAGCAGTCTCGACAATGCTCCGTTGAGCTCGCTCAGTCCCCTTCTCTCACTCACTCATTCCATTTCTGGTGGTGTTGCAGGCTGCCCTTTTCTATTGGGCTCCTGCCTGCATTGCCACCATTTGCTGCAGTTACAATACAGCTCCATTGAGCTTGCTCACTCCTCCTCTCTCTCACTCATTCTGGGTTTCCTGCCACTGCAGGCTGCCATTTTGTACTGGGCCCCTGCATGCATTGCTGCCTTTTTCTACCCACAAACAAATCTGCAGTAGTCTCAACAGAGCTCCATAGAGCTCACTCACTCCATCCCCTTCCCCCACTCGCTCATTCTGGGTCTCCTGCCGCTGCAGGTTGCCCTTTTGTACTGGGCTCCTGCCTGCACTGGTGGCTTGTTCTGGCGAGAAAGAAATCTGAAGCAGTCTCGACACAGCTCCATTGAGCTAGCTCACTCCCCCCCTGTCACTCACTCATTCCGTTTCTGCCCGCACTGCAAGCTGGCCTTTTATACTGGGCTCCTGCCTGCATTACCGCATTTTCTGCCCACAAAGAAATCCACAGCAATCACAGTAGAGCTCTGTTGAGCTCGCTTACTACCGCTCTGTCACTCACTCCTTCTGTTTCTCTTGGCGGTGCAGGCTGCGCTTGTGTATGGGGATGCTGGCTGCGTTGGCACCTTTGTCTGTCCACAAAGAAATCTGCAGCTGTACCATCAAAGCTCCATTGAGGTCACTCTGTCTCCCTCTGTCACACGCTCATTCTGTTTGTCCTGGAGCTGCAAGCTGCCCTTTTGTACGGAGCTCCTTGCTGCATTGGCACCTTTGTCTGCCAACAAAGAAATCCACAGAAGTCCTGATAGAGCTCCACTGAGCTCACTCAGTCCCCCTGTCTCACTCACTCATACTGTTTCTCCCATCGCTGCAGGCTGGCCTTTTCTACTGGGCCCCTGCCTGCATTGGCGCCTTTTTCTGCCCACAAAGAAATCCGCAGCAGTCCTGACAGCACTCCGGTGAGTTCACTCACTCCCCCTCCCTCACTCGCTCTCTCATTCTGTTTCTTCCAGTGCTGCAGGCTGCCCTTTTGTACTGGCCTCTTGCGTTGGGGCCTTTTTCTGTCCACAAACAAATCCAGAGCAGTCCCAACAGAGCTCAGTTGAGCTCGGTCACTCTCCCCTCTCACTCATTCCATCTTAATCTGTCCAAACACTGATGTCCCACAGCGACCATGCTATTCACCATCAGGAGTGCAAAAACATATTTTAGCCAGGATGTGAAAAATGACAGCAGTACTGTTCATACGGAGGTGTGAAAGAATGCCACTGTTGAAAATGTGGTGTGAAAATAGTACAAATTTTGCTAAGTTACAAGGGTGCATGGAAACAGTTGAATACATGCATGTAACAGTCATGTTATAGAGTTTTGTCACCAAATTTTCAACATAGGGATTTTAGGACCTCTGCTCATGAACAGTGCCACTGTCATTTTCTTAATCTGTCCCAAACACTGATTTCCCACAGCAACCATGTTATTCTGTGCTGCAACTGTGAAACCACATTTCACTCAGGACATGAAAAATGACAGCTGTACTGCTCATAAGGAGGTGTGAAAAAATGCCATTGTTGAAAATGTGGCATGACAATTTTACGAATCTGCAAAGTTCCAAGGGAGTGTGGAAAGTAGCAACACACACTTGTAACACACTCATATGATGGGCTATCATCACCAAATTTTAAACACAGGCATTTTAGGACCTCTGCTCATTAACAGTATCACTGTCATTTTATTAATCTGTCCCAGACAGTGATTTCCCACAGCGACCACTCTATTCTGCGCCACAACTGTGAAAACACATTTTGGCCAGGATGGGAAAAATGACAGCTGCACTGTTCATAAGTAGGTGTGAGAAAATGGCAATGTTGAAAATCTGGAATGAAAATATTATAAAATCGCGAAGTTACGAGTGTGCGTGCAAACTGCGCAACACACACTTGTAACACAGTCATTTTATGGAGTATCATTATCAAATTTTCAATATAGCAATTTCAGTACCTCTACTCATGAAGAGTGTCACTGTCATTTTCTTAATCTGTCCCGAACACTGATTTCTGGCAGTGACTGCGTTATTCTGCGCCGGAAGTGTGAAAACACATTTCCGCCAGGATGTGAACAATGACAGCTGTACTGTTCACAAGGAGGTGTGACAAAATGCCAGTGTTGAAACTCTGGCATCAAAATATTGCAAATTCATGAAGTTACGAGTGTGTGTAGCAACTGCTGCGCAACGTACACTCGTAAAACAGTCATTTGGGGGATTTTTTCCACCGAATTTGCAACATAGGCTTTTTGAGCCCACCTCATGAACACTGGCACTGTCATTTAGTTAATCAGCCCCCAGAGGTGATTCTGTGCAGTGACTGCAAAATCACCTTTCGGGGCCGATTAACGCCATGATAGTTCAAGCATTCATGAGGTGGGGTCCCAAAAACCCCACGTTGAAAATCTGATGAAAAAATTCCAAAAAATGCCCGAGTTATGCATTAAAGTTGAAAACACCCTATTCATTACATTATACAGCTTACCGGCATTTCCTCAGTTCACGGTCAGCTTTGAAGAGTGCAGACGTGTTCTCAGTCCACCGAAGATCATCGCGCTGGACTCCGGAGGTAAGTATGGGGTGGGAAGGCAGGGTGTGCAGTGGGTGTGGGTTGTGGGAGGGGGCAGGCAGACTACGTGGGACCGTTTCCTTTTTTTCAGGTAAAAAAAATTAAAAGACATTGCGGGACGGTTTTCAACTTTACAGAGGCATGTAGCACACTGGGGTGGGCTCCCAGCATGCCACCAGAGGCTTTCTGTTTTTTTTTTTGGGGGGGGCAGCAGTAGCCAACGGGGGATTGGGCACCTCCATCGGCACACAAAGGAATGGGGGGATATCATTATGCTGACAGGGATTGGGCACCCTGTTGGCAGAAAATGAAAGTGGTGGGGGTTACAGAATGCCGATGGGGAGTGGGCTCCCCCCGTCAGCAAAATCAACACAGAGGGCACCGAAGGCGATGGAGATTGGGGGCTCTGCTGGCACATAAACACTGGGGGGGTTATATTGTTTGTGAAAAGGGCAGCAACCTGCCACCATGTTCACAAACAATATCAGGCTTGCTAGATCCATCCTGCAATGACGGGTCGCTCCCTCATTGCAGCGGATGGATGATGCTGCAAAAACGAGGCAGCCCCTGATTGCAGCGGCTGATTTGTCACAAGTTGGTGCAAACATTCCAAACTTGTGTCTCCAGCAGCCTGAAATGGTATTGGAGGAAATGGAATAAGCCTTTGCAGGCTGTGGGGGCACTGGCCACAACAGTGCCCTGCCTGCACCTCAGCAAGCTGTCCCAATATGTTTCTTGCGCTGCGCGCAATCAACATAAATATCAATTAAACACATCAAATGTCTTTGTAAACATGTCTCAACATTGTGTTTATCTTCAAACTTATTGCAACATACAGTTGTCTCAGCAGTGTGTGCAGTTAAGGTACAGTGCCTTCGTGTACAGTATATGATGGCCCCGTTCTGTTGAGTTGATTACTGTAACAGTGCACAGAATAAAATGTAAAACATATAGGTAACTGTAATATAGACAGTGGCATTATTTTTTTCATCTGCCCTTTCTCAATGTACCATACTTTGATTCAGTTGGTGTATGCAATGGCAATTCATGTATATGTTTAAGCCCATGAAACACCCTTATCTAGTTAATGCATTTGCAGCCGTGGTGGCTCTGCCAGTGTTTGGTTTTAGTCAAGATCACAATGATAGTTTTTGAAGCTTGAACACTATCTTTTTCTTTTGCTGCACTGACCCTGTGGAATTCTCTACCTTGTCGGTTAAAAGAATGCCCGACTATCAGTAATTTTAAATCTATGTTAAAAACATATTTATTTTCTCTGGCCTTCCCGGAATGATTGGAGATAATTGAATTGAACAGAGTAGATTTTAATAGTTTATATTTGTTGTTTTAATGTATTTATAATATGTACAGCACCTTGGTTTTTGAAAGGCGTTATAAAAATAAAGATTGATTTGATTTAATAATCTTTTCAGGTGGGCCTGTTGTCTCCAGGAGTTCCTCCTTAATCCTGCCCCATTACTCCTCCATCCTCTAGATGTGGTCTGCCCCTGCCAATCTTTCCCTGACTAGTTTCTACATCTTCCCAAGAGCCTCCTGCCTAAAGTCCAGAACCACTGTCTTCGGGGTCCATTGCTCCCCCTGTCAGTATGAACCCTACAGTGTTGCTGTCATGGAATCCCATTGGTTCCCTGACAGTTACAAACTTATGAAAATAGCCAGCAGATAAAAGCCTTATGGACTGTCTAATATGCTCAAATTTGCAGATTCTCCTGTAAAGAATAGCTACACACTTACCATAAAAGCAGATCTTTGAGAGAATCTATTTCATCAGACCACATCTACGGAACTTATAGCTGTCAGGTACTAGGACCACATGACAACATGCTATGTTGACTCTCCCTATATAAACAGGAGCGGCCTCTTCTGTCCTTCTGTCCTCAGTTCACTGCCAGAGATCGTGCTCAGAGGACCTCTCTTCAGGAAACTAGAAGATAATGCATGTGTCTGCCAAGCAGGTGTGGTAGAAAAATAGCAGGTCAACCTTCATGGAGGACACAGCATACAGAACTGTAGATCCCAAGGGGGATGGAGGGTGGGTCGTCATGGCCTAATGAAAGAGATTCTCTAGATGATCTACTGTTATAGTAAGTATGTAACTGTTTTATCTTCTAGGAAATCTCTTTCATTGGGTCACACCAATGGAACGAGTACAGTACAGTTGCGCAAGAACTTATCTTAATTGTAGATCTTCGAGTCAGTTTCTGGTGAACTTTTTAGCAGTCAGATGGGACCGAACACTCTGGCACCACATGACTTGTGCTGTGCAGTATAAAAAAAAAAAAAAGAAAGCAGTCCCTAGACTCCTCAGTTCTTTTCCTCATTAGTGACCAAACAGAAGTATGAGTAAACATGATGTCTCCAAGGGAATTGAGGAGAAATGTGAAAATTCACTTTTGGAGATTATATACATATGTTACATAGTGTGTATATGTGTGTGTACATATATATATATATGTTATTTATTTATTTTTATTTAAACATTTGGTAACCAGGAAAAGCACACTGAGCCGAGGCTCATTTCCAGGTGCAACCCGGGGATACAAGGGAGAGTGGAATTACAAAAACAGATAAAAATCTGAGCAGTACAGTAGCAGCAACAAGCATAAACAATTACAAGATTCCATGTGAATGGATCCATTAACATATCTGGAATGTTTAGTACGGTATGGGCTGCACACCCAATGACTCACACTGTAGACCAATGGGCGTACAGCCCTACTGATGGTGTCAGTCGGTGGGCGGGGCAGCAGGCAGGTGGGTGCTGCCACCCGCTGCTGACCGGGGGGGGAGCGGGGCGGTGGGGATCAGTGGGCGGGTGAGGGGGGTCCGCTGGACCACTGAGGATATGGGAGACATTTGTTTATTACTTCAGCTCATGATCGGGCAGATAGCAGTCCACTGGACCACCAGGGATATAGGAGACTTTACTCTTTTATTCAAGCCCGCGACTGGGCAGACAGTGGTTCACTGGACCACCAGGGATATAAGAGACTTTTCTTTTTTACCTAAGCCAGCGATCGGGCAGACAGTGGTCCACTGGACCACCAGGTATATAGGAATCTTTTTTATTGTACTAATGCCCACGATCGGGCTGTGGGGCATATTGCCACACTGCAGGGGGCATTGGTCCCCGACGGCTGCTGCCTGGCAGGGCGTCAGGCGCAAGTTATCAGGGATCGGCACACCTGCATGCAAATGGGGCCATAATGACATGCAAATGGCCCCATTAGCGCCTTGCATGCATTATGGCCCCATTTGCATGTCATTTTTGAATATCATGGTAGTTGTGCCTAGTGCAATGGAACTTTCACTAGCGCATCCCCATGATCCACTCTGGCCACTGGCGCTGGTGCAGTGCCACTGTGCCATGCACACTGCAGGTGGCCAGGGTGCTATATTCAATGATGCTGAGCCATGGCGCAGCTCCATTGAATATCACCCAGTCCAAGCCCCTGCGCAACCAAGTTGAGCTGCGCACAAGCTTGTGCCACAGCCTGGTGCAGTTTGAATATCTGGGCCATAGTGTATAAGACAGGCTAAGACAGTGTACATTAGAAAATGGGCTAGTAAATCCTAGCATTCTCATTGGCTAGGACAGTAAGTTTATTAGGCGAATATTTCTTGATAGAGCCTGCTAAAAAATGAGTGCCAGTTCAGGGTACCCCATTACTTGGTATATTATTAGGCATGCCAAATTTGCAAGCTCCATAGTCGCAATTGTTTCCCTGCATGCTTAGCGAGCTATTTGTGACCCGCCACTCTAAAAGGCAATTGATGTACAGTAGATTGTCCAACCAGCCACACAGTCACTAAAAACTACAAAATGTTAAAGAAATACACTAGTCACTGTTTTGCAGCCTCAACAATCTGCCCATACTTTGAGAGAGATACCCACATGCTACTCTCTCCCAAAAACCCGCCGATGTAATAGAAAAACGGAGCCAGCAGCGCATCTCCATACCTGGGCAGAAAAGGTCACAAGTGCCACCACTGCTCCTTGGACTGATCTTCCTGGCAGAATAGCAAAGTGAAACCCATGCTTGAGATCGGCTTCACAGTGAGTTGCCCCATAGTACACTAACAGTTCCCACTTGCCAAACATTCCAAATGCCAGCAACATACCATTTTTTTTATTTATTAAAAAAAACACTTACTGACAGTTTAAGCTGTCAGCCAGATTGGCTTTTCTATTTAACACTCACAGTGCCTGCAGCTCCATGCAGACTACCTGTGTAAAATAAAAGCCGTCAGTACGATCGGCTTTGAGGCAGTCTCTCCCCATGTCCTCGCACTCCCTACAGCGCTGGCCATTCTCTGACTTCAATGCTGAGCTTCATCTTTGAACAGGACTGTAAGGGTGGGGGCATCACATTTTACACTGCAGCAGCACAAAGAGGGAAACAAGGTAAAATAAAAAAAGGCTTTAAAATGTCAAGCCCAGTGAGTGTGTGTGTGTGTGTGGGGGGACAGCTAATCATGACAACCAGGTCAAGAAATTAACTCTGGAGGGGTTCACTAAAATATCCCTAGGTTTAAGGGGAAAAAAGTAGCACTCAAACGCAGGTGGAGGAACTATTTTATTCCAAAAAGCTTAAACAACTAAGTGTTTTAACATTTCATAAGGGGAGTCACGTGATGAGGGACGTGGAGTAGCTGTGTTCCCTTGAGCTCCGCTCGTTACCCGCCCGATTATCTGGCAAAATTCACCATCCAGGACACATCGAGGTCGTTATTGGAGTGTGCAGTGTAGGGGAAGATCGGAGGACGGCAGCCTATGGAGGTGGAAATGAAAAAAAAAAAAAACCCCGAAACACACCCCGCCGGCGACACCGGAAAAGGCAGCCAAAAAGTCGAAGGCCTCAGCCTCGGCGTCATCACAAGGGACGGGCTGTGCAGCAACATCGCCGGAGGAGCCGCTCACTCTGTCTCGCTTTCTTGACGAAATTGCCCCACTGAAAGAAGCAATGTTGGGAGTGGCAGGAGAGCTCAAGGGCATAAAGGAGACGATCGCGGACCTGTCTCGCAAGGCATCAGATAATGAAGTGCGAATTAAGTCCCTGGAGGGTTCCAGGGACAAGGCTGATGTGGCAATAGTTAAATTTTCGCAGAGGATCCAGAAGTTGGAGATTAAGGTGGAAGATTTGGAAGGTCGGAGCCAACGCAGCAATGTTGTGTTCATTGGCTTACCAGAGAAGGTAGAGGGGCAGGAGCCTGTTAAATTCGACCAGAAGATCATGGAAAAAATCGTTGGGCCTTCACCTTTTGGGCCCAGGTATACAGTCGAGAGAGCCCATAGGGCATCGCGGCCACAACCACAGCCTGATCGACCACCAAGGCCCTTCATAGTAAAGTTCCTTAACTACCAAGAAAGGCAATTACTCATGGATAAAGTTAAGGAAGAGAAAGAGGTTTATTGGGAGGGAATGCGGATCAGGATAGCACAGGATCTCCCACTCTCGGTCCGACAGAGAAGGGCAGAACTCCATCCTTTGGTGAAGAGATTGATTGCTGCTGAAATTAAGTTTAGAATGGGGTATCCTGCGAGGTTACAGGTCCCGATTGGTAATGAATGGAAAACCTTTGAATCTCTGGACTTAGCATCCATGGCCCTTCGAGAAGCTTTTCCAGCACTGTTTAAAGAGCCATGACCCGGGTCAAGGGAGTTATAACACCCCATGTTGGATATCAATAAGGGAAAAGAATATTTAATAATGAAGCGAGGGACGGTATTTTGTATGGGACTGGCCAACATCTCTAGCCTGTAATTGGCTGGGGTGTAGATCGAAGATCAAAAATGGCTGAATGTTCTCTGACTGTATATTTCTCGGAGGGAGATCGTGTGGCCTGGACTCTGACAAGCCGATGGCTGGATGGGGACTATGAAAGCCTTACTGACTGATTATATATAGGAGTCTGGGGTATATTCTGGGAGTATTCTACCATCTACCCCCGGCTTTAATTGAGTTAATTGTTCTGATTGTTCTATATGTTTACATGGGCAATGGGGAGTGGTATGTTGTTATGGGGGGGGATTATGTGATTTGAATTTTGAATGTTACTGTAGCCTTTGAACTTAAACAACACTTAGAGGAGTAGTTAACTTAGGGTACTGGACCAGTGGGTGATAGGGGTGCTGTCCGGTAACTGTATAAGGGTGAGTGTTTACTTAAGGGGTGGGTGACTGAGCAGAGGCTAAGGGAATGGGCTGAGCATCCTGACATCATGGGCCATAGTGCAAAGTGCTTGAGGGGGAGGATGGGTGGGCAAGGGGTGAAGGGCAGGAAGAGGGGCAGTTATGAGGAAAAAGGGTAGACTGTTAAGAAGGGGGGGCAACGGTGGGTGGGGGGGACACTAGGCAACTTGAATTGGATAAAAAAAATTGTGTTAGTGCTGTTTTCTTAGACCTAAGTAAGGCCTTTGACACGGTTGACCACGACCTGCTCCTCTCATCACTGAGGTCAGTTGGGCTTGACACCAATTCCATTAGATGGTTTCATGATTATCTTTCAGGAAGAACTCAGCAGGTGAAGGCCGAAGGTGATATATCATCACTCAGACCACTTCAAAGAGAGTACCACAAGGATCGATCCTTGGCCCTATCCTATTTGCAATATATATCAACAACATCGACTTAAAACTATCCAAAGCCACTATACACCTGTTTGCTGATGATACAGTACTGTATGTCAGTCACTCTTCACCTATTACAGCCTGCAAAGATCTACAAACAGAATTCGACCTGCTGCAATATCAACTGCTGGGAAAGAAACTATTATTGAATGCAAAGAAAACCAAGGCTATGTTTTTCTCCCCCCAGATGCAGTCAGGATACAGTATCCCTCTTAACCTTCTGAAATTAACCACTGCCCTTGGTGAAAACCTAGACTATGTCACAAAATTCAAATACCTGGGGGTATGGTTAGATAATAGGTTAGACTACCTAGAACATTTGGAAGAACTGTTAAAAAAACTCAGACAAAGACTTGGACTGTACTACAGAATAAGGCACTTCCTTACAAGTGATTCAAAAAGAAGATGGTCCAGGCCACTTTCCTCTCAGTACTAGATTATGCTGACTTCTTATACAGTCGCTGCCCTACTGTATGTCTGAACAAGATAGATACACTATATCACAGAGCCTTGAGGTTCATCACAGACCTACCCTATAGCACTCACCACTGTCTGCTCTACTCTGCAGTGGGATGGACGCCGCTTCAAGCCAGAAGAGATAGAAATGCAGTATTATGGACCTACAGAGCAATATCGCAGCAGCTTCCAAAATATATCTCTGACTGTTTTTTACAAGCCACATCAAATAGTTATGCATTAAGAAGCATGACCCTTATTACCCTCAAGGTGCCTAAATTCCACTCTCGACATGGTAGATATGCAATTAGCCATGTGTTATCCACTTTATGGAACACAATGCAGAAGACATTGAAATTGAAAAAGCTTATATCTATTTCAGCCTTCAAATACCTATACAATAGGATTTTCAAAGAAAAATGTAGCTGCTTCCATCAACACTAGTTTAACCCTCCATGTAGATATGTAGATACACAATACAAGCTTACCAGCACCTACTGTGAAACTACCTATAACTTACTATCCAGTGCCTTTTCAGATCCAGTGCCTAACCCTCTCTTCCTCCTATACCTACTCTGGATCCTCTTATTGCATTAACTATTAGGATTCCCCCACCCAGTTCACTACCCTTACCATTACTATAGGGTACCAATCCTGCCACTCCATCAGCCACAAAACACTCACTTGTCCCCTAGTACCCATCCTAGCGAGCTGGCTACCTTATGAACCTTATGAATCGTGTATATATGTAATATATCCTTGTTATACATGTCAAATTAATGTGTCCAATATCTGATTTATTGTTTTATTCCTTCTCTACAATTTGGTGTATAATTTGATTGTTATATTAATTATTGTGATCAGTTGTACTATTCACATTTTTGTATTCTTCTATTTAAATGTCCTGAATGCTATATTTCATGTAAATTGAACCTTGACCTTACCAGGTACATCTTGCAAATGAGCCATGCTCAACGATGTTCGCCTGGATAAATAAATAAAGATTTGATTGATAGGCTGTTATAAGGTTTTCTGTCAGCTGGGCATGGAAAAGCAATACATCAATCATGCTTTTAACTGGTATCATGGGACCTGACATGGCTATCAAATTTGGCACTTGGAATGTCAAAGGGGCACGTCATAAATTAAAACAGTATAAAATTTTGAAGCATATTGAGGCGATGAGGATAAAGGTGGCCTTTCTTCAGGAAACACATTTACTGCAGGATGAGGTGAAGTGTATGAGGAGAATGCAGATTGGAGAAGTGTTCTCTTCTCAGGGTTCAACTAACAGTAGAGGGGTCATGATCCTAATCCACAAATCGGTACCCTTTTGCCCTATCAAAGTTGTTCAAGATAAAGAAGGTAGATTTATTTTAATCAAGGGCAAGCTTTATAATCTGGAAATTTTGTTTGGAGCAGTATATGGTCCAAATTCAGATAGTCAGGACTTTTTAGCGGTATTGCAAAAGACATTGTTAGCATTTGCACACTTGTCAATGATAATAGGGGGTGACTTCAATTTGGTACTTGATCCCATATTAGACAGATCCAATTGCAGCCAAATGGCTTTTACACCGGCCATTTTGGCCTTTAATGATCTACTGATTCGTTTAGGTTTGGCAGATGCCTGGAGAGTGCTCCACCCCCAAGCAAGAGAGTATACTTTCCTTTCCCCGATTCATGGATCAGGATCCCGAATTGATTATGTTCTTATTTCCTGGGGGTTACTTAAAGGAATGGTGGGGTCTATAATTGAGGCGGCACCCCTGTCTGACCATTCTATGGTGGAAGTAACAGTTTCCTTTCCCTCTATCACCCGGAGGGGTGGTAGATGGAAGGTAAACAACCAACTACTGAGGATTCCTAAGATAGTCAAGGACCTGACCTCGAAAATAGACGAATTTATAGAGATTAATGCAGGGGAGGAGGTAAGGCCTGATATCCTTTGGGCAGCGCTCAAGGCATATATCAGAGGGTTACTGATTAGCCAGGCGTCTAGAAGAAAGAAGGAGACTAATTCTACTATTTTGGATCTGCTGAATCAAATTAAGACCTTACAGGATGTTCTGGTAGCCAACCCCAAGAAGAGACCGGCTAAGTTAATCAAAGTTAAAACGCTTATCTTAAGTTGCTGGGTGATCAAGCGGAATTGGCAATTATTAAAACAAAAGCCAATTACATCGATCAGAGTGATAAACCAGGCAGTTTTTGGCCAGAAGGTTAGCCAAGTGGAAGCTTCGCCTTGGTAGAGGGAATATGGTCAGAGCAGGATAGGTGCATCAAGACAAACCCAGATGATATAATTCAGATTTTTAGAAGCTATTATGAAGATCTCTATGGACCTATGCGCTCCCCCCCCCGAGTCAGGAAAAGATCTCTTCCTATCTGGAGGGGGTATCCCTGCCAAAATTAGAAAGAGCAGATCAAGAAGTGTTGATTGCACCCATTACACTGGGGAAATAGAGAGGGCAATCAAGAATCTACCAAATGATAAAACACCTGGTCCAGATGGGTTCTTACCCAATTTTTATAAAGTTTTCTCCTTTCACTGGCCCTTTGTTAGCCAAATTATTTCAATATATTCTCTCGGTGTGGTCGTGAAAATATATTTTTGAGGCACTTATAGTAGTGTTGCTTAAGCCAAATAGGCCTCCAGAGAAGCCTGATAGCTACAGGCCCATTTCCCTTTTAAATTATGATATAAAAATTTTGGCCAAGATACTTGCGGATAGGGTTGGAAGAGTAGTGGCAAGGTTAGTAGGGGCTGAGCAAGTAGGTTTTATGAAAGGCAGATCTTCAACAGACCACTTTAGAACACTTTCGCATGTCTTCTCGGCGTCCGAGGGGGCAGAACTACCATGGGCGTTGGTCTCCTTGGACGCCGAGAAGGCATTCGATAGGGTGCACTGGGGAATTTTATTCCAGGTATTGGGTGCATTCAGTTTTCCAGAGCAATTTATTGGTTGGATTAGGTTTTATACGGACCCGTCGGCCAGAATTGTATGCAACGGGGTCATATCTTCACCTTTTCGGCTACAAGTTGGGACAAGACAGGGCTGCCCCCTATCTCCTCTCCTTTTTAATCTTTATCTTGAACCACTGATTAGGCGTATAATCTCATCTAAAGAGATTAAGGGAATCCAAATAAGGAACATACTATTAAAGTCACAGCATTTGCAGACGATCTGCTAATCTATGTTGCCAACCCGGCGACCTCGATTCCTGTATTGCTAGAGGTCATAAGGGAGTTCAGCGGGCTAGCTAACTACAAACTAAACCAGGGAAAAACTGTGGTATACCCCCTTAATAATAGGGTTCTCAAGTCGGATGTGGTTAATCTGGGGTTGGGGTGGAGCCCTAAGTCCCTGAAGTACTTGGGCCTCACTTTAACAACTAACTCTGAAAGATTTCGTAATCTTAACTTAGATAATCTGGTACATACTGTAGAGCTGGATATGAAAAGATGGGCCCAGTTGCCCCTTTCCCTGTGGGGTAGAATAAATGTGGTAAAGATGAACATATTCCCTAGGTTGTTCTACCCATTGTGCAATCTCAACATCTGGCTACCATTATCATGGTTCAGGAAGCTTCATGGAATGCTAGCCGATTTCATTTAGAACTATAAGAGGGCCCGAATGGCCTATGTTAGATTGGCGGCCCCTAAAATGCAGGGCGGTCTGAGATTGCCCCAGTTCGCACTATACTTCTGGGAGGCCCATTTGAATAAATATGGTAGATGGATGTCCTCATCTGTTCTTAACTCTGAGAAGGAATATCTCCCGCTCTGGGTCAACTTGGAAATTAGCCTAATTAAAAGCTTAGGATATAATCCTGAAGCTTTACTTTATAATAATCTTAAACTGGTACCCCATCTTAAGAATACACCTATTGGGGTGTCCCTCAGGGTCCATAATCAAATTTGTAACTTTCTGGGCTACAAATATACTTTGGATGGTTCCCAACCAATCATAGGCAACCCACAGTGGCGCATTGCTAACCGGATGATCACGTCTAAATGGCTGCCTGAGCTGGGTGAGTATAGATGGGTAGACCTTCTCAATGAGGAGGGGAAACCTCATTCGGTAATCAAACTAATGCAAGACTTTAAATTGTCGGGAAGCATGGTATTTAAAGTATATCAACTAAGACACCTCCTTGTCCAAAAGATGGGGGCAAGTGGGCTGACCTTGTCTCGTTGGGGCCTATGGTCTGAACTTAGGCCCTTAATAGGATCCCCACATGCAGTTTCAAAGATATATCAAGTGCTGTTTCAGCATGCCTTTAGGGACAATATAGTCCCTGCATCATATTGGGCCAAGGCCTTCCCTGACGGTATATTTGAATGGTCTTGGATTTGGAGGATTGTTATAAATATATAAGGCAGGATTGTCTTAGACTAACCCAATTTAAAATTCTACAAAATATCTACTATACGTCCCAGAAATTAGTGGATTTGAAGGTGCTGCAGGAGTCCAAGTGTTATAGGTGTGTGGCTCAGAGGAAGCCGACTTGTTACATACCTTCTGGAATTGTTCGAAAGTTGCTCAGTGAGAGAAATTAAAACTAGAGTGGATCCTTGCTAGGAATAGGAAATGTTTACACCTGAGGTTTGTATATTGGGGGACCTGTCCTGCTCTCCGGTAAAGTTGAGGAAATACCATATGACTATGATTTTTATTACTGTGAAGAGATTAGTTCTTAAGCATTGGAAGGACCCAACTAGAATTGTCTATACAGAATGGTTAAGAGAATTGTTAATGAACCTTAGGATTGAGAGAACAATAGCAATATTGCATAATAGGTTGCCTCTTTTTGACAAGATTTAGTCCCAGTTAGAAATCGCCTACGCTTAGTATCCTGCTGTCGGTATCCATGTCACTCAATCTTGCATGGATTGCCTTGTGGGTGGGAGGTTGAGGGGGCCAGTTTTTTCTCTTTGGGGGAGGGGCCAGGGGTGTATAAGAGGATATGATTGTTCATGGGTTGTGTAACCATTTCCGCCTGGATGGCTATATGGATGTTGGGCATCGTAAGCCCCTGCGCCATTACTGGAGTAACATGTACATTATTTTGCATTTTGGGGGTCATGGGGGTGGGTTTGCTATGGGGGCCCAGGGCTTGCGACATGTATATGGCTATATGCAGATGGTATAGTAGTAATTATCTGGTCTTGCTGTATGGGGATGTACAATGTGAGCCTCTGTACCTCTATTCTGTGTAAAAGTCAATAAAAAGTTAATTGCAAAAAAAAAAAAAATAAGTGTTTTAACATTTCAACATATTCCTTTTTTTTAACAAACACACAGAATACAGTTACCCATTTTCTAAGTGCAATAATAACCTCCAGGGTGGATGGTATTTGGCAATACCAGACCTTCCAGGGGTTATAAGGCCCTCTGCCTGCAGCATCGGGCCTCATTAGGCCCCTTGGTGGTTGGTTATTGCCCAATACCACCCACCCTGTTGGGTATTATTGCTTACATAGTAATCATGTGGTTACAAGGCAGTTATAGCAAGTAAGTAAGGCAGTTATATACACAGCAGCAAAAATGCATCTTACTATGTTTACCATGTAGGTTTCAAAGAATAAGTGCTGCCTGTTGACATGAGAGTGCATATTATATATAGGATAAAGTATGGGTCTGGGTGTGTAACGAGAATTTACACACACCCGAGGGGTTTGATGCTACATAAACCCCGAGAGCGAAGCTCGAGGGGTTTATGTAACATCTAACCCCGAGGTGTGTAAATTCGAGTTTCACACCCAGACCCATATTTTATTTTATATAATTGCTGGGTTTCCGTTTTTTCCCCTCAGCAATTGTATAAAATAAAATGTAGCTGTGCAGTCGGGTTCGCTGAAGGTGAAGTGCATGGCCGCAGTCAGCAGTTTCATTTTGTAATTATTTTTATTTTTTTTTATTTTGTGCATAGCATTGAGTAAGGCAGATATTTTTTTTTTTTGTACTTACCGCCTAGTCGAGGTGGTGGTTTGCTGTCCCATAGCGGTTCCCGAGCAGGCACGGTGTGCCAAGCGAGGAAGTACAGCGGGCGATGCACACAGTGAGGGAATCGAAGGCTGCGTTTGCTGTGTAATGAACACTCCTTCATTACGAAATTACTACTTGTTTCCCAGGAAAAAGGAAATCGTAATTGTATATATATATATACACATACAATCATATACACACACACACACGCACACACACACACACACACACACACACACACGGAAAATAAATACAATCTCTACCCTATATTGTAGACAGAATAAGGGAGACAGAGGCAGGGGCAGCATTACCTGCTGCAAGAGATACTCATCTACTGTTATACTAAGTTCTTACACAACTGTACTGTCTTCATTGAGTAAATCTCTTGCAGCAGGTCATGACAGATAGGAATAACTCTCTAGCAGTTATGGGAGTTTAGGATGGCAGGAAAGGCTGTCTTTGTGAAAGACTTTAGAGGACTGTTCGTCCAAAGGTAGTCCTCATTGTGTAAGCCAAGCCCAAAAGATCCAGTAGCCGTATCCCCAAATCCAGCTGCTAATAACCCTGTAAAATCATGCTGCAAAGGCAACTAGTGAAAGCAGCTTGTGCCCACACGGAGTGAGCCCTGAACCCACTCGGGAGGTGCTTTTCATATTATATTTTGTTTTATAAGAAAAAAAACAATACAGGTGGCCACCCAAATAGACAGACACTGCCTCAAAACTGGGTTTGTCCTCATTATTATGGGCGAATGAAACAAAAACCTGTGCTGCTTTGTGTTGTTGCATCGTTTTTTTAACATAAGGTACTGTGAACAAACAGGATGTGAAACACAGCCTCACTGGGAGTGCCATGTTCTGCATAATGCACTGGTAGTTGAATGGTTACTGATTCAAAGTAAATCTTGATGCCACCTTAGGGTAGACAAGTATATAGTATTGGTACACAAGGACATCCTGTCTTTAGGAAAATTCATATAGGACTTTTAACACATTAGAGCCTGTAACGCAGGTATATGTCTAGCTGATGTTACTGCAACTAAAAGTAAAGTTTTCAACATAAGAAATGCAGTTCACATGAAGCTGCGGGCTCAAAAGGGTCTAATCATCAGTTTTCATAGGACAAAGTTAAGATCCCACAAAGGCAGGTGGATTCTCATCAGGGGTTTGAGGTGAAGAAAGCCACTCAGGAACATTCTCATGATCTCCCATTGAGTCAGAGACTCATCTACTATCAGGGAATGAAAGGTAGATGCCATTGTTCACAAGAGGGTCAAAGCCATAGTCAATGAGAGGGCCGAAGTCATAGTCGATGGGAAGGACCAAAGCCACCGTCAACGGGAGCATCGAAGTCACCGTCAACGAGAAGGAAAAAGCCATTGTGAATGAGAGGGCTGAAGCCAATGTCAAAGAGAGGGCCGTAGCCATCATCAATCACAGGGGTCGAGATTATCATTGGCGAGAGGACCGAAGCCCTTGTCAACGATAGGATCAAAGTCACCATCAATGGGAAGGCCAAAGCCATTGTTGATGAGAGGGCTGCAGCCATCTTCAACGAGAGGGCAGAAGCCATTGTTAACGAGAGGGCTAAAGCCATCGTCAGCAAGAAGGCTGAAGCCATAACGAGAGGGTCTTCATTGTTGTCTAGATAAAGATGTCATTGACAACAGGAGTTAGTAGCAACAACTAGAAACTATGAAAATAAAAATATAATATAAAGTGAAGTCTTCGCTGACTGAAGTTGATCTCTGGGAGAGAAGAGTGCAGGTTGCGGAAAAGCAAACAAAGAACTGATGTGTCTGGGGACCGCCCTCTCTTTTATACTGCATGGCACAAGTCATGTGGTGCCAGAGTGGGTGGTCCAAGCCTGACTGCTACTTAGGGTTGGTGCACAAAGACCTCTCACTGTCACAGAAGTCTTTGTGAAATCAATGAGAACCTGAAGCTATGAACGTGTCTGAACAGAAGTAATAGTGACTAAAAATATTGCTTGCCCAGAAAGGAAGCAAAACCCAAAAGTCACAGTTGGCCCAAAGGGAGCCAACGTAAGCCTCAGAAATGCAAAAGTCATGGCCCAAGCTGGGACCAGACTGTGGCTAGAAGGCTTCATATATAGAATGACCCTCAAGAACGAACACTGGGCAACCATACGACCCTCAATAGGTACATGGGTATCAGAAGTAGCAATCAAGTGCACTGTGTTAGAAGAGTATTATAGGCCTGCCTCTGGCAAGAGCAACAAATACTCCAGCACCTGGTTTACTGATTTACAGGTAAACAGATCCACATGATGAGAAGCGATGCACAAGCAAACTGCATCTGCTTCATAGAAAAGTAACTTGGGTGGAAGGCTTTCTAGTGGCTGCCAAGACAAAAGCCACCTTTTGGGAAACTCAAGCCTAACACTGGCGATGTTGTCAGAAGTCATGCAGGGAGCTGAAGCTATTAGGGCTGCTGGTGGACCAAGATGCCCTGCACTCATAATAACAAATCCTAGCACAGGAGTGTCCAATCTTTTGGGGGTCATGAGCAACATTTAAACTTCTGAGTAAGATGTGAGCCACAACAAGGTGCAGCCAGTATCATACCCAATGTGCAGCCCTTATCATACCCAGATTTAGGAGTTAAAATAATAACATGGTCATAGTAAATAGTCAATAAACATATTTGAAGAAGTTACAGTATTTTAAAAACTTTTTCATTTTAAAATAATTATTCAGAGCAGCTCTGGAGCTTTAGATTTCCTTGCAGGCTTAGTTAAAGTAGGCTGTTGAGCACTCAGGGCACTTTTCAGCTCCTATACTTAGACTTTTCTCAAATTTAAAATACTGTGATGTGTTCTTGACACATAACTGACAAACCACTCGAGAGCCACATCAAACTGCTTCCAGAGCAACATGTGGCTCCCAAGCTACAGGTTGGCCACCCCTGCCCTAGCATAATGGCAGAGGTATTGGTAGTCTCACAGAAAATTGCTGTAGTATGTGGAATCAGATTTGCGGAGGTCACAGGGGAACAATGACTATCAGAGTTGCACCCTTTTTGAGCAGAAGTAGCACTCTCTGCATGAGAGGAGAGGAAGAAGAGGCACACAGAAATGGCCCTTTCCAAGAAAGGGACAATGAGTTTTACCACATACTCCAGGCACTGGAGTGAGAGAGCCAAAAGAATCAAGTTTGCAGTATGTGGGAACGAAAAAAGGTTCAACTCTGAATGACTCCGTCGAACAGATGGTCCATTACCAAGGCAGCAATCCTCAGTGTATTCTGGGCTGACCTGCTTAGCTCATCTGCTAAGATGTGGTGGGGCTTCTAGAACATGTGCTGTTAACAGTTCTAGACCATGTTCTTGACCCCGATATCATGGCATCCCCGCACACAGGGTAGGAATGAGTTCCCCTTGCTTGTTGATGTAAACCATCACACTGATGCTGTCCATCTGTATTAATTAAAAGAGGGTCCAGGGATAGGCGAGTCTGAAAGGCCTCTAGGCCATACAGAGCAGCTTGCATTCCCAGAACACTGGAAGGGTACTCTCCACTGTGTTCCATGTACCCTGTGTCTGGTGGGCCCCTTAGTGCACCCCCAGCCCCTCTCCAAGGGATCTGTAGTCAAAATCAGATATGGGCAGAAGAGCATGGAAGCAGCACCCTTTACCAGGTCACTGGGTTCCATCCATCACTGAAGCACCTTGAGGCCAGGAGAGGGTATGAGAATCCAGTATTACATAGAAACATAGAAGATGTCAGCAGATAAAGACCTCATGGCCCATCCAGTCTGCCTTATTCTTCCTTACCTATATCTACACTGGAGAGCCTACATTGTCTTCAGACTTTTCCTATCTGCCTTATTTTCAAGATCCCCCAGTACCTATCAGATGCATTCTTGAATCCTGTAACCATTTTAAACTCCACCACCTCTGCTAAGAGGCTGTTCCATGCATCCATCAGCCTCTCCATGAAGAACTACTTTCTTACATTTCCTCTGGGCCTCCCCCTTTCCACCTTTATATTGTGATCTCTTGTCCTTGAGCATCTTTTTCTTTGAAAAATGCTGCCTTCCTGTACCCCGTTTTTGCCTGTAAAGTATCTGCATGTGTCTATCATACCTCCACCCCCTTTCCCTGCTTTTCTTTAGGGAGTACAAATTTAGCTCCTTAGTAATTTCTTCATAGGACCTTTGATGCAGGCCTTGCATAATTTTGGTTACTCTCCTTTGTACTGTCTTCGTACTCTGTCTTTTCGGAGATGAGACCTTTCAAACTGGACACAGTACTTGAGGTGTAGTCTGTGAGGGAATTTTTATATATCCTAAAGCTATATTTGCTATTATATGCCTTGAAGCTATGCTTGTTTTGTAAGCCATGCTATAACAAAGTCATAATGAATGTAGTAGAAATTTCTGAGTTCATGCTGTTTTTCTACAGGGCTATAGAATGTTACTGAGGTTACTTGAGGTACATTTGTAGAAACAGAAAGCAAGATAAAATGGGGCAGAACTGGTTGTACCAGCCTGAATAACAGGCTCGGACAAAGTATAAGATGACAACATGCTTGGGCAAAGTGTAAGATAACAGCACGTTGAGGCATTGAAGGCAAGCTGTGCGTTGTTGTATGTTGCTATGGTGTGAGTGAAACTCATTGTTTCACTCAGGTCAGATTGACCCACTGGCATATGTATCAAGAAATATTGGGTAAGAAATGAAGTAAGCAGTGGAAAAGTACACCACACATTGGAATCAACTTGTTATTCTGTTTTATGATTGGCTTATACTGAAATGTTGGTATTTTTCAAGATAAGAAGTGCAGAATCTAGCTTATAAAAAGCTGCTGTAAATTGTAATCAGGAAGCTTTCTCCTTTGCAGAACTCCCGCATGCATGTGAAAGATTTGATCAAATAAAGCGACGTTAAGACAAAACCCAGTGGTGTGGTTTTTGGCCCGTGACAACGGGAGCGGTTGCTCAGGTAATACTTACAGTGAGAGAATTTGCAATCACAGTTTTGGCGTAGTCGGCAGGATGAGTTCTTCGGTCCGTGTCACCTCATGATCGGGTTGTTTCCCTTGGACAAAAAGAAGGACATTTTTGTGGAACCCCATCAGGACGTGACACCTAGGGGATGGCAACACTCATCATCACTGTAAGTACAAGAATACCTTGGAGTGAGTGTGCACCATAAAGGACAGGCCTAGAAAAAATGGGAAACAAGGGAACAAAAAATAACCTAGGTCCAGAGTTAGTATTATCTGGACAGCAAAATGTATGGTTGATAAGTTTGGCCAGGATTCGGTCTCTGAGATAGGACAATGGCATAAGTTGACCAGGGGAATATTTCCCCTTATAGGTACTCTAGTATAGATGTACTAAAGGAAGCAAGGATAGCATTGGAAGAAAAAGGAAAGAGCAAACAAAAAAGGTGCAAGGTAGACAGGTCAAGGTTTAGAATATGGGAAAGAGAGGCAGAAAGGCGACATGAAAATCAAGTAAGAGGGTTAATGGTAAAACAAGAAGGGGAAGATACTGAACACCGTAGAAGGGTGTTTCACCATCACGATACCCCTCCACCATATCGGCCCCCCTTCCCCAACTGTTCCGCCGGGACCACAGGAAGGGTGGTGCCGATATCATTAGCAGACAGGCTGCCCGGCTGTGCCTGCTGCCCTACCTGTTCAACTAGCATTGATAGTCCAACCGGGCCAAGCAGTACAACCGCACAGGGCATTCAACAGGCTGCCCAACTGACTAGGGACACCGCCCGACATCCTCCTGTGACTCTGGCAGTGTGGGAGGCCATGTTACAGTCCCAGAGAAAGCTCAGAATCCCTCACACCCGTTCAGTCGGATGAGGAGGTAGGGAGTGAAGAGGGGGAAGAGGACCTGGTTGACGCAGTGGGATCTATGTCACTGGATGGGAAGGTACATGGCAAGGGAGATGGGAAGCCTTGGGTATTTAGGCAAACTAATGCAAGGACTAAGGGTCTAAACCAGGCAGGGTGAAGAAAGAAACTAACACAGCAGTTGCCTTTGATATGTTATCCCAACCCACACCCCGAGGCAGGAAGACTGGCTGCCAACGACCAGCCTGCAGTACCTAAATACATTGAAGTGGACCGCCCATAGAATCCTGAGGAGTTGAGAGAGGCCCTGAAAGATGTACCAAAGCCTCAAGATAACATAGAAGAATATATAAAGGAGTTAACAAACTTAATAAAAATGTATGAACTGTCTATGACTGAGGTTGGAGAGTGTCTTAAATGGACATTAAAGGGCAGGTGAGAGGAAGTAAAAGAGGCCTGGGACCCAGAGAAGCCAAGGGACCAAATTATGCCACAATTTAACACGGTGTGCATAAAACTACGGGAAAAATACAGAGATGTGACAGACTGGTCTCACATCCGGGATACAAGACAAAAAGATGAGGAATCGATGTGGCGATTACAAGAGACGATTGGAGGGGTCTTTAGGCAATTTTCCAGTATTGGCCAGATAATCAGACACCAGCATCAGTTAGGTATGGCTTTTTGCACCGACTGAGTGTGAGCCAATTAGATTGGGAGTTACCACAGTGTGCATTGGATGGGAGACAAAGAAAATGGCGACCCTAGTGCCGTATGCTGAACATGCTGAGAGACAGCAGAAGGAGATACAAAAGGAAAAGAAAGAAAAGCTGGAAAAGGCTCAGCTAATGTACTTTGAGAGAGACAATAAGCAGCCCCAACCGGGAGATGGAAATGGCAACAGAAGAAGACAGAGAGGATGAAATAATGGAGGTTATCCACAGGGAGGAGGGAGAAAAGGGCAACCATCAGAAGGATCAGCAGGACAAAGACCCGGACCGGGAGGTGGTATCATCTGCTTTGCTTGTGGAGAACAGGGACACATAGCAAGAAATTGTGTAAAGGCAAATCAGTGGCAGCGTAATCAAGATTCCGATGCCCTCTTGCCTCCGCCACCACCCCCTCCTGCTCCACAACAGTGGTAGCCAAATCAGCAGCAAGGTTGGGGTGGAAATCCTCGGGATTCTCAGTTCTGCACTAATAATGTTGGCTTTGCCAATGACAGCTGAAGGTTAGAGGAAAGCTTCCCCTCCCCCTTTTCACAAATGCTATGTGCTTCAACAACACCAGAAGGTAGTCCAGTAATAGACTTAATAATCATGAACACCAAGTTGACCTTCTTGATAGACACAGGTGCCTCGATGTCAGTAATGCAAAGAAGCAAGTCAAATGCACCCTTATCCAGTCAAATGGTGACAACAATAGGGGCATCAGGAGTACCACAAAGAGAGCAATTAACAATCTCATTACTGGTTCGGTGTGGAAAAATGGAATTACAACATACTTTCCTCAGCAGCACGACCTGTCCTGTGAATTTATTGAAGGATCTCCTGTCAAGGTAAATGTACACATTACTTGTACCCAGAGGGGTTAATATAAACGCCGGGGTGGGTTTGTATCCATGTTTGGCAGAAAGAACAGAGATTGGCTGTATAGTTGGAATTAACAGAACCAAAGGAGGTGGGTTGGCTACAAGAATGGGCAGAAGTAGTAACACATGGCCAGTTGCAGTTACAGACAGATTTGCATTGTACAACACATTATGCAGTGGGAGGTTGGGACCTAACATATGAGTGCAAAGAATGGGGAAAACAGCCAGTAGAACAGGCCATCTGGGTGTCAGAGATATATGTGGCAAAGGATCATTGTGCAGCCTCAGTGAGGCTGAATGCAGAGTAATTAAAAGTATTCTGAGAGCCAGGGTCATACCCGCACATTTCCATGGCAAGAGAACCCCCTTGAGTGGAAGGAATTGGGGCCATGGGTAACAAAATGGTACAGTTGTGTGATTGGGAGCGTAGGAAGCAAGCTAATATCAAGGGCTGAAACTGAAAATACATAATTAACAGAAAGGTTAACGTATGAGTGGATGAAAGTGAAGTGAATGTGCGAAAGGTTTGTGAAGAAATAGGCATGCAGGAGAGTGCAAGTTGGATAAATGAGTTACCAGCAAAGCTATGGGCAGAATCAAAGTATGATGTGGGATTTCTGAAGAATGCACAACACCTTATGGTCAAGCCAAAGTCCTCTTACAGACCGAATACACATCAATATCCGCTGGGTAAAGAGGCGGAGGAGAGAATAGCCCCAGTGCATGCAGCATTAGTGGAAAGGGAAGTAATCGTCCCCTGCCCAAATGCAACGGTAAATGCACCAGTTTTACCAGTGAGAAAGCCAAATGGAAGTTACTGTTTTGTGCAGGATCTGAGAGTGGTAAATGAGGCAGTACATGTACGTAGCCCGGTAGTGCCAAACCCGATTACAGTATTGTCATCCATTCCACATAATAGCTGTTATTTCACGGTCATTGATTTAGCAAATGCGTTTTATAGTATCCCCATAGAACCCAGTAGCCAGGAATGGTTTGCATTCACCTACAAAAGAGAAAAGTGGACCTGGACTCGCATGCCCCAAGGCTATGCTGAGTCTCCAGCAGTATTCTCAGCTCAAATGAGAGAATCTATCCACTTTGTGGCCCCATCGGCAGTACCCTAATACAGTATGTGGATGATCTATTGCTTGCTGGCCCCAGTAAGGAAGCAAATGAACAGGATACAAAGGCTTTATTACTTTTCTTGCTGAAAATGGGCATAAAGTGTCTCGAGAAAATTGCAATTGTGTGAGAGAGCAAGTAAAATATTTGGGTCATGTGTTGTCTGGCAGTGGTAGAAAGCTAGACCCTAAGAGAATTAAGAACATAACAGCATGGCCACGCCCAGTTACCAAGCAGCAAATTATGTCTTTTTGGGGTATGGTGGGCTATTGTAGAGCCTGGATCGTGGATTATACTATGTTGGCACAACCCCTCCATGAAGCCATATTTGGCAAGAAAATGCAGATGACTGAAGAGATCAGGTGGCACCTGATCTAGAGATCTGTTTTGCGAAACTTAAAAATGTATTGGTTATAAGTCCTTGTTTGGGACTACCAAATTATGAGAAGGGTTTTAATCTGTTTGTAAATGGTAAAGGAGGTTACATGTCAGCTGTATTGACACAGGAACATGGAGGCGGACAGAGGCCCATAGCATATTACTTGAAGCGTTTGGACTCAGTGGTATGTGGGATGGTGTCTTGCTTGCAGTCGGTGGCAGCGGCTACTGAAGCGGTGTTGGCATGCGTGGATCTGGTAGGATTCTGTGCTTTGACGGTGCATGTGCCTCATTCTGTACATTCTATTCTGCTACAAGCTCGCACAGCTCATTTAATGCCTGCACGATTGCTTCAGTATCAAAATGTGTTACTAACCATGTCTAACATAACTTTGAAAAGGTGTACCATTTTAAACCCAGCGACGTTGCTCCCCACCCCGGAGAAGGGGGAGGAGCATGACTGTGGGCAAGTAATTGACTTAGACTGTAAGCCTCGACCGGATACCACTGACGTACCCATCCAAAATGCAGACAGAATTATTTGTAGACGGCTCGGCACAAAGAGACGAAAAAGGATCCCCCTTGGTAGGTTATGCAGTGTGTACTCAAAACTATGTCGTGGAAGGAGAAAAGTTACCCCCACGAATGTCAGCCCAAGCTGCTGAACTCATAGCTCTGATGAGAGCTTGTATAATAGCCGAGGGTAAAACAGTTAACATATACACAGATAGTCGATATGCATTTGGGGTAGCGCATGATTTTGGCACCCTATGGAAACACAGAGGGTTTTTAACAGCAGCTGGAAAACCTATTAGCATTGCAATTTGGTAAAAATCTTTTGTTAGCAATCCAGAAGCCAGAAAAGTTAGCAATTGTAAAATGTCAGGCCCATACTTCTAACCAAGATTTTGTTTCTGCAGGAAATGCTAGAGGCTGGCAGCAGCTGCAAAGGAAGCAGTCTTTCTGGGAGTGTTCAAATTTCAAATGTCTTTGACTGTAACTAACCAACTTGATTTATTCTCAGTAAAGGATGTTGCAACTTTACAACAGTCGCCAGTGCAAAAGAGAAACGTAACTGGCAAACAAACTGTAAATTTGATGCTAGCACTAAGGTGTGGACAAACCCCGATGGCAGGCTCTGCCTGCCCTTGGCAGTATTTCCCTTTTTGGCAAAATTGGCCCATGGGGCCGATCATGTTTCAAAAAGTGGAGTAGACAATCTTATAAATAAACATTGGTATGTTGTTGGCTTTACCGTATATGCTGAAGATTTTTGTAAAAGTGTGTAATATGTATGCAATAATGTTGGCAGAGGACTCCAAGTCCCCTCTGCCTTTTCTTTTCTACAGGACCTTTTGAACATTTAATGATGGATTTTATTGAGCTAAACCGTGGTGAAGGGTATAAATATTGCTAGTGATTGTAGATATGTTTTCAAAGTGGGTAGAGGCATCTCAGTACGGAAAACCACGCCTGTACAGTAGCAAGAGCCCTGATTAGAGAAATCATACTATGGTGGGATTTGCACCCAGCTCTCCAGCGATAATGGCTCGATTTGCAAATGAAGTCATCAGAACCTTGTGTGAGGCACTGCAAGTGATTTCTGAACGCACTGTGCATACCACCCACAATCGGGAAGGGCAGTAGAAAGGGCAAATCAGACATTAAAGCTGAAAATGACCAAAATTATGGCAGATACTGGCCTTAGTTGGGTAAAGGCACTACCAATAGCCCTAATGAGTATGAGGGGAAAAGCTGGCCCCATGAGTTTATCACCTCATAAAATTTTGATGGGAAGACCCCTCAGAATGACAAATGTCCCCTTCCCACTAAACTGAATAACATTGCACGGTTTAGATAATGAAATGATTGCCTACTGTTTATCTCTTAATGCTGTTTTAAGATCTCTCTATCCTAGGGTGAAAGCTATGCTTCTGGTCCCCTTGGAGGGAACCCTGCATAGGATACAGCCAGGAGACTTTGTGATTATCAAGGACTTCTGAAGAAAAAAGTGGTGCGCCCGAGGTGGAGAGGACTGTTCCAAGTGCTCCTGACTACCGCCACGGCCATAAAAATCACAGAGAGAGAGACGTGGATTCATGCATCTCATTGTCGCTTGGTGACAGCCTCTACAGTTGATACCATTGCACAGTGAACTGAGCAACCATGAAAATATCATTCTGTTTTCGTTCGGACTATCACTGCTATTGGTACTTTTGCTATAGGGCTCTGGACACGAGGGGGCAACTGCTCCCGCCGCAGCACAGAGCCATTGCACATTATGAACACTTGGTGGACTTTAATGAACTTACATGCTAATAATGCTAATGTTTCTGATTGCTATGTATGCACTTGCTCTCCTTTCTCTGCAGCCATAGGGCTCCACCTAAAACCCAAGCCTGTAAATAGCACTGAGACCAGCGAGATTCTCAGTGCCATCAGGGGAAGAAACATCACTAATGCCCCAGATTATGCTACAAACAAAATAAAAAACCTAACGCTGTGTTTGGGGCACCGATTTACTGCATGGTACAGCCCACCGAATGATACAAATGTGTCAACCCCATTTTATCTAGATGTTAGACAGCAGAATATATCAGCCAGGCTCTGCCTGTGTAATAAGCAACTAACTGCGAGTTTAGCACCACTGGGATGGTCCACATGCCAATATTGTAGGCACTATAACAGCACCACCAAGTCCGAGTCCACCATAACCAACTGCTCTCAAGCAGATGCCCACACAGTACATCCTGATTTCACTGCCGTGGGCAGTCTGTCAGGTCTATACTGGGTATGCGGGGATAGGGCTTATCTTTTTCTACCTATGGGGTGGACGGGCTGCTGCTATCTAGCCACACTCCACCCTCCGGCCCATGTATATATGTACAATGCATCTGCTATACATCAGACTGTAAGCTACATAAATCAAGTTCAAAAAAGGGAGGTGCCGGATGCAAATAAACGTGTCCCAGTGGGAGAAAAATTTGGGGCAGGAATCTTCCCATGGTGGGGTGTTGTTCAAAACATGCACTACATTTACCAGTTAAGCTATGAGTTGGAAACGTTAATTAATGATACCTTGAAATCAACTGCCTTGCTGACAGCTGAAATTAAATCCCTTAGAATCATATCTTTGCAGAATGGAGCCGCACTTGATTATGTATTAGCCTCGCAAGGGGGGGTGCATTATTATAGGGGAGGAATGCTGCACCTATATACCAGATAACTCCCAGGAACTGGAGCAAGTGATTGAGGGAATAAAAATGCTTCAGCAGTGTGTTCTTAGTGAGCATGCACCTTTATCGCAGGGCTGGGACCCCTGGTCATGGTTCTCAAGCATATTTGGTGACTGGGGCACTATCCTCCTCCACTGGGTGGCAGTAATCGTGGTGGTGATACTGGCATTATGGCTCCTGACTGTGTTGCTCAAATTTCTCTTGCAACGCCTGTGTAGCACCTTATCGCCACATGCCATCACCCAGCTGCACCCCTTACTACACCCCAAGGACCAAGACCCTAGCTTAATTAGTCGGGTGTTCCCATTCTATGATGTACCAGACGTGACTAAGATGCAATAGTTCAGTTGATACAAAGTATCAAAAGGGGGGAGAGTGTGAGGGAATTTTTATACATCCTAAAGCTATATTTGCTATTATATGCCTTGAAGCTATGCTTGCTTTGTAAGCCATGCTGTAACAAAGTCATAATGAATGTAGTAGAAATTTCTGAGTTCATGCTGTTTTTCTACAGGGTTATAGAATGTTACTGAGGTTACTTGAGGTACATTTGTAGAAACAGAAAGCAAGATAATACTGGGCAGAACTGATTGTACCAGCCTGAATAACAGGCTCAGACAAAGTATAAGATAACATCATGCTTGGGCAAAGTATAAGATAACAGCACGTTGAGGCATTGAAGGCAAGTGCATAGACGTTGTATGTTGTTATAGTGGAGGAAACTCATTGTTTCACTCCAGGTCAGATTGACCCACTGCATATATGTATCAAGAAATATTGGGTAAGAAATGAAGTAAGGTGGAAAAGTACACCATACATTGAATCAACTTGTTATTCTGTTTTATGATTGGCTTATACTGAAATGTTGGTATTTTTCAAGATAAGAAGTGCAGAATCTAGCTTATAAAAGCTGCTTGTAAATTGTAATCAGGGAGCTTTCTCCTTTGCAGAGCTCCCCCATGCATGTGAAAGATTTGATCAAATAAAGCAACGTCAAGACAAAACCCAGTGGTGTGGTTTTTGCCCCGTGACGACGGGAGCGGTTGCTCAGGTAATACTTACAGTGAGAGAATTTGCGATCACAAGTCTCACCAGTGACCTATACAGGAGTATCACTGTATCATTCCTTCTGCTGGTGATTCCCCTGCTTATGCAGTCCAGCATCCTATTTGCTTTTTCCACTGCCTTGTCGTACTGTTTAGCTACCTTCAGGACATCCAAAATTATTATCCCCAGGGTACTTTTCCTGCTTTGTGACTGCTAATTGCAGTCCTCCCAGCTGATATTTTGCCCCCAGCTTTCTGTGCCCCAAGTCCATGATTTTGCACTTTGTGTTGAAACCCAGCTGCCATAACCATGACCATTATTCTAGCTTATGTAAATTGCACCTCATTCTTTCTACCTCCCCCCCTCGCATGTCTACGCTGTTGCAGATCAACATCTACAAATGGGCATACGTTTCCTTCCAGTCTCTCTATGATGTCACTAATAAATATATTAATGAGGACTGGACCTAGTACTGACCCCTGCTGCACTCCTCTGGTCACCCTGCCTACTTTAGAGTGGATGCCATTCAATATCACCCTCTGACTCCTGTTTCCTAGCCAACTCTACCAGTTTAACTATTTTAGTCCCTACTCCCATGTTCTTTAGTTTATCAGTCTCCTGTGGAACAGTGTTGAAGGCTTTACTGAAATCCAGGTAGGCCACATCTATAGCTCCTCCCTGATCTACTTCCCTGCTTATCCAGCTTAATAACTCGATCAGGTTAGTCTGGTAAGACCTCCCCCCTGTGAAACCATGCTGCCTTGGATTCTGTAGACCACTGGCAACAAGGTATTCCCTGATCCTTTCCTTCAATAACGATTCCACCATTACCTTGTCCAACACTGACATCAGGCTGACAGGTCTGTAATTTCCTGTCTCCTCCCTCTTTCCACTCTTGTGGAGTGGGACTACATTGCCCTTCTCCAGTCTCCCAGCACCTCCCCTATTTCCAATGACAGGTTGAACAGGGCTGCCAGAGTTGCAGTCTGCTGCTCCCCGAGTTCTCTCAGCATCCTGGGGTGTATCCCATCAAGTCACATTGCCTTGTCCACTTTTAACTGCTCTAGTTTCCTAAGGACTCTATCATCCGTAAAGAGACTAGTGTCCACCTCCTGTCACTTAATGCCCTTGTTCTTTACCAGTGGACCATTTTCCACTCCCTCTTTCATAAATACTAAAGAGAAGTATTTGTTCAAGATGTGTGCTTTCGGCGGTCCTCTGCCACACACATCCCTCCTTCTCCTTTCAGCCTTACTATCCACTCCCTTGGTCTTTCCCTTTTTACTTATGTATCTAAAAAATGTTTAGCCCTCTTTTTTACTGATTTTGCAACAGTTTCCTGTTTCTGCTTTTGCCACCCTAACCACCTTCCCTGCCTCCCTTTGTTTCTCCTGATAACTCTCCCTGTTCTCCTCCCTCTGTGTTCTTTTGTACTGTCTAAATGCACTTTTTTTTTACTCTACTTCTGCTACCTCTTTTGATAACCATAGCGGTCTATTTTTCCTCTTGCTATTATTAACCCACTTGACACACATATTTGTAGCCTTCTCAATGCCTTCTTTAAGTTTTGCCCACTGTTTCTCAACTCCCCCCAGTTTTATTGTCCCTGCCAGGGAGTCCCTCATGCATTCCCCCATTTTCTTAAAATCAGCCCTCCTGAAGTCCAGGACCCTCATCTTTGTGTAGCTCAATTCTTAACCTTTTTTATATTAAACCATACCGTGCAGTGATCACTGGCCCCCAGGTGGTCACCCACTGTGACGTCGGCAACCCTGTCCTCGTTTGTCAATACCAGGTCCAGTAATGCCCCCTGAAGAGCAGGTTCCATGACTGCTTGTCTGAGGAATGCTCCTTGCATGCAGTCCAGGATACTCCTGGCTGTCACTGCAGCGGGGAGGCTCCAATCTATGTCTGGTAGTCTCCTACTAGCAATATCTCTCCCTTGCTAGACATCCTTTGAATTGTTTCTATCAGTTCTTTATCTACCTCTTCTACCTGTGCTGGAGGTCTATAGATCACTCTTGTGCAAATACTGGCCCCTTTACTTGTCTCCAGGGTGATCAACAGTACCTCACCTCCTCTTAGCTCCCCCTGTATTTCTATAGCTTTTATGTTGTCTCTTACATAAAGAGTCTCCCCCCCCTTCCTGCCCACCGTCCTTCCTGAACAGGGTATAACTTGGTATTGCCAATTGGGGCTTGTTTTGCTTGCACACCAGGTCTCTGTGATGGCCAATAGGTCCAGTTCTGCTTCTACCATGGTAGCCTCTAGGTCAGCAATCTTGTTGCTCAGACTACAAGCATTTGTACGCATGGCTCTCCAGGTTATGTTTCCACCTCTCCTCCTTTTTCAGTTTTGCCGACCCTCGTTATGCCCACTACATTTCAGTTGTAATAATTCCATTTACCTTCTTTTGCCCATTACATTTTTCAGTTATAGTCATTCCACCTACCTCCTGGCATTCTTCTTTATTTTCTTCCTTTGTTGGTTCTACTGCCCCAGTATTCTCATTTTTGGTCTTGTGAACTAGTGGAGTGGGGACAGTTTTTGTCACCCTGTCTCCTTCCACCTCCCCTCCCCCGACTTGTTTAAATGCCTGCCAATGTTGCATTCGAACTGTTCACTAAAGACTATGGTCCCCTCCCTGGATGGATACAGGCCGTCGCCCTTGTACAGGCACGCCAATCCCTCTAGGTGGGTCCCCAGTCCCCAATAAAGCCGAAATCTTCCTCTCTGTACCAGTCCCTCAACCATGCATTAAAGTCCCTTATGTGGAGATTCCTGGCCTCCCCCATGCCATAAACAGGCAGCACCTCTGAGAAGGTTACAGAGCTTGTTATCTGCAGAAGCCCCCCCCCCAACTCCCTAAACTCCTCCTATCCCTGCCTCATCCATCACCAGGTCATTTGTTCCCAGATAGACAATGATATCCAGATCGTCCCTCCTAGTCACCGCATTAGCAATCCTTTGGATTCGCTCTCCATCCCTCTGCATTGTTCCTCCAGGTAGGCACTTAACCTCCTCCTCGCCCTCACTACCTGTCCCCAGATCCACATCCCTGACTATAGAGTCCCCCACCAGGAGTTGCTTCCTCCTTCTCCTCCTCTGGGAACCTCTGCCACACACCTTTAGGGATCCCTTATGGAGGACCCACTCATCCCCTCAGGTCTCAACTTCAAGTGCCACAGAGGGACCTTCTCACTCCTCCAAAATAGCACTGGAGCTCTGTAGTTGCACTGGATGGGAGATGTGCCTCTGTCCCACTACTCACATCCTCCCTGAGCTGTTCTACAGCACTTGTGTGCTGATCCCACTGGACATTTAGAGACCACTGAGGGAGTCTCATGTGGAGACTGGCCAGGGGGTACCATGACATTGGCCGCTGTCAGCAGGCCTAACAGTCTCAAGGATGTCCTGACTGCTGTGGACCATCTAGGCCTGTGCTACTAAGTGTTTGGCCCTGTCCCAGGGCAGGAAGGCTAAGCCTTGGGCTGTGTTGTAGACTGCCTCCACATACTGGAGATACATGAGCAGATTGACTGTGAGCCCTAGAACATTGAACATATCTCTGGTACATGCTAAAGTTTGTAAAATCTGCTCCTTGGAGTGAGCTTTTAGTAACCAGTCACCTAGCTAAGGGAAGACATAAGCACGTGCCCTGTGCAGGGCTGTTGTCACCACTGCTAAGAATTTGGCAAAAACCCATGGCATAGATAATAAGCCAAAAGGCGATACCCTGAACTCATGATGGTAGACATCTTGCATAACCAGGGAACCAAGCCCATCCCCTACCTGCAGCAGTCCGAACGGGTCCTACAGAGTAACCATTCTGAACAGCTTGTGTTCGATAAAAAAAGTTCAGAGCCCAGAGATCTGGAGTAGATCATAGATCTGTTGTCCATTTTTGGACTAGAAAGTACCCAGGGTGTCCCTTCAAGATAGCGAAAGCAAAATGGCGTGGTAAAAAAAAATGCATTATCATAACAGCATGCGCGGGTCCGGAGTCTTTTCATTTAATCTAGCATAGATTTGGACCGTGCAGTTTTCTACTGACCTTGCAGTGTGTTTTTTGCCTATGCCATTTTGCTTTTGATGTGTTGATGTGGAACCAGTACTCAGAAAAAAAAACATGTTTCTTTGTTCCTAAGGAACAGGTTATACAGTCCTTCTCTGAAGTAAGAGTAGAACTGCCTCCAGAAATGGTGTGATAAGTTTTGGAGAGTAGTATGAAAACACTGGTGAATGGGCTGGAGACCATTCTAGAAATTCCAGAGCATGTCCTAGGGTTACTATTTCTAGGGCCCAGGCATCTGACGTCAGCACCCTCCACTGGTCCAGGTGGAGGGAAATACAACCCCTGACAACCACCTTTTAAGGCAATAGTGGCTGGGGGTTGTAAAGAGAGTCAGGCAGAGCCAGTTGCTGTGGCTCCTGGCACCCTACCACCCATAGCTTCTTCTGAGTGGGCATCTGAAGTGGTTCCCAGACTAGGCAGGTCTCCTGCTGCACCACATTAATTCTTGGCATTGGGCAGTGGGACAGCATCTAGCACTGGCCAGATGAAAACGCATTATCTGTCTACCACTTAGCTGGTGCTGAGAGGAGGGGAAATGGACAGATCTTAAACTTCTGCCTGAGCCTGCAAGTTAGCAAAGCTGTCTTAGGCATCTGCCTAAACAATTTTATACCTTCTAAGGGGAGGCTGTGAGAATGGACTGTTGCAATATGTGCACAGCCAGACATCATGAGCCAGAGGTATCTCCTGGGGCATATTCCCGAAACAACTGCCCTGGCAGAAGCATCAGAAGTATCATATGCCATATGTAGGAAGTGTATACTTATGTTCACTTTGCTTTAAGAGCTTTAAGGTGCTCCTGCTTAGGTGCAGTTTCTGGGAGGGCTTGAGAGGCTGTATCAGCTTGCCTCCTGAGGGTATTTTGACATTTGACCATATGGACATGGTAATTTGCTATGCTCAGGTTCAGAGATGGCTGAACCAAATGTTCTTCTGATCAGGATATCTAGCCCCCTGGATTCCTCATCAAGGGGGAGAGACTAAAATCTGGTCTTATGTCTTAGATATGTCATGTGCAGAATTTATTACTACAGCGTCTCCCTCAGGTTGTCCAGCAGAAAAAGGTTTACTAGAAACTTTTTGTTTGCCTTTGCAGATATGGCAGGGATCACATCAGGCCTATGTCAAGCAGCAAGGGTGAAATTCTCCAAGGCTAGTAGGAGGGCAGGGATGACACTGGGGGAAGCAGGCAACCCCAAGAACTCCAGCAGGTTTTTCTTGATGGCCTGTCCCACTGAAGCAAGCCCCATGGCAGCCTGCAAGCACTGCATCGTGATTATAAAAGAGGGGACCTCAGGGAGACCTGGGTGTAACATACTGGATCCTCACTCCCTGAGGGCACAGTAGAACTAGAACTCTCATATGTGTCAATTCAAATGTGTCAATTCCACCTTGAACAGAATGCATCTCCAAGGGGCTAATGAATCCTTAAGAGTTCCTTCAAGTAGAATTGACACATTTGAGTTTAAAAATGAGTGGGAAGAGGATGCGAAAATCTGCACTATAGTATTTATTCAATTAATTGTCAAAGCAGATACTAACAAGCAAAAACAAATCAGTGCTGAAATCAAGACTGTAAAAAGCACTTTAAATGATTTTGTAAGGGAGCACCTTTTTAAAGAACTTGATAGTGAATTGAAATTTAAATTGGAAGCCTACATAAAGAAATTGATTTAACGTAAACAAAACAAGTTGTTGTGAGATGAAACCGACAAAGAGAAATGGCTGTTTTTTAGCTGGCCTCATGAAGAATGAGATAGAAGCAACAGCAGAGGCAAATCTAGGTTTCAAAAAAGATGTTTCAATCGAAATCACAGCAAATTTCAATTAGAGACTGATGAAACAAACAAAGAAGGAGTTGTGTCTGAAACAAATAATCAATCAGACAATGATCCAAGAGCTTTTTCAGACAATTGGCTGATGGATGTGTTAGCTCCAGCAAATTGGGAATGAAGACAAGGCGGGGCATGAGAGGCCAGAGGAAACAACACTACTCCCAGTTGTTCTAGGAGGAAAACAGCAGGCAGAAAATGAATGTCAATGAGAGCTGTCCATTCCACAGATTCAAGCTTTAGAAGGAGGCTTAATGTTTGTTCCAACACCTCAAGTGAATTATTTTGACATTAACATTGACAACCCAGCACCCATCAGCAAGTTCTCTATGAAGAGATCCAGGTGCAACTTCAATGAACATGCCTACCTAAATGAGCTTAAGTACTCCCCTGAGTGGCAAGATTTCTACCTGGCCAAAACGATTACATCAGCTTACAATATCTTCCACAACATTCTATCAAGGGCCCTTAATAAGTATGCTCCCTTATTAAAGTTCGAACTAGGACCAAACCTGTAAATGGTTCACCCTCAGATCAAGTCCTTGCTTCTAGAAAGAGATAAGCTCTGGAAAAGCACGAGACTGAACACTGCAGAGGATTGGAACCAGTTCAGGAGACTACAAATTTATGTACCAAAACAATCAGAGAATCAAGACCACCTTCTTCAAATCTGAACTCGACTCTGCCACAAAGAGCCCAATCAAGCTCTGGAACACAATCAGTGATCTGCTAGGCCACCTCCCGGGAAATTCACTCCCACCAAGATTACTCTGGCAACTTGACTATAAACCGAAAGATGGATATACTTGACTTATCTCAATAACCACTTTGCTACTGCAGGCATGGCATTTGATAAATCCCCTGCAAACATACTTCGCCTCCCAGACTGCCAGCCAACTGTCTGAAACTCCAGATAGCTTACGCCTTTTTCTCACTTCAACCTGCCACACTGAAAGAGGTAGAGGACCTCTTGCTTCAGTTGGATACTAGAAAAAGTGCTGGGGCCGACTCCCTTGACCCTTACTTCCTAAAAATTGCCTACCACGTACTAGCGATACCCGTCACCCACCTTTTTAACTTATCCCTGTCTCAGGGCACCTTACCACCTATATGGAAGACAGCACATGTCATACCACTGTTCAATTCAGGTGACCGTGGCAATCTCAATAACTACAGGCCAATATCCCTCCTTCCGGTCCTGTCCAAGCTCCTAGAGAAAACTGTAAATGCACAGCTGAGGACTCACCTTGAGTCTAGGGAACTGCTAAATCCTATGCAGTCTGGATTCAGAGCTAAACATAGCACTAACTCAGCCCTCGCCAAAGTTACTAACGACTGGCAGCGTAATCTTGAGAGCAAAAACTTTATTTGTGCTGTTTTCCTTGATCTAAGCAAGGCTTTTGACACCGTTGACCATAGTCTGCTCCTCTCCGCCCTTCAAACCATAGGTGTGGACCCCTCCTCTCTGCGTTGGTTCACTGACTATCTTACAGGGCACCTTCAACAAGTTAAAGCCGAAGGAGGCCTGTCCCCCTTAAAAACTCTGCAAAGTGGGGTACCTCAAGGTTCTATATTAGGGCTCTTACTTTTTGCAATCTACATTAATAACATCGACTACTGTATAAAAGAAGCCAACATCCATCTGTTTGCAGATGATACAGTTCTCTACATGAGTCGCCCAACACCTGAAGCTGCCTGCAATGACCTACAGTCAGAATTCAACCTTTTGCAAAGCCAACCCTCCAAAAAGCTACTCCTTAATGCCAAAAAACTAAAGCGATGGTCCTCTCCTTTTATCCAGACAGCTAACCCTGTGTCCAGTGGGACAGTTCCCAAATTACCACAGTTCTAGGTGAAAAACTAGAATTTGTTACAAAATTCAAGTATCTGGGAGTTTGATAGACCAAAGACTCTCCTTCATTGAACATATCGAGGACTTGCTAAACGACTTGCAAAGGCTTGACTGCTTTTTAGAATCAGCCAATTTCTCACCAGAGATGCCAAGAAACAACTGGTCCAATCCATTTTCCTATCATTGGTTGGATTATGCTGACTTCCTCTACAGCCAATGCCCAAACTCTTACATGGCTAAACTGGACACACTCTACCATCGAGCACTGAGGTTTATAACGGAACTCCCTTCAACACATCACTGCACCTATTCATGTGCAGTGGGATGGACATCACTAAAGTTCAGGCGCCAGAACGCCACTCTCTGGACCTATAGTGCCATCTCTAATAAGCTGCCTTACTATATCTCCTGCTGTCTTCCCCTGAGTATAATTGGGAAATATCGTTAAGAAGTTACTCAGCTATTACACTTAAAAGTACCCAAAGCAAAAATCCCACTTGACGGGGCAGCCATAAGCTTTGTGCTACCTACCTTATGGAACGATCTACAAAACCCCTCAAATTAAGCACTCTAATCGGTATAAATGCTTTCAAGATGCTTTATTTCCGTACAATCAGAGAAGTATGTAATGCTTCACCCACTCAGACCAGTACTGGTATATATAGCCATGTTTGGACCCAATTTTGGCACTGACCCCCCAGCTTGCTCCTCACCAGCCTAATTGTTCTCTTATCCCCTGTCTTATCAACACTAGGCCCATCCATCCCTTATTCTTCCTTTTCCCAACCTCGGATAGGAGCTCACTACCCTGGATTGTGACATCCTATCATGCCCGTGCTTTAGCATTCAATCCCGGGGCTCACACATACTCCTTTTCTCCATCCACCTTCTCTACATCCAGCTTTACCAACTCCTTTCTGTGCACCGTGCCCTCTTAGGCTTTCTCCCCCTACTTCCCTCCCTCTCTTCCTCCCTACCTTCACCTCTACCTGGTGTATATTTTTAATTTTTTCTTCCATTACTTCCTCCTGCAACCTTAGATAACCTGCTTTATCTTCCTATAGACACTTCTATGTATGTAAATACCTTGTAATCTGTACAATATCTGTATAATTCTATGTACATATGAACTTCTTTTTCTTCCTCTCTGTAAATAGTATTATCTGTATTGCCTTGTAAATACCTTTGTTGACCTGTATATACAATTGTTCATGCTCCACCCAGGTCCATCTTGCAAATGAGCTTCTGCTCAACGATGAACGCCTGGTTAAAAAAAGACTTGATTGATTGATTGATTTAGAAAATGGGCTTTAACATGTAAGAAATGTCATTGGCTGGCAGGGGTACATTAACTTTCAGTGAGGGCACTCAAAATAACAAGACACATCTATGACAACCCACTGAAGTATCCTAGTGCCCACCCTGCACCCTAATTGACTACAAGCACCTCATTTAAACTTCAGATCGCCACCATTTTTTTCTCTCGTTTAGCGAGAGCTACTGTTCCCCAAATACCAGCAGCCTAACCATATGCCACACAACCTCACCTGGGTTCATTTACAACCAGATTTTTTTTTCATTTTTTTTATTACACTACCTCTTCTCCGACCATGCTTTCTCTCCTTCCTTTCCCAATACCACCCACCCTCTTGGATATTATTGCTTGGTTATTTAAGTTTTTCAGGAAGATAAAACTCAACAGAGCTCTACAGCAACACTGAAGTATCAGTGGAGATGGATTCAACAAAACACTATGTCAGAGCCTGCAAATTCCAACTTAGAGGAAAGTATAACATTTGATACTTTAAATGACTTATTTCTAGAGGTGAATGACTATGAACCATCAGAAAACTTGATTGTAAATTTGTCAGATAACACTGGTGAACTAAATGTGACTACTAATATAATTGAAAATGATATTCGGAATGAACGCAAAAGATTATTTAAACCAAACTCAAGTTTTTGTCCAAGGACTTTGAATCCTGACATTTTGGTTTATGAAAAAGATTGTACTGAAAGAGGTTACTGAATTTCTTAAGACTCAAGGAAAGAAAAAACAATGGTACAATTTGAGTCGCCAGCATGGAGTCGCATTAAAGCAAATACAGAACTGGGAAGATGTGATTGCAAAGTTGACCAATAAAGGCAGCAATATAGTTCTGCTAGATAGATTATAATATGTGGAAACAGTCAATAACATTTTAACAGATGAATTGAGGTACAGAAAATTATCAGGTAATCCGATTAACAAATTTAAGGCAGAACTATTTGAACTACTAAGTGATGCTAAAACCTCTGACAAAATAACATGTAACAAATTTGATTTTCTGTGGCAAAATAATACAGCAAACCCCAGTTCTGCATGCTCCAACAAAAATTCACAAGAAACCAGTTACTCCACATGGTCATCCCATTGTCTCTGGGGTGGGATATCTAATGAACAATGTGTCAGTGTTTATACATGTTTTTCTTAAAAAAGAGTAAGCAAATTGAAATCATATCTCCAAGACACTGTGGACCTATTATTTAAATTACAGGATATCATTTTACAAAAGCAGTTTACTTGGATAGCAACAGACTTTGTACAATTACACTCTTCTATCCATAATCATGATGGTATTACTGCATGCAAATATTTTCTCAGGAAGCAGCTCTGCATCACATCCAACAACATTTCTAATTGAGACTATCAATTTTAACTTGGCACATAATGCTTTTCAATTTAATTCATAGCATTATTATTAAATCATGGGCACTGCAATGGGAACATGTGTGGCTCCTTTGTATGCAAATTTAACATTGGCCTGTGGGAATTGGAAAGTGTTCTTTTGGAGACCTTCCCACACGTAGATAACGTCATCTTTTGGTATCACTTTATTGATGACGTCATCTGTGTATGGGGGGGGTAGATAGGAATAGAATTCCAGAGTTTATTGCTTGACTAGGGGACGGTTCTTTGGAATTGAGGTTAACCCATCATGTAAATGAAAACTCTGTTTCATTTTTGGATGTACATCTAGAATGTGTTGATAGTGAGCAAGTAATCATGAAAAACTGTAGAAAAGAAACCACATGCAATTCATATTTACATCCGGGAAGTGCTCATCCCAGCAAATTAAAGAGATCAATTCCATACAGCCAAATGCTCCGATTGAGAAGAAATTGCAGCACAATGGAAGATTTTAATGTCCAGTCAGACAAAATGATAAGCAGATTTTTAGACAGGTGGTATTACCAAAAGCTTTTACAATATATCATACTATCATACTAGATGCCAGTGGAGTAGGCCTGTTGGTCTATCAAGTCTGCTCATGCTTCAGCACCCTGATTGGGTACCGTAGCCCTCTATCTGTCTCCTTTCACTGTTACTCCATCCCTCAGTCCTGCTCCCCCCAGGCAAACCAGCCTCTGCTTTACCCGTTGCCTATACCTGTCCCACCCTCTCTTGAATCCTTCCACCATAACTGCCTGTACCAGCTCCCTGGGCAGCGCATTCCATGGTTCCACCACTTGTTCTGTGAAGTACCTCCTCCTCTTTTCCCTTCTAATTCTACCACCCTCAACCTTCCAACTGTGTCCTCTGGTAATTCCACCCTCCTTCAGTCAAAAGATCCTATCTTGGTTTACCTTATTTACACCTCTGAAGCACTTGAAGACCTCAATCACGCCCCCCCTAGTCCCTCCTCTCCTCCAGCGAGAACAGGTTGAGCTCCCCTAGTCATTCCTCATATGTCATATGCCCCAGGCCCCGGATCATTCTGGTTGCTCTCCTCTGAACCCTCTCCAGGAGTTGGATTTCCATCATTAGATGTGGCCTCCAGAACTGCACACAGTACTCAAGATGTGGTCTAACCAGGCTGTTGTACAGTGGCAAAATCACCTCCCTATTCCTTGATGTAATCCCCCTAGTGATGCATCCCAGCATCCTATTTGCCCTGACAGCAGCCCTCCTGCACAGCTGTGAGTTATTCATGTTAACATTCACCAAGACTCCTAGATCTCTTTCTCCTGCTGTGGCCTGCAACTCATCCCCCTTCCCCAGGGTGTACACATAGTTGGGGTTTTCCCACCCTAGGTGTAGCACCTTGCACTTGGAGGAGTTCAATTTCACTTTCCAGGTGCAGGACCACCTATCCAGAGTATCCAGGTCTTCTTGAAGGGCCAAATTCTAAATAAAATCATTATAGAAGGACCACAAAATAAATATGTGGATAGGATTTTAATTCACCAACCTGCCACCATTTGGAATTTATTTCCCCCCAATGTAAGAGAAATTGGAAAATACTCTAAATTTGTTTATATTATAAAAGATTTGAAGACCCACATTTGTAATAGCTAAATGCTGTTCTTACGCATTGTATAATTTGATTAATGTGTGCACTTTTCCCCCAGGAATTGACATAAACTCTAAGGGGGTGTGGACCTTTAGGATGGGGAGAATCAAGGGAGGGGAAATTTCCTTTTATTGAAGGATTGTTGATGCTTTTTACATTCTTGTTCATATTGTTGCTATATTAGTAACATTTATGATTCTATGTAAGTGTCTGTTCTTTGTGACATACTGGATGTTCGTATGTATTATCCTAGATAGATGTGGTAACTATAGTATGTGTTTTTGGTTTTTTTAATATGTTTACACAGGTCTGTCTTGTAAACTGGACCACTGGTTCAAAATGACATGTATTACCTGTATAAAAATAAACTTTTACCTACCTACCTAACTACCTACCAATCTCCCCTCCTCTACTACCGCCCCAGTTTAGAGTCATCTGCAAAAAGACTAATTTCATACCCAATGCCTTCCCTGATATCAGATATGTAGGCATTAAACAGGAGAGGCTCCAGGATTGATCCCTGTGGGACCCCACTTATGACCTCCCTAGGAGGTGGCACCTCCCCTCCGACCACTACCCGCTGAGTGTGACCTGGAAGCCAATTTCCAATCCACCTGACTCTCAGTGGGCCTACCCCCAACCCCACCCCCAGCTTCTCCCTTAGGCCAGTGTGAGGGACTGAATCACATGCCTTGCTGAAGTCCCGAACAATACATCCACTGGTCTCCCCATGTCAAGTGCTGATGTCACCCACTCATAGAACTCTACAAGATTTGTTTGACATGATCTACCTGGCACAAACCCATGCTGCCAGTCATCCAGGTAACCCATCTCCTCCAAGAAACCTTCAAGCCTCTCCTTAAGTATGCTCTCCATTACCTTCTCTACCACCCATGTCAAACTGATGGGTCTATAGTTTCCTGGCTCTTCTCTCAATCCACCTTTATGGATGGGCACAACATGTGCCTGCTTCCAATCCCTTGGCACCCTCCCTGTCTGGAACAACAAGTTAAAGAGATCCACCAATGGCACAGCCAAGACATCTGCCAACTCCCTCAGTACTCTGGGATGAACAGCATCAGGCCCCCAAGATTTATCCTTTTTTAGGGACTGGAGGGCTTCCCACACCTGACCAATAGGAATATCAGCATCTGTTCCCCTCCCCCCATTCAGCAGAACCAGTCTGATATCCCACCCCGGCCTACCTCCCCCAGCAGCTTGTTCTTCAGCAGGTACACCAATAGTCAGGTCTGTTGCATCTTCTGTGTCCTTCAACCCCTTTTTTGGAAGTCCCCCACCCTCCTCCCTTGTGAACACTGAGGTAAAGTACTCATTCAGTACCTCCACCTGCTCTCCAGCCCCTTCCACCCACCCCCCAGTTGTCCTCAACCTACTGAACTGTCCCTTGACCTTCCTCCACTCACCAATATACCTAAAGAACCCCTTTTACCTTCTCTGTATCCCCTGCACCAGCCTCTGCTCTTTCCAGGCCTTTGCCCCCCTTATCACTCTGGTGACTTTCCTGGTTGCAAGGTGATAGTTATCTCTATCTCTCCTCTCATTTTTTTGTACCTACTGTAGGCAGCCTTCATCTCCTTTACTGCCTCCTGGACCTCCTTGGTCCACCAGCATGGTTAACGAGATCTACCACCTGTGGTCGCAGATTCTCTTTACTGTCTATACTTTACCTTAAATTCTATATACTCAATAACCACACCCAATGGTTATTCCAATAAACTCAGTTTATTGTCTGCACACATATATGTGGGAGCCTCAGCTAAAGGAAAGAGCTCCCTGAACAAAGGTTTACACAGTATTTTATAACACTCTTAGCACCTACACATTTTTGTTACAGCAAATAGCATTATGAGTCGTGGTACTGTCTCTAGACCCCCACTCTAATTTTCACATACCTTTCCCATATATAGAGTTGTTTTTCTCAAACCTTGCTTCTTCTTATCTCAAACCTAAGGAGCTGGTTTCAGCCAGCACGAGTTAGTGTTTTTCTTCTTGCCTTGCAATTCATATGAACTTGCAATGACCCTTAGCTTTCACTCAGACTTGGCTAATATTTAACTACCCCAGCAGCTCTACCTTATAGTACACTGTAACACACTTTGCTTTATATGTATACATGAAATTAAGATATATAAAAGAAATTCCTCCACACTCCCCCCTTTTGATACTCTGTATCAACTAACCACCCCCCTTTTTATCTATATGATTTAAAACTGGTTGCCAGCATAAAGATAGTTACGGCATTTATAAAAAACATGCTGTTTTGGAGTTGATACAGAGGTAGTTACAGATGGAATACAAATGGTGAGTTTGTAAACACAATACAGAACTGAGGGATGTCAACACCACAATTGAAATATGTGAGAAAAAAAATGCTAACACGTGACACCACATATAACACAATATAACATAACAATTTTGTTGATGAAAAAGAGCTTATTGAAAGTGAATAAGGTAGATGCTACCTTGTGTTGAGGTGTGGCACACCCTGGGAGCTTGATTGAAGAATCTGTTGATAATGTCTCTTGACAGATAAGTCTTTATAAAACATAACAGTCCATGAAATTAACAGTTCATAAGTTCATATAAGTATCCACAGGTTGATGTAGTTACAGTACAGATGAAATGTCATTTGCAGAATGGTGGTAACCCCACAAGGCATATGGGGCAATGCAGACAGTAATTTAAAAACAAAACACCAGCATAGTAGAAAAGTCAGTGTTCATTTTGCTGGCTGGCTGATTAGTAGACACACTGGCCAGGGGTGCATTAAGTCTTTTAATGGAGTAGTCACACACACACACTGGCATGGTATTTGTTTTGTCGTAGTTGATTACACCCCAGCATAAAGATTAACAGTCCATAAAAAGGTAACAATTGACAATAAACCATTAAGAACACAGTCCATAACAGAGCAATAGGGTTGTAGAAAGTACCAGCCATGTTTGGAACAAGCGGCAGTGAAGAAAATGGATGTATTGCTTGAAGGTCAATTGAAGCAGAATCTTCTCGCTGGAGTTGGGGAGTGCCCCTTCCCCAGACTTAACTTTATAGTAAGCAGAAACAATAAGCTTGATTGCAGAGTCTGAACTAACTGGACCTTCTTTAGTTGATTTAAAGTTTTACAAATAGGTGTAATTTTGCTGAAAACATTACACTTGCAGAGGTTACTGCTGTTGAACTTGAAGATTTTATGTGTGCCACACCGTGGAAACCTGCAAACTTGCAAAGTGTGTTAGACACTGAGTTAAAAACACATAAATAACAATCTTTTAAACCATTTACTTTTTGTTTTGTAAAGAGTGGTGTGACAGAGCCTAAATTCTGGCAATTAGAAAAATAAAAAATAAAAATGGGACATTAACCGCACACCTGGGGGTGCAGGCCGAGGTTCAATTATACCATTTGACCATCTGTAAATTATGACAATGTTATGGTTACCTCCTGCTTTTAAATCACAGAAGCAGTTATGACAGTGATGAACATTATTTCCCTGTCTGTTGCAAGCAGGTCTGAGTTATAAAATCTTGTAATGTTACAATAACATGCTTCAAACATATAGTTTATAATAATATGCCTTTTACACAATGCAATTAGTGGGACAAATACATATGTTGTTGGCCTATGCCAATTTAATAACAGTGCCTATTGCACCTGTGACAAGTGAAAAGGTTCATCTTTTTACCCTGTATAGTGAAATACTCAAAGTACTGAGTGGGTAAGGCTTGAAGCATAGGTTTGGAGTTTAATCTAAATTGTGCATATTATAATTGTTAAAATGTAAAATGACAAAACCTGCATAGAGTACACTCATTCTTCATGGGTACCTGTGAGCAATAAGACAAATGGAGCATTAATTTTACTTTTGGTTTTGCTTTGGAACATATTGTAGGGGTGGGTCAGCAATGCTGGCCCCAGTATTTAGGGTTGGTTCTGAGCATTAAAAACAATTATACATGTGGAGCACTTTCCTGAATACATACATGCATGATACAGTGTAGCAAGATGTATATTAAAACATTATAACATAAACATGAAACATAAGCATGTTTGTAATAGAAAAATTTTAGTATTGAGCATAATGCATAAAATACATTTTAAACAACACATATAGACTGTAAACTTAGCTTAGAGTCTAGAAATGTTAGAGTACTGTGAATTTACTGGTTGGAAAAAAATGCATTTATTGCTGTACGGCTATGACAAAAGTTGTTTTACATTTGTTTTAACAGGATAAGAAAGCTGAAAAGACAATCAAAAGAATGAATATGTGTGGACATACATACACAACTTTACTCTCCAGCGTAACTGATTATTTGCTGAGGGCAGAAACCCTTGTACCAATAATAGGTGTGAGATTTAACTGTTTGCACTAGAAAAAACAGAAGGGCTTGGGCTGGGTTATGCTGTTAAAATACCTTGGTCTTTTTAAAACCTGTAAAAGAAACAATTATTGGCAAATACACATTTTCCTTATTTACCCTCTAGGGGAACAGTGATGTACCTTGCAACCTTTGTGGGTATTACACTGGAAGGATAGAGGAAGGTAGCTACTCCTCCCCAAGCTCCTACTGGTAGAAGAGAAAGCTCAATGAAAGAGACAGCTTGAATACTATAGCAATAAAAGGGTTAGCTGTGGATGGTGACATGATCCCCACCTACTACACTTTAAATTATAACAAGATAATATTACAATTAGTTTAGTAAGTTTTATACCTTACTATAAAGATGGGGAACTTCTTTTTCTCTAGAAGAAAGAGAAGAAACACAGACAAACAACAAAAACAAACACACACCAGTTTAAAAATAAAACAAGATTATTTTCATAGGATAAAAGAAGCCAAGCATCCCTGTTCCTTTATCCTAAGCATGACAAAATGTCAGCTGAGTTTATAAAAAATCTAGATTGATGGTAATACCGTATGCACTGATCTCTTAGAATGCATTTCAAAAAGACAAAAAATGATTACACCATGGTCACACATAAAACCAAAACCATTGTTTTTTAACTGTAGATGGTAGACTCTCAAAACAGCTGTAATAGTCCTTTTTTAAAGCGTATATATATATATATATATATAATAAAAATATGGGAGATGATGAATAATTCTCCTTCCAGCTGAGTATCCTGTGTTGGCTGCAAGTCAGAAGCCATGAGAGGAGAAGAAAAGTTTGTTCTCTTCACTTAGAATACTAGTTTTGCAACAAAAGTCAAATTACATAGTTCACTCTTGGTGTGCTTTCATGAAACATACATTTTGTGTGAAAAGTTGTGCTTTAGGTATGGAATACATCAAGTTTGAACTGGTAGTAACATAAAATGTTGAAACACAAGAAGGTCAAATAACGTGCAAAAGGTCACAGTGTGCATGCAAGGGTCGTTTAAACCTGTTATTTTGTAGTGTCCTTGAACACTACTGATATTAAATATTCTTACAATAAAACTGCTGGCCAAGACAGTACACACACATACACATACACAAAAGAAATACTTAACACAAAATAAGACTGACATTGTTTCACACCAATTTGCTGAGGTAATGCCTATAGTTTCATTAGAAAACTGTACGTGTTTTAGATATATGTGCTGCCTCCCCCTGTCTTGTAACACTGACAATTTTTAAACCAACACATTTATACATATCGCCATGCCAAATCTTTCCAGAACAAAACACTTTTTAAACACATTCTAATAACTCCTTTCAACACCTTTAAAACACAGCACAACATACCATCTGTAAGTGAACACATCTAGTATAACATGGTTACACCTTCTGGGGCATAGCCAAAATATGGCACTCTGCCATTTTGCAAAAAGTTTCTGGTTTTAACTAGAAGTATGATAAAGCCATTTATAGCTGTTAACACATTACATTTTCACCTAGTAGTGGCTTGGCACGTTGCTTGCAAACTACAAATTTTTTTTTGCACATTGCAATCTATGACGTCATATCTCTTCACCTTCAACACTACCTGCTTCACCCAACAACTACATACAAAAGTTCTTCACTGACCCTATCTAGGCAGCACAATGTTCCATTAAAATAAAGCAATTAAAACAGTCAGCTATGAGGCAAGGAAGCTTTTTTCTTTTTTTACTGTAACATGTTGTGCACTGAAGGCAGTCAATCCTATCTCGCAACCTTGACAACAGAACATAATTACAGAACACAGATATATAAGCTAGAAAATATGCACGAGAAAGACAGAGCATTACCTTGTTTAGTATATGTATTACAGAAATAAAACAGACAGACATAAAACAACTTTAAATAAAAAAATTTAGACTTACCCGGTGCCAAGGTATTTTTTTCTTCTTCTTTTCCGATACACTAGTCTGAGTAAGAAAACTGACTGCAGGACCTTCATGATAATTTTCAAACACTGCAGCTATTAACCCTTTAAAAGGTTTTAACCCTTTCAAGGTTTTCTTTTGGCCATTTTAGTAACCTGCCAAACCAAGTCTTTTTCCAGAGCTCTGGGTTGCAGTTTAAAAACAAAACAAAAAAAATCTCTAACAGTACTAGGTTGAGATCCATCTGGTAGAGGTCCCCCCGGATTTCCCATTGTAGTCCCGTTTACTGGCGCCTGTCTCTTATGCGACGTGCCCACCTAACACTTCTTCTTATTTAGACGCCCCGGACGCCAAGTGCCCACCTAGCACTTTTAGGTGCCCACCTAGCACCCAGACAGTAAATGATGACTGTCTCCCTCCCAGGCCGCGATCCCTATGGTGGGACTGAACTCTGGCCATCGGCCCCGAGACCGGACCCATAGTCCGATCACAGCGCTGACACGGAGGGTCAAGTCATCCTGCCGACTACGCCAAAAACTGTGGTCGCAGATTCTCTTTACTGTCTATACTTTACCTTAAATTCTATATACTCAATAACCACACCCAATGGTCATTCCAATAAACTCAGTTTATTGTCTGCACACATATATGTGGGAGCCTCAGCTAAAGGGAGAGCTCTTGAACAAAGGTTTACACAGTATTTTATAATCACTTTTAGCACCTACACATTTTTGTTACAGCAAAGCATTATGAGTCGTGGTACTGTCTCTAGACCCCACTCTAATTTTCACATACCTTTCCATATATAGAGTTGTTTTCTCAAACCTGCTTCTTCTTATCTCAAACCTAAGGAGCTGGTTTCAGCCAGCACGAGTTAGTGTTTTTTTTCTTCTTGCCTTGCGATTCATATGAACTTGCAATGACCCTTAGCTTTCACTCAGACTTGGCTAATATTTAACTACCCCAGCAGCTCTACCTTATAGTACACTGTAACACACTTTGCTTTATATGTATACATGAAATTAAGATATATAAAAGAAATTGCTCCACACACCCTTGCACTTCTCTCTTGCACAGGTTCTGGTGGCCTCCAGTAGCCCCCACTTTATGATCTCCCACCTACCTTTCGTGTCCAAACCTGGTTTTATCTCCCGCAAATGCCCCTTGAGAATTTCTCCCATGTTCTGAAAGTCTGCCCCCCCTAAAATCAACTATCATTGTCCTGAATGACTCCAGTTTAAGCCAAAACCAGACTGTGTTGAGGTCGTTCCCAGCCAGGGCTCTTCCACAACCAGATCTCGTACAAGATCCCCGTCTGCTAAAACCACATCCAGGATATGACCCTCCCTCATTGGGTCCATCACCTGCTGATTGAGGAATGCATCCAGGAAGCCATCCAGCAGCTACTGCTCCCTGGTTACAGTGGGTGTCATAGTACCCCAATCAGTAGCTGGCATATTAAGGTCCCCCATCAACACCACTCCTTCCACTTGCAGTCCACACTGCCCCTTAATGTTAGGCAACAGGCAATCCTTAAGGTCCTCCGCTAGTCCTTGGGGCCTACATAGCACCCCCAACTTGATCTTCCCTCCCACAGGGGTTCGCAAGGTGACCCATAGGGCCTCCACATTACCCTCTGCTTCCTCCACTCTCAATCTCAATGTTATTGCTAGTGAATATTGCTCCACCTCCCCCTCTGCCAACCTATCGGTCCTTCCTTAGCACAAGGTACCCACTCAGATTACGGTCCCAGTCATGGCCAGGAGTGGCCCAAGTTTCAATGACAGCTGCTACATCCACCCCACCCTCAAACAGCATGGCCAGGAACTCAGGCATTTTATTCCCCAGGCTCCTGGCAGTTAATAAAGCCACCCTCCAACCCTTGTCCCTACCCTTCTTTACCATATCCTCCCTAGATCCTTTTATGTCAGTCCACACTTCTCCCCTAGGGTACTAACTGTCCCCCCCTCTATGGGGTTGCAGGCCAGGCCTACCAGTGGTATGGATGGCCTGATCAGCCCAATGCTAGAGAAAAAGCTCTTGGCAAAGAAATAAGTGAATTATTGGCCATATAAGCAAAACCAAGAAATATACAGAAACCAGTAACTCTCAGTATTGAGTATAACCATCTATCAGGAAAAGTAGGGAATATCTTATATAAATACTGGCCTATTTTAATGAATGATAACAAGCTAGCAATAGCATTAGGTGACAGAAAGAGAGAGGCTCTTGCAATAGGTAATTATATATAGGACTGATGCCGGCTGGCGGCAGGATCCCACGGAAAAATTTCTAGCTAGCAGTCCCTGGTGATGGACCACCCCCATGTCAGGTGACCAGCGTCATACGACGTTGGTATAAAGGGGAAGTCCCGGACGCCTGCCTTCCAGTTCTTTCCTGCCACAGGCCAAGAAGGCCCAGACGAGAGAGAAGCGAATGATTCCATTCCTGGAAAAGGAGTTGAAAAAGCCTAGGGGGACAGAGGGTGGGAAGGTATTACCGACTGCAAGAGCCTCTCCTGAAGATCTCCTATTACGGTAAGTTCTTACGTAACTGTACTATCTTACTTTGAGAGGGCTCTTGCAGTAGGTAATTACATATAGGACTGAATCCCAAGCAGTCTGGAACTAAGAAAAGGCACCGGGAGGAGGAAACTACTCCAAAAAGTAGCTCTAGCCATGCAAGCCTCAAGACAGGAGGCCTTGCAAAACAGCCAGCCCGAAGCCTGCTCTACGGCGAGAGGCAATGTCCAAACTGTAGTGTTTCATAAAGGTATGGACAGTCCAGGTGGCAGCAGCACAGATGTCTGCTGCAGACACATTCTTGTAACAAGCTGCAGAGGCAGCTACTCCTCTTGTGGAGCGGCCTCTGACTTGACCCGGGAGGGTCTTGTTGTACTTGTCATAACAGAAAGTGATTCAATGAGCCAACCACTTAGACAGGCATTGCTTGGAAACAGCGTTGCCTTCCCTTTTGTGAGCAAAAGAGATGAACAACTGATCAGTCTTTCTGAGATCCTTCATCCTGTTGGTGTAGTAGCTCAGAATCCGGTAAACATCCATAGTATGGAGTAAGTATTCCCCAGGTTAGAGTACTGCATAAAAAGGGCAGGTAGCTCTATGGACTGATTTAAGGTAGACTCTGCTACTACTTTAGGTAGAAACTTAGCATTCATGTGAAGAGCAACTCGTTCTTCGTGAAAAATCAAGTAGGGGATTTTGCAAATCAGGGCCTGAAGCTCGGAGATTCTTCGAGCCGAAGTAATGGCCACCAAGAACAGCGTCTTCCATGAAAGAAATTTCAAATCAGCAGAAGCTGCAGGTTCGAAGGGAGGAAGAATAAGTTTCTTGAGGACAAAATTCAAGTCCCAAGGGGGTGGCAGGAGTACAGATGGGGGACCTCAGATGAAGGACCCCTCTGAGAAAGGTCTTGGAGACCTCCAGTTGAGCGAAAGCTTTATCTGCAAAGGGAACATGGTAGGCTGAGATAGCCACCATGTGAACCGTCAAGGAGGAATGGCTGAGACCCAGATCGAAAAGATGACGCAAGTACTCCAGCAGAAAAGCCACTGAATGGGAGAAAGGCTCCACGTTCTTGGAGGCTGCCCAAATAGAGAATCTCCTCCATTTCATGGCATAAGTGGACCTGGTGGATGGCTTTCTAGCCTCCACTAAAATCTCCGTCACTTTTGGAGAGACTCCAAAATGGGATTGGGCTAGGTCTGCAGGAGCCATGCATGGAGTTGAAGGGATATGAGTCCTGGATGCACCAGGGTCCCCTGGTCCTGGGTCAGCAAACCTCGAGATAGAGGAAGTGGAAGAGGAGGATCCTCTGAACATTGTTGTAGAAGAGAGAACCAGATTTGCCTGGGCCAGAAAGGAGCGATCAGAATCATTCTCGCTCCTTCTAAGGCTAGTTTCTGCAATACTCGTGGGAGCGGAGGAACTGGGGGGAAAAGCGTAGACGAATCTGTCCTTCCAATTTAGAGACAGAGACTTACTCCAAAAAGTGCCTCGCTCTGGAACGAGTGAGCAAAAAATTGGAAGTTTTGTGTTTTGGGGAGAGCCGAACAGGTCTACCTATGGAGTCCCCCAAAGCTGAAAGATTTCATCTAGTACCCCTTGGTCCAGTTCCCACTCATGTGCCTGAGCAGAAGAGTGACTTGGCTTGTCTGCCAGAGTGTTGTCAACTCCTGGAATGTGAATCTCTGTTAGGTGAAGGTCGTGTTGTGTTGCCAATCCCAAACCCTCATTGCCTTCCTGCATAGAGGGTAGGACTGAGTTTCCCCCTGTTTGTTGATGTACCACACTATGCGCATGTTGTCCGTCTCGATGGCTAGGTGGCCGGGAAGGATGTATTGGTGAAGGGCTTGGAGAGCATACAACACTGCCAGACGATGAGCACATAGATGTGGAGAGTTTGCTCCAGCCTTGACCAGGAGCCCTGGGTCTGATGAGGACCTAGATGGGCACTCTAACCTTCGCCTGACATGTCTGTAGTCAGAGTCTGGGAGGGGGGAGAGTAAAATAAAGGAATCCCCCTATAAAAGTTCTCTCGAACCATCCACCATTGCAAGTCTCGCACCATCGGCAATGTGATCAGAACCAATTGATCTAGGTCATCCAGAAGTTGATCCCACTGAGAGCGAATAGTCCACCGAGAGATCCTCATGTGGAGTCGAGCTCGAGGGACCGTCGAAATAGCAGCTGCTATGAGCCCCAGAAGACGGAGGACCGACCTCGCCGAGACTCTCCTGCAGTCTGATAGCAGGGAAATCTGAGTTTGAAGAGAGACCGCTCTGTCCAGAGGCAGGAAGGCCTTGCTCACGGTCGTATCGAGGATGGCCCAGATGAACTGTAGTCTCTGGGAAGGATCCAAATGAGACTTGGAATGGTTGGTGGTAATACCCAGGCAGGTGAAAACCTGCTGGGTGAGGGAGAGAAAATGCAGGAGTTCCTCCCTGGATGAGGCTGCCAGGAGCCAATCGTCCAGGTAAGGGAACACCTGTACTCCCATAGTACGCAAGTGGGCCACTACCACAGCCAAGCATTTGGTAAACACTCTGGGATCTGAGGATAGATTAAAGGGGAGTGCCTTGAATTGGTAGTGGTCCCTCTGAAATGCAAAACAAAGGTATTTGCGATGAGAAAGGCTAATGGGTATGTGCAGATAGGCATCCTGCATATCCAATACACAAAGCCATTGACCCGGCCGAAGGAGGGGCAGAAGGTTCTGCAGGAAGAGCATCCTGAACCTTTTGTATTCAACATAAAGATTCAGGGAACTGAGATCTAGGATAGGTCTGACATCTCCCGTCTTCTTTGGAAGAAATGGGAATAGTAACCCGTCCCTTGAAGATGAAGAGGGATGGGTTCTATCGCCTGCTTTGAGAAAAGGGTTGAGATTTTTTCCTGGACCAAAGGAAGGTGTTCCCTTGAATAAGATGACTTCAGAGGTGGGTGGCGAGTGGTTTCTGAAGAAACTTTATGGAATGCCCTTCCACTATAAGCTGGAGCGCCCAAGAATCCGTGGTTACCCTCTCCCAACCTGGAAGGTGGAAGGAAAACTTCCCTCCTACCGGTTCCTCTGGGAAGTCTAGAGGCGGTGGGAGAGGAAAGGAGTGGATGGTGTGGGGCAGCACTGCAGCTGAAGCACCCGCTGCTTTTTTTGGGCGGGGGGAGCTTAGCAGCTGCGGGGGCCCGACGTTTGGTGGCCTGCCTTCCTTGAGGTTTCGCCTTTGGCCGAATTCGTCTACGAAAGGGACGGCGCTGCTGTTGTTGGGGACGGTACATGGAATCCACACATTTCAGAGCCATCCCCTTCTCCTGCAAGTTGGTAATGATGTCCTTGACATCACCCCTGAAAAGCATTGACCCCTTGAAAGGTGCTTCCTGAATAGCGGATTGTACCTCTGGGACCAATCCTGACACACAGAGCCAGGCATGACGCCGTAGACCCACGGCAAAAGCGGCGCTCCACCCGCCAGTGTCCACTGCATCGTATGTCACCCGCAAAATGTGGCAACTGGCTGAACGAGCAGAATGGACGAGGTAGGCTAACTCCTGCTTGACTTGGGAGTCAGGCAAGAAGTCCATCTTGGATTCCACCTGGGTAAGGACAGCCTTCTGGTAATCCCCCATGTAGGCGACGTAGTTCAGGGACGAATTCCCAGTGTGGAGGAGGCATAAATCTTTCTTCCATACTGGTCCAGAAGGCAAGATTGCTTATCAGGAGAGGACGAGCTCAGATGTTTTGGATGTGCTGACCGGTCATGAGCAGCGCTAATCATGACCTAGTTGGCCTGAGGGTGAGTTTCCAGGTAGTCAACACCCTCGGGAGCCTGGTAAAGCCTGTTTGACTTCCTAGGAAGTGGGGCTCACGCCGACGGCTCTTTCCATATCGTGGTAACAAGGTCGGCGTGAGGCTCTATCCAGGGTGGCACTAATGTAGGAGCTGTCACAGGCAGATCCAGATGTTCAGCAAGCTTCAGTCACTGAGGATCTGGTTCCAGACAGTGCCACTGATGTACTTCCTGGATTTTTCTAAGCAACTCCGTGAAAGATGGATCCTCCAGAGGAAACTTCGGAGGAGGCCTTGGCCTGGGTTTCGACAGAGAGTTGGGCTCATCGTCTCTCTCGGAGCATCCCTCAGAAGAGACCGAAGAATCCGAGAGTGAGGAAGAAGAATAAGACTCCCTTACTTGACTCGGGGGAAGAATAGGTTCCTTGGGTGGTACCCGTAAATGTGTGTCCTGCCCCTCTCTGGACCCAGAGGGGAGAGCTCTGGAGTCTGGAGGTGGTGAGGGAGTGTGCCGCCTCGGACATACGGGAGCCTGGGGTGGCACCATTTTCGTAAGGTGGCTCTCGACCTCTTCAGTGAACTGAGCCTTGGCCTTGGCCCACCAGGAGGCCAGAGTCTCTTGCAGATCAACCAGTGGCTGTGGGGGTGGTGGAGGTGGCGGAGGAGGGGGGGGAAGTGTACGGGTTATACCCGTATGGCGAGTATCTGAAACCCGGCTGCGGGAAACCTGGCATCGGGTATTGAGGCGTCGGGTACTGCGGCATCAAAAAGACCGGCGTTGGGTACTGTGGTGCTGGATACTGTGGTCCTGGGTATGACAGCATCGGATAAGATGGCGGGTACCCAGGAGCCGGGGGGGCTGCTAGAGCAGACGGCCCGTACGGTGGCCTTACAGGTGGATCCACATTGGGGGGCCTGGAAGGCGAAGGGCCTGACGGAGGGGAACATCCAGCTGGATGCTCCCTGGAGCCGTAGAACCGTGTCGGTGCCGGGCGCTGGAGGTACCGGGTCCGGGCTGGAGGTACTAGCTGAGGTACCGCGTTGTGGCCGGCATCCGGGGCTGACGCCAGATCCGGTTCCAATGGAGGAGGGTCTGACGGAGGAGGAAGATCCCCGCATCGTTCAGGGATAGAGGAGAGAAATCCCCGGGGTCAGGCTGGGGTGACTCTGGCTCCCCGGACAGCAGCGAAGGCTGCGGGGAACCGGGTACGACAGACGAGGAGGTCCGCTGCCGTTCCGCTACCCGCCGAGTTCGGGCGAGCCAATGTGCGTTTAGGGGCGAAGCCGGGCAGGCGCCGGAGGAGCTGGCGCCTGACTTACAGGGAGCTATCACCGAGAGGCAGGCCGAGGAGAGGGATCGGCCCGGTCCGGTTGGGTAGAGGTCATGCACCGCCCCGAAGAGTAGGGCGTCTTATCAACCCTCTCCATGCGAACGTTGGAGGAGTCGACGCCCGACTAAGAGGAGTCACCCACGCCAGTAGGCTGCAAGCCTGTGGCTGAACTGGGGGCGGAGGCCTCCATTAGCCCGGAGGTGCCTGCAAGGCCTGAGCAAGAGCCAGATGGGCGGGCTGATGCCACCTCCGAAACCTTGGAGGCGGCCATCGAGCAGTCCCCTGGGGGGAGACGTTACCGTAGTCCAAGCGTCTCCAGCGGGAGACACGGTAGAGGAGGTCTTCTCCCAGTGCCTTTCCTTGTCCTCCTTTTTCCGATGTCCTTTGGGGGAAGTGAATGCCTGTCTCAGTTTTTTCAACTCCTTTTCCATAGAAGACATCTTTTTCTTGAGGAGATGGGCTTCCAGGGACTGTTGGTGCTGTTTACAGGTAGCCATGTTGAAGTTGAGGCAGTGCTGGCACTTCTCGACTGGGTGATCAGGGCCTAGGCAGAAAAGGCACACAGACTATGTGTCCTTTGTGGCAGTTGCTGGTTTTACTCCATTCAAGACTGGTTCTTATAGCGTTCGTGGGTGTAGGGACAACATACACCAACAATGATCTGACCTTATAATGGAAAAAATAACTAATTTTCTGTAAAACCGGCGAAAGATAGGGCTGACGAAGCACGAACTTTACTGCAAGGCACTGCACGAGCTAATGTCAGGAAAGAGCTGGAAGGCGGGCATCCGGGACCACCCCTTTATACCGACGTCGTATGATGCCGGTCACCTGACGTGGGGGCGGTCCCTCGCCAGGGACTGCTAGCTAGAAATTTTTCCGTGGGGTCCTGCCACCAGCCGGCATCAGTCCTATATGTAATTACATACTGCAAGAGCCCTCTCAAAGTAAGATCATGTATTTCATTTAGATAAGCAAAAAACATCCAAGACATTTTGGTACATAGTAAATATCAACCTGTCATAGCAAAGGACCATTCAATGTGATGACCCCCGGGCTGGCCCAGGGGCACTGAGGGTTAAGGCACTGGTCAACACACCTCACACCACACTGATGGCCTAGGTTCAGTAATGAGATCAGGTCAACAGGGGTCAGCAAGGGTAGCAGAAAATTGAGCATCTGGAGGATTGCTCTCCTCTTCTTGGGGTGAATGGGCTGGGCAACCCACTGCATGGCAACTTCCAGTGGAGACTGGGGGTACCGCTGCTTGCAGGAGCCATATGTAGGGGTATGGAGGCAGCAGTGGAATCCTGTGGGTGGGTGTGGGAGCCTGCCCACCGTGCGCTGGATGTCACTGCACATCCATACCTCCAGAAACTGGAAACCAGAAAAAAACAGCACCCGGACAAGTGAAGGTGGGGCCAGTGGATGGCTACCATGCCCTCTGCTGGGTCTGACCTGGTTGGATCTCTGACTTTCCTGAAAAAATATCCAATTAAGGAATGTATAACTTGCAGTACACCTTATATAGTGTATAGTTTAACTTGTCCTTGTGATTTGATATACATAGGTATGACAACACGTCCTGTTTAAAAATGCATCCAAGAACACAGAAATATTTGTTAATGTAAATAGTCCAGTAGAAGTTCATTTTTGAGACATGCATATTTCAGATCCCAAGGATTTAAAATTCATGGGATTAGAATGTGCAAGAATTGGAAAGAAAAAAAAGATGCCCTTAGATTTGAAACTGCCACAATTAGAAACAGTTTGGATTTAGAGGCTCCAAACCCTTAAACCACAGGTATTAAATGACATCATGGACTTAAAGCCATATTTATGATACTGTATATTTTTTTAGTAACAGTGAATAGTTGTTGCATCCTGACAGCATTGTGCCTTGTGTCACCAGACATGTTATTTGTACATATATATGTATAAAACTGTTGTCAGATATTGACTTTGTGCCTTGATTTCCTTCCTAGTCTTTAAAGCTGTGCAGATATTTTTATTTTCACTGTATGCAAAGAATACTTTTCTATAAGTAAAGTCAGCCACAGAAGCATGCTACATTATGACAGTAGGAATGATCTGAACTACTAAAAAGGACGTAAGTAGAGAAGGATCCAGGAAGAAGTTTTCATAAAATATTTCAGATTATGCAGTAACAGATCCTGTTAACAGTCTAGACAATTTGTTGTCGCTACTTCCACAAGTGTGTTTCTTTAAAGGAATTTTAAGCATTGGATCCATGGAAAATTAAGGTGCATATATTATATTATATATATATATATATATATATATATTAAAAAAAATTGTCAGATCTGTCACCAATCTTAATGAGAACTTGAAGAAAAGAACCAGCTAGAGTTTTTTTGTGTTTTTGACAGAGCAGAACTGGTCGGACAAAAAGCTCTTTTAGGAAAAAAAAAAAAAGCAAAGACGGCTTTGTACACATGGGTAACAATAACATGAGACGCGTCTTCACTATTGACTTATGAGTCCAATGAAATTTAAAGTGAGCGAGCAGTGATAATTGTGTTTATCGAACACTGTATGGAGAAGCATTGTTTTTATGGTTATCAAGGTTTTTTGTCATTAATGATTAATGGACAATTTTTCATAATTTCTTGTAATTTGTTGTACATATTTACAAGCTAGGTGCTGAACAAATATTTTTTTAGTGACATTAATAAGGTTTTTTCATAATTCCCCATACTACCTTATAGAACAATTTAATATTTATTGTTTGTTTATTTAAAGAGCACCCTTCCCCCTCAGGAGTACTGCAGCTGCCCAACTAGGACAACCTCTCAACTCCCCAACACTGACCTGTTACCTACCTAATAGCTATGGATCAGACTGTATTAGACAGAGGTTTCCCCCTCACCTAACTAATCCCCTCCCCTGCCCAAACCTTGTTTTTTTCTCCTCACCTGTGGCATCCATTACCTACTTCTCTCTCTCCACAATCCTGAACCACTTCCTGCCTTTACTTTGCACTATGGTCTGCAAGTAGGCATATTTTTGGAATGGGTATAACCAGCACTTGAATCTATGTATTGCATTGTTGACAATGCATATTTGCTGCAGACTGCCCCCCTTCCTAACTGTAACTACTGTAATCATTTGTAACCGCTGTATTCATTCTTCTTCTTCTGTTTGTTGCTTTTTGATGAGGAACCATTGTAAATGAGATTTTAGCTTAAAGGCATCATTCAAACTCTTGGGGATTACTAAGAAATGAATCACTCAATCAATTAAAATCTTTATTTATCCAGGTGGGCACCATTGAGCAAGGCTCATTTGCAAGGTGGACCTGGTCATGAATACATCAAAGTACAGTACAGAATCAGGTATACAAAAAGCAATAATACAGAAGGAAGAAAAAGTATATGCAGTGTATACAGTACAGTACAAGGTTGAAATAAATAAATAAAACAGCATTATTTTACAGTTGAAGTCAGCAGATGTACAATCAACCATAGGCATACAGGGGTTAGAAGCAGAGATCTTTTGAGTGAGGTAGCCGGCAACTACACATATTGGGGAAAGAGGCCATGTATGGGGTGGCAGGTTAGAGAGGTAAAGAAGAGGAGGGGATATATTACCGACGACTGGAGGAAAAATTGAGCTAGAACCACAGAAAGTGATGATGGCTGTCATGTACATGTTTATTATGACAATGATGGAGGAGGGGTAGATAATTGGGACACTACTATGGATGGGGTGGGACTTTAGCCAGGCTGGAGTGGACAGAGAAGGGTGGGTACAGCAGGAAGAGTTACTAGGCAAACAGTGAGAGTCAGGGGTAGAAACATGGCAAGTGTCAGGATGGGAAGGGGGAGTTGCGGAATTGGTGGGCTAGCGGTGAGGAACACATTTTCAAGGTGCTTTCATGTAAGGATCATAGAGCGCCTTGAAGATATTCAGGCTAATAGGGCAGCTCAGCTTTAAGTTCCTTTGTAAACTGTTCCACAATGTGGGTAAAAAGAAGCTTAGAGCAGCTTTGCCGAAATGAGTTTTGACCCTTGGAACTTGGAGGGCAATTAGGGAATAGCTCCTTAGAGCGTAGGTGCCTAACACACTCCAGGGAATACAATCTGAGACATACAAGGGGAGCTTGTTGGTCACAGCTCTGCAGGCCCGTAGGGTGGCATTTCTATTCCTCCTATAGTGAAGGGAAGTCTTGGCTAACGATGAGTACAGGGAGCAGTGGTGTGTGGAAAGTGGAAGGTCAGTAATGAACCTGATAGCTCTGTGGTAGAGGGTCTCCAACTTAGCCAGTGCAGAGGCAGTGCAGTGGCTGTAGAGCAGATCTGTGTAATCTATTAAAGATAGGAAGGTAGCTTGAATCAGTTGAATCTTGGCCTCATTTTGTAGAATAGTCCTAATCTTTGCCTTAGTTTCTTCTGTAGTTCTTTGAGATGGTTGGTGAAGGAAAGTTTATGATCGAGCCAAACTCCTAGATATTTGAATTTATCAACATACTCTAGTGTTTCTCCAAGAACAGTGGTAATTTGTGGGATAGCCCCCCCCCAGCAGGAACTGCTGCATGCAAGGAGGGGGAGAAGAGCATGGCTTTTGTCTTTTTCGCATTGAGCAAAAGCTTTTTGTTTATGAACTGGTATTGTAGAAGGTTAAATTCAGCATGGAGGTCTTCACAGGTTGCTTCTGGCATGGGACGATACAAGTACAGTACAATGTCGTCCGCGAATAAGTGGATGTTGGCTTTTTTGATGGGGTCATTGATGTTGTTAATGTAGACTGCAAGGAGGAGGGGACCAAGGATACAGCCCTGGAACACGCCCCTCAGCATAGGTTTTAATGGAGAAAGATCACCTTCGGCTTTAACCTGCTGTTTCCATTCTCCGAGGTAGTCTGCAAACCAGCACATAGATTTATGGTCCAGGCCTAAGGTGCTTAGGGAGGAAAGAAGCAGGCTATGATCGGCTGTGTCGAATGCCTTACTAAGATCCAAGAAAACAGCACAGACATGTTTCTTGTTGTCAAGGTCTAGGAGCCAATCATTGGCCACCCTAGCTAGGGCTGTTATGGTACTGTGCTTTGCTCTGAATCCAGACTGAATTGGGTTTAATAGGCTTCTGGATTCTAAATATACCCCTAGCTGGCCACACACTATTTTTCTAGTAATTTAGACTGGATGGGGACAAATAGATCAGTCTGTAATTATTTTGATCACAGGGGTCACCTGCTTTTAATAGAGGGATGACATGGGTTATTTTCCATTGAGGGGGGAGGCTACCCTGGGAGAGTGACATGTTGAATAGGTCGATGATTGGCACCGCAAGGTGCTTACTCAATGAGGGATCACTTTTAGTTGCTTCGATGAAACTATGGAGACAGAAACATTTTAATATTGCTTTTAAATTGTTAGAAATGTATTTAATGATCATGTAATTTACATAAATGCCATGTTTAACCAGAGGTCACTCTCTGAGATACATTAGCAATTAAATTAAGATGATTTTTACCGTATGGAAGACTCAGGAAATATACTTGATTAGCTGACTCATATTTTTCACATGCACTTAAGGGTATATAAATGATTGTGGAGCATTGTGACTATGCCCCATGAGGACTCTTTGTGGTGAAGTGCTGAGGTTAATGGTGGCTGGCTGTTGGATTAGGGTAGCTCTGTTGTAACATGCTTGCTTGTGTCATGTTTTTGCACAAGATGCCATTTGCACAATACATTTGTTTTTTATACATAACGATGTGTACATTTATTTATCAATACCAGACCTATGCCAAGCTACTCACCTTTTATTTTGTGCATTGCACAAAAGGAGTTTGTATAGGGGTTGACAGGGGAGGCAGAGGCGCCACTGTTGCATGTTACTACATCTGCTGAGAAGAAACAGGTCAACGAGGAAGGTAGAGGTGCCACTGTTGATGTTGCTATACCAGTTGAAAGAGACCGAGTAGAGACTACCCCAGACCCCAATCTTGTGCCTGATTCAGTGATCAGGGGAGTGAGGGGCATTGTTGCTGAAGCAGATGATGCCAGAAAAGAAGTAATCCTTGAAGGATTTACTATGAGATCCCAGCACTCATTCACCTGACACACTGTAGCCTGATGCCACATTCCCAAAACTCAAAATCCCAACAGTGGGATTTTGCTTGTACTCCATGTTTTGAGGGGCTTCATTCCCCTGCACCCCACCTAAGTATGATTATAAACTCTGGGGGGGGGGCAAAATCCCACTGTTGGGATTTTGAGTTTTGGAGTCTGGAGTCAGGCTACAGGGTGTGGACTAACATATTCAGGATCTTGTGGGGATGCCTCCTTGAAGGGTGCTGGGATGACCAGGAGCACACCCTGGTAGGCCTTCTCCTGCCCTGGTCCCGGTGCTTGATCTTGGTACTCCCACTTACCGTTAGGTCTTGTCCCTGGGTTTGGAAGCTCATGAGGCAGCACAAATGTGAGGGAGCCATTGCTGAGTTGTGTAGATCTCATCACCGCATTTACACAGGCAGAAGAGTATCTTTTCAACAACATATAGGTAGTTGGACTCATAGCAAAGTGACTATACTGTGGGATAAAGAAAAATGGTGGCAAAAGCAGCAACATTTCTGCAGTAGTCCGATGAGCTCTGATTGATGCTGGGAAAAGAACTGAGGAGGGAAGGGGCTGCCTATGTTTACATAGGGAGAGTGGACATAGGAAGTCATTTTGAGTAGCTCCTAGTGGACTGCTTGCAAAAATTTCCATGTGGTCTTAGTGCCTGATGGCTATAAGTTCCATGCGTGTAGCATGACAAAAGAGCTCTCCTTGAAGAAGTTCTACTAAAGGATCCAAACCCTCCCCCGCTATCCACTTCTCCCTCCCCTATGATGTCCTGTTTCCCCCCCTACCTTCCCACCTGCCCATGCAGTTCTCACTTTCACCCTGTCCAGCCTCTCTTGAAGCTGTCTAGTCTTCAAGGAAACAACTTCCTTAGGCAACTTGTTCCATTTTTCCACCACCCTCGCAGTGAAAATGTGTCTCCTCATTTCCTTCATTAAGTGCCCATCCCCCCACCAGTTTGAGGCAGTGATTCCAAGTGGTCATGCTCCAATTGAGGTTGAAGAGACTCTCAGAGTTCACTTTCTTAAACTCTTAAAGTATTTAAAGGTTTCAATCATGCCGCCTCCTCCTTACTATCCTCCAGGAAGTACATATTGAGATCCCAGAGTCCCTCCTTGTATGGCCTGCCTTGTTGTCCCCAGATCATGTTGGTTGCACTTCTCTGTACCATATTCAGTAAACTGATGCCTTTATTTAGGTAAGGGCTCCAAGACTGCACTACAGATGCAGCTGAAACAGTGACCTGTACAGTGGCAGGATGACTTCTGCTTTACTACTGGTTATACCCCTGGCTATACATCCCAGCATCCAATTTTCTATGCGTGCTGTACTCCTGCAGTGCACTGTACTCCTGCAGTGCACTGAGTACTCCAGGTCACTCATAATGATCACACCAAAATCTTTCACTTCCTCTGACTTAGTGACTTGAACATCTCCCAGCCAATATGTGGTCTCTGGGTTCTTCACCCACAAGTGCATTACTTTACACTTTTTGGCATTGAATCTCAGCTGCTAAATACTTGACCATTTCTCTTGTTTAGGCAGGTCCTCCCTAATGTCCTGTATCCCTTCTTCTTCTCCCTCATAAAGCATTGCGTCATCCTCAAAGAGTCATATTTTACCTTTTATCACATCTGCAATGTCATTGATGAGGATGTTGATAAACACAGTGTCAAGCACCAAGCCCTGTGGGACCCCGCTAGTGACTGCTCTAGCATCTGAACCCCCCCCGACCACAAACCTTCTGACTTCAATCATGCAGCCACTGTTTGACCCACATAGCCATTTTCCCCGCTACCCCCAAGTCCACTAACTTTCTATTAATCTCCTGAGGGGAAATGAGTCAAAGACCTTGCTGAAGTCTAGATACAATATGTCCATTGCTTGGCCTTTGTCTACTGTCTTGGTTACCCAAAGAAATCAATTAGGTTGGCCAAGCAAGACTTCCTAGCCATGCCCAGTCACCTCCACACCATCTCCAAACTGCCAAGTACAAAGTCAAGTATGGCATGATTTTGTGTGTGATACTTGACCAGCTGTACCAGTAACCATTCCTGCAGTGCTGGACTCCTGGGGCCCTTTGTTGTTGGGATATAACAGTTTATATTCAGCAGGTTCAGGTTCCCTACCAACACCATCTCCCCTCTTACAGATCCCTTTCTAATTTCTTCCCCCAACACTTGGGTTTCCTGTACTTTCTGCCCCTGGTAAGCTGTAGACTACCCAAACCTAAGCATCTTAGCAGCTGCTGTCAGCAGCATGCAGACTGATTCTGCTCCATTCCTCTTTAATCTGGATGAGGGTAAAATACAGTCTCAGGTCTGTAGCCAGGTGAGAACCCTCCTTAGTTGCTATACTGGGCGACATACCCAGCTGTTACAAGCTCTTTGGGGCCATCTCTCATAACCCTGATTGTGTCTTCTCCCACAGGTGGTGCAATGACCTAGTTCCCCCTTACAGATCCCTTCCGAGACCTTTGTATTTCCCCTACTTTAGGCACCCAGATTCCCTTCCAGGATCCTAGTCTTTGGTAGCAATAGTGGCATCTGTAGCAATAAACAGGCTTATCACAAACTGAGTAACCATTCCCACAATTCACACATACAATAAAATCTCTTCCAGGCAGTGTTTTAAAAGCAAGTTACTTTTCTAATTACTAAATAATTATCATACAAGACTTACAAACAAAATATTCCAAAATTTGGTTACAAGATAAAACAAAAGTTGGAAATATACATATAAAAATGCACTGTGAAATAAACAAACAGTCTTATTTTTACCTTGTCTGTAGTGAGACAAAGTTCAGAAAATACTTGAAGTCTGCAAAAACCCTTTTCTCTCTTGCAGCCATTGGTCCTCAGTGTATGCTTGTGGTAGTCTTGCTTTGTGTGTCAGAAAGAGCATCTTCTGCAAAAAGGTTGTGCCAAATACACTGACTTCTGTTCTGATGGGCTTTATATAGACTTGGTCCTTGTTTAGCTGGGGGCCTTCTCTATAAGACCAGCAAGGGTCTCTCTTGCTTTTTCCAAGTTTTAAGGGAATCAATATTAATTTGTTGGATTGCATACTGTTCCAATATTCTGGCTGGCCTTTTAGCCCTGTCCTTCCTGCTACCTAATACAATGTAAATAGACTCAGGCAGTTCTGAGGAATTGGCAATAGGGTCACAGATTTGCCCATTTGCATAACATCTCCTCTAAAACCCTTCACTCTGATTTTATGTTTTATGACCAGAAAGGTAATGTTTTCCATCTCCTGAATTTATGACCCTCTTCATTTGATCAGCTACCCTGACCCTCTTTAAAATATAATTTCAGTTTCCTGTTAAGTAAGCCTTTCCCAGGCAAAGCGGAATGTCAGATATTTGCAATACATTCTCTTTTTCCTGTGACCTTATCAGTAGAACTGTACATCCTTCTGTCAAACCTCATCTCCTGGCCTGTTTGGGAAATTAAACACAACCAAAATCATAGAAACACAGAAACATAGATGTTGACAGCAGATAAGGACCACAGGGACTTCCAGTCTGCCCAACTGTTCTATCTTATGAACGTGCCATGGGCCTTTACTCTGTCAATGGTCTATCTATTCATACTCATCTGTATTGCTCCCTTATACCTATCTTATGCCTGTTTGAAGCCCTGCACTGTATTCATATCCACCACTTCCTGAGGTAGGCTGTTCTCTGCATCCACCACCCTTTCTGTGAAAAAGAACTTCCTCACATTACCCCTTAATCGGCCTCCCTCTAATCTCATGCTGTGCCCACTTGTCCTGCTATTTTTCTTATATTGAAACATGTTAGACTCCTTCACCTTGTTAATGCCCTTAAGATATTTGAATGTTTCCACCATATCACCTCTCTCCCTCCTTTGTTCTAGGGTATACATACTGAGCTCCGTTAATCTATCCTTATATGTTTTCTGATGCAATCCCTGCACCATTTGGGTTGCCCTTCTCTGGACTGCCTCCATTTTTTTTGTCTATGTGCAGGTGTAGCCTTCAGTGCTGCACACAGTACACCAGATAGGGCCTAACCAGTGTCTTGTAAAGAGGGATTATTACCTCCCTCGTATGACTTGTGATATCCCTGCTAATACACCCCAACATCCCCCTAGCCTTACCTACTACTTTAGTGGTCTGCTTAGATAATTTCAGGGCATCTGTGATGACGATGCTCATGTCTCTTTCTTCTCTAGTGCTTTCCAGCAAACCCTCCTAACCTATAGGTGGCTTCAGGGTTTCTCTTCCCTATGTGCATGATCTTGCACTTCTTTGCATTAAACCCCAATTGCCGCTCTTCTTACCATTTTGCCAGTTTATCCAGACCTCTTCTCATTCTGCTCACCCCATCTGGATCATCTACTCTGTTGCAGATCTTTGTGTCATCTGCAAATGGATAAACCTTACCCACCAGTCCATCTGCTATGTCACTGATGAAGACACTAAAGAGGACTGGCCCCATGACTGATCCCTGAGGTACGCCACTTGTGACTTGCATCTGTTCTGACTATATATCATTTACCACCACTCTCTGTGTTCTGCCCGCCAACTCACAGAAAAATATAACAGAATTATGACAGCAGTGGCCAACTCGCCACAAGTTCCAGGTCCAAAATTGCATCCTCCCAGACAGGGTCTAGCACTAGCTGCCTGAGGCCTTCCACTTGCGGGGAGTACCGGATGTCTCTGCTCCTGGCTGAGGAAGCAGATGGGATGCTCTAATCCACACCTGGCAGACTGAAATCACCTACCAGCAGCACCTCCCCTTTAGCTGCCATCACCTGTATGGATTCCACTCGAACCTTGTTCACCCCCTTCCCTGTGCTGGAGGTCTGTATATTATGTCTGTGCAAATAACTGTGCCACTGCCTGTCTCAAGGGTAACCCACAGTACTTCCAACCCCCTGCAATCTCTGCATCTCAATTGCTCTATTATCCTTCCTGACATAAAGAGCTACCCACCTCCTTTTTTACACACCCTGTCTCTCCTAAACAGAGTAGAACCTGGTATTGCTACATCCCAGTCATGGTTTCCATTATACCATGTCTCACTTAGAGCTACAATGTCCAGGTCAGCCTCCATCAAGGTCACCAGGTCTGAGATTTTGTTTCCTAGACTGTGGGCATAATTATACATGGCCTTACAGTTTTGCCATTTCTCCTTTTATCATCCCCCTTTTATCTTTTTGCCTCTTCTTTTTGTCCTTCTTGTTTTTAACCCCCTTTCTCCTGTCCTCCACTGTTCCCCCTTTTAGGAGCTTAATTACTTCTGGTGATATCATAACTTTGTGATCCTTCACATTGATTGCACTATCCTGTGGGGGGTAGGCAGTTTGATTCTCCTTGCTTCCTTCTGCCACACCCCACCCCTGGCAAGTATAAATGCTTGCCAATGAAGCATTTAAACTGTTCACTGAGGACAATGATCTCCTCTCTGGATAGATGTAAAATCTTCAGAAAGGATAAAGATAGCATTGAGACAGTGCAACACAGACTAACCAAAATGATTCTGGGCCAGTGGGGCAGATCCTAGGAGAAGCACCTCAAGGCACTAAATATTTACTCAATAGAGACCAGAAGAGAAAGGAAAGATATAATAAAGACCTTTAAGTTCCTTAAATGAATTAACAAAGTGAACTTTGGGGAACTATTTAACCTGATTACCAATTCACAGTCACGTGGACACGAATGGAAATGAACAGGAGGTAGGTTCAGGAGTGATGTCAGGAAATATTACTTTACGGAAAGGGTGGTGGAACCTTTGAACAGCCTGTTAGCTGAACTGGTGGGTGCAAAAACAGTCAGAGGATTCAAGCAAGGCTGGGACATAATAAAGGGAATAGGGGTTACCAGGGGGGACAGGACCAAGAAGGAGAATAGAGAGAGGATGGGGAGGATTAATACCCTGGAGGAACAGTAGGTTCCAGGGAGTATAGGGAACTTGGGCAGACTGGATGGACCTCTGGTCTTTTTCTGCCATTACTGTCTATTTTTCTATGTAGGCCATCACCCTTGTTCAGGTCCACATTCTTCTAGGTTGGTTCCTAGTCCCCACTAAAGCCGAAACTCTTCTCTCTGCACCAGTTCTCAAGCCAAGCATTGAAGTTCCTGGTGCGGAGGTTCTTAGCCTCCCCTTACCATAGATAGGCAGCACCTCTGAGAAGGTCATAGAACTTGCTACCTGCCCAAGGCCCCTCCCCAACTCCCTGAACTTCTCCTGCACCCTTCCTATCCCTGCATTATCCCTAGTCAGGTCATTAAGTTAAGTGGGGCTTGATCTGATGGAAAGGAGGGGTGGATTTAAACCCCCCAACAAACTGGATGTGATATACTGGACTAAGGAGAAGGCTGTGGGAATTAAGGGGTTGCCTGAAGTGCCTTGAGTCTCTAATATCTTGACCCACTCTGCTGAGGGGGCCTGTGTACTTAATCTCTGCATTTTCAGGGTGGGGTCTTAACCCAGCTGGGTACTGGGTCTATGCTGTAAGCAGTATATGGTTTCATCCTGGGGACTTGGGTGATGCATATGGTTTCATCCTGGGCAATGTATATGGTTTCATCCTGTGGTCTTAGGTGATGTAATCTCTGCATTAGTGGTGGGGCTATCCTTTGGGGCTCGGGGACTTAAGGTACATGTTGTGGACATTGGAGAGGTACTGTTGGATCAGGGGGTGGGCTGGTGCATATAGTACAAGAAATACTGTTTTAACCTGGTCGAAGGGCAGGTGGTGCTAACATGGGGAGGATTGAGGGATGCAATGGATGTAAGGCAGCAGTATGGATGAATGTACTGTGGAGGCTGGGAGGGTGTCCAATTTGTCACAGGATGAACAGGTTGGAGGAGGAGGAGGTGAAGAGAATTAGGAGGGAACTTGAAGGAGTAAGGGAAAGGAGGATAGAGTCTAAGATGGGGAACATGAGCATGGAAGCAACTCACAGACACGGCAGGGGAAATGGGTTGGGGGTGTCAATTGGTATAGGCAGTCCAGCAACGAGGTTGGACTAAGGTTGGGCTTACCGGGGGGGGGGTGATGGACTCAGGACAGGAGGGTAGACAGTTCACAAGACAGAACGAAGGTGGGGAAGGGGTTTGATGTATTGATGACACTGGTGGAGGAGAGTGGGGAAGAAATACAGGGGGGCGGATGAGGGTATAAGGGGTGAATGTGCAGAGGGAGGCCTAAGGCCTATAGAGGAGGGGAAAAGCAAGGATGGAGAGGAGGGGGCACTGTAGAGGCAGGGCATGTGTGAGGAGGATGGGTAAGGTAACAAATAGGAGGCGGGGATAAGGGGCCGCTAGAGGTAAGTGAGAGCTCCTAGAGAAGAATCCAGGAATAGGTACATGGAGAGAAGGGGGGTGTAAGTGGAACTAGGGAGGAAAAGGGGTGTCTTCGTGGTAGGGGACTCCATACTTAAGGGGATCAGATAGGACAGGAAGGGGAATGGCATAGTTGCAGATGGGTGTAAGCCACACTGGGACTAAGGGCAGACAGTGATGGACATGCAGCTCTAAGGTGTGTGAAGAGGGGCAGGGGGAGACTGCACATAGCAGTGCATGTGGGGACAAATGACCTGGCAGAAGAGACTGTGGTAGTAGTGAAGGAAAGGTTCGGAGGTTTGGGAAGGCTGTGTGAAAGTTAGGGGAGACAGCTGCCTTCTCGGAGGTGATCCCGGTACCCTGTGTGAGCACAATGAGGAAGGGGAGGATTAAGGAATTCAATGTTTGGCTGGAGGAGTGGTGTAAATCAAAAGAGTATGGGTGGGGCTGGTTGGAGAAGGACCTGGGACAATAATGTGCTATATGCAGGAGATAGGCTGCACCTAGGTGGGGAGGGAAAGGGTGTATTAAAGCAGAAGCTGCAGGGGTATATAGCTACCAAAGTGGATTTAAACTAGCTAGGGGTGTGGCATGGGGTCAGATGATAGACAAGGTACCCAGGGACCAAGTGAGCCTACCCTCCCAAGAGAGTAGGAAAGATCAAGGGGAATTAGTACAGAAGGGGAAAGGTGGGGAAGTGGAATTCGAAAAGGAGGGATGAGGTACAAGGTGAAGGGTGGTCTCTCTGAATACGAGAAGCCTAGGCAACAAGACAGCAGAGCTACAGGTGCTCTTAGCTGTAGGTAGGGTGGACATCATGGCCATCACAGAAACATGAGCCACAGAGTACTGGGACTGGGATCTAACTATCCTAGGCTACAGATTGTACAGAAAGGACTGTGAGGAGGGGAGGGGGGGAGGTGGGTGGCTGTCTATGTGAGGGAGGGGATCAAATGCACAAGGGATGAAGGAGAAGAGCAGAGAATGGAGGCAATTTGGATATAGCTCCTGGACTCCAAGGGAAGAAAGTTACGGTTTGGGTTGGTGTACAGGCCACCATCCCAGACAGAGAAAAGGGACAGGGAACTGGTGGATCAAATTAGGAGAGTATGTAGGAGGGGAAACATGATCACAGTGGGGGATTTGAACCTGCCGGGGTTGAACTGGACCATGCCAGTCACCTCCAGTGCTAGGGGGAAGATCCTCCTGAATGCATTCTGGGGGAGGGGCCCTGACACAGCTGGTTGCTGAACTCACTAGACGGAGGAACATGCTGGACCAGGTGCTATTGAACAGTGAGGCAGTAAGGAACATAAAGGTAGAGAAACCGTTGAGTTTTGGAGCCTTAACGCTCCATCATCAGAGCTCTGATGATGGAGCGCTAAGTCTCCGAAATGTAAGCATGTCATGTCATGTGGAAAGCGGCCGTCATTTTGAAACAGAGTATGCAGCAACACGCAGTAAACAACTAGTGGCAAAAGGATGCAGAACTGATTGGAGTTGTGTGAAAGTAATAGGATTGCATCTAGCAAATGCATTTTGTAATATGCGTATATGAAGGTCTCAGGATTGTATTCAGCATATGCGTTTTGCAACATGTGTTTTGCATCTTACGACCAAACCAAGGTCAGCTTGTGTACTTGATATTTGCGTTTTGTGGTTTGCGACTGAAATAAAAAAGAAAAGCCACTAAGAATCACAAAGGAGAACATATGGACAAAGGTTTCTTGGCTTGGTGCTTAAGGGAGGAAAACCACTCAAAAGGAATTTTTTTGAACTAACTGGATTAGGCAATTGAGCCATGAAATAACTGTGGAAAGAAAAAAGTCATTATGAACACTGACATACGGGGTCTGGAAGAGTGACATTTTTTCTCCTTTTTACTACTTAAAGATGTTCCACAAAATAGAGCTTTGTGCAAAAGAAAAGAATGTGGAAATATAGTTCATTACTGCTAAGAAATAAATCCATTTAAGGGCTAAATGGTTAATGAGTTATAGCCGTTTTTTGTGAGTGCTGATGGGATGATTCTCTAGGGAAACTTGTACTTAGTTATTTACCCTGCTATCAGCACCCAATAAATTCAAGTGTAAGGGACCCCGCCCCTGCCTTTTTACTAAAACGACAGGTGGCATGCTGTTGGCGTTGGCAGCAATACCTGGTAGGGGACCTGGGTTCGGGGAGGATGAGGTTACCTGGCACAAGGGACCTAGGTTTGGCTACTCTGCACAGGGGCACCCAAGTAAATCCAGCTACAGGAAGCAATAACTGTAATGTCCAGAACCAGAATTGAGATTTTTCAGTGTGGCTTTATTTATTAACTAACTGAACATAAACAAAGCATTGCATGGTCCCCCAAAGGGCTATGTTCACTGTATGTGCAGATTAGAGGTTAACCAAGTGGTCTATTTGAAGAATGAACACATTACTACTGTTGTCTGGTTTTGGACCCACCAGGCACTCAGCCCGGACTTTGCATGCGCTTTGGATACATAGCCTGACTGGCCCGGCTCCCCTGCCGGCCACTTAACTGACGGTCCACTTGAAGAATGAACCCAAACTTTACTTGGAAAGACATCCCATCAAACAAAGAGACTCCCAAACTGTGGCTCCCCACATCACTTAAAGTCTGTGACTCCTAGAGAGATTGGTTTTCTTACTTCCAATTGAACTCCCATCAAACAAGGAGGCTCTCATCCAACAAGGAGTAATTTTCCCATCCTGTGGCTCCCCACACCACTTAGAGTCTGCGACTCCTAGGGAGATTTTCAAGTTGCGACCCACGTCTGGGTACCCACCCATCACTGGCCAAGTGCATGAGGCAAGTAGCAAAACACAGAAGAAATTCGGAGGTGGACCTGGTTACTAAAGATGGGAGGTTTTCCACCTCCAGCTCCCACAGCCCATACCTGCCATCCTCATTCTCTGGATACACACAGAAACTTTAGAACTTTAAAATGTAGATTGAGCGGTGGATGACCTGAAGCACCCCTCTACAGCATTACTTGAAATCAATAAAACTTTAGACTGTTTGACTGCTCCATTTGTTTGTCCTAGTAAACATAGTCCTCCCAAATAGCAGTCCACATTCATTTCCCAACTGAAGAAAACAATTTGTTGCCCTTCAAATGGAGCCAAACACTCACCCATTCATTGCAGGTGCCCCACAGGCGTAGTACTATAACCTTTGCTGTTATACAAGGACAGACTAAATAAAACCAGGCAGCTTCCTTCCATGGTGGGAGAAGAGGATTGCCCCTTGAACCCACAGAGAACTCCCCCCCCCCAGAGGGAGGGGGTCACTGAGACCAAGGGAGCGGTCTCCACCACTTTAAAAAAAAAAAAGGTAAACACAGGAACACTTCCTTCTTCTTTGAAACAAACTGAAGACTGACCAACTTCCTTCCTGTTTGCTTTAGGACAAAATGAAGAAGAATGACTTTGAATTTCCCAAAGTTCTAAACTCACTCCCTGAGCTGTAGATTCCAATGTGGCTCATGCAGCTGCGAAAGTTCTATGGTGATGTCATCTCTCAAGTCTCAGCTATGACTGAGGACAGAGTGAGACAGTGTGAAACCCATTTAACTGGAGTTTCACAAGCTGCCTTCCCTGCCTTCCACTAGGTCTTACTGGGATTCTAGTAACCCCGGGTAACAAAGGGGTGACACTCGCCCATGACCAGGAAAATGACTGTCCCCAGTCATTATGTACCCGGCCTTAGGCCATCCCACCCTATGTGCTACCTGCGGAAGGGGGTGATCAGGCCCCCTCCTACCATGTGCAAGCACAGGTAGGCAACACTAAGGGCCTAGAGGCCTATAGCTGACATATCAGCCTCTACTCTATCCACTTACTATGGACACCTAGTGGCTCTGGTAGAACCGTCCAGAGCATAGCCCTGACAGATCAGCACTGCGGTCCCTATGGCCACAGAGGACCAGAGCCTGTCTATCCCCCCTAACCCTCTAGGGAAAACATATCTGCCTCTAACATAACATCCCAACCAAAACAAAACCCGGGGACCTCCCCGACCATGGGCAGCCTGCAACTACAACCATTAGCAATAATAACACAGTACATTTAAATTCTACACCATAAGCACTGACGAGGAACTCCAATGAGCCCCTCCTCCTCTTCTTGTCTTCTCTTCTCTTCTGTCTTCCAGGAACACCTGTTATAAAAGACAAAAACAAAAACAAAAAAGATCCTAATCTGCATGCACAGTCTATCTAAACAACAACAACGACAACAACAACCCTTACCATACAAAAAAACACTGAACAATCCCCCCAAATTTTTTTTTTTTTTTAGAAAAGGTAGAAAAACACAGTATTTATATTAAAGTACAATAATGACATTGGTAACAATACACCTTTGGGAGGGGATAGAGTGCCCTAAAAGTCCCAACTAGTGACCACAAGGCCCGAAGGCTAGTCCATTAAAGAGCCTCTCCTGGGCCGGAGCCCCATGAAACATAGTTCTTTAAGGCCATAATCCCAAAGGGGAGAGTCTTTGTGGACAGCTCACACATTTTTGAAGTCTGTAGTGTAGGGTGTGTACTGCAATGTCATAAAGATAGAAAAAGGGTTTTGGGGACTTACCATCCTCTTGAAGTATAAGACTAGGCACCGACCTGCACCGCAGCTGAAGACTCTCCCTGGCAGCATTTCTTCTGCAACAGCTGGGCGGACATCTTCCGGGAACCCACAGGAGTGCACATCTGGAAACAGCGGGGCTGATGTCATGTCTGGAGAAGGAACCTTAGAGCAGGAACAAAAAGAAAAGAAGCTGGTCTGACATCATCCGATTATCAGGCGATGAACAGGAAAACAGCGGGGATGGTGTCCTCTCTGGATCTGAAGTCATCTGGTGGGCCAGTAGATGGTTGCTGAACAAGACAGTACACTGTGGACTGATGAATGTGGAGCACCTGAGTCCTTGGGTATTCATATTGGCAGATCAATAAGGGCACTTCACAGTCTAGTGTGGCAGTATTGACTACCACTGCTCGGCTCTCCATTTTGTAGGCACGGGCTTAATTACTAGGAGGTCCTTGCACTGAGGCCAATAGTAGAGGGGGTCAGGGGCTTGAATTATTACTCCGTCTGGCTGCACATAATTCACACAGTGGGAGACTTCACGTCCCTCTCCGTCTACTATTCTCACTCTGTCCATAAACAGTGTCCTGCCTCTCTTCCACTGTGTATACTTTTCGTGGAACAGTCTATTCTTTACATGCTGGTTATCCCCAGGATGCACACGTTTCATTGCTTCATCCCAGATCCAGAATTTCCTGCAGTTCTCAATCTCCCCCCAGACTCTCCAAGGAAAGGTATTAAAGGTCATACCAAAGATGTCATTGGCCTTTCTACAAACCAGTCTCTCCTCTTTACTTGCTTTGGTCAATCTGAGACTACTGGCCTGGCTTGGGGGTGGCCAGTCCTGGTTCTGTCAGCTTCGCATCCACAATGAAATTAAAAAATGATCCCTGACTTCTTCTTCTGGTGAAGCCAGGGCAGTGGCATCACCACCTTCTTGAACACATTCCTCCGAGGCAAGATCTTAAGGCTGTATACCCATTCCTTTCTCACAAGGCCACATAGGTTCCCCCTCATCTTCCTCTTCACTGAGGATCTAAGCCCAGGAGTGAGCAGTCATTCTCACCCCTGAGACTATCCATTCATCACTGGGAGCAGAGGTCGACACCTCCCATTCAAAGGCCTCCCGCATCTCATCTTCACCTTCGAGACTTGGGCTAGGCCCCCCATCCCAGGGGCCTATTAATGCTTTATCCAAACTTTCCTTCTGAGATCCAGCATCCAATGCTTCAATTTCAGATTCAGTCTCTAATTCTGCACTCTCTAACTTTGTGCCACACTCCCCCAAGGGACCTTCCTCCACAGGCTCTGCTTGATGCTGTGTGCTGCCAACTGCAGATTCTTGAATTTTTGTCCATGTGGGAGCCAAACAAATTGGAGGCACTTTATACAAGGCATATTTTTGTGGACATCCAGCACAGTGAGGAATCATGAAGACATCTCTTCCAGCACTCAAGCACATCTGGCATACACGCACTGGATAATTAGGAATTGCCACATCAGGAGGGAGTTGCACTCTATAACACCACTTTTCAATATCTCTCAATCTATTTACTGCTGCTGTTACTGCAACCCGGGCATGATCCGGGTAACGAGCTGGTCCTGAGGCCATAACTGCAGAAAAACAAACAAAATTCACTGTAACTGAAAGTCCCACTTTAATGAACACACTCTGTAGCTTTAAAATGGCTCCTCTGCTGCTGTGTTTACTTTACCACCCTACCCTGTAATGGCGGCAGCAGCACTTCTGTGCATCAACAATCAGACTCTGGGTCAAGCCACTGAGCACCCAATTTACATCAGCTACTAATAACTTTTACTCAAACTGCACAACTTGCTCTGTTCTGGCTGTTCACACATTTACAGGATTTTCCTTGGACTTTTCAAATGCTGGCAACATTCATTTAATTTCAGTCCCTTTAAAACTTCAGGTTTCAGCACAGCCTGCTTCTACTAGTGTTGCACATTTTACAACCCACAGTCTCTCTCTGGCTGCAAACTTTAAACTGAGGCTACTTTCATTGCTATGCACACATTTAATGGCTTTACAGACTTGCACTTGCCAGCAGGACATCACACAATCGCTACTTGCAAAGCAACTATACAGCTGCTCACACATTTTATATGGCATTACTGAAAATCACTGATTTGAGCAGTTTTAATTATTTACTCACTGTTATTGTAGCAGATTGTTGCGATGGGGTAAAACGGCCTGCAGCCAGATTTTTGAAGGCCTCAGAATACAAATGGGTGGGCAGTCTCCGTGATCGTCGCCTTAACCACACAATTCACTGATCCCACGATCGATTTGCGGGTTGAGCCCAATTTTTAACTAGAAAGTCACTTTTTTACTGTTTACAGCACTTTGATTACTTCACAAACGCTCCTCCACTGCCAGTATACGCACTACTCTCTGTCTCCCTCTCGAATGCTGAAGCAGACTCTGAAGAGCTGGCTGAGGGGCGGGACTAATGGCAAACTGACCAACCACACGACGCCATGCAAATGAGCCTCTTCTTCCTCACGAGGGCTCCTCTCCTCACGGTGATCGTCGAGCAGGCAAATTTAAACTGAAAAATGCACTTTTTTTTTTCTCTCAACTGATTCCATGGCGGGAGCCCATTTCAACCATGTAACATTGCCATTAACTCTGCAGTCTCTAGCATTGCACAGAAAGCATTTCCAACGTCCAGGGCATATTTTCTCTGTTGCTACCCCTAGTTTTCCACACTTTCCTTCACAGAAATTCATTTTAAAAGCATTTCAAACGTCTAGGGCATAATTTCTCTGTTGCTACCCCTAGTTTTCCACACTTTCCTTCACAGAAATTCATTTTAAAACTGACAAAAATGCTGTAAACAATTTTGATGCAGGACAAGGACACACACTTTGGCTTTACAGCTCCTTGGTAAACAGTTGGCATCTTTTAAACAGCAGCACAAGATTCACAGCACACAGCAACACACTAGGAAAATTGCTTCAACTTTTTTTGGGCTACCGACTGCCAGATAGCCAAAATGCTAGCCCACTTGCCCAAGCACCTTCCTTCCCAAACAAATCCACAGTGGTGCCTCCATTTTTGTAAGGGACCCCACCCCTGCCTTTTTACTAAAACGACAGGTGGCATGCTGTTGGTGTTGGCAGCAATATCTGGTGGGGGACCTGGGTTCGGGGAGGGTGAGGTTACCTGACACAAGGGACCTAGGTTTGGCTACTCTGCACAGGGGCACCCCAAGTAAATCCAACTACAGGAAGCAGTAACTGTAATGTCCAGAACCAGAATTGGGATTTTTCAGTGTGGCTTTATTTATTAACTAACTGAACATAAACAAAGCATTGCATGGTCCCCCAAAGGGCTACGTTCACTGTATGTGCAGATTAGAGGTTAACCAAGCAGTCCATTTGAAGAATGAACACATTACTACTGTTGTCTGGCTTTGGACCCACCAGACACTCAGCCCGGACTTTGCAAGTGCTTTGGATACATAGCCCGACTGGCCCGACTCCCCTGCCGGCCACTTGACTGACGGTCCACTTGAAGAATGAACCCAAACTTTACTTGGAAAGACATCCCATCAAACAAGGAGACTCCCAAACTGTGGCTCCCCACACCACTTAGAGTCTGTGACTCCTAGAGAGATTTGTTTTCTTACTTCCAATCGAACTCCCATCAAACAAGGAGGCTCCCATCCAACAAGGAGTAATTTTCCCATCCTGTGGCTCCCCACACCACTTAGAGTCTGCGACTCCTAGAGAGATTTTCAAGTTGCGACCTACATCTGGGTACCCACCCCATCACTGGCCAAGTGCATGAGGCAAGTAGCAAAATACAAGAAATGGTGGACCTGATTACTAAAGATGGGGGGGTTTTCCCACCTCCAGCTCCCACAGCCCATACCTGGCCATTTCTCTAGATACACACAGAAAACTTTAGAACTTTAAAATGTAGATTGAACGGTGGATGACCTGAAGCACCCCCTCTACAGCATTACTTGAAATCCAATAAAACTTTAGACTGTTTGACTGCTCCATTTGTTTGTCCTAGTAACATAGTCCTCCCAAATAACAGTCCCCATTACTTGAAATCCATTTAAAACTTTAGACTATTTGACTGCTCCATTTGCTTGTCCTAGTAAACACAGTCCTCCCAAATAGCAGTCCACATTCATTTCCCAACTGAAGAAAACAATTTGTTTGCCCCTTCAAATGGAGCCAAACACTCACCCATTCATTGCAGGTGCCCCACAGGCAAAGTACCATAACCTTTGCTGTTATACAAGAACAGACTAAATAAAACCAGGCAGCTTCCTTCCATGGTGGGAGAAGGGGATTGCCCCTGGAACCCACAGAGAACTTTTCCTCTCCCCCCCGGAGGGAGGGGGTCACTGAGACCGGGGGAGCAGTCTCCACCACTTAAAAAATAAAAAAAAGGTAAACACAGGAACACTTCCTTCTTCTATGAAACAAACTGAAGACTGACTGACTTCCTTCCTGTTTGCTTTAGGACAAACTGAAGAATGACTCAATTTCCCAAAGTTCTAAACTCACTCCCTGAGCTGTAGATTCCAATGTGGCTCATGCAGCTGCGACAGTTCTATGGTGATGTCATCGCTCAAGTCTCAGCTATGACTGAGGACAGAGTGAGACAGTGTGAAACCCATTTAACTGGAGTTTCACAAGCTGCCTTCCCTGCCTACCACTAGGTCTTACTGGGATTCTAGTAACCCTGGGTAACAAAGGGGTTACACAAGTTTCCCAAACAGAGGCTCTATGAGCGCACACCAGTTTTTTCTAAAGTTAAGGTTATATAGTACTATGACTGGGTAACGAGGGAGTTGGATGGGGCCATGTTGTGGAAGTGCTGTACTTGGACTTCAGCAAGGCCTTTGATTCAGTGCTCCATGGATGACTAGGGGTGAAGTTGGCTGGGGTAGGAGTGGGAGCAAAGATGGCAAGTTGGATCTCAAACTGTGGGTAGTCTCAAAGCCTAGATCTGTGACGAGCGGTGTGCTACACGGTTCACTGTTTACTATAACAGAGAATTGAGTATGCTCAAGACTGTACCTTTACTTTTATTTCTTTTAGAAAAGCTGCTAAGAGGAGAAAGCGAGAGTGGAAGGTCAGTCAGGGGTTCAGAAGACCGCGACACAAGAAAATGACAGCATTAACGTAACATTTGTGTGAAGCTGCCCACTGACTCACTCTGCTCACTCTCCTCTCGGCGGCTTCTTTTTAAAAGAAATAGGTAAAGATACAGTCTCAAGCATACTTAATTCTATTTTAGAGTAAACAGTGCTGTTTCTTCTAAAGTTATACAGTTTGGTATACAATAGGGAACACCTCTCGGTCATGCTACAAGAAAATATTGACAATTACCAAAGTGTATATATTTCAATTATGCTTGTAACTTTTTTTTTGTTTTTCAATATTTCTACCCCAAATTTTCAACTTAGGCTTTTTATGACCCCACCTCATGAACAAGGTGGAAAACATTTGCAAAACTGTCCCATTTCTTCTAAATTTATACAGTTTGGGGTACAAAAGAAGCACCATTTGTTCTCGCTATAGTGAGCAGGAAAATGCAGGCAAGGAAAAAAAAATTGACACCAGCAATTATAATAAGAAAAGGATAAGCAAATGTGAAATTATGGATTTTTTTTTGCACACCCTCGATGTGCGATGGCCACAGAAACATCTCAAGCTTCACCCTCAAGATTTATGGGTCATCACACACCTCGTGTGTGCAAATAAAATCCATTAAATCACACTTGCTAGAGCTATGCAGAATGGCAGAATTCTGAATCCATGGAATCTCAGTGAAATTTCACAAAATTCTGCAAAATTCTGTGGAATTTCACTGAAATGTTATGGAATTTTAAAAAATTACTAATTTGGTTATAGCTCAATAACCGTTCAAGCTAGGAATCTGAAACGTGGAATATATATTATTTGGAACAATGGCCACAAACATACCACATATAATGTAATTTGGTTTAACAGTTTCAAAATTATAGGGGCTCAAATGCTGTCATTTTATTGTTTGTGCGAAATTTCATGAACATGTTTTATCTGCATATGCCTTAACCATCTATTGGGTCAGGGATTTAAATTTGGCATGATTTCTTGATGATAGGTGTTCTAACAATGTGAGATTTCATGACAATATGATGCATCATCTCAAAATTATATGTGCTTAAAATCTGTTGTATTATTTTTTTCAGGAACTTTCATGAACATATTTCATCTACATACAACAGGCACTTTTGGAGCCAGACATGTATAAATTAGTATGGATAACCTTTTGTAATGCTTATAGAATTATCTAAATATGGAGTGAATTAGATAAGAGATGTTTAAGTTACAGGGGTTCATCCTTTATTATGTAAATATTTGAAAAAGCTTTCTGAAACCTATCAAAAATGTGAATGTTTATAACTTCTCTGCTCTTGCATGCATACAGTTAACATTTCACATGCATATCTATAGTCTGTGTATCCTGGTGTCTAACACAACTGGATATATTGGTTAAGCAGTTTTAATTTTGCAGAAGAAAAAAACTGATTAGTAACATTTTCTCAAATATTTATGATAGCATATTCTGTAGATGAAGAATCCAGAATTTTTTGGGGGGAATTTAACATTAACAATGCACATATCACTAGTTCATTTGATAAGCTGGGCTGTGCTTTTTGCAGTCCTGCTGTTCCTCCTGTCTGGGTGACTATCCCCCTTCCCTTCTCATTTGGCATAGCCAAATTGACTCACTAGAACTACTGATCCCACTGATATCCTCTTTGTTCTTTACAGTGACAAATCTTTTTAAAATGTGGGTCACCTACTCCCTTTCCTATCAATCTACCCTGTTTAAATAGCCAGAATTCTTTCCTCCTGTTGTCCAAGACATTTTCTTCCTCTACTATATGCTTTTGAGTACCTCTAAGTCCTAGACTTGCATGTACACCAAGCTCCCTGGATCATAAATTTACTGGATGTGATCCTTAAATATTCTTCATTCAAGTTGGAATTGTTGACACTGTGCTTTCTTGCTCCAACCTGGGGATCTACCACTGTTGTGCTACGCAGCTCCGTTGTCCATTTCTTGATGAAACTGTGCATTTAACTCCTGAACCTGGTGATCCCCTGCGCTACCTGCCTCTTATACCCCATCCTTTAATCAGAACCCCCAGATAAAGCTGAGTGAAATTGGAAAATTCCAGTTTTATGGAATTTCATGAAATGTTGCAATTTTCACACAGACTCATGGGGTTTGACTTTAAGTAGTGATGTTATTTTGCAGTTTCTCACAGTAAGAAATTAATACAATTGGCACACACAGTCCCCATGTAAGGTCTATGAACCTGCCAAATTTAATGGTATTGCATTCTCTAGTTTTAAAGTTTCAGGGGTTTATAAATTTGTAGTTTACATTCTTGCAAAATTAAATGTTTAAATGATGTAAAAGTTTGACTACTTTTCATTTAATCCCATTTAAAACTGAAAATATGAACTTTTCAGAAATAACCATGTGGTATAGTAGTTTAAATGTTTCAACTCTGGTTAAATTTGGATATATAGTTTTAAAATTAGAAGGATCTAACCAAAAATTAAATGTTGGCAACATGTTTGGCAAGCTATAATGCAGTTCCATTTAAAGCTAGAAATCTGAAACTATGTGTGTATACAAATGTAGTGCTAACCTGTATACCTGGCAATTTTTGTAATATTTCAATGAATTCTATCAAAGTTATACTAAAATTACATAAATCCACATTTTGGCAAAATATTTGACAACCTATAGCTCAGCTCTCATTAAAGCTTGAGACTTAAAACATGGTGCATATATGCATTCTATGTGCTTCTCTAAACCTGATATTGCAGAGAAATTTGGAGAAGAAATGTTTAAATTATCTCAAAATAACTGAAAATTAAATTTTGATTCAATGTTTGGCAAACCATAACTCTGCCCCCTTTTGGTATAGATCTCTGAAATTTGGTAAACAAGTGTAAGCTATAGTGTACTGTTCACTTTCCAAATGTAGTGTTATTTGGACATGGATATTTAAAATTATAGTAAAATAACTGAAATATAAAATTTTGTGAAATTCCATGGAATTTTTGTGGAAATTCTGTGGAATTCCACAGAATCGGAATGGTCATTCCACGGGCAGAATTTTAAATTCCACACAGCTCTAACACTTGCCTATCCATTATTCTCTATATAACAGTTATAACTGGTGACTCCCATATCAATTCTCTTTTAGTTTTCAACAGCCATAATAATCCGTCTGACATCACACCAAGTTATGATTTTTGCAGGCTCATGCTCCACTGTCTTACTCATTCACTCCAAGCAGGAGGAAAAAAAGCCATTCAAAAGCCAAACACCCTGTACAAGTTATAAAAAACTAAAACATATGCAGATGTGTGTGGTGGGTTTTCTTCATACACCATCGGTGTGTGATAATCTAATAAATCTCTCAAGCTTTGCTCTTGATTTTAATGGATTATCACACACTTATGTAAAAAAAAAACATCCTAACACACACCTGCATATGCTTTATTCTCTATTTAATATCTCATCATTAGAGACATTGGAACATAGGAACCATGTTGGCAGATGGGGACCGCATGATCCATCTAGTCTTCCTATGTTTCTGACCCCCTGTCTATCTAGACTGCACCCTGATGTGTCCACAATGTCCATCCCATGCGAGTTTGAACTTGCTTTCTGTCTTGGATTCCACCACCTCCTGAGGTAGGCTGTTCCATGGGTCTGTGACCCTTTCTGCAAAGAAGTACTTCCTAAGGTTGCTTCTGAACCTGTCTCCTACCAGATGCAAGTTGTGCCCCCTTGTACATGCATCCATGTTTTGCTGGAAAAGATTTCCTGCTTGTGTTGTGTTATTTCCCTTAACATACTTAAAAGTTTTGATAATGTCCTCTCTGTTTCTTATTTGCTCAAGGGTGTACAGACTTAATTCTCTGAGTCTTACCTCATATGGCTCATGATGCAGTCCATGCACCATCTTTGTAGCCCTTCTCTGTACTGTCTCCAGGTGGTCTAAGTCTTTTTTAGGTAGGGCCTCCAAAACTGACCGCAGTACTCTAAATGTGGCCTCACCAAGGACCTGTAGAAAGGAACGATAACCTTGCTCTTTCTACATTTAATTCCCTACCAAGGATGCCACTCGCCCTCCATGCTGCCTTTTCACACTGTTTTCCAACCTTTAAGTCATCCATGATGACTACTCTGAGGTATCTTTCTGTGTTTGTCTCCTGTAACTAAATGTGTACTTTAGTCCCATGTTTCTTTTTCCTCTGTGCATAACCTTGCACTTCTTGGCATCAAACCTAAACTGCCAATCCCTGGATCATTCCTTGAGTTTTTTTTTCAGATGTGCTTCCATACCTCAATCAAGCCAGTGTAACAAGGCCTATAGCAAGGCTAAAATGATGACTGGGTCTATCAGAAGGGGTACTGACTGCAGGAAAAAGAATGTACTACTGCCTGTATACTGGTCACTGGTGAGGCTGTATCTGGAACATTGTGCTCAGTTCTGGAATACTCATCTAAGGAAGGACAGGGACAGGCTGGAGACAGTGCAATGTAGGATGACCAATATGATTCAGGGACAGCAGGGCAGATCTTATGAAGAGTGTCTGAAGGCACTGAACATGTACAAAGTGGAGCTCAGTTGAGAGTCAGACCTTCACTTTCCCAAAATGAATAAACAAAATCAACTCGGGGGAACTATTTAGCAGGAGAACAGAGTCATGAACCTAAGGTCATGCATGGAAACCAGTAGGGGGGAGGTTTAAGATGGATGTGAGGAAGTTCTATTTTACAGAAATGGTGGTGGAGCCATGGAATAGTCTGCAACAGAGGTGATGGGTGCCAGTACTGTAAATGGTTTCAAGCATGGTTGGGACAAAGTAAAGGGCTTGATGGTTGCTCAGGTCAGTAGCAGTAAGGAGGGGGACCTGTGTGATGGACCAACAGGGATCAAACCCCATAAGGACAATAGATCTCAGGGCATATAGGGAAATCTGGGCAGACTAGATGAACCTTTGATCGCTTTCTGCCATCATTGGTTATATTTATTTATGTTTCCACCACAACCCAATGCATTCCCTCTCTACAGCCACTCATCCCTGACCCCATCACACACCTCACCCTGCAGCTGTAGCATACAATACCCAAAACTCTGCTCATCCTCCCAAGACCACTTTGTACCAGACAGAAATCACTGGCCAACTTCTCCACCCCCACTCAATACCTGCACTCCCTGCTGCCTCTTTAACCTACCTCATCATACAGCTCCTCATGCAACAGCGGCCAATCTTTATGTACCTCCCTACAACTTTCTTTATCAGCCAGAAGTTGCTGGCCACTTTCTTCTCTGCTTCTCATTGCTTGCTCCCCCTGCAGCCTCTCTGCTTGTCACCTGCAGCAGTAGCCAAAATTCACCCTCCTGACCACTGTCTAGATCAGCCAAAACTCTTTTTTACTTTATTTTGCATTCTTTATGTGCCCAGCCCTCTAATCCTCCCACCAGAGGTCAGTCCACCCACAACCCCCATGCCCAGGCTTACCCCCTGGGAGGGGCTGCCAGGGGGCTTCCCCCCAACAGTCACTGTAGACTAGCCCTGGCTTACCCCCCCAGGTTGGGGCCATGGGAGAGGAACCCCCCTGGTGGACATCTAAGGCAGTGAGGATGGCAGTAGGGCAGGGGCATCATGCCACAGGCCAGCAGTTTTTTGCATATGTGCTGTTGCCCTGGGGCAGGGACGTACAATAACATACTAAAAAGCCAGCAGAATAGGCCTCATGGTCTATTGAGTCTGCTCAAGATTCAGTACCCTTAATTGATACCGTTGCCACCCTCCAGCCCCCCCATGCTCTCCCCTTCCTCCACTAGAATTCCCCTTCCCAGCAATAGCATTCCTCAACTTCATCCTCCTCCTCCTCCTGTACCTGACCCAGCCTCTCTTGAACCCTTCTACCATAGATACATCCACCAGCTCCCTGGGCAATGCATTCCATGTCTTCACCACCCTCTCAGTGTAGTACCACCTCCTTCTCCACCCCCCGAGTCTCCCATCCTCCAGTTTACAACTGTGCCCCCTGGTGGCACCACCCATCTTCTTCTGAAAGACCCCATATCAGCCTACCCCATTTACCCCTTTCAGATACTTGAAGACCTCAATCATATTCCCCCTGTCTCTCCTCTATTTCAGTGAGAACAGGCTGAGCTCCTCCAATCTCTCCTCATATGACAAATCACCTAAACCCCATATCATCCTGGTTGCCCTTTCTTGACTCGCTCCAGGAGTGCAATGTCCTTCCTTAAGTGCAGACACCAAAACTGCACACAGTATTCAAGGTGTGGTCTACCAGGCAATTATACAGCAGCAGAATAACTTCCCTGCTTCTTGATGTAATCCCCTGGCGATGCAACCCAGTATCTTATTTGCCTTGGCCATTGCCCTTCTACACTGCTCCAAGTTATTCATTTTTTGGCATCCATGACCACTCCCAGATCCCTTTCCCCATTCAAAGCCTGCAGTGCTACCACCCCCCTCAGGGTGTCCACTTGGCCTAGGTTCCTACGCCCCAGGTGAAGCACCTTGCACTTCACTGCATTAAATCTCAGTTTCCAGGAGTGTGACCATCCCTCCAGAGCATCCAGGTCCCCCTGTAGGGCAACCATACCCTCCTCCCTATTCACCACCACTCCCAGCTTAGAATCATCCACAAAGGGGCTCATATCATTCCGGATACCTACCTTGATGTCAGAGATGTACACATTAATGAGGAGCGGTCCCAGGACTGATCCCTGCTGGACTCCACTAGTTATTCCCCTGGAGGACGAAACTTCCCACCTACCACCACCTGCTGAGTACACCTAAACCGCCATTTCCCAATACCCTTGACCAACAGGGCCCTGATGTCCATCCTTTCCAGCTTATCCAGCAGACCAGCATGAGGAACCAAATCAAATACCTTGCTGAAGTTGACAAAGCCATGCTGGCAATCATCCAGGTGCCCCAGTTCCTCCGAGAACACCCCCAGCCTCTCCTTAAGGATGGTTTCCATCAACTTGCCCACCACCAATGTCAGACTGCCAGGCCTGTAATTCCCAATTCCTCCCTCGAGCCCCCTTCATAGATGGGCACAATGTGTGACACACTCAGGGCACCCTTCTGTCTGTAGAGAGGTGTTAAAGAGGGCCGACAGTGGGGCAGCCAGGACACTGACCAATTCCCAAAGTACCCTGGGATGGATTCCATCTGGACCCAAAATGTTTTCCTTTTTAAGGGACTTGAGGGCATCCCACACCCTGCCGACAGGGATTTCAACATCCATGGCTCCCACCTCCTCAGCAGGACCAGTGTGCCACTCCCGTATGCTGCAGACCTCTCAGCCCCTCCCAGATACCACTGGGTTCCCCCATCCAGGACCCCCATCCCTTCTGCCCCCACTGTCCCCCTTCACAGTGTCCCCCCCACATCCTCTATAGAGAAGACCGATGCAAAGTACTCATTGAATACCTCTGCCTGTTCCCTTGCCTCCTCAACCTACCCCCTCCCTGTCCTCAACCTACTGATCTGCCCCTTCACCCTCCTTCTTTCCCCAATATATCTGAAGAATCCTTCCCCCTAATCCCCTGTGCCAGTCTCTGCTCCATCCCTGCCTTGGCCACCCTCACCACCCTGGTGACCCTCCTGGCCACTAGCAGATACTCATCTCTGTCCAAGACCCCGCGCAGATGCTTGTATCTCCTGTATACCACCCATTTCTCCCTTACCACCTCCTGGACCTCCCAAGTCCACCAGCAAGGCTTTCTGGACCTAATGAACTTACTTCTCTCCTTAGCACAGGACCTGGTAGCCTCCTGTAACCCCCTTTTGATAACTGTCCACCTGCTCTCTGCATCCGTCCCCGGCCCTATCCCTTCCAAGTGATTCTTGAGGATTTTCTCCATGTTCTTGAAATTTGCCCCTCTAAAATCAACTACCACCATCATTGTGCAAGCTCCCCCAGGTCCAAAACAAACCAGACCGTGTCATGGTCACTCCCAGTCAGGGGGTCCCTCACCTCCAGTTCCCTCATCAGATTGTGGTCTGCCAGGACTACATCCAGGATCTGGCCCTCTCTCATTGGGTTAACCACCAGCTGACTTAGGAACGCATCCTGAAAGATGTCCAATAGCCTCAGTTCTTTGGCCAAGGGGGACGTCATAGTACCCCAATCAGCCCCTGGCATGTTAAGGTCTCCCAATACCACCACCCTTTCCCCATCCTGACTACAGTGGTCCTTGATGTTAGCCACCAGGCTATCCTCCAGGTCATCTATCATCATAGGGAGCCTGTAAACCACCCTCATTTCCACCCTCTTACCCCTCGGAGCCTGCACGGTGACTCATAGGGCCTCCATATTACCCTCTGCTCCCTCCACTGTGCTTATCCCGATGCCGTCGCTAATAATCCAAGCTCCCCCACCCACCACCCTGACCTTCCTGAGCACCGTGTACCCACTCAGATTTTGGTCCCAATCATGTCCCAATGTGGCCCATGTTTCAGTGACAGCAGCCACATCCACATCTCCTTCAACCAGCATTGCCTGGAGCTCGAGCATTTTGTTTCCCAAGCTCCTAGCATTTATTAGGACCACTCTCCAACCCTTGCCTCTGCCCCCCCTTCCAACCTGAGAGGTTTCGTGCCACTTCCTACTCACCACCCTCATATTCAGTCTGTAGCACCCACTAGGGGGATGACTGAGCTTATCCAAGAAGGGCTTACTAGGCTCAGCCACACAGCCCAGTCCTTCCCCTTCACAAATTTTAAACCCCACCTAGCTTGAATAAATCCGGCCAGTTTCTGCTTTAGTATTTCCTTCCTCACCAGGCTGAGATGGAGCCTATCCCTTGCGTACAGCCCCTTGTCCTTCCATGTTGTCTCCCAGTCACCTACCACCCATTGAGCCACTCGTTAACCTCTCCAATTTTTTGCTTGTTCTCCACACTGGCCCTCAGCACTGGCAGGATTTCCAAGAAGGAGACCAAGGACTCTGTGGCGTGACAGAACCTGGAAACCTCTCAGAACCTTGCCTGAATTTCCAGCACACTATTTCCTTCTATATCATTAGTCCCCAGGTACACTAAGATGTCAGGGGACCCTCCACAATCCCTTGCCATAGCATAAACCAGATGCTTGGCCTTGTGCACTGTCAATCCAGAAATACTCTTGACCGTAACAACACAGGGCTTTTCCCCTCCCTGCCCATCCGCTGAATACCCCTAATCATGGAGTCCCCCAAAAGGGGCACCTTGACCCTCCCATATCCCAAGACCTCCTGAGTTGGTCCCCCAACCCCTTCCTCTTCCCTGGCCCTACACCCCAACTGGATGAGGGTTAGTCCCCCTGTCACCTACCGCCCTATTCCTTCTGTCCTGGACTTTCCCCTGACTAACCCATGCACCCCAAGTTCTGCCTTGACCTTGCTCCCTTCCCTAGCTGACCCTTCAGTTCCAGACTTCTGCTTCCCCTCTGTGTCACTCGGGATCATCCCGCCAGCTCCTGAAGTAACAAGTTCCTCCCTCCCTCTCTCTCTTTCTCTCTGACAGTTTTTTGCTCCTCTCCCAGTTCACCCTTGCTGGTCCCCTCATACCTCTCAACTTCCTACCTCATAAATCAGGGACAAGGCATAAAAAAATTAGGGACAAATGACCAAAATCAGGGACACATCTTCAGAATTGGTGGTATCCACTTAGAAAGCTAGTAGAATAAAAGACTTAGTGTAACATGCATTTTCGAAGGAAGAACAAGTCTGTAACCTTAATGTTTGACATTGTTTTGTGCTTACAACTCCCACTGTTTGGTCATCGAAACACAAGTTTTAGGAGGAACAGAGTAAAATTTTGAGGCAAAATCAGGGACATCCCTGAAAATCAGGGACAGTTGAGAGGTATGGGTCCCCTAGGTGTACCCCCTCCCTTCTAACGGAGTCCTTCACCTTCTTGTGCAAGTCCCCACTGATCCCAGCTTCACTTCCCATACTAGTTACATGTCCTTCTGAATCATTGGAGCCCTCTTGCTCCCCCGGTCACTATCTGCCACATTTGCACTCCTTCCACTGCTGCCATAACCCCACGTGCCCACAGTGTCTCCCTGCAAATTAACCCCACTCCTCCTAATCACGGGGCTGTGCACACCCCCTGACCCATGCGTGTTATTTTGTGAAGCTCTCCCCCTACTTCTTTTGCCTACCTGATGTTCCTCATGACCACCCCACCCAACCCCTCCTTAACCGCCTCCGCTGGGCTGACAACACCTTCAGTCCTCAGAGGGTTCTCATGTAAGGTCCCACCCCCACTTCTCTTGTTGTCTTGGTGCTGCCTCATGCCCATCCCACCCTTCACCTCACCTCCTTATCCACCTCTGATCCATTAACCTCATTTTTATCAATAGTAGAGGCTTGAATCTGTTTCTAAGGTCTAAGCCTACTACTTTGCTTCCCCCGACATATCTCCCCCCCCCACCTGCTCCGGTCTGTGCTGCTTTCTGCCCTCTGACCCCAAGTTTCTGTCAGCATTTTTGGCCTAAGTTACATTTTTCCCCCTCCCTACCTAACTCTTCCCTTGCACCACCTATTATGTTCATGTTCGCAGTCCTGGGTGCAGCAGCTGTACCAAAAAAGCCTGGCCCATATATCCCACCCCAGCCCTCATCCCCACTTCTCCTAACATTACAGCCTCCTATCTCCCCATGTCTCCCATCTAGGTTCCACTTTAACCACCTTACTTCCTCCCTTAACTGTGCCAACTGGTGACACCATACAGCCACCCATCCTCCAGGCCATGGCCGACCCACACCCAGTTAGGGTTGCCACCTATCCAGTTTTAAACTGGATAATCTGTTTTTTAAGGTTCTTATCCAGTCATTTGGTTTTGATTAAATGTAGTCCAGTTTTGGGGCCATTTTGAGTGCTCATATACTCCAAATCTTTCACTGTTTTGGCTGCATTGCATGTCCAGACTCCAGGTTAAAAAGATCTGAAGTCATTCAGACCTGCCTTTGTTTGTAAAACCAATCTGTTTGGGAGGTGTAAAGTATGGCCATTAAGCCCATTTGCAGTAAATTAAACTAATCTTTTCCACTCTGAATTTTAAGCATGGCCTTTTACTTCTGTGACAGGAAACAGCTTTTATACCTTTATATGAGCTCATGTGTTACTTTTTCTTTGTCCAATATTCTGAAATGTTTTAGACCCATTTTTGTTAAATTAATAATCTAGTTTTATTGCCTTTATCACTAAATTGATTACTTCTCTCCTGAGTCCTCAACAGCTACTGCCCTCATTTTTTGTATTACCTAAACATTCCATGATATTAGCTGCACTTTAACAGGTCATTCAGATGAACAGCATGGAATGGTATGTCTGAAATTGTGGAATGTCTTAGAAATAGGAAAAGAAACAGCAGTAGCTGCTGAGGTAAAGGGAACACAATGCAATATCGGGGGTACCACAAGCAGCAATAATTAAATGGTCAAAGCATATCAGAATACATAACTGACATGGAAAGGAAAATGGGAGAGTGTTTAACAGAGGTGTAAGCAATAAGCTGTGAATGAGCTTGGCACAGCCAGGAGGCCTGTGTTTGATTCCCACAGCCTCCACTTGCATACTGTGTGACCCTGAGCAAGTCACTTAACCTTTCTGTGTTTCTGGGTCACTCCTGTAAAATGGGCTATGTGGCCTATGGGAGTTAACCTGGTCACCAAAGAATGAATGAATGGTATTAAATGATTTCCTATCACTACTAATGTCTATTCTGACATTACAAATGTCTTGGAGGAAGAGCGATATACTCATCAGTCATAAAAAGGGGTGGTGCCAGAGGCGGAGTTTGGGGTTTGGTTTAGCATCCGATTTTTACTTCATCCAAAGGTGGAGACTCTACACCCAGTACAGCCCCCAACCCTACCAAAGATGTCATCCCTAGTGATTTGTGACCCCTGCCTTATTCCCATCCCTATTATATTCTTCTGCATCACTATCAGGCCCCCACATGTCCTTGCTAGCAAAAAGCCCCAGCCCCTGGCTTGAGCGATTACATGAGCCCTACTCACTATACAAGTTACAAGTTAAACATAAATAACACACTGAACAGTTTCATCCATATAGAATCTTTAGAGAATACCCTACACAGATTACAGCAATACAGCATGTAAAAAGTCATTCAAACACTTATGCCCCTATAGGGTCCTTTAAAGTATACCCTATACAGTTAACTGCAATAGAGACCTAAAAGTAGAGTCCCTTAAATGCTTGCCCCCACAAGGTCACTTCCATGCTGGGAAAACATCCACCACCTAGTAAACTCAACCTAGAGCAGACACACCCACTTGCCTGGTGAAGGTCTGCCACTTGGCTCCCTTCGATAGGTGCTACCTCCAGTGGGTGGACCCTGAGAGTCTATTTAATAAAGGAGGTGGTGTGGGGTGGGAAAGAAAGAAGTTCAATAACACAGCTCCTTCTTGGCAGATAGCATGGCTGAGCACTTGGCTTTTAAGCCCAGCCACGGAAATCAAAAGTGACACCCTTCCTGCTGATTGGCCGCCACCCATGCGGCTGAGCCCAAAGTCCCCTGTGCTGCCTCTGACCCCTTGTCTCAATCACTGCTGATGCAGGCAGGTCCTTTCTCCCCAGCACTGCCAACATTGTGGCCTGGATCCCCAGGACACAGCTCCTCTTGGCATGATGACCAGCATCCACCCCAACCCCAACATTCTGGTGCCGGACATGCAGCACCCACAGCCTCTGCCAGGGGTCATTAAAGTGCCAGGCACACTTCCCCCCTCTGTCTAGAGAAGTAGAGCAGTCCAGAGGATGCTGTGAGGGAATTTTTATATATCCAAAAGCTATATTTGCTATTATATGCCTTGAAGCTATACTTGCTTTGTAAGCCATGCTGTAACAAAGTCATAATGAATGTAGTAGAAATTTCTGAGTTCATGCTGTTTTCTACAAGGTTAAAGAATGTTATTGAGGTTACTTGAGGTACATTTGTAGAAACAGAAAGCAAGATAAAACTGAGTAGAACTGGTTGTACCAGCCTGAATAACAGACTCGGACAAAGTATAAGATAATAACATGCTTGGGCAAAGTATAAGATAACAGCACATTAAGGCATTGAAGGCAAGCTGTACGTTGTTGTATGTTGCTATGGTGTGAGTGAAACTCATTGTCTCACTCAGGTCAGATTGACCCAGGCATATGTATCAAGAAGTATTGGGAAAGAAATGAAATAAGCAGTGGAAAAGTACACCTCACATTGGTATCAACTTGTTATTCTGTTACATTGGTATCAACTTGTTATTCTGTTTTATGATTGGCTTATACTGAAATGTTGGTATTTTTCAAGATAGAAGTGCAGAATCTAGCTTATAAAAGCTACTGTAAATTGTAATCAGGAGCTTTCTCCTTTGCAGAACTCCGCATGTATGTGAAAGATTTGATCAAATAAAGTAGCGTTAAGACAAAACCCAGTGGTGTGGTTTTGCCCGTGTGACCAGGAGGCGGTTGCTCAGGTAATACTTACAGTGAGAGAATTTGCGATCACAGTTTTGGCGAGTCGGCAGGATGAGTTCTTGGTCCATGTCACCTCGTGATTGGGTTGTTTCCCTTGGACAAAAAGAAGGAAATTTTTGTGGAACCCCATCAGGACGTGACGCCTAGGGGCCGGCGACACTCATCATCACTGTAAGTACAAGAATACCTTGGAGCAAGTGTGCACTATAAAGGACAGGCCTAGATAAAATGGGAAACAAGGGAACAAAAAATAACCTAGGTCCAGAGTTAGTATTATCTGGACCAGCAAAATGTATGTTTGATAAGTTTGGCCAGGATTCGGACTCTGAGCGAGGACAATGGCATAAGTTGACCAGGGGACTATTTCCCCTTATAGGTACTTTTAGTATAGATGTACTAAAGGAAGCAAGGATAGCATTGGAAGAAAAAGAAAAGAGCAAACAAAAAGGGTGCAAGGTAGACTGGTCAAGGTTTAGAATATGGGAAAGAGAGGCAGAAAGGTGACATGAAAATCAAGGAGAGGGTTAATGGTAAAACAAGAAGGGGAAGATACTGAACACCGTAGGAGGGTGTTTCATCATCACGATACCCCTCCACCATATCGGCCCCCTTCCCCAACTGTTCCGCTGGGACCACAGGGAGGGGTGGTGCCAGATGCGCCACCAGAACAGGTTGCTCCGGCTGTGCCTGCTGCCCTACCTGCTCAACAAGCACTGATAGTCCAACCGGGCCAAGCAGTACAGTCGGATGAGGAGGTAGGGAGTGAAGAGGGGGAGGAGGACCTGGTTGACACAATGGAATCGATGTCACTGGATGGGAAAGTACATGGCAATGGAGATGGGAAGCCTTGGGTATTTAGGCAAACTGATGCAAGGACTAAGGGCCCAAAACAGGCAGGGGGAAGAAAGAAACTAACACAGCAGTTGCCTTTGATACATTATCCCAACCAACACCCCGAGGTAGGAAGACTGGCTGCCAACGACCAGCCTACAGTCCCTAAATACATTGAAGTGGACCACCCATGGAATCCTGAGGAGTTGAGAGAGGACCTGAAAGATGTACCAAAGCCTCAAGATAACCTAGAAGAATATATAAAGAAGTTAACAAACTTAATAAAAATGTATGAACTGTCTACGACTGAGGTTGGAGAGTGTCTTAGACGGACATTAAAGGGTAGGTGGGAGGAAGTAAAAGAGGCCTGGGACCCAGAGAAGCCAAGGGATGAAATTATGCCACAATTTAACGTGGTGTGCATAAAACTACGGGAAAAATACAGAGATGTGACAGACTGGTCTCGCATCCAGGATACGAGGCAAAAAGATGAAGAATCAGAACACGATTACAAGGAACGATTGGAGGGGGTCTTTAGGCAATTTTCCGGTATTGGAACGGATAATCCCGCATACCAGCATCAGTTGGGTATGGCTTTTTGCACCAGACTGAGTGAGCCAACTAGATTGGGAGTCATACCTCTCAACCTTTCTTCACCAAAATTTGTGACAAGATGTGTGACAAATGAGCAAAATGTGGGACGTATCATCAAACACGGCACTACAAGCTCAGAACACTATGGCTATCAGTGCACTAGAGTTCATAATGCTAGCTGATAATTGAACACAACAGATAATTATGAATTTCTGCTTTAAAACCTCTGTGAGAAATGTGGAATATCACTACCTCGATGTGGGACAAAGGATTTCTGAGGGTTATAATGAGTGACATACCTTGTAATGTGTGACAGTTGAGAGGTATGTTGGGAGTTACCACAGTGTGCATTGGATAGGAGACAGAGAAAATGGCCGACCTAGTACCATATGCTGAACACACTGAGAGACAGCAGAAGGAGATACAAAAGGAAAAGAAAGAAAAGCTGGAAAAGGGTCAGCTAATGTACTTTGAGAGAGACAATCAGCAGCCCCAACTGGGAGGTGAAAATGGCAACAGAAGAAGACAGAGAGGATGAAATAATGGAGGTTATCCACAGGGAGGAGGTGGAAAAGGGCAACCATCAGAAGGATCGGCAGGACAAAGACCCAGACCAGGAGGTGGTATCATCTGCTTTGCTTGTGGAGAACAGGGACACATAGCAAGAAATTTTGTAAAGGCAAATCAGTGGCAGTGTAATCAAGTTTCAAATGCCTCTTGCTTCTCACCACCCTCCTGCTCCACAACAGTGGCAGCCAAATCAGCAGCAAGGATGGGGTGAAACCCGGATCCTCAGTTCTAGACTAATAATGTTGGCTTTGCCAATGACAGCTGAAGGTTAGAGGAACACTCCCTCCCCTTTTCACAAATGCTATGTGCTTCAACAACGCAGAAGGTAGTCCAGTAATAGACTTAATAATCATGAACACCAAGTTGACCTTCTTGATAGACACAAGTGCCTCGATGTCAGTAATTCAAAGAAGCAAGTTAAATGCACCCTTATCCAGTCGAATGGTGACAACAATAGGGGCATCAGGAGTACCACAAAGAGAACAATTAACAATCTCATTACCGGTTCGGTGTGGAAAAATGGAATTACAACATACTTTCCTAAGTAGCACGACCTGTCCTGTGAATTTATTGGGAAGGGATCTCCTGTCAAAGGTAAATGCACACATTACTTGTACCCCAGAGGGGGTTAATATAGAAGTGCCGGGGCTGGGTTTGTATCTATGTTTGGCAGAAAGAACAGGGGATTGGCTGTATAGTTGGGAATTAACAGAACCAAAGGAGGTGGGTTGGCTACAAAAATGGGCAGAAGTAGTAACACATGGCCAGTTGCAGTTACAGACAGATTTGCATTGCACAACACATTATGCAGTGGGAGGTCGGGACCTAATTTATGAGGGCAAAGAGTGGGGAAAACAGCCAGTAGAACAGGCCATCTGGGTGTCAGAGATATATGTGGCAAAGGATCGTTGTGCAGTCTCAGTGAGGCTGAATGCAGAGCAATTAAAAGTATTCCAAGAGCCAGGGTCATACCCGCACATTTCCATGGCAAGAGAACTCCCACTTGAGTGGAAGGAATTGGGGCCATGGGTAGCAAAAATGGTACAGTTGTGTGATTGGGAACATGTAGGAAGCAAGCTAATATCAAGGGCTGGAAACTGTGAAAAATACATAATTAACAGAAAGGTTAAGGTACGAGTGGATGAAAGAGAAGTGAATGTGCGAAAGGTTTGTGAAGAAATAGGCATGCAGGAGAGTGTAAGATGGATAAATGAGTTACCAGCAAAGCTATGGGCAGAATCAAAGTATGATGTGGGATTACTGAAGAATGCACAACCCTTATGGTCAAGCAAAGTCCTCTTACAGACCGAATGAGGCATCAATATCCGCTGGGTAAAGAGGCGGAGGAGGGAATAGCCCCAGTGCATGCAGCATTAGTGGAAAGGGGAGTAATCGTCCCCTGCCCATATGCAACAGTAAATACAACAATTTTACCAGTAAGAAAGCCAAATGGAAGTTACCGCTTTGTGCAGGACCTGAGAGCAGTAAATGAAGCAGTACATATACGTACCCCGGTAGTGCCAAACCCGATTACTGTATTGTCATCCATTCTATATAACAGCTGTTATTTCACGGTCATTGATTTAGCAAATGCATTTTATAGTATCCCCGTAGAACCCAGTAGCCAGGAATGGTTTGCATTCACCTACAAAAGGGAGAAGTGGACCTGGACTTGCATGCCCCAAGGCTATGCTGAGTCTCCAGCAGTATTCTCAGCTCAAATGAGAGAGAATCTATCTGCTTTTGTGGCCCCATTGGGCAGTACCCTAATACAGTATGTGGATGATCTATTGCTTGCTAGCCCCAGTAAGGAAGCAAATGAACAGGATACAAAGGCTTTATTACTTTTCATGACTGAGAATGGGCATAAAGTGTCTCGAGAAAAATTGCAATTGTGTAGAGAACAAGTAAAATATTTGGGTCATGTGTTGTCTGGCAGTGGTAGAAAGCTAGACCCTGAGAGAATTAAGAACATAACAGCATGGCCATGCCCAGTTACCAAGCAGCAAATGATGTCTTTTTTGGGTATGGTGGGCTATTGTAGAGCCTGGATCGTGGATTATGCTATGTTGGCAAAATCCCTCCATGAAGCCATATTTGGCAAGAAAATGCAGATGACTGAGGAGATCAGGTGGACACCTGATCTAGAAATCTGTTTTGCGAAACTTAAAAATGTATTGGTTACAAGTCCTTGTTTGGGACTACCAAATTATGAGAAGGATTTTAATCTGTTTGTAAATGGTAAAGGAGGTTACATGTCAGCTGTATTGACAAAGGAACATGGAGGGGACAGAGGCCCATAGCATATTACTCGAAGCGTTTGGACTCAGTGGTATGTGGGATGGTGTCTTGCTTGCAGTCTGTGGCAGCAGCTACTGAAGTGATGTTGGCATGCATGGATCTGGTTGGATTCTGTGCTTTGATGGTGCATGTGCCTCATTCTGTACATTCTATTCTGCTACAAGCTCGCACAGCTCATTTAACGCCTGCACGATTGCTTCAGTATCAAAATGTGTTACTAACCATGTCTAACATAACTTTGAAAAGGTGCACCACTTTAAACCCAGCGACGTTGCTCCCCACCCCGGAGGAGGGGGAGGAGCATGACTGTGGGCAAGTAATTGACTTAGACTGTAAGCCTCGACCGGATATCACTGATGTACCCATACAAAACGCAGACTTAGAATTATTTGTTGACAGCTCGGCACAAAGAGACACAAAAGGATCCCCGTTGGTAGGTTATGCAGTGTGTACTCAAAACTATGTTGTGGAAGGAGCAAAATTGCCCCCACGAACGTCAGCCCAAGCTGCTGAACTCATAGCTCTGATGAGAGCTTGTATAATAGCCCAGGGGAAAACAGTTAACATATACACAGATAGTCGATATGCATTTGGGGTAGCTCATGATTTTGGCACCTTATGGAAACACAGAGGGTTTTTAACAGCAGCTGGAAAACCTATTGCACATGCGAATTTGGTAAAGAATCTTTTGTTAGCAATCCAGAAGCCAGAAAAGTTAGCAATTGTAAAATGTCAAGCCCATACTTCTAACCAAGATTTTGTTTCTGCAGGAAATGCGAGGGCTGACGCAGCTGCAAAGGAAGCAGCTCTTTCTGGAAGTGTTCCTAAATTTCAAATGTCTTTGACTGTAACTAACCAACTTGATTTATTCTCAGAAAAGGATGTTGCAACTTTACAACAGTCGGCCAGTGCAAAAGAGAAACGTAACTGGCAAACAAACTATAAATTTGATGCTAGCACTAAGGTGTGGATTAACTCGATGGTGGCTCTGGCCTGCCTTGGCAGTATTTCTTATAAAATTGGCCCATAAATAATCATGTTTCAAAATGCGTAGTAGTCGATCTTGTAAATAAATATTGGTATGTTGTTGGCTTTACCGTGATATGCTGAAGAATTTTGTAAAAGTATGTAATATGTATGCAAAATAATGTTGGCAGAGGACTCCAAGTAACCCCCTCTGCCCATTCTTTTCCTACAGGACCTTTTGAACATTTAATGATGGATTTTATTGAGATAAACACGTGTGAAGGGTATAAATATTGCTTAGTGATTGTAGATATGTTTTCAAAGTGGGTAGAGGCGTTCCCAGTACAGAAAACCACGGCCTGTACAGTAGCAAAGGCCCTGATTAGAGAAATCATACCAAGGTGGTGGATTCCCACCAGGCTCTCCAACGATAATGGCTCGCATTTTGCAAATGAAGTCATCACAACCTTGTGTGAGGCACTGCAAGTGGATTTATGTTCGCACTGTGCATACCACCCACAATCCGGAGGGGCAGTAGAAAGGGCAAATCAGACATTAAAGCTGAAATTGACCAAAATTATGGCAGATACTGGCCTTAGTTGGGTAAAAGCACTACCAATAGCCCTAATAAGTATGAGGGGAAGAGCTGGCCCCATGGGTTTATCACCTCATGAAATTTTGATGGGAAGGCCCCTCAGAATGACAAATGTCCCCTTTCCACAAAACCGAATAACATTGCACGGTTTAGATAATGAAATGATTGCCTACTATTTATCTCTTAATGCTGTTTTAAGATCTCTCTATCCTAGGGTAAAAGCTGTACTTCCAGTTCCCTTGGAAGGACCCCTGCATAGGATACAGCCAGGAGACTTCGTGGTTATCAAGGACTTCTGAAGAAAGAAGTGGTACACCCCGAGGTGGCGAGGACCGTTTCAAGTGCTCCTGACTACCGCCACTGCCATAAAGATCGCGGAGAGAGAAACGTGGATTCACGCATCTCATTGTCACTTGGTGACAGCCTCTACAGTCGATACCATTGCACAGTGAACTGAGCAACCATGAAAATTATTATCGTTCTGTTTTTGTTCGGACTATCGCTGCTATTTTTGCTATGGGGCTCTGGATATGAGGGGGGCAACTGCTCCCGCCGCAGCACAGAGCCATTGCACATTACTAACACTTGGTGGACTTTAATGATTTACATGCTAATAATGCTAATGTCTCTGATTGCTATGTATGCATTAGCTCTCCTTTCTCTCTGCAGTCGTAGGGCTCCACCTAAAACCCAGGCCTGTAAACTAGCACTGAGGCCAGCGCGGATTCTTGGTGCCATCAGGGAAGAAACATCACTAATGCCCCAGATTATGCTACAAACAAAATAAAAAACCTAACTGTGTTTCGGGGGCACGATTTTACTGCATGGTACAGCCCACCGAATGATACAAATGTGTCAACCCCGTTGTATCTAGATGTTAGACAGCAGAATATATCAGCCACGCTCTGCCTGTGTAATAAGCAACTAACCGTGAGTTTAGCGCCATTGGGATGGTCCACGTGCCAATATTGTAGGCACTTCAACAGCACCACCAAGTCTGAGTCCACCATAACCAACTGTTCTCAAGCAGATGCCCACACAGTACATCCTGATTTCACTGCCGTGGGCAGTCTGTCAGGTCTATACTGGGTATGCGGGGATAGGGCTTATCTTTTTCTACCTATGGGGTGGATGGGCTGCTGCTATCTAGCCACACTCCACCCTGCGGCCCATGTATATATGTACAATGCATCTGCTATACATCAGCGTGTAAGCTATATAAATCAAGTTCAAAAAAGGGAGGTGCCGGACGCGAATAAACGTGTCCCAGTGGGAGAACAATTTGGGGGCAGGAATCTTCCCATGGTGGGGTGTTGTTCAGAGCATGCATTACATAGACCAGTTAAGCTATGAGTTGGAAACATTAATTAATGATACCTTGAAATCAACTTCCTTGCTGACAGCTGAAATTAAAGCCCTTAGAATTGTAGAGTTGCAGAATAGAGCCGCACTTGATTATGTATTAGCTCCGCAAGGGGGGGTGCACCATTATAGGGGAAGAATGCTGCACCTATATACCAGATAATTCCCAGGAACTGGAGAAAGTGATTGAGGGAATATGAATGCTGCAGCAGCATGTTCTTAGTGAGCATGTACCTATATTGCAGGGCTGGGACCCCTGGTCATGGTTCTCAAGCATATTTGGTGACTGAGGCGCTACCCTCCTCCACTGGGTAGCAGTAATCGTGGTGGTGATACTGGCATTATGGCTTCTGACTGTGTTGCTCAAATTTCTCTTGCGATGCCTGTGTAGCACCTTGTCGGCACATGCCATCACCCAGCTGCACCCCTTACTACCCCCAAGGACCAAGACCCTAGCGGAATTAGTCGGGTTTTCCTATTCTATGATGTACCAGGCGTGACTAAGATGTAATAGTTCACAAGTTGATACAAAGTATCAAAAGGGGGAGAGTGTGAGGGAATTTTTATATATCCTAAAGCTATATTTGCTATTATATGCCTTGAAGCTATGCTTGCTTTGTAAGCCATGCTGTAACAAAGTCATAATGAATGTAGTAGAAATTTCTGAGTTCATGCTGTTTTCTACAAGGTTAAAGAATGTTATTGAGGTTACCTGAGGCACATTTGTAGAAACAGAAAGCAAGATAAAACTGAGCAGAACTGGTTGTACCAGCCTGAATAACAGGCTCGGACAAAGTATAAGATAACAGCATGTTGAGGCATTGAAGGCAAGCTGTATGTTGTTGTATGTTGCTATGGTGTGAGTGAAATTCATTGTCTCACTCAGGTCAGATTGACCCAGGCATATGTTTCAAGAAGTATTGGGAAAGAAACAAAATAAGCAGTGGAAAAGTACACCTCACATTGGTATCAACTTGTTATTCTGTTACATTGGTATCAACTTGTTATTCTGTTTTATGATTGGCTTATACTGAAATGTTGGTATTTTTTCAAGATAAGAAGTGCAGAATCTAGCTTATAAAAAGCTACTGTAAATTGTAATCAGGGAGTTTTCTCCTTTGCAGAACTCCCGCATGCATGTGAAAGATTTGATCAAATAAAGCGACGTTAAGACAAAATCCAGTGGTGTGGTTTTTGTCCCGTGACGACGGGAGTGGTCGCTCAGGTAATACTTACAGTGAGAGAATTTGCAATCACAATGCTCAATCCTTCTCCTCTTGGTCAGGCCTCCGACTCCCGGGTCTGTTCCCGAACCCGGGTTGGCAGCATCGCAAGTGGAATTCCAACCGCTGTGCCAATGGGCCAGCTAGCCAAAACTCACTGTTGTGAAAGAAAGCAATATAGACCAGGAAATGGGAGAGATACTGATTAAAATACACAGGGTGCTAATCTACACAACACACACAGGAGCCAGCTGCATTACCGTGATGGTAAAGGTGCAGCCACACAAAGCGAGAGCTGTACAAACACAAACGTGGTGCACACAAACCAAGAGATGAAGAAGCATTTGTCCATGCTGAATGTTTGATGTTGGGTAAACAATTTGTTTTTATTTTTAACCCAACTTTTGAAGATACTTGTTTTAGTATTCGTCTTATAGACATGACATGTACTATTTATAGTACTCTGGCTGAAATGTAATTTTGCACCAGAGGTGTGAAAACATATCTCACCCACAATTTTAAAAATGACACATCATGTTTATGAAGTAGTGGGGAAAAATAGCTAAGTTGAAAGTTTGGAGTCATATACTGAAAATTAGCGAAGTTATGAATGAATACTGAAATAGTGTAACATTTGGTCATAACTTGGACATTTTACTGTAGCTGTACACAAGATTTTTAACAAAGCCTTCTTACTACCCAGCTTAATGAGCCTGGAAGGTGGGAACCTTCAAATCCCCACCAAAATGTCATTCTGCATCAGAGAATCATCATTCCGCACCACAGGTATGAAAACACATTTTGGCCAGGACTTGAAAAATGACAGCTGTCACTTTCATGAAGTGCTGTGAAGAAATGGCAATGTTGAAAAATTTGGGGTAAAAATATTGAAAATTATCAAAGTTACAAGCCTCCATTTGCAAATGTCAATGTAGGTTCAGAACTAGTTTTCAGTATTTTTAAATTTTTTTGCCCAAAATGTTCAACATGCTCTAGCCTTCTTATGATCCCACCTCATGAAGAAGGGTAGAAAAAATGTTCAACTCCTGCCCAAAAGGTGATTTTGCACAGACACTTGAAACCACCTTGTGTGACAGATTTCACCGCCACTGTTCATGTGGTGGGGTCCCAAAAAAGGCATAATTAAAATCTGGCGCAAAAATATATAAAACAAAAATGGTCAAGTTATGCAACTAAGTTCAAAAGCCTATTGAAATACATTGAAATGAATATCTGATTTTCTCAGTTTGCAGCCCTGCTTTGAACAGTGAAGACGTGTCTGCAGTCCATAGAGGATTACGGCATTTGATCCCTGGTGGGTAAGTAATGGCTAGGAGTGTGGGGTGGTGAGTGCTGAGTTGGAGGATCAGTGGGGGGGACTAACAGCGCAACAAACATTTATGAAAATATTTTCTTTTTTATAAGGTTCAAACAAAAAAAAATGAAGGACAGTTTTCTGTATTACAGGTGGTGGCACTGGGGAATTGAGCATTCCTGGAGTCAGTATTATGCTTGTGGCGGGGAGTGTGGGGTGATAGGTGTTGAGTGGGACGGTCGAGTGGGGGGTATCATTTACAGACGTGCCAGCATCAAACTGTGATGGATGGTTTTCCTTTTTGGTGGCAATATAAATACATGAAAAAAAATACTATGAGGCAGAGACACTGGGGCTTTGGGCTCCCCCAGTGTCAGTGATACGTTTGTGCATGGGCTTTCACTGATAGCATAACAAGCACCAGTTCAGAAGTGATTAAGATTAATTTGCCTTTCAAGACAAAGCACAGAATTACAGTCTGTGTTGTATGGACAAGGATGCCAAAAACAACAAGGGACAGTTTTTTGTATTACAGATGTTAACACTGGGGGACTGGGTATCCCAGTGTCAGTATTATATTTGTGGCGGGGGGCAGTGAGCGGTGGGTGCTGAGTGTGAGGGTTGGGTGGGGGGTCATTTACAAGGGTGCCATCATCAGACAGTGATGGACAGTATCCTTTTTTGCAGGCAATACATACAACAAATAAAATACTACTAGGCATGCCAAGCACCACATCTGAACTGATTAAGATTAACCTGCTTTTGTAGACTAAGCACAGAATTACCATCCATGTTGTACGGGCAAGAACGCCTTTGAGACTGCGTGTGACAGTGAGTGTGAGAGAGTGAGACAATGAGACAGAGAGAGACTTGGGGGGGCACAGTATCTGTAGGTTTGAGCTGGAGTCAACCTGTCATAGGCTGCTGATGTTGAAAGCCTATCATCAGTTTGAGGATGAAGCTTCAGGCAAATCACAGGAGCAAAGCCCACTCTAATTGGAGCTGCTTCGATCCTTTGAAGTACGAAAAGTTTCCCCCCAGCAGGCAGAGAGTGGTGTCACAGCCACACTGTGCTGTCATCGGTCCAGACTGCTGAGCCCCTTGCTATTGTAAGCTGCAATGGGCTCAGGAGTGACACCTCCCCCCCAAAAAATCCCTTTACACTCATCAGAAAACATTTGGTGCACAGGCCTATCAAAATGTAAAAAGTGAATACTACAGCCGATACCAAGCATAGAATTTCAAATGGAGGAAATAAGCAATATGGCATGATGGGGTGTGCATGGAACACATTTTACTGCATGGCCAGGGGTGTAATAAGGCACAAGGCTGAAGGTCGAGTGACTTTAGCCATTGGTCATGTGGTAAAATGTGTTCCATGCACATCACGGAGTGCCTTATTGCGCTTATAAAATGGGCTCCTTTTTTAAAACTTTTTACAGTAGGGAAAAGCATGTTTATATGTAGAAACAATAGGTTTACTTGTGTGCATTTATGATCAAACAGTCCTTCCACCCAGTACAAATGATGTCATTAGTGATTTCATTGTATTGTTGCCTGGTTTCTTCTTCCTGTTTTTCCCTACATTCAAGAAACGGAATGTTTGTCATGAAATGTTTACCATGAAATACATGGATTCAAAATTCTGCTCAGTTCCACTGCAAGAATGTTACTCTCCCAACATACTACACACACACACACACACACACACACACACACTCACACACACACACACACAAACAAACACCTCTGTTACAGCCAGAAACTCAATTATCTCACTGTCAGGGCAAGGAGAAGAGATTTCCCTGATGAGCAGGTAAAGATAGAAGGGTGACTTTTCATTGTCAGCAAAGCAACAGTTGTAATGAAAACTTACAACAATACTTAATGTTTTTAATTTGTTTATGTGTGTACGGAGAATGTGATGATCAGGGAAATGACATTTAATTAAATCGGTTTTATTTTGTATTTACGGTAGTTTTAATGTTAGGGCCCAGTGCAAGTAAATGTGATGTTTACAGTTACAGGGCAAAAAACAATGGCTGCCAGTTGAACTCGTAACATTCTATTAGCATAATGATTCCAATGGTGATCAGTGCACATAGAAACATAGAATTTGATGGCAGATAAGGACCGCTTGGCCCACCCAGTCTGCCCATTTCCCTACCTGATGGATAAGCTGCAGGTCCTAGTTAACCAGCAGCCTACTTCTTCCTACCCCCAACCCCTAGAATTGCCTTATGACTGTCCCATGCATGCTTGAATTCCACCACTGTTTTTGACTCCACAACCTCCTCTGGAAGGCCGTTCCATACATCCACAACACTCTCTGTGAAAAAATACTTCCTTAAATTACCTCTGAGCCGCCCCCTTCTATCTTCAAATTGTGCCCCCTTGTTCTTGCACACCTCTTTTTTTGAAAGATGCTACCCTCTTGGATGTTGTTGATTCCCTTGAGGTACTTGAAGTTTCTATCATGTCTCCCTCCCTCCTTTCCTCGAGGCTATACATATTAAGATCCTTAAGTCTCTTCATATGTCTTCCGGTGCAGACCCTGCACCATTTTAGTTGCCCTCCTCTGGACAGCTTCCATCCTGTCTATGTCTTTGCGGAGATTAGGTCTCCAGAACTGCACGCAGTATTCCAGATGGGGTCTCACTAGCTGTCTGTAGAGAGGAATAATAACTTCCTATTTTCTAGAGGTGATGCCTCTTCCTATGCATCCAAGTATCCCCCCAGCCCTCCTTGCTGCCTTCTCACATTGCTTTCCCACCTTTAGGTCATCTGATATGACTACCCCCAGGTCCCTTTCCATTTTTGTTGTTGTTAGTATCTCACCCCCCATTGTGTACTCTTCCCCTGGGTTTTTGTTTTCCAGGTGCATTACCTTGCACTTCTTAGCATTGAATCTAAGCTGCCATACATTTGACCATTCCTCTAACCTTGCCAAGTCCCTTCTCATCCTTTCCACCCCACCTTGTGCATCAACTCTGTTGCAGATCTTTGTGTCATCTGCAAAGAGACATACTTTTCCTTCCAGTCCCTCTGCAATGTCGCTTATAAAGACATTGACGAGGACCAGTCCTAATACTGAACCCTGCGGTACCCCACTACTAACCCCCCTTTTTTCAGAGTGGACTCCATTTACTATTACTCTCTGTGTCCTATTCTCCAGCCAATTCTTTACCCAGGCTGTCATCTTGGGACCCACTCCCAGGCTGGCTAACTTGTATATTAATCTTTTGTGTGGGACTGTGTCAAATGCCTTGCTAAAGTCTAGGTAGGCCATGTCCACAGCCCCTTCCTGATCAACTACTTTGGTCACCCAGTCAAAGAAATCTATCAGATTTGTCTGGCATGACTTTCCCGCTGTGAATCCATGCAGCCTTTGGTCCTGTGCCCCTCTGGCCTCTAGATACTCAACAATTCTTTCCTTCAGAAGTGATTCCATCATTTTCCCTACCACTGAGGTTAAACTAACAGGTCTGTAGTTTCCTGCTTCTGCCTTGCTCCCACTTTTGTGAAGGGAATTACATCTGCCCTCCTCCAGTCCTCGGTACCACCCCATCCTCCCATGATTTGTTAAAGAGGGTAGTCAGTGGTGTCACTAGTTCTACCCTTAGTTCATTTAGAATTCTGGGATGAATCCATCAGGCCCCATTGCTTTGTCCACCTTCAGTTTTAAGAGTTCTTTCAGAACCCTTTCTTCTGTAAATGGGCTGGTATCAACTTCTGTATCCAGAGTGTTTCTACTGTTTGTTTTAGGTACTTCCCCTCTTCCTTTGTAAATACTGAGCAAAAGTATTTGTTTAGTATCTCTGCCTTTTCACAGTCACCCTCTGCCCACCCTCCCTCCCCTTTACTAAGCCTCACTATCCCTCCCTTGGTCTTACTTCGCTCCCTGATGTACCTATAAAAGGTTTTATCCCCCTTCTTAACTGAGTTGGCTATCTTTTCCTTGGTTTGGGCCTTTGCTGTTCTGACTGCCTTCCCAGCTTCCTTTTGCTTTAACTGATACAGTTCTCTGTCCTGCTCCTTCTGTGATTCCTTGTACTTCCTGAATGCTTTCTTTTTCTCTTGAACCTTCACTGCCACTTCCTTTGAGAACCATAGTGGTTTCTTACCTCGTTTTGTTTTGTTTATTTGCTTTACACAAAGGCTTGTTACCTCTCTGATGGCAGTTTTTATTATTCCCCATTGTTCTTCCACCCCTCCTTCCTGCCCATTTGCTAGTGCATTCCTTAGGCACTCACCAATTTTGACAAAGTCAGCCCTCCTAAAATCCAGTACCTTTGTCTTTGTATGGTTTGACTCTATTGCTGTGTTTATTGTGAACCATACTGTTCGATGGTCGCTAGTTCCCAGATGGCTACCCACTTCTACATCTGTGATCCTCTCCTCATCTCCATTTGAGAGAACCAGGTCTAAGATTGTTCCCTCTCGAGTGGACTCCAATACTAGTTGTCTAAGGCATGCCCCCTGTAGGGCATCTAGAATAACCCCACTCTTAGAAGTGGCTGCTGCAACTGCACTCCAGTTAACATCTGGCATATTTAGATCACCCATCAGCAATATCTCCCCTTTTTCTGCCATACTAAGTATACTTTCTATCATTTCCTTGTCCATTTCCTCCCCCTGAGAAGGGGGTCTGTATACAACCCCTGTGCGGATTGTGGTGCCATTGCCTGTCTCCAAATTTACCCACAGTGCTTCTTCTCCTCCCTGTTTACCCTTTTGTTCTGTTGCTTTGATTCCTTCCCTTATGTAAGAGCTATCCTCCTCTTTTACCCTCCCTGTCCCTCCTGTAGATAGTGTATCCTGGTATGTTTACATCCCAGTCATGGTTTTGTGTACCATGTTTCTGTGACTGCCACGATATCCAGATGTTCCTCCTCCATCAAGGCCACTAATTCTGGAAGCTTGTTACTCAGACTACGGGCATTGGTACTCATTGCTCTCCATTTTTGATGGCTTTACTTTCTGTTGCAGCATCCCCCACTGACCTTTCTACCTCGGTCTTTTTCCATTTAGTACCCTGTTTTGTAGGAGAGGCTGGGATTTTCTGCTGCTTATCAGTGCCTCCCCTTGACTAGTTTAAAAGCTTGCCAATGAAGCATTTAAACAGATTGCTCAAAAGACTTGTTCCCTTCCTGGACAGATGCAGACCATCCTGCCAGTATAGGCTGGTGTCCCTCCAGGTGGAACCCCAGTCCCCAATGAAGCCAAACCCTGTGCTTCACACCATTTTTCAACCACTCATTAAACTGCATGGTGCAAAGTACCCTTGCCTCACTCATGCCATTTACAGGCAGCACCTCTGAGAAGGATACTGTGTGTGCTACTTGTCTTAGGCCTCTCCCCAGTTCTACAAAGTCCTTCTGCACTGCTGTAAGCTCATGTTGAGCCTAGTCATTTGTCCCTAGGTGGACAATGACATCCAGCTCAGACTCCTGTGCAGCTGTTCTCGTGATCCTGAGGATGCACTTCCTGTCCCTACAAGCCATGGCACCAGGCAGGCACTTTACTTCAGTTTTCCCTGCTCCCCCCAGTTCTATCCCCCTAATAATTGAGTCCCCCACCAGGAGCTGCTTCCTTTCCTTGTGGCATCCTCTGCCTCCTTCCTGTGGGCCTCCCTTGTGACAGGTGTCCTCAGCCTCCCTAATCTCCTCCTGGGTGCATCCATGGGGAGCTGTGCTCCCCAGAATGGTGTATGGATTGTGGAGTGGAACAACTGACTGGGTGTGCCTCTGTTCCACCCTCCTCACCCTCCCTGAGCCCACAGTGGTCCAACTGCTGTGCTTTCTTGCAACCTCTGAGGTAGTGGTGGGCTCTGGTGCTCCCTGGATGGGGGTTCCTTCCACCATCCAGTCTGGCTTGGGGGAAGGTTTTCTTACTGCTGTCCAGTGTGGCCTGAAGATGGGCAACTTCCTCCCTCAGGGCAGAGAGTTGTCTGCAAATAGGGTAGCATCTCAGCCTCCAGAAAGGCTCCCGGAAGACTGCTGCCCCACAGCCATTACATTGCACTACTCCCCACATGACTATGTACTTTTTTTTGTGTGTGTGTGTGTGTGTGTGCTTGTTTGAGTGATTGGTTTGTTATATAGAAATATATATATTATACAATGTGTATGCATATATTTTCAGTGCTGTGTGCTAGAGAGGATATGACATTGATATGCACCTTGCACTCTTGAGGAAATGATGTCAGAACCCCAGGTATAAAGGAACTATTTCCAGGGGGGTGGGGTGTGGTGAGGTGGGGCCTAAACTGTGCCCTCACAAAACAATCAGCTAAGAGCTCTGACCCACCACTGCGATGAGTGCCTTCCTGTCTGCAAGATACTATACACAACAATTTGACAGAGAAAATCCCTGCTACTCAAACAGAGAAAATCCAGACATTCAAGTCAGACACAGGTAAACCTCCCAGCCCCAAAACAGCCTGGTGGTTTGTGCTCTGAAAGCAGTCAGTCCCAAAATAAGTGAGCTGTGCTTTGAACTCTTCCTGCACTGAAAATCTTAAGAATTGTAACAAGACTGTCTTTTCCTGATAATTGTAAATACCTTATTTCACCTTTCAGTTAGAAGCAGCCTCCACCTGCAGTATATCTGCTACAAAGCAAAGACAATTGAAAGGTTCCCCTCCCTCTGTTGTGAGCACAACTCGCTTTCTTGCAAATCCTATGTTCAGTATTGCAGTTCCCAACAAGAGATAGTTTGACTAGGAAAATTAAGTCCAGTGTTGCAGCTTGCAGCCAGAGGTAGCTTCACCTGAAGACTATGAGGTTATCTGATGAGCCTGCTAAAATTGGTACTTTTATCAAGGTCTGTAAGATTCTTCCAGAGCTATTGGCTGTTAAGTAGCAATGATTTAAGCACTTCCTGACACAGTATGTCTTGGCCTTATAAGGCACTGAGGTAAACAAAGAAAAAACAGTTTTCACCCCCTAGGGACTGTCTGGGTCCAATACACAGCCTGTAACCTGCTCTCGATTCAGGGCTTATAACAAATTCTTAGCCCAGTAAATACTCACAGTATTACAAATATTGCAATGCAAACAGTCAATCACTAACTCCAATCAAGTCAGAAGGGCAGAAACACAGAAAACAGTAAAATCTTAACAATTGTAACAAGTAAAGCAAACCCCACCTCCTCTGTTGATTGAATGACTGCCTTTTCTGATAATTCTAAATTGTTATTTCACCCTTCAGTTAGAAGTATCCTCCACCTGAAGAATATTAAGTTTCCTAAGGAATCTGCTTCAAACTAAAGACAATTGTAAATTGTAAAGTTCACCTCTCTGTTGTGAGCACTACTCACTTTCTTGCAAATCTTAAGTCCAGTGTTGCAGCTTGCAGCCAGAGGTAGCTTCACCTGAAGACTATGAGGTTATCTGATGAGCCTGATAAAATTAGTACTTTTATCAAGGTCTGTAAGATTCTTCCAGAGCTATTGGCTGTTAAGTAGCTATGATTTAAGCACTTCCTGACACAGTCTGTCTTGGCCTTATAAGGCACTGAGGTAAACAAAGAAAAAACAGTTTTCACCCCCTAGGGACTGTCTGGATCCAATACACAGCCTGTAACCTGCTCTCAATTCAGGGCTTATGACAAATTCTTAGCCCAGTGAATACTCACAGTATTACAAATATTGCAATGCAAACAGTCAATCACTAACTCTAATCAAGTCAGAAGGGCAGAAACACAGAAAACAGCACATTTAGCAGCACTTTTCATTTTCCATGCATGGAATATAATTGCTACATGAACAAGAGCCAATCAGATTTCAGGATTTTCTCTTACCATTTTATAAAGCCTAATATTGTATATGGTGGAACGTAGTTCAGTATGGATTTCCATGCTGTGTAAAAAGTCATTCTGTTGCACTAGTGACGTCCGTACTGCAGCAGAATTACTTTTCGTTCAGCTGCAGTACAGACGTCAGCCAACAATGCTGTGATGCTGTTTGTCACTCGCGTTGCCACTGCTAGTGAGCAACTGAAGTGAACAGATGTTAGCAATTTTTTAATCTTTTACCTGGCACATGTCAAACATTGAGTGTAGGTGGTCAGGCTCACTAATTTTCAGGTAGGGGTGCAGCTACAGTGTCAAGTGATCGGTCGTATCAGAGGAGATGAGAAGGCGGAGATCATAGGTCAGAGGTCAGAGTGGGACTGAAATTGATCATGCGCCCGTAAGCCAAGGTAGCAAGTCAGTGCCAGTGATGTGTCTGTTCTGCTTTTTGTCTCTACAGGATGAGTCAGAAATGGTGCTGGGTTCGACCATACACAACAAAGCTATTTTTAACCCTCATTGTTAATATGACAACTGAAGGACCATTCGCGCTTCACTCTCGAGATCAACAGTCGTCATATTAACAACTCGGGTAAAGAATAGTCTTGTAGCATGTGGGACACCATAAACTATCCTATATATTCTTCACATGCTGCACAGTTTTCAAAAAGGTACAAGAATGTTGTAATAGGCCCCTAGTCCCATCCAGTTACTGCATTGCCAGGACACATCGTCAGACCTGAAAATGTTAAAACCCCATTTTCTTAGCCTTACCTACTGAAACCATGGTTTCATAATTCTGCACCATCACTTCCCTGTGTAGCTCTTTCTCCTGCTTGCTTAACATCTTCCACTCCTCTTTAGAGAAAGCAACCGTAACATCTTCAAAGGTTTCTGGTACCTGAAACAATGTGAGATGTATTTTATTCTTGTTTCACTTAACACGCTGATAAATCTGCAACTTTTTAACTCAAAGGGGACAGGCAAGGTTCAGGCTGACAGTCTGCAAAGACCAATGAGTCCCAGGTCCATCAGTATTTAATGGAATGGAGTCAGACCAAATCACATCTCCCTGCCATCCTAGCAGATGTTTCCAGTGATGTTATTACTCTTTTATTATAATTTACTTTTTATGTTCCCACACTGCTCTGGCCCCCTTCCTCTGAGTAAGCTTAAGCCCCCTGCTCCTTCCCATCAACTCCCTAGGCTGCCCCTCCCCCATGGTGGGGTCAGGGTGGGGCAGATTCACATTCCACCTCCATCTCTGTACAGAGGCAGGAGTTCCTGGGCTGGAGTAGCAACGGACATTGGCGAGGGTGGAGCCCAAGTGCACCTGGTCAATCCTGCACAGAGAAGGCATTTGCCTTGTTCTGATGCTGAGTTATGTCCCTTTGGGATGCCATCACTTGAGCTCAAGTGTCATGCTCACTGAGCCTGCAGAGGGGCGCTCCATCATCATCATCATCATCTCCCTCCAAGTCGCACTGTTGCTGCAGTGTTAACTGTGGTCACCAAGGTGACAGTGTTGTAGCGGCGGATGCATCAACACTTCCTCCCCAGAAGAAGAAAGCATCCCATGAGATGTCTGATCTTCCTCCCCCTGGCTGGCAGTTTGTGACTTGAGCTCCTCCCCAAACTCGGGTCACCAGCATCATGAGCGATAGTGCTACTGCTGCACCAGTTGGCCAGCTGCAATGTTACTACTCTTCAGGAACTGATCTGGTTTGTGATTGGACCCCACTCTCTGTGTTAAGTAATGCTTCTTGATTTCTCTTCTGACCCCCCATCAACCCTACAAAGATTCTGCCCATGTCTTCTTTTCTTTTCCCACTTTAAAAACAGCCTACTTAAGTCTACCTTCTTAATCCCATCAAACAACTGAATCATATCCCCCTCAACTAACTCTTCTCCCTGAAGAAGGGGTCCAGCTGCTGTTAAGTCCCAGAGCATGATGCCCAGATAGCCAGGGGAATTATAGAGCAGATCAACAAAACAGAGGCACTGATGTTCCTTGGAAACATCAGTTACCCAGGCATATTGTAGATTGTTTTTCCATTACTCTTCCAAAGAAACCAAAGACAGAATTCCTGTCCTTCATATTCACAAATTCATCATATTTACCATTCATTAAGGTATCGTCACCCTGGCTGTGACCACAAGAGAAATATCTGTATATACAAAGCTGTAATAATTTTGCTATTTCACATAAGGTAGGTCTTCAAAAGTCAGGAGAATTACACACCATACAAGGCTACAAGTTTTCATTACTGTGAAGGACTAAAAAGAAATACTAGGGGAAAACAATGCACTCTGCTTATTTGACTCCCATTCCTTCAGTATCCCCCCTTCCCCACAACACCTCTGCTAGCCAAACTGCCTTTTCTGTGTACTTGCCCTCCATCTGGAACCATCTCCCTTCCCCCTTGCTGCCTCTCTCTCTTTTACTACCCACTCAAGCTACCACTCAGAGTTAACTTTATGTCCTCATGCCAAAGTTTGACTATGTGGATGTTTTCTATGGTGCCATCTAAAGTCCACCCTGGCTAAGCTGGACCACATCTTCCATTCTTTCAGCCACTTTGCTATGGATTTCCCTCTCCTCACTTACCACTGCTCCATCTACCACTGTCTCTCCTTCCCCTCTATTTCTCAGTGCTGCTTTCTCTTTTTGCCTCTTTCACATCCTACCTCTCTGACCTGCTCTTAACTCCTGTACCATCTTCATTTGCACTCTTCAGATTCCATTCCTTCTGCTGGCCAAACTGATTTTCCTATGTGCTTGCCCTCCAACTGGAACTGCCTCCCTCCTTCATCTCTTCATCTCTTACTACCCACTCAAGCTGCCCCCTCAGAACCCATTTCACCTCCTCTTGCTCCTGCCACTATCTAATTGGGCTTTTGGGATCCATGAGAGGCTTAGATCTGTTTCTCTTAATTAGTCCATTAAGCCAAACTGTATGTTGTGGGCCCATGGAGCCAAGGACCATAGGGGTTTCCTCCTTAAAGCAAGTACCCTCATGGCAGTCTGGCCTGAGGATGGTCCCCCTGAAGCATCAGAGGGGGACCCTGGTGGGAAGCATGGTTTGAAATAGGCCCCCCGAAGCCTCAGAGAGAGACTCTGGTGGGGAACATGATTGGAGATTGAAGCCTCAGAGGCAGACTGTGGTAGGGAACATGACTGAGAATGTCCCATGCCAAGGAACAGGCACACAAAAACATCAAGCAAAGTGTTCCTGTATGTTAGGAGAGTGCAGAGTGGACCAGCTTCTCTTGGGAGATGCATGTTCCTGAGGTATCCTGAGAGATTAGGGCATCAAGATGCGGATACTCCATGACCCCATCGGACGACGGCCAGTTAGAGCATGGGTAAGTTAATGTTAAGCAGTAGCTAAGTAGTAGCTTGTACTCTGTCCTGCGGAAAGCACTGATGGGGGTGGGTGCTAATAGGCTTTATGGTCCGCAACAGCTTGGCTTCTGCTGAGTGCAGATGGTACAAGAAGGGATAATCTTTCAAAAAAAAAAGATGCTCAAAAACTAGGGGTCACAATATGAAGTTGAAGGGGGAAGGATCAGAGGGGAATGGCCAAAGTTCTTCTTCACGGAAAGAGTTGTAGATCCCTTAGAACAGACTCCCAGTGGAAGTGGTGTGGGCTAAAATGGTTACTGGATTTAAGAAAGCATGTGTTATACACACATTGGGGCCCAAATGCAGTTCTTGGGTTAGAAATATGGTGGCCTGATCTTATCTATAGTCACAGAAGGTGTGGTGGTCATAGCCCCTGTTAAATCCTATGGAAAAAAAATCTGCCTGCTATATTGTCTAATCCAAGAACTGCAGTCCTTCCACATGGGTATCATAAAAACAGGTAGAGAGGAGAAATCCGGAGTCTGAACATTGTCTGGAAACACCATTGGTAGGGGAAGAGGGCGGTAGGCAGATGCCAGAGACCAAGCAGGGTCTGCGGTGTTAGAGTAGGCAGGGACAATTGGGTAGACTGGATGGGCCAGGCGGTCCATTTCTGCTACCAACCTCTATGTTTCTAAGTAATGAGCATTTATTCACTAAAAATACCACACACGGTTTAATCTGGTTCAATGTCAGTTGACGTCCATCTGTATCTCCCCCTTCCCCAGGATGAGGCTGAAAATAGAATTGTCTAGCCCTTCTTTCACAGTCAACAAAAATTAAATAAAATCAGTTAATCGACCAATAAATACATTGACAGAAAATGAAGTGAAACTCAACATATCAAAGGAACTATGATGATCTCACATATCACAAGTGGCATGTAAAACAATATTGTGACATAAAAAGGACATCTTATTTCATGCCATTTTTAATCTTCAATATTTGAAAACACAAAACAAGCCATCATTAGTCCTTAAACATTTTTAAATGGCTGTTAGAAAAAAGCGTTTATGAAAAAAAAAACAATATCAACACACAAACAAATCTGAAACACAAAAATAAGACCATTTTAAGCTAAAAGAATCCCAAACTGGATTTTTTTGTGTGGGAAGTCTTTCAATAACATGGTTTTCTTTTGTAAACAGTGAAATCATTTTCAAGATAAAAACATGTCAGTCAAACGCCATTTACCCCACTTCAGTTTTGTTTTTTCACATCAGTTCCCTTACCTCCAGCTTCATGATCCCGTTTTAGTCTCCAGCACCACGTGCTTACAATTCAGAACCACACTGTATAGAACCCAGAGCAGCTCTTCAGAGATTGGGACTAAAAGGAGTTCAGGGGATGTTCCCAGAAAACTAGTTCCCTCTGCAGCTCCTTCTGTCTGCTCCTGTTTCCACCATAGCTACTCTCAGAAACAAAAGTACACTTCCTGTCCGCATCTGAAATGGATCTATATATTATTTAAATCAGCTGATTAATATTCATAGCATGCTGCAGCAGGGGGAAGGATTCCAGAACATAGTAATCCCTTAAGGAGGCAGGGGCACATCCATCTTTCCTGTTTTATGGCTGAACTAAAGTGTAAGGCTTTTACAGTCAGGATGGAAGCACACAGGGTTGTTCCTTTATTTATTTATTTATTTGAGTCTAGGATTACAAAGTACCTATGAGCCTGGGCTGTTTTACAAAGGTTCCACATCAGAACACGTCAGTGTTCCTACCTTACAAAATGATTGTGGGAACCCAACATCCCTATCTCAAATCCCCAGCATGCACTGACATACTGTACTTATATGGCACAACAATCAGCTGGCCTGACAACATTTACATAAGCCACCAGCACCACCATTCTCTGAAGTACCACTTGACTCCCGACTGAGGCAGTTTCTAAAAAGAGCAATATTAGACTTTAATGCTCCCACTTTCACACAACTGATCATGAGACATATAACCAATTGCAATCTCCTCAGGCTAGTCCAGTGACATAGAGGGCTGAGGCATTTAATGCCGTACCTCCTGTTACATCATCAACCCAAGTTCAGGAATAAGCATGGGTTGCCAGGGGTCAGCAGGGTAGGAGAGGATGGAAGGACCCCGGGACAGCTGTACTCTCCTGGGGAAGGGGTTGCAGCCATATCAGCCTTTGACTGTGACTGAGTTAAAGCCTGGTGCCATGCAGGTAATGAGTGGCTCAGAAGTGGGGCCACAAATCTGCAGGACATGCCCACCTCCACATGCACATTACAAATGTGCAAGCCACAGCAAAGAGCTCAGGAGAAAATGGAAAAGGGATCCTGTGGCATTATGAGGCCCTGCACTCCTTGACGGACCTGCTCCACCATCTGGATGCCAGGAGCCAAACTGGACTTGTGTACTGGGGGGGCAGTAGCCCCCTACCCTGCCACAGTGGGCATTCCATGGGGGAATCAGCTCCTAGGTAAGTCCAGGGGAAGTGGATACCAGCCAATGGGGGGAGGAGCTGAATGGCTTGCTGGTGGGAGTGAAAAGACATGAAAACATTTTTTATCTTTTGCATTCATTCTTTGCAGCAGTCTTTTTTTTTTATCTATGATCTCACTCCCACTGACTTCACCCCCACCACCTCTTCCAGGCATCTACCATCCATTTTGTGAATAATTATTTCCTCACATCTCTCCAACACTCCCCCCCCAAAAAAAAAATCATAGCATGCCACTGTGTTCTGGTGCTCTTCCTCATGTGAAACAGACTCCCCTCCTAGACCTTGCTCACCACTGTGAGGTACTTATAGGCCTCATTCATGTCCCTACTTACTCCCCAGAATCCTGGGAGTACATGTTGAGTTCCCTCTGCCTCTCCTCATATAGTTTCTCATGCAACCCCCGCACCAGTTTAGTAATGTAGAAATAAGAAACAGAAAATCAGAATTTTCCAACAGATAAGGACCACTTGGCCCACCTAGTCTGCCCATTTTCTCTGCCTTCACTCCGTCCCTTACCCTAAGATTCTCTTATGCCTATCCCATACATTCTTGAACCATGACACTATTTTTATCCTCCCTCCTCCACTGGAAGACTGTAGCAGGAATCCACCACTCTTCCTTTGAAGAAGTACTTCCTCACATCTTCCTTGTATCTACTCCACCTCCAGCTTCTTGTCATGCCCCCTTGTCCTTGAGCACTTTTTCTGATAAATACTTCCCTCCTGTACCTTATTTATCCCCATGGGGTATTTAAAAGTCTGTACCATATCCCCCCATCCCTCCTCTTTTCCAGGGTGTATACATTCAGGTCCTTAAGTCTCTCCACAGAGTGCTTCTGATGTAGACCCAGCACCATTTTAGTTGCCCTCCTCTGAACTGCATGTGGTCTCCAGAACTGGACACAGTACACTAGGTGGTGTCTTACTAGTAATGTGCTGTATACAGAGGCAATTTCATCTCCCTCTTTCTGCTGGTGATACACCTCCTTATGCACCCCAGTGCCCCACTAGCTCTTTGCCTGGTGTGATTGCAAAATTTTTTCACTGTAAGTATTACTTGAGCAACCGCTTCCATCGACACGGGGCAAAAACCACACCATTGGGTTTTGCCTTAATGTCGCTTTATTTGATTAAATTTTTTACATGCATGCGGGAGTTTTGCAAAGGAGAAAGCTCCCTGATTACAATTTACAGCAGCTTTTTATAAGCTAGATTTTGCACTTCTTATTTTGAAAAATACCAACATTTTAGTATAAGCCAATTATAAAACAGAATAACAAGTTGATACCAATGTAACAGAATAACAAGTTGATACCAATGTGAGGTGTACTTTTCCACTGCTTATTTCATTTCTTACCCAATATTTCTTGATACATATGCCAGTGGGTCAATCTGACCTGAGTGAAACAATGAGTTTCACTCACACCATAGCAATATACAACAACGTACAGCTTGCCTTCAACGCCTCAACGTGCTGTTATCATACTTTGCCCAAGCATGTTGTTATCTTATACTTTGTCCGAGCCTGTTATTCAGGCTGGTACAACCAGTTCTGCCCAGTTTTATCTTGCTTTCTGTTTCTACAAATGTACCTCAAGTAACCTCAATAACATTCTATAACCCTGTAGAAAACAGCATGAACTCAGAAATTTCTACTACATTCATTATGACTTTGTTACAGCATGGCTTACAAAGCAAAACAAAAGGTGTACCATTTTAAACCCAGCGACGTTGCTCCCCACCCCAAAGGAGGGGGAGGAGCATGACTGTGGGCAAGTAATTGACTTAGACTGTAAGCCTCGACCGAATATCACTGATGTACCCATCCAAAATGCAAACTTAAAATTATTTGTTGACAGCTCAGCACAAAGAGACAAAAAAGAATCCCCCTTGGTAGGTTATGCAGTGTGTACTCAAAACTATGTCATGGAAGGAGCAGACACTACCCCAGAACGTCAGCCCAAGCTGCAACTCTATGCTCTGAGCGAGCTTGTATAATAGCTGAGGATAAACAGTTAACATATACACAAATAGTCAATATGCTTTGGGGTAGCTCATGATTTTGGCACCCTATGAAAACACAGAGGGTTTTTAACAGCAGCTGAAAAACCTATTGCGCATACGAATTTGGTAAAAAAGCTTTTGTTAGCAATCCAGAAGCCAAAAAAGTTAGCAATTGTAAAATGTCAGGCCCATACTTCTAACCAAGATTTTGTTTCTGCAGGAAATGCGAGGGCTGACGTAGCTGCAAAGGAAGTAGCTCTTTCTGGGAGTGTTCCAAAATTTCAAATGTCTTTGACTATAACTAACCAACTTGATTTATTCTCAGTAAAGAATGCTGCAACTTTACAACAGTTGGCCAGTGCAAAAGAAAAATGTAACTGGCAAACAAACTGTAAATTTAATGCTAGCACTAAAGTGTGGACAAACCCCGATGGCAGGCTCTGCCTGCCCTCGGCAGTATTTCCCTTTTTGGCAAAATTGGCCCATGGGGCCAATCATGTTTCAAAAAGTGGAGTAGTCAATCTTGTAAGTAAACATTGGTATGTTGTTGGCTTTACTGTATATGCTGAAGATTTTTGTAAAAAGTGTGTAATATGTATGCAAAATAATGATGGCAGAGGACTCCAAGTAACCCCCTCTGCCCATCCTTTTCCTACAGGACCTTTTGAACATTTAATAATGAATTGTATTGCGCTAAACCCATGTGAAGGGTATAAATATTGCTTAGTGATTGTAAATATGTTTTCAAAGTGGGTAGAGGAGTTCCCAGTACGAAAAACCACGGCCTGTACAGTAGCAAAGGCCCTGATTAGAGAAATCATACCAAGGTGGGGAATTCCCAACCAGCTCTCCAGCAATAATGGCTCGCATTTTGCAAATGAAGTCATCAGAACCTTGTGTGAGGCACTGCGAGTGGATTTTCAAACGCACTGTGCATACCACCCACAATCGGGAGGGGCAGTAGAAAGTGCAAATCAGACATTGCAGCTAAAATTGACCAAAATGATGGCAAATACTGGCCTTAGTTGGGTAAAGGCACTACCAATAGCCCTAATGAGTATGAGGGGAAGAGCTGGCCCCATGGGTTTATCACCTCATGAAATTTTGATGGAAAGACCCCTCAAAATGACAAATGTCCCCTTCCCACAAAACCAAATAACATTGCACGGTTTAAATAATGAAATAATTGCCTACTGTTTATCTCTTAATGCTGTTTTAAAATCTCTCTACCCTAGGGTGAAAGCTGTGCTTACAGTCCCCTTGGAGGGACCCCTGCATAGAATACAGCCAGGGGACTTTGTGGTTATCAAGGACTTCCAAAAAAAAAAGTTGTGCGCTCAGAGGTGGAGAGGACCGTTCCAAGTGCTCCTGACTACCGCCACGGCCATAAAAATTGTGGAGAGAGAGACGTGAATTCACGCATCTCATTGTCGCTTGGTGACAGCCTCTACAGTCAATACCATTGCACAGTGAACTGAGCAACCATGAAAATTATTATCGTTCTGTTTTCATTCGGACTATCGCTGCTATTGGTACTTTTGCTATGGGGCTCTAAATACGAGAGGAGCAACTGTTCCCACCGCAGCACAGAGCCATTGCACATTATAAACACTTGATGGACTTTAATGAACTTACATGCTATTAATGCTAATGTCTCTGATTGCTATGTATGCACTAGATCTCCTTTCTCTGCAGCCGTAGGGCTCCACCTAAAACCCAAGCCTGTAAATAGCACTGAGGCCAGCGAGATTCTCGGTGCCATCAGGGGAAGAAACATTACTAATGCCCCAGATTATGCTACAAACAAAATAAAAAACCTAACTGTTTCGGGGGCACAATTTTACTGCATGGTACAGCACACCGAATGATACAAATGTGTCAACCCCGTTGTATCTAGACATTAGACAGCAAAATATACCAGCCAGGCTCTGCCTGTGTAATAAGCAACTAACTGCAAGTTTAGCACCACTGGGATGGTCCACGTGCCAATATTGTAGGCACTACAACAGCACCACCAAGTCCGAGTCCACCATAACCAACTGCTCTCAAGCAGATGCCCACACAGTATATCCTAATTTCACTGCCGTGGGCAGTCTGTCAGGTCTATAATGGGTATGTGGGGATAGGGCTTATCTTTTTCTACCTATGGGGTGGACGGGCTGCTGCTATCTAGCCACACTCCACCCTGCAGCCCATGTATATATGTACAATGCATCTGCTATACATCAGCGTGTAAGCTATATAAATCAAGTTCAAAAAAGGGAGGTGCCAGACGCGAATAAATGTGTCCCAGTGGGAGAAAAATTTGGGGCAGGAATCTTCCCATGGTGGAGTGTTGTTCAAAACATGCATTACATTGACCAGTAAAGCTATGAGTTGACAACATTAATTAATGATACCTTGCAATCAACTGCCTTGCTAACAGCTGAAATTAAAGCCCTTAGAATTGTAGCTTTGCAGAATAGAGCTGCACTTGATTATGTATTAGCCTCGCAAGGGGGTTGTGCGCCATTATAGGGGAGAAATGCTGCACCTAAATACCAGATAACTCTCAGAAACTGGAGCAAGTAATTGAGGGAATAAAAATGCTACAGCAGCGTGTTCTTAGTGAGCATGCACCTATATCACAGGGCTGGGACCCCTGGTCATGGTTCTCAAGCATATTTGGTGACTGGGGCACTACCCTCCTCCACTGGGTGGCCGCAATCGTGGTGGTGATACTGGCATTATGGCTCCTGACTGTGTTGCTCAAATTTCTCTTGCGATGCCTGTGTAGCACCTTGTCACCCATGCCATCCAAGCTGCACCCTTACTACACCCCAAGGACCAAGACCCTAGCTTAATTAGTCGGGTGTTCCCATTCTATAATGTACCAAACGTGACTAAAATATAATAGTTCACAAGTTGATACAAAGTATCAACAGGGGGGAGAGTGTGAGGGAATTTTTATATATCCTAAAGCCATATTTGCTATTATATGCCTTGAAGCTATGTTTGCTTTGTAAGCCATGCTGTAACAAAGTCATAATGAATGCAGTAGAAATGTCTGAGTTCATGCTGTTTTCTACAGGGTTATAGAATGTTACTGAGGTTACTTGAGGTACATTTGTAGAAACAGAAAGCAAGATAAAACTGGGCAGAACTGGCTGTACCAGCCTGAATAACAGGCTCGGACAAAGTATAAGATAACAACATGCTTGGGCAAAGTACAAGATAACAGCACATTGAGGCATTGAAGGCAAGCTGTACATTGTTGTATGTTGCTATGGTGTGAGTGAAACTCATTGTTTCACTCAGGTCAGATTGAACCACTGGCATATGTATCAAGAAATATTGGGTAAGAAATGAAGTAAGCAGTGGAAAAGTACACCACACATTGGTATCAACTTGTTATTCTGTTTTATGATTGGCTTATACTAAAATGTTGGTATTTTTCAAAATAAGAATTGCAGAATCTAGCTTATAAAAAGCTGCTGTAAATTGTAATCAGGGAGCTTCTCCTTTGCAAAACTCCCACATGTATGTGAAAGGTTTAATCAAATAAAGCGATGTTAAGACAAAACCCAGTGGTGTGGTTTTTGCCCTGTGACGACGGGAGCGGTTGCTCAGGTATTACTTACAGTGAGACAATCTGCGATCACATAATGCAACCAACATTTTATTTGTCTTTGCTGCTGCCTTCCTACTCTGTGTGTAGTGCTTCAGGCTGTTAGTGATCATCATTCCCAAATCTTTCTCCTTCTCCATTTTAAATACTTCAACCCTTCCTAGGCTATACTCAGTCCTGGGGATCTTGGCTGCAACATGCATCACTTTGCATTTCATTGTATTGAAGCCAAACTGCCACATCCCAGACCACTGCTCAAGTTTTTCTAGGTCTTCTTTAAGGTTTTGTATCCCTTCTGCTGCATTTACCCTCCCACAGAGATTGGTGTTGTATGTGAGTAAGCAAATTGTGCCCTTAATGCCATCTCCAATATCATTTATGAAGATGCTGAACAGTACTGGTCCCAGCACTGAGCCCTGCAAGACTCCACTGGTGACTTTCATGGTGCTAGAAAGCTTGCCTCCCTCCCCAACACCACTCTCTGGGTCCTGCCCATCAGCCTGTTTTCCACACATCTGGTCAACTTCTCTCCAACCCTGAGATTCACCAACTTCCTGATCAATACCTTGTGAGATATATGGACTCAAAGGCCTTGCTGAAGTCCAGGTAGAGGATGTCCACCACCCAGCTTTTGTCCCTTGTTTTAGTGACCCAGTCAAAAAAAAGTAAATCAGATATGATTGACATGACATCCCCCCCCCCATAAAACGTCTGCTGTCTCACATCTTGGAGACCATGCTTGTCTAGGTACTTTACCAGCTTTTCTTTAAGGATGGTCACCATGGGTTTGCTCACAATGGAAGTCAGACTGCCTGGTCTGTAATTGCCTTGGTCATCCTTGGGAATGTACTTATAGAGGGGCACTGAATATAGCATTCTCCAGTCCTGTGGCACCACGCCTGACTCCAGTGAACAAATGAACAAATCACCAGTGGATCTGCAAGCTCATCCAACAATTCACTCAGCATTCTTGACTGTAGGCCATCTGGGCCTGGGGGATTTGTCCAGTTTCAATGCTAGCAGCTCTGTCCTCATTCTTGCCACCTCTATTACTACATCTGTGCCCATGACCCCCTGCTCCTCTTCTTCACCCTAGTGGCACCAGTCTGTCCTTCTCACTGTTAAAGACAGAACAGAAGTATATATCCAGTACCTCCGTTTCCTTCCATGCTCCACTACCCATCCATCCCTTTTCCTATGACTAACAATCCCATATTTCTTGTCCCTTTTCTCGCTAATATAGTGAAAAAAAGACTTCTCCCCTTCTTAATTCAACTCTACTCCAACCCTACTCCAGCTTTTTGCTACTTCTATTCTCTGGCGTATCTTTAATGTAATCAGTTGGTCTAACCTGCTCTCCTTTCCACCTAGCACTGCTTTTTAGCTTAGATGGATTATGTTCTTATCTCCCATATATATCGTGGCTTATCTACTTCCTGTTATTATGTCTCTAAGGGCTGCCATCTGTAAACTTTGAATGTACTAATGTAACCTTTTAAGTCAGTGTGTTTACTGCCCTTCTTTACTTGTTTGCTGTACAGATCTACTCTGCGCCACTGTATGTGGCCCAAGTCGTGCCTAAAAATGATCCCTCGGACCAGTGCATCTACCCGGTTACCAAAATCATAAATAAGTAAATAAAATAAATAAATAATTTTTCTCAGCTAGCTGCAGCTCCTTCTGAGCCTCAGCCTGCTGGACTACATACCAGCTATGCCAGCCAATTAATTTCAGATAGTCCTTCCTGTCTTTCTCTCTGTTGGTCCTCCTGAATTTCTTGTAGGCTGTCCTCTTTTCCCTCACTGCCTGGGCAAATTCAATACTGAACCAGCTGGGTGTTTCTGCCCTTGAGTTCTTCCTGTTGAGTCTCACACACTCTTCTGTGACAACCATTATTCCCTCCTTGATGATGGGCCACCTTTGGTCTGCCACCATACCTCCTCAGATACCTGTCATTGACTCCTTAGTAACTTTGCCATCTTCCTGAAGTCTGCCTTCCTAAAATCTAGGATTTTAATTTTAGTATATATAAATATGTTAAGAAGTAACCCCCCCCTCACACACACACACAAACCACATGGTGATGCAGGGCCCACATACTTCTGCAACAAGCATGCACACCTATAAAACTACTATTATGTATGACAATTAGTGGGTAAACAAAACAGGCTGCCCTAGTGTTAACAATAAATATCCACTAACTACTCACAATTTCAGACAGTGTTAGCCTTATTAGGAGATGCATGTCTTAGCCCTCTGCTCAACTAGTTAATATTATTCATGAATATCAAAACCTATACTGCCCAACTGTAACAGGGTGAACCTTGTTAATGTATGGCATGGGGTCATAATCTTGCAAGACATTATGCCGCATGGCAAAATTCTGCTGCCAATACAGTGCAATAATGCCATGTGGCATAAGTCTTTTTTCTGTGGGGTCTGCCACTCACCCACCCCACCCCTGTTACGGGGGGCTGTGCCTCCCGGACCGCTCCACTAAAGATTCTCAACTCCAGGGGGGGCCAACTCGGGAAGCACACAATTTGTGGTACAAAATAAAATGTCTGGGACCGGGAATCAAGCCCAGTCCCAGATGCAGCAACTGGGTTCGTGCTGCTGTGGCTCAGTCCAGTGAGCCATGGCAGCTGCTTGGTGGAACCCACTCCCAGCAGAGGTCTTATCCTCTGCATAGGAGAGCGTGAATGGTGCAGTACTGCATACAGCAGTATACATGGTATTGCACCATTTGCTGTCATGGACAGCGCTGTTTTAGGATAGCTATAATGTTGTATGCTATTAGGCGTATGACATTATGACTCAGTAGGTTAATGTATATATGTGCCAGAGTTTGGGCTATGTACCTCCCCCCCCCAAAAAAAAAATTATTTCCATCTGTCCTATCTTCCTTATTCTCTTCCTTCTCTTTTCCTGTCTTTTCTCTGTCAGGGTGGCCAACCTGTCAGAAACACTCTAAAACTTTACTATCCCTTTTGCTGTCTTCAAACCTCTCAAAGCGGCCGGTGCATTACTGGCGTGAGCCACACCTTATCCCTGAGTTGGAGGTAGTGCTCATAAGCGCGAGTCATGCTGTCTTTAATACACAAAATATTAATGAAATAAATATGCTCCATCCTGAGTTAAGGGAAGGGTGCAAAAGAGTTTAAATGTTCCACAAAGGAAGGGTGCTCCCTATGTGATGTACTGCTCCTGCGGTGCTGAACTCTGTTCGTCCACAGCTGAAAGTTGCTGCTCAGTATTTGATTGGTGCTCCAGGAATGTTTGGAGCAGAATGGTGCTCTGAAGTACAATGCCAGCCGCACCATGTGGCTTTGAAATGGGATGTGGGATACTCTTTGTGCACTGTTCAGACCAGGGTGATGCTCCGAAGTAGTGCGTTTGCCACTTTATGTGGCTTAAAAAAGCATATTTCAGAGCAGTATGGTGTTCCATATGCAAGACATGCTGCACCGTGCAGCGAAAGATGAGTAATGAGGTGGACACTATGGGCAACAATGCCAGTAGCCCCGTAGTGTCTGCCATAAATAATAATGGCCCCAGTTAGGCTGAGAAAAGCCTAGAATAATGTTATTTAGCCACCGGATGAGAGAAAAGGAGCAATGAGATAATAAGGACCCAAATTAAATTAAACCCGATGGCTGACAATTGCAGCCATTGGAACAAATGGGAAAGTTTATGTTTATTGGAAATATGCCCATAGAAGGGCTGTTGTATATAAATAAAAAGAGCACACATTAATTTGTGCTCTAAACAGTAAAAAGTGCTGGAATAAAATAACCAGTGGGGAAAATAAACTAAACAAAATATATATTTTCATTCCATGCATTTTGTGCTACAATGCAGTCTCATGAGCTGGCAGGAGAAGGGAGATGAGGGGCATGCCCTCAATCTCCCATTCCCCTAGCCAGCTCAGAGATGCCTGGAAAAAGAGGACATTCATGAACAAAGTAATAATAAAAGGGATTTATTTAACTCTAAAAATTGATTTGCGTTTTGCTCATAAAATGCTAAATCTTTGTGAAAATGCATAGCTCTTGCCTCACTGTGTTTAACAAACACAGCTCTTCTAGAACATCTATATAAATACTCTCTGTACAGTTAGTATAGTCCCAATAAAAAAACTGCTAATCAATTATTTAAAACCCTGTAATATAATTGTATTCACCTATGGGGAGCCGTCTGCCAGAAGTGTTGCTATTGGGCTGGCTGCCCTCAGTCTGTCATCTTTTATAGCATCCACATATGGTGATGCCATGGCCAAAGGGAGGGACTTAGCCCCATTAAGGCTTGTTAAGCATTCAAAATGTTTTATAAGGCCTTTATGAAATAGGTTACAGTATTTATGATGTTTAGTCTAAGAAGGGATATTGTAACCTCCCCTATATGTAACTGAAATAAAGGATGCTGTATTTTAAGATCTGTTTTCCTAGGGTAAAGGAAATGTGGGAGGATCCCTTACCACTGATGTCAGCCTAGAGGGGTTATAAAAAGGCTCACCACTACAGGTACCAGATCTAGTTAGATCAGTTGAAGGCTGACTGTGAAAGGTGAGAGACCTTAGCAAGTGTGTACTGTTTTCACACTGAGAATTGAATTTAGTATTGGCTGGAGTAAAACCACAGACTCTGCTGATGGAAACAGGGGTGTGAGTTATTTTTGGCTTGACTAATCATTTATTCTTTTTGATCTGTATTGATATTTTATTTTTTCCAAAATAAATTGATAAACGCACTTGTGCATTTTGTTATGCACTTTATCCTTGGCTGATGTGTCATTTTATCCCACACATTTACACCAACCATGATCCCTCTGCAACTTTGTATCCAATGGCAAGTATTTGTGTACATTTACAAATCAAAACTAACATGGAATCCCTGGTAAGTGAGATAATGTATTCTAATATGTCCATATATCAAAATGTGTCAGTATATATTAAATCTTCTGTTCATGCAGTAGCAGTTCTAGAAATCTGAGACAAAAACTTTGGGAACCTACCACCCACCACCATGCCTTACAACCCCCCTTTAGTTGAAAACCAATGTACTAATATCTAATTAGAAGGAATTATATATCCATTATGTATAAGAACATATAATAATATAACAATGTACCCCTATTATATGTCCAACTACTAAATGTCAAGAGTTTGTGCATATATAAGAAACAGGTAGAACAAGGACTCCCTAGTAAGTGAGATGTTGTTGTCCTAATAGGTCCATGTATCAACATGCATCCATATATATACCTTACCCCATAACACCCACGTTCCCCACTCCATCCCATTGTATGTCCATGCATTGTTCTTGAAGCCGGTGAAAGTTTAAGCAGTGTAATGTAAAAAATCAATGTTCATCCCATCTCCCACCATATTGAGAAATAAAATTGGTTTGACCTCGAAAGCCTGCCTCTGTTGTGTATTTTTGCAATGTCCTTTCAATACCAGTACGGACATATCCGAGATGGAGTGATTGGACTGAGACAAGTGTTGTCCCACTGGTTTTTCTGTCATCTTCATTTCAATAGCATGACTGTGCGAGTTCATTCAGGTGCAGAGAGGTTGTTCCATCTCTCCCGCATATCCTGTGTGTGGACATCTCTTGCATTGAAGAAAATAAGCAACATTTCTAGATGCGCATGTGTAGTTTCCCTGTATTCTGAACTGTTTTGTGGAGTATTGATACAACCGGAAGTAGAAATGTGTTCACAAGTCTTACATCTAGTGAAATTGCAGGGTCTTGTGCCATCTAGTCTTCTGTTATTTTGTTCTGGTGTAAGTTTACTTCTAACAATCAGGTTGGTTAAATTAGGTGGTTGCTTAAAAGACAGTAGTAGTAGTTCTTGTAAAATACACCCCAGGGTCTCATCCTGACTGAATATTGGTTGGAGGTCCTTAATAATTTTATGTAGAATCTGTAGATCAGGATGGTATGTGACTACTAACGGTATTCTGTTGGCGGCAGTCCTCTTTCCATACTGAAACAGTTGTTTCCTTTGTATCTGAGTCACACGTTCTACTGCTCTGTCAAGTTCCCTGGAAGAATGCCCTTTCCAATAAAGGTCTCTTTCAAAGTGGCCAAATGTCTATCTGTCCTCCTCACTTGAACAGATACGATGGTATTGCAGTGCTTGAATGTATATTACAGATTTTTTTGTGTGCCATGGGTGATTACTATTCCTATGCAAGTACCTGTGTCTGTCTGTGGGTTTCCTGTAAATGTATGTCTGCCAGGTTCCATCATTTTTTTTTTATTTTATTTGTATTTTTTGTGCCATTACACTAGCTACCAGAACCATCTGCCTAGTCACGGTCCTCACCACCTTCCCACACTCCCGCATGAGCCTTTACTCTCCCTGATACCACCTGACTTGCCCCCCAGGGTGGGGTCACAGCACCAGCCCAAATGCCGCAAACATGAGATTAGGTCGGGGAGTCAGTCTGGGAACTGGGTATGAGGCGGCAAGGCGAGTGTCATCTAGGCACTGGCTGCGGCAGTTTTTTTTTTTTTTTCTGAGGGCAGATACATGCAGTGACGCAGTGCATCTGTACCACCCCTGAGCTTGCTGGATGCCAGTTGCAGCATTACCCCTAGCCTCCACCAGGGATCTGTTGTGCACCGGGCATTCATCCCACCCTCCCCCAGAGAAGGAGAGCTGTTCTAGGAATGCTCCATCCTTCTCCCCCAAGCCGGCCCTTTGACAACTCGGGTCAGTTCCCAAACTCAGATCACAGATGTCTCGAGTGGAAATCCAACCTCTGCAACGGCGGGCCACCTAGGTTCCATCCTTAATGGCAACTTTGGTATCCAGAAGATTAACACTGGTGTCAGACTATTCCAGGGAAAGTTTTGTGGATGGGTGGAGTTTAAGTTCCTGATGGAACTCTTAGAGAGTATCAGTGCCCTCTGTCCAAATTAAAAATAAATCATCAATAAAATGGAAATAAGCTAGTGGTTTGTGTGTAGTGCCTTAAAAAATCTTCCTCCAAATTGGCCATAAAAAGGCTGGAGTTCTGCGGAGCCTTCTTGGTACCCATTGCTGTCCCCATAGTTTGAACATAATGTTTACAATTGAAGCTGAAGTTGTTGTGTGTCAGAATAAATTCAATAAGTTTCCCCACCACTTCTGGATCAATGTGTTCATGCTGTCCTTTCTCATACAGGTATTTAAGACTGGCTGAAATGACATCAGTGTGTGGAATATTCATATAGAGGGACACTACATCCATCATGGCTAATATGGTATTAGATGGTAAGTTCTTATAACCCCAAAATTTACACAGAAAGTGAGTAGTGTCCTGAATGTTTGTTTTTTTTTTACTTAGTTATTTAGCCAGGTATAGCACACTAAGCTGAAAGCTTTTTTACAGGAGTGACCTGGGAGCACAAGGAGGTTAAGTGACTTGCTCAGGGTCGCACAGTATGCAAGTGGAAGCTGTCGGATTCAAACCCAGGTCTGGTCTGCTGGATGTCACCAGATTTGCAGCTCAGAGCCTTAGACCACTGTGCTATACTGCCTCCTTATGTAGGTGTAGAATGTAGCTGTCCCTTTCTATAACCAGTGGTTTTAGAATGGTTTCTATAAGACCTGAGATACCCTCCATCGGAGTACCATTGTCAGATACTATGGGCCTCCCCAGATGGCCAGGTTTATGGATTTTAGGCAGTAAGTAGAATGTCCCTGGTGGATCCATGATGCTGGGTCAACCAATGTTACAATGACTGATTTATGTTGACCTCAACTGCAGTCAGCATAAATCTGTCCAAAGAATGTAATTTTTCTTTTGGGGGGATTTGCCTCCGAAAACCCCATGCATAAATCTGTCCAAAGAAAGTAACTTTTCTTTTGGGGGCCTTTGCCCCCCCCCCAAAACCCCCATGCAGGAGGCTCTGCCCCCACATTCCCCACAGTAAATATTATCAACTCCAAGTCGGAGTGATTGAGGGAGGCGGTGCAAGACCCCAAGAAATCAGTGCAGGGTCCCATGGCGACGTTACAGCAGCAACAGTGAATTGTTGCTGTAATGTCGTTCACTATCGAATTGTCGAACTGGCATCGACATGTGGTCCTATGGTCCCTGGCTTAGGTTAAACAGGGATAAGGCCAGTTATCCTGTCTTGGGCAAGCTTAGGAAAAGATACTAGTCATGTTACATAGTTCACTGGTGAATAGTGTAGTGGGGTCATTAGGCAGTTTCCTGTAGTAGGCATGATCTGTTAGCTGTCTGTTGGCTTCATTAACATAGTCCACAGGGTTTAAGATCACCAGTTCAGAACCTTTATCGGATTTTTTTATGACAATGTTGTGCTTCGATTTCAGTGACTGTATTGCTCTTCTTTCTGCTCTTCTTTCCAATGAGAGTAGATTCAGAGATATGAGAAAGTACTTCTTCACAGAAAGACTACCGGATTCCTGGAACAGTCTTCCAGCAGAGGTGGTGGGGGTAAAAATGTTGGTGGGGTTTAAGAATGTGTCAGATAGGTATAAAAGAATCTTAGGGAAAGGGAAGTGGGTGGGTGAATAAGCTGGTGATCAGGTAGTAGCTCTTGTGATACTATAGGCATGGAAAAATAGGCAGACTAGGTAGGCCAAGTGGTCCTTATCTGCAGGCAAATAATATGCTTCTATGTTTCTATGGGTAAGGCCTGCTAGGCACAATGCCCATTTTTAGGGGTGGCCCAGGAGCATTGGGGTGGTTAACTGACTTGCTCAGAGTCAAACACTATGCACATAGAGGTTGTGGGAATCAAACCCAGGTCTTGCTGGATTACTAACCTCATTCACAGCTCATTATTCTAACCTCTAGGCTATACTGCCAATAAATGCCTATAGCTAAGATTGTTCTGTATCACGTTAAATGCAACTTATGATTCATTCACTGCCTCAGGAGAGAAAGGGGTCTAGCAACGTGTAACACTGTATCATCAGCATATAAATTTAGCTTTAAGAAATGTAGCTAGGCATTGTCAACATTTATCTCAAGGTCATTGGTGTAGATTAAGAAAAGAAGTATTGTACAGTATAGCACCCTGAGGTACACCTTTACATATGGCAGGCAGTATAGCACAGTGGATTAAGGCTCTGAGCTGCAGATATGGAGATATGGGTTTGAATCTCACAGCCACCTAGGTGCATACTGTGTGATTCAGAGCAAGTCACTTAACATCCTTGTGCTCCCAGGTTACATCTGGAAACAAGCTTCGGTTTAGTGTGATACTCCTGGTTAAACGATGTTCCCTTTCCCTGGGCACACAGGAGGAAGGGTATCCTTCTATCTTAATGTGTTGCTGATACACAGTTAGGTAACTTCTAAAGCATGACACTTTTGTATGGGAGATGCCAACATTAGCAAGTTTAGTGAGCAAAATATTATGGTCCACTGTATCAAGGGCCTTACTTAGGTCTAAGAAAATAGTCACATTTGTAAGTTCCCCATTCCAAGCTTTAAGTCAGTCATTTGTGACTTTCCCAGCCTCCTGTTCCCATTTTTCCTGCATTTTAATCTGCCAGTCTAAGTCTCGGGGCTAAGGGCTTGTACAAGGTGAAAATTAGGTGGACCATAAAGGGGACACTCGGGGCTGCCTGTAAAGCCTGTTGCATAGCATCCAAGGTGGTGTGCTGCTTTACGGTTCCATAGTGAAAAAATATGTAATCCATAGGTGATTAAGAAAGTCATTCTGTGGAAGTTCAGACTCCTGCCACTTGCAAAAAGGGTTTTACTTGGTTCTGGTGGGTCATGACCTGGTCTATAGAGAGGGGAGCAAAGGTGCAGACACAGAAAATAATTGCAAAACAGGTTTCTAAGGGAGATAAGACTTTCATCAGATATTAGTAAGAAGTGGAAAGCAAGGGGAGGGTGATGAAGATTAGAAGGGTACAGAGAGTAGACTATGAATAAAATAACCAAGGAAAGGCAGACATCCTAAACAGGTACTTCTGTGTAGACATCATGGTGGGGGGGGGCCACCACTGGAATAGCAGAAATGGAGGGAGAAGGAGCTAGCCCAGTGATGCAATGGGCTGAAACATTGGATGCCTTACCTCATGCTATGCTGGCAATCCAAGTTTGGGAATGGATTCAGGTCACTCGGGATCAGCCGGGGCCAAGAAGGAATGAGCATCAACTGACAACACTCCTTCCTCGGGGGTGGGGGGACTCAGTGCTGTGCTACAGACTGACACCCAGTGGAAGCTGGTGTCAGTGGAGGCGTAACACTAGAATAGAGTGGGCCCAAGCACAAGGCATAAGACTGCCTCCACAGAGGTGGAGACAGTCACCACACCCCATTGCGCGTGCGTGGGTCTGGGGAGTAAATGGAAAAGGCTCAGAGCTGGCAGGCTCTGTGATGGCAGGCTGTGCCCGTGCCTCCTCCCGGTGATCTAGATGTTGGCTTCTGGGGGTGGGGGGAGGCTGGCACTTCTTGCCACCAGCCCAGTCACTGGGGGGTAACCCATGGGGCAAGGCTGGTTAGGGTGGGTGAGGGAAAAAGCCCACCAGAGAGATGAGTCCCCTCCAAGGGAGGGGCCAGAGCTGTCTGCCAGCTCAGATGGAGGAGTAGAACAAAAAATGTATATGGAAAAAAAAATGTGGGGATGTGAATATAAATCCATTCTCAGAAGAAACAGTCCAGAAGGGACAGGCAGTTCTGAAGGTGGACAAAGCTATTTGACTGACAGGAAACATCCAAGGGTTTTGAAAGAAATGTGGAAGTTGTTAGCTGCCTCAGTGACAGCCTTGTTCAACAGCTCACTGGAAACCAGTGTGGTCCCAGAGGACTGGACGAAAGCTGACAAGGGCCCTTTAATATAAGAGTGGCAGCAGGGAAGAGGCTAGCAACTATGAAATGGTCAATCTTACATCTCTGGTTGGGAAATTAATGCAAACCCTGCTAAAAGGAAGACTGGATGAATATCTTGAATCTAATGATCTGCAAGTCCACAGATGGCATAAATTCATGGGGTTCATACCAAACAAATCTAATGGATTTCTTTGACTGGGTGACCAGGGAAATAGATAAATGGAAGGTAGTGGACATAGCCTATCTGGACATTAGTAAAGCCTTCAACACTGTGCCAGACAGGAGACATATAAAGAAATGGATCAGCCTGGTAATGGGATCCAAAGTTGTGCATTGGGCTGGGAACTGGTTAATGGCTAGGACTGGCACTCACTTGAGTGATGAGGAATTGACCAGCAGGGTGCCACAGGGCTCAGTACTGGGGCCGGTCCTCTTCAATGCCTTCAAAAGTGACACTATTAAGAAACTGCAAGACAAGGTATGCCTTTTTGATTTGCTATTAAAATCTGTAATAGGGTGGACACTCTGAAGAGTGTGAATAGAATGAGCAGTAACGGAGTGAAATGTGAAGAGTGTGATGAAACATGGAAGTTGGGGTTCAATGCCAAAAAGTGCAAGATCATGCACCTAGGGCATAGGAACCCAGGCACAGAGTATAGGATAGGGAGAGTACTGACAGTCACTAAACAGGAAACAGACCTTAGGGTATAATACCTGGTGACCTCAAGGAGGCAGGGCTGCATGATAAAACAGTGGGTGGGAATAGTAGAATGCTGGAGTGCATAGGGAAGGATATACCCAGCAGAAGGAGGGAGGTGGTGTTGCCACTGTATTGATTACTGGTGAGACCCTGCCTAGGGTGTGGTGTCCAGTTTTGAAGGCCCTCCTCAGAAAGGCCATAGACAGGGTGGAGACAGTCCGCAAGAAGGCAACTTAAATGGTGTTGGGTTGAACAAAAAGCCATATGAGGAAACACTGAGGTATTTCAACATGTATACCTTGGAAAGAGGAGAGCAAAGGGTGACATGATGGAGGCCTACTGGTGCTTCACAAGGGAGGACAGGGTGCAGGGGAGCCATCCCATTCAAATGATAAGAAACCCCAGAACCAGAGGACATGCAACGAAGCTGGAGGAGATGGGTTTAAGAGAGATGTGAGGAAATATTTCTTCACTGAAAGGGTGGTAAGTGCTTGGAAAAGATTGTCAGCAGAAGGGTTCTATGTGATAATGGCAATCATGGTGAATGCACATCATTGAACATAAAAACGACAATGTACTTTCGCAGTGACAAAACTACCATTAAGTGTTTATGCAGGGGGCTTCACTCCCCACATCCCCCCTTCCTAAAATGACAAACCTCATTGGGGGGTGCATGTCAGGGAGGAAGGAGAACCAGGATAACCCCCCAAAAAAGACAACAGGGACACTGGTGCAGAAAAGCACAAAATATTGTGCTCCACCCCAGGCCCTGCACCCTCCCCACGAGAGTTAGCCACCCTAACTATCATGCCACTAGGCCAGCGTGGCAGCTTAGCCTCTCACCACCCCCAACATACCTTATGGATACCTTCTGGTATCCTGTCACCCTTCCTCTCACCCTGCATTTTTCTGGTCGCTACCCTTTCAAAGTCGCTCTCCTCACAGGTGCTGAGATTGAGTCGGTCAAATCTGAGTAGCTCAATCTCAGTCCCCCATTTAACAGCATACCCAGCAGCAGTGCTGGAGGCAAAAACCGTAGGGGACTTTAAGCATGTGTGGGATAAACATAGGGATGTATTAGAAAACAGGCAGGGAGAGGGTAAGGTTGCTGGTGACCAGTTAGGATCTGCAGAGACAGATTAGTCTGGGAACATCTGGGCACAATGGAAGGCCAATTCATCTTTTTTCTCCTAACAAATTTAGTATTTGTATGTTTCTAAGTCCCTCTTTTAGCAGTCTTTGAAAAGTTGGATCAATGTGTCCTGGGGCAAAGTTCCTGCAGTTTCTCACTGGTGTCAAAGTGCTGATTTTGTTATTTCCCTTCATTCTCTTCATGGCCTGTGCCTACAATTTTGCTATTCGCTTCTCCCAAGGATTGGAAATTTCCCAATTTATCCCATAACTAGTTTGTTGTTTGGGATACCACAGATTCTTTTTTGTCTTATCTGAATAAATGTTATTGAAGATTTCAGAAAACACATACACATTCAAAAAGAGAAAGCATACAATGACATCAAAGCACTGTGATACATAACATTTTGTGTACACTGTCCAGGTATATTTTTTATTTTATTTTAAATTTGGTAACCAGGAAAAGCACACTGAGTTGGGGCTCATTTCTGGGTGTGACCCAGGGAAGGGGAAGGGGAAAACATGGTAAAAAAACAAGAGTACAGAATATTGGAATACATGTAACAGAAATTGAATCAACAACTTTGGGAAACTGTAACACATACAAGTTAGGGAAATTTTAACACATGTAGAAATACATTTAACTACTTACACAATAAGTCAAATACAACATTTGGGAAAATGTAAAAAAGTAGGCATATACATGATTTAAGCAAGAAGAAATTATGAAGGGGAAAAGAAACACTAGGAACATAAAGGAAGACTATGACCCACATTGTGAGTGTAACTCTGATATAGACTAAGAAGGAGTGAGACAGATTGGGGAAGAGAGAGAAGACGCAGTTGCTGAATCACACAAAGAGAGTGATAGCAGCAGGGACGACAAGTGCTTTTAATTTTCCTTGAAAATGTGTGCCACCATTGCCACAGTAAAGAGGTGAAAGTGTCATTCTTTCCAGGCCATCTTTGGTGTTTTCTACCCAGAGGAGAGAGAAAGGCGAAGAGGCAAGAGAGCCATGTGCTAGGCCTCTGGACACCCCTGGGAAGGTGAAGCAGAGCTTTTAGCAGTGGAAGAAGCCATCTGCTTCTGTGGTGAAGTTCCAGTAAAGCCTGCAAGGGCCTATCAGTCTGCCTCTTAAGACTGAAGCCTTAATTCTTCTCCTTTTTTTTTTGGTGTTTACTGGTACAGTATAGAAAGAGCTTGCTGAAAACTGCTGAAACAGCTGAGAACCTGCTGAGAAAACTGCTGTGATGGCTCACCATTCTGTTTTATTTTTTTTTGTTTATTTGTTTCCCTGCCCCTCATTAAACTGGGTCTGTTTCTTTTTTCTCTTTCTCTCTTTGTTGTCATACCTGCCTTTCTAGTTCCAGGTTCTTTATAATTGCTTTAACTGCCTGAATTTTAGAAAACTCTAGAAATTTTAGGAAAATTGTTTCACCCGCTTTTGCCCACTCACATATAGGAAGGGAGAGTGACTCACCTTCATTGAGATAGTTGAGTGGATTGTGGGATTGGCAAGGTGAAAAAGAAGGGTTAGGTGTGTTGTCTTGATACACAGAGGGGTAATTAGTATTTTTACTATTGATTTTAGTATTTTTATCACTCAAATCATTCTAATTTTAGTTTATCTCCTACTTCCTGGTTACGGCCTGAATCAGTGCCAATTGGTTGTGGGAGGTCAGGTGATATTATCTAGAAAAGAACACATGTGTTAGATGATTTACTCAGAATGCTCTTGGCAAGGAAAGGAAGCGGAGGCTGAGTGCTTGAGAGCAAGAGATATTGTTGATTTGGAGAGAGTTTTTTGTCTTGCACTTTTGCTAAATATCTTCACTACGCTTGTGTGGATTGAACCCCTTGAGAGAAGGCAGTGAATTTGGAGTCTTGATTGGTGACTCTGACTGCCCTACTTGACTTATTGGTTTTAAAACCAGCTACCCTCACACAGAAAAAAATTAAAAGTTACTTCTTTAGCTGTTTTACAACTGATTTATAGCAATATTATTATTATTATTTTTAATTTTACAGTCTTATAAAGATATTAAGGGAAAGGGTGGTGAGGATAGAGGTAATTCAGAGTATTTATAGTATTAGTCATTAGCCAAGTGAAGATAGTGAAGAAAGGAGGTCTTTTGTTTATTAGAAATTTTCAGCAAGTAGATTTTAGATTTGGTTACTACTTCACTATTTTACCTCTGTATGTTTTTCACATTTTACTGCTTTTGATAACTGTGTGGTGTACAAGCAATAAGAAAAGACTGGTAACAAAATTAAAGGAACTAAAAAAGAACAAAGGAAGATTTCTGTTGCCTTCTGTTGGCTTTCGTTGGCTACAATTATATTGTTTTATCCTGATTAGCATCTTATAGACAAGGATTTTGAAGCACTTGGTCGAATTTGCAGCAGGAGAATGCGTAGAAGGTGAAAGGTGAAAAGTAAGAAGGTGAAAGAATCAAAAACTAACCAGGAATCCCAAATGAACTGAAGAACATTTTTATATTGAATTTTGTGATATGTTTCTGTGATGAGTTGCACTGAATTTGCACACATTTAAGGTATTCATGAAGGTATTTTAGAAGGAAAAGTTGGAAAGGAAGAAAAGAAAGTGAAAAGTGAGAGTGTTTAAAGTACTAACCTTGTGCCTAGTATTATTTGAGTGGTATATAATATTTCCTAACATAATTCCCTGATTACCTACATAATTAGTGTTCTAAGAACTGCAGAAGAACATCAGAACATTAGAAAATGACCATATTTATGGTAAATTGATGATATAAATATTAAGGGGGATGTTTCTATTTCATATCATAAGAAAAGTCCATTATTATTGTTATTTTGGGACAGACTAGTTTAATATTTGGTTTAAGTTAATTGGCTAATTGTTTGGTTTTATATATATAAATGAGGGATATGCAATGTCCCTATCGAAAATATCTCTAATATTTTCTCTGAGTGCAGTTTGACCTTTGACATCATGAGCGGCAAAGCCACAGGTGATGCCATAGGTCAAACTGCTCGAGGGAAAAATATCTGAGATATTTTTGATGGGGGCATTGTATGTTCCATTTATGCAATGGACCAAGTTTTTTTATCAGTGTGATTTTCATTTTTTAAAAATAGGTATGTCTTTCTTTATTTTTTTTTGTTTCCGGATGACTGAGTGTTGTGTTCCGTAAAACTGAACTGTTGAGTCAGGACACTGTGTCCCTGTGCTGCTGGGGAGAGTGGTAAGTGTAAAAGAGAGAGTGTTGGTTGCTTTTTTGTGTGCTGGGGTTTGAAGGAAGTGGATATTTTGTGTGAGGCTAAAAGATGTTGTTTTTTTATATTTGGTGAAAGAAAGTGGAGTGGGGGAGACAATAAAAAAATTCACTGTGCTTGTCTGGTATCTTGGGCCTTTAGGAGAAATGGTAATTAACATTGTGTGAAGCTGAAAGTTGATTTTTTAAATAAGTTACAGTGAAGGAACAGGGGAGAAATGAAACTGTTCTGTGTGCTGCTGGAGAGAAATGAAACTGCCAGTGGGAGCTGGAATGCAAGTGAGTAGATGCATTCTGATTGTGCTGCTCATACTGCCAGCTCCCACTAATCAAAGCCTTTGTGAGCAGTTGTGCTGAAGTGCAGATAGCGCCTGGTTATTAGCTACAGTGAGGGTAAATGACCTATAATGAGGATAAATGTGTGATATTCTCACTGTAGGTCTGACCATCCAAAAATACTGCTGTTATTTTCCACTTTTTATCCTCACCCCCATTGCATATATAAATATATATATATATTTATTTTATTTATTTATACATCAGTTTACAACCTTTGAGCCAGAGGCTCATTTCCAAAGATACCTCATCACAAAGAGGACAAACACAGTACAACATTTCATTACATCATTGTAGATAACAGCATTTTTTTTTACATCATAGCAGGCAACAGTTTAGGCAGATATATGCTGAAATTACTTTGTTTACAATAACAGTGTATCAGGTTAGGTAATTAACAGGTTATTACAGTTATTTGGATAGGATTGAGAGGTAAGCATGCATTGGTTAAGCAGACAATTAGTCTTGAGCAGGGACTGCTAGGTTAGTAAAAACAGGTGGCTTAGGGACAGGGTAGGTGATAGGAAGGGGGGGGCAAGCCACTTTGGGAGTTTTGTCAGTTGTTGATTGTGAAGCTACTCAGAGAGTTTTGTCAGGTACAGTGAGCTTGAGCTATATATATACTGTATAAATATAGTTACCAATCTCACTCAGCCAGTCAACCCTCTACTCCCAAAGTGTCAACCTCTGAGCGTATGATTTGTGTACAGTGAACAAACAAGGTAACCCTCTTCTCTGTTTTGTGGGTTTAAGTCATCTTAGTCTCAAGCTCTAAAGGGATTCAAACGGATAACCTCTTGGTAGCGTACCCAATTATCAGGCTCAGATAATTCTGTCTTTGGGGGTGCCAGATATCTTTACCTATGGGTACCCAACCAGGTTTTTCAAATGAACCCCTAGAACTCTATGCAAGACTTTTAGAGAATTCTATCCATTTTCCAGTTTGGTATACAATAAGCTCATACACAGTGTACTTATAACCTTTAAAAGCTCCATTTAAAATAAAAAGAATTGTCAAGGCACTCCAGCAGTTTCATTTGTAAAAAATATCTTTACTTTAAAAATATCAAAACAGAACAATAATTACAGAACAACTTGTATATATCCCAACACATACAGCCTTAAAACAAACAGGAAAAAGTACAGTTCCTACAATACATACATTTAGACTGGTCTAATTTTACTCTTTTTCAGTGCTGTGATGATTCTCCCTCAGTCAGATAATATTCTCTTGTGTCAGTCAGAAATATTGTCTTGTGTCCTTCTGTCAGGTTCTTTCAGCACTTAAACACACTTCTGAGCCAGCCTTCTCACGAGGTCACTAACTCCGCCTTGGTGAATCAAACTCTATATTTTACATTACAGGGTCTCCAAATAAAATATTAAAAAAACATATGAGATGACCTCACTGACTTTCCTCTCCACAGGTTAACTGGCCAGAACTGGTTTGTGCTCTGCTACACACACACACACATATAAACAGTATTTTGATGTAAGTCACTGTATTCAAATCAGAAGTGTATTTGACTCCTAAACCTCATCTGGGCCCTGGGTGTCTACACATCAAAAGGTATTCACGTAATTCAAGGGTTCCCTGGAAATTTATATTGGACCTTCCAGAATCGTCTTGGTCCTCCCTGGCTCAGACATCAAACCTCTTCAATGTCCATTCTGGCCTCTCTTCGACACCCCTCCCCACAAGTCCTTCCCTGGAACTATACAAGTCAAAGGATCTCCCTGAGGGCATTATGAATGGCTAATCTTATTTCCTGGGTGAAAGCAAATTGACAAGGTAATTGCACCCCATATCTCTGCAGTTTAAAATACCTCCTTTCCTTTGAACTTATTCCTGGGGGGTCTTGATGTGTCAGTTCCAGTAAGACAGCCTTTTCCTTGAACTGACCATTCCCTTCACATGTTTTATATGTAATAACAAAAATTAATGCAGCACTCGAGCACTCAGAGCTGGCTGTCTACGTCACACTCCTCCCCACCTAGACTGAATTTGGAGGATCCATCCCCTACATGGGATGTGCTTCCCAAATCAGTTCACTCCTCATGGACCCTAGACAGTCCATCTGAGTTCTTATTTTTGGCTCTGGCCCTATGTATGATTTTCAAATCATACCCTTGTAAAGCAAGACTCCATCTGAGCAGTCTGCCATTGTTTTTCCCCATCTGTGACAACCAAACCAGGGGGTTTTGGTCAGTCTGCACCACAAATGGCTGCCCATACAAGTATGGCTCCAATTTCTTTATGCCGACACTAGGGCAAGACACTCCTTTTCCACTGTGGAGTAGACTTATTTCCTGGGGAGCAGATTTCAGCTCAGGTAGTCTATTGAGTGGTCCCTCCCTTTGCTGGATGTCCAACTTAGTACTGCCTCAATACCCACATCTGAGGCGTCTGTCTGAACTGCAAAAGTTTTGCTGTAGTCCGGACTTGTCAAAACAGGAGCACTGCACAGTGCCTCCTTCAGTTTGGTAAAGGCTTCCTCACAGGCTGGACCCCAGGTGATTTTCTTGGGCATCCGTTTCTTTGTCAGGTCAGATAGGGGAGCAGCCAGGGCACTGTAATTAGGTACAAACTTTCTGTAGTACCCTACTGTCCCAAGAAAACTCCTGACCTGCTTCTGAGTTTCTGATCTGGGCCATACCTGTATTACCTCTATTTTTATCAGGTTAGGACAGAGCTGCCCCCCGACCTACCACATGCCTGAGGTATGCCACTTCTCCCATGGCCACCTGGCACTTCTCAGCTTTGACAGTGAGCCCGGCCATCTGTATTCTGCCAGCACTTCCCTAAAGTGTGACAGTTGTTCCTCCCAGCTGATACTGAAGATGGCAATGTCATCCAGGTATACCACGGTGTACTCCTCAGCACCATTTAACACCTGGTTCACCAACCTTTGGAAAATGGCCAGGATGTTCTTCATTCTGAAAGGCATTACTTTGAACTCAAATAGGCCTATTGGAGTGATGAAGGCTGACCTCTCCCTAGCTCTGTCCATCAATTCTACCTGCCAATACCCCTTGGTCAGGTCAATGGTTGTAAGGTAGGTCACCCCCCCAACTTGTCCAGGAGTTCATCCAACCAGGGCATCGGGTGGGTGTCTGACTTCATGACTGCATTCAGTCAATGATAGTCTACACAGAAATGAGTCGAGCCATCTGGCTTGGGTACAAGAACTATGGGTGAGGCCCAGGGACTGTGGGATCTCTGGATTACCCCTAAATCCAGCATCTCCTACACTTCCCTCCTAATGTCCTTTTGGACAGCCTCTGACACCTGATATGCTGTCTGCCGTATGGGCGTCTGTGTCCCTGTCTCCACATTGTGTGTTGCTAAGGGGGTTAGTCCAGGATTGGCGCTAAACAAGGGGGAAAAGTCTGCTAAAACCTCCCTCACTTTCTGGATCTGGCCCAGGGTCAGCTAGGGAGACAATCTTACTGCCTCCACAGAGGACTCACACTTACTCTCTTCCAGCAAGTCCAGAAGGGGGTCTCCTTCATCTATCCCCTCCCCATGACTACACACTGCGAACGCCATGCCAGTCCTATTTGCATATGGTTTCATCATGTTGACATGGTACATCCTTTCTGTCTGTCTGCAATCAGGTAACTCCACAATGTAGTTTATGTCATTTACCTTCCTAACCACTTTGTACAGTTCTGCCCACTCAGCTTGCAGCTTGTCTTTCTGGACCGGAATAAGGACCATGACTTTCGGACTCACCATGCATGAGCGAGCTCTGGCTCTGTGGTCATACAATACTTTTTGTTTCTGTTGGGCAGCTGCCAGGTTGCTCTGGGTTGTCCCCATAAGCTCCTTCAGCCTTTCCCTAAACCTTGGGATGTAATCTACAATGAGAGTTCCCTGGGAGGCGTGCTTGCCTTCCCAGTCCTCCTGGATCAAGTCTAGGGTCCCACGTACCCAGCGTCCATACAAGAGTTCAAAGGAGGAAAATCGTGTCGACTCTTGGGGCACCTCCCTGTATGCGAACAACAGGTGGGGAAGGTATTTCTCCCAGTCTCTAACATGCTGTTCAGCAAACACCCAGAGCATTGACTTTAGAGTACCATTAAAGTGTTCCACAAGCCCATTGGCTTGTGGGTGATATGGTGTCTTGCATCTGTGCACCACCCTACACTTCTTCCATACACATTTCATTAGGTTCGACATGAAGGAACCCCCTCGATCAGTGATTACCTCTTGTGGAAACGCAACACAGGAGAAAATCCCAAGCAAGGCATCTGCCACTTTGTCTGTCCTCAGTGAGGATAGGGTGACTGCCTTTGGGTACCGGGTGGCATAATCCACCACAGTCAGGATGAACCTTTCCCCTGAGGAGCTGGGGGTATTTAAAGGCCCCACAATATCCATTCCCACTCTCTGGAATGGCTCCTCCACTACGGGCAATGGAATTTAGGCAGCTTGAGTTTTCTGGCCTGCCTTCCCTATTTCTTGGCACCGGTGACAAGACCTGCAATACTCCTTCACCTGCTGGGTGAAGTTAGGCCAGTACAAATTCTGGGCCAACCGCTGCATAGTTCATGCAATTCCCAGATGACCAGACAAGGGAATATCATGGGCAACCTTGAGCAACTGCTCACGATATCCCTGGGGAGCGACAAGCTGCCTGCCTAGCATCCCTCCCTCTGTCTGTACTGCCTGTGTATACATAAGTCCATTTTCCCAATAAACCTGATGTCTTCCGTCACCTCCCTGTGCACCATCTGAGTCTGCCCAAACCCTCAGCTTCTCTAAACTAGGATCACTTCTCTGAGCAGCTGCGAACCCCTCACACCTTCCCAAGGCATGGGACAGGTCCCCTTCAGTTGCTAAACTAGGGTCCCTAGCACTAGCATCAGGGCCCTCAGGATCACTGTCAATCCCTACCCTCTGACAAGGGGTCACACCTCCCTCTTCGGAGTAACCGTATGTAGTTATGGGGTTATTTGCTCCTGGGGAAATTTCTAGCCCCTTTTCATCAGTCTTCCTCTCTAGAGGCACAAGCTGGGGAACCAACCTCTCAGTATGTTTCCCAGTGGCTTCTGGGGAGCTCAGGAAACTACAATTTTCCCTGGCCGCTTGGCTATGGGTAACTGCACATACCACCCCCAGCTGGAGATTGTTAGCCAGGATCACATCCACTGCTAATGTGTTAGCTACAGCCACCTATTGCACAGTTATACATAGATACATAGACAGGGTTGGCAGATAAGGTCCTGTGGCCCAACCAGTCTGCCCATTTGAGCTTGTAAGTTCAGTTTATGTTTTCCTAGAAGTCTGTTGCCCCTGACCCCTGACCTCCAGAATTCCTTTATGTCTATCCCATGCATTCTTAAATCCTGTGATTGTTTCAGCCCCCACCACTTCTTCTGGCAGGGTGTTCCACTTGTCCACCACCCGTTCTGTGAAGAAATTCTTCCTCACATTTCCTCTGAATCATCCTCCCTCCAACTTCATCCCATGCCCTCTAGACTTGGAACATCTTTTTTGCTTAAAAATAGTGTATTCCTGCACCCTGTTCCTCCCTGTAAGATACCTGTATGTCTCTTTTATACCCCTTCTCTCCCTCCTCTCCTCCAGGGAGTACATATTCAGTTCCTTCAACCTGTTCTCATAGGACTTGTGATGCAAGCCATGTACCATCCTTGTTGCCCTCTTCTGAACCTTATCTACCCTGTCTATGTCCATACGTAGGTAAGGTCTCCAGAACTGTACAGTGTACTCCAGGTGGGTCCTCACTAGTGTCTTGTATAGTGGAATTATGACCTCCCTTTTCCTGCTGGTGATGCCCCTGCCTATGCATCCCAGTATCCTATTTGCTTTACCTGCTGCCTTGTCACACTGTTTCCCTACCTTGAGGTCATCAGAGATGATAACCCCAAGATCCCTTTCCTGCTTGGTGCATGGTATATCCTCACCCCCCAAACTATTATATTGTGCCAGGGTTTTTGTGCCCCATATGCATTATCTTGCACTTCTTTGCATTGAATTTCAACTGCCAAACCCCTGACTATTCTTCAAGTTTCTGCAGGTCCCTTCTCATTCTGTCTACACCCTCTGGTGTGTCTACTCTGTTACAGAGCTTTGTGTCATGGTGAACAGTGAAATTCTGCCTTCTAGGTCCTGCGCAATGTCACTGATGAAGATGTTGAATAGGACTGGTCCAGCACTGATCCCTGTGGTACCCCACTGGTCACTTTTCCCTCTGTGGAGTGACAGCCATTTACCACCACCCTCTGTGTCCCGCCGCCCAGCCAGTTACTTACCCACCACACTACTGTCCTGCCCATTCCCATATTCCCAGTTTGTGTAATAGTCTTCTATGTGGCACAGTATCAAAGGCCTTGCTGAAGTCCAGATAGGCCATGTCCACTGCCCTCCCCTGATCCACCTCCCTAGTCACCCAGTCAAAAGATTCAATGAGTTTGGTCTGACATGACCTCCCCCTGGTGAAACCATGCTGCCTTGGGTCCTGTAGTCCATTGACAACCAGGTGTTCCACCAATCTCTCCTTCAGTAGAGCTTCCATGACCTTCCCTACTACCGAGGTGAGGCTAACTGGTCTGTAGTTCCCCGCTTCCTCTTTGTTCCCACTTTTGTATAAGGGGACTATATCTGCTATCCTCCAGTCTTTGGGTACCTCCCCTGTTTCCAGTGATAGGCTAAACAGGATAGCCAGAGGTTCAGCCACTGCCTCTCTTAGTTCTTTAAGGACCCTGGGGTGCCTCCTATCTGGCCCCATTGCTTTATCAACTCTTATTACTTCCAGTTCCTTCAGGACCCTTTCTCGAGTAAAGGGACTTGTGTCCATTTCTGCACCATTCTCACCCGTTGTACTCCTTCAGACCCATTACCCTCCTCTTCCTCAGTAAATACTGAGCAAATACCTGTTCAATATGTCAGCTTTACTGTTGTCATCCTCCACGCTGCCCCCATCCTCCCCCTTCAGTCTCACTATCCCTTCCTTTGCCTTTCTTTTTTCACTTATGTACCTGTAAAATGTTTTGTCACCTCTATCCACTGATTTTTCAATGTGTTCTGCCTGAGCTTTGGCTTCCCTTACTGAACTCCCTGCCTCCCTTTGCTTCTCCTGGTACTTCTGCCTATCCCCTTCTGCCTGTGTCTTTTTGTATTGCCTGAATGCAGTCTTTTTGGCTTTCACTTTCTTTGCTACGTCTTTGGAAAACCATAATGGTATCCTCTTCCTTTTCCTCTTGCTAACCTGCTTAATGCCTAATTCTGTTGCTCTTGTAATACCCATTTTAAATACTGCCCACTGTTCCTCAACCCCTGATTCCTGACCTATTCCCCTTAATGCCTCTTTCAAGTATTTCCCCATTTCCCAAAGTCCCCCCCTAAACTCCAGGATACATGTTTTCATGAGGTTTGGTTCTGCTCTTTCTGTGATTTCAAACCACAATGACTGGTGGTCACTGTTCCCCAAGTGCTCCCCCACTGTTATCCCATCACACTGTCCCTGTTTGTCAGCACAAGGTCCAGTATTGCCTTCTGCCGAGTTGGTTCCATGACCAGCTGCTTGAGGAAGGCACCCTGAAGGAAGTCCAGGATAAATCTGCTCCTAGTTGATGCTGCTGCTGGGATGCTCCAGTCCACGTCTGGAATATTGAAGTCTCCAACCAGTGCTACCTCACCCTTGTCTCTCATCCTTTGGATAGCTAGCATCAGCTCCCTATCTGTTTCTTCTTCCTGGGCTGGTGGTCTATAGACCACACCTGTGCAGATGGCTGGCCCCATTTTCCTTTCCAGCTTAACCCACAGTAATTCTCACCCATTGTGTTCCTCCTGGATCTCTGTGGCCCTCATGTCATTTTTTAAAATACAGTGCCACTCCTCCTCCCTTCCTACCTGCCCTGTCTTTTCTGAATATGTTGAAGCCAGGTATGGCCATCTCCCAGTCGTGGTTATCATTACACCAGGCTTCAGTGATGGCCACAATGTCCAGGTCTGACTGCACCATGACAGCCTCCAGATCTTCCATCTTGTTGCTAAGGCTCCTGGCATTGGCACACATGGTTTTCCATGATTTGACCTCCCTAGACTGTTTCACTGTTCTACTCCAGCCTCTTCCTTGGTTGTCCTTTATCCCTGGTTCTCCTTGTTGTCTGCCCTTCTGCTGAATTTTGCCCCTTTTCTGCCGATCCACCTCTTAGGTGCTAATCTCCATCTTTTGCACACTGCTTTGTAGAGATAGCCAATCCTCTGGTTCACTTGTTCCACTGCTAGCTGTGGGTGGTGAGCAAGTAGGCACCCTCCTTGCTGGCCTGCCACCCTCCATTGCTAGTTTAAATGCTTGTCAAAGTAGCATTTAAACTTATCATTGAGTGCTTGGATTCCCCTCCAGAATGTATGCAGGCCTTCAGGCTTGAACAAACCTCCATCCCTCCACTTTGGTCCCCAGTCATCAATGAATCCAAACCCATCCTCACAGCACCAGTTCTTCAACCATGAGTTAAAGTTCCTGGTGCATGCACCCCTATGCTCTTCCTTGCCTCTTGCAGGCAGTGCTTCTGAGAAAGTGACAGAAGTAGCTACTTGCTTGAGACCCCTCTCCAATTTCCTAAACTCTTTCTGAACTTCCTTTGGCTCCCCATTTGCCACATCATAATTTCCTAAACTTTTTCTGAACTTCCTTTGGCTCCCCATTTGCCACATCATTAGTACCTAGGTGAATAATGACATCCAGCTCACCCTCCCATCTTGCCTTCCCAGTGATTCCCCAGGATCTTCCTTCCATCCCCCTGTTTCACCCCAGTCCAGGAGAACACTAGCATGGGGCAATGTTTTCTCTTCACCAGTAAACCCTTGTACAGTTATGTATTTGTTGGGTATAAGCTGACCAGGCTGTACCAGATCCCCTTTTACCAATGTCAGGGATGCCCCTGTGTCCCTTAACCCCTGCATCTGTACACCATTTACCATGACTGGGTGCATGTGTTCCCTCATGTTCATTGGCATGCTTCCAGGAACACACAAACAACCCACTTCCTTTCTGGTACTACTTTGTGCATTATTGTTTGCCCTTCTTGGACACTGTCTGGCAATGTGCCCAGTTTCTTTACATAACCAGCAAACATTTCTTACTTCAGAGAAATCTTTTCTTTGAAACCTGGGGCTAATTGCTTTTGGCGGAGACAGTGAGGGTTTTAGCTGCCCTGAAGGTGTGCTTTTCCCTTTCTGTGCTGCCACACTAGCCCCATTCACTCTCAGAGCAGGTCTGTTCTTAGCATAGTGGTCTGAGAGTTCAGCAGCCTCTTGCACTGTTTTTTGGATCTCGGTCCTCTAGCCAGGTTTTTAACTCTATTGGGCATGCCCAATAAAACTGTTCTAATAAAATCACATTTTCAATTGTATCTACAGTGTTTGCCTCAATACCTTCCCACCAACATTTTAAAAACTGACATTGTTTTGTGGCTAGCTCCTCATAGCTCATATCAGGGCTTCTCCTGGGCTTACGGAATTTAGCTGTGTATGATTCAGCAGTTAATTCATACTTTTTTTAGTAGTGCTGCTTTTAACTTGCTGTAATCATCACTGTCTTTATTGTCCATGTGACCCAAAGCATCCTGAGATTTTCTGGTAAGTAGTGGGGATAGCTGAAAGCTCCAAGACTCTCTAGAAATTTTAGCCTGAATACAAACTTTTTCAAAAGAATTTAAAACGTCCTCTATATCCTCCCCATCTTTAAACTCAGCTATTAATTTAGAGTTCAATTTGTAACCCAGTCCTGCAGTCCCAGTTAAACCCAAGCCACTTATCTGCCCTGGTGCCACTGGTTGGAGTAGTAGCTTCTCCAGTTCGTGTTGTCACTGGTGCTCCTCTCTCCTCTGCAGCTCTGCATTCTCGCTCTCTCTTCTCCTCTGCCTCTCACTGCTGCTCACGTTCCTCATGGTCCAACTCCCTCTGCTGTCATTCTGCCTCCAGTTCTGTCCTCCACAACTCAATTTGCAGCTTGAGTACCTCTGGATTCAGGATACTGGTGACCTTCTACTGCTGCTGTGGCCCTTCACTGACAGTGACACTGCTGTCCACCTCATCGGCTCGGGACCCCTCACTGGTGACTAGTTCTGCCACACTTGAGGTCTGGTCCTTTTCAGTCATGGTTGATGACTTGTTGATCTCATTATCTGCTACCATCAGGGCCTCTATGAGGTTCTGCTTACTGGCTTTCACCCCAAACAGGACTCCCCTGTCCCTGCACAACTGCTTTAAGCAATCTACAGTATGCTTGCTGTAGTCGGAAAAAATTTTTTTCTTCTCTCACTACTAATACTATACAGCCTGGCACTTCAGAAAAAAAATAATAAAATGGGTGGGAACTTACGTGTAAATCAAGGGATATAGTTCTGTTTCCTTTTTGAAATAAAACACTGCCTTTCTTTTTTTCCAAGTGAGCTAAACAGTTTCAGGCTAACACACTGAACAATGAAGCTTATACCACCAATTTTTATGCCACCACTGCCAACCAATCTGTCACCAATCTCGCTCAGCCAGTCGACCCTCTACTCCCAAAGTGCCAACCTTTGAGCGTATGATTTGTGTGCAGTGAACAGACAAGGTAACCCTCTTATCTGTTTTGTGGATTCAAGTCGCCTTAGTCTCAAGCTCTAAAGGGATTCAAACTGAGAACCTCTTGGTAGCATACCCAATTATCAGTCTCAGATAATTCTGTCTTCTGGGGCCAGATATCTTTGCCTCTGGGTACCCAACCAGGTCTTTCAAATGAACCCCTAGAACTCTATGCAAGACTTTTATAGAAATCTATCCATTTCCCTGTTTGGTATACAATAAGCCCATACACAGTGTACTTATAACCTTCATAAGCTCCACTTAAAATAAAAAGAATTATCAAGGCACTCCAGCAGATTCGTTTACAAAAAAAAATCTTTACTTTAAAAATATCAAAATAGAACAATATTTACAGAACAAATTATATATATATATATATATATATATATATATATATATATATATATATATCCCAACACATACACCCTTAAAACAAACAGGAAAAAGTACAGTTCCTACAGTACATTTAGACTGGTCTAATCTTACTCTTTTTCAGCACTGTGATGATTCTCCCTCAGTCAGATAATATTCTCTTGTGTCAGTCAGAAATATTGTCTTGTGTCCCTCTGTCAGGTTCTTTCAGCACTTAAACACACTTCTGAGCCGGCCTTCTCATGAGGTCACTAACTCCACCTTGGTGAATCAACTCTATATTTTACAATACAGGGTCTCCAAATAAAATATTTAAAAAAACATATGAGATGACCTCACTGACTTTCCTCTCCACAGGTTAACTGGTCAGAACTGATTTATGCTCTGCTACACACACACACAAACAGTCTTTTGATGTAAGTCACTGTATTCAAATCAGAAGTGTATTTGACTCCTAAACCTCATCTGGGCCCTGGGTATCTACACATCAAAGGGTATTCATGTAATTCAAGGGTTCTCTGGAAATGTATATTGGACCTTTCAGAATCATCTGGGTCCTCCCTGGCTCAGACATCAAACCTCTTCAATGTCCATTCTGGCCTCTCTTCAACACCCCTCCCCACAAGTCCTTTCCTGGAACTATACAAGTCAAAGGATTTCCCTGAGGGCATTATGAATGGCTAATCTTATTTCCTGGGATGAAAGCAAATTGACAAGATAATTGCACCACAGATCTCTGCAGTTAAAAATACATCCTGTCCTTTGAACTTATCCCTGGGGGTCTTGATGTGTAAGTTCCAGTAAGACAGCCTTTTCCTTGAACTGACCCTTCCTCACATATATTTTATATGTAATAACAAAATTAATACAGCACTGAGCACTCAGAGCTGACTGTCTACGTCATATATATATATATATATATATATATATATTTAAATAATCCTGGAAAGGTTTGGATTTGTGTGTGTGTGTGTGTGTGTATTGCTGTAGCTGACATCACGCCTTAAGGCTTACTGTGATTGAAGGCTTTATCCAATTATTGGGAAAGTTAATTAATCAAGTTAGCTAGCAACACAATTTTTTGAATCTTTGATTGAAACTTTACTTAATCATTTATAATAATAAATATATTCTTTATACAATACTGAATGAGACAAGAAGTGGCAGGAACATCTCTACAAGTAAAGAGATGGATACAACCAGTAAAGGGTAAAAAACAGAATAAGATATTTATAAAAAAAGAGAAATTAGTAAAGAAAAAGGAGAAGAAGGGATTGTTGAAGAGTATAATGGGAAATTAAAGGAAGTAATCATTAATAAATGTGACACAAATAAAGTAACTGTGGAAACATCTAGTACTGGCAAAATTAACACATTAGATAATAAATTGGATGACAGATTGAGATCAAAAATGTATCATACCCCAAAATTTATTCAGCCTCTAATATGGGAGGTATTGGACAGTAATTAAAAAAAATGTAAAAAGGAATTATAGGAGGGATAGGGAATCTGAGCAATGCGATTCAGTTGAACTAAAGGAATAAAGTACCCCAGTTTCTGCAGTGGAAACAATAGAAAAAAAAAACACCATTCATGATCTGGACAATGATTTAGTAGAGAGGGTAAATAAGGAAATTTCTAGAACTGTTGATAGTATCAAATAAACTATAGAGACAAATAATAGAATTTAACAGAAAATTAAGGGAATAAGAGAGTTGAGACAAGAAGGAAGTAATTTGTGTATTACATCAAAGAAACATTTTGAATTTAAAGAGACAGGGGTGAGGGGGAGAAAGGAAGAAGATTCTTGCAATGAGTGGGAGAATTTAACAGGGGATAGTACACAAATAATGAGTCCAATTGAAATAGCAACCCCACCCTTGGAAACATTAACCCGAGAATGGGTTAATGCTCTTAAAGACCCATTATTGGCTAATGCACTGATTTCTGAGCAATTATTAACTTTTAAAAGAGAACTATCAATTATTAAAGGGATCAGCATGGAAAATAAGAATAATTTGAACTTAATCTTGAAAACAACCACAAAGAACTGAATTTGAAAGTTTAAAGGTTATATCACTGTAAGACAAAAAGTCTTCAAAACATAAAAGAGGAAATTCTTTATTACAACAGTCTTCAACTCCAAAGTATAACAGACAAGACAAGAAAGTAGAAACCATTATAAAAATGTTTTGAGTAGTAGTGAGATTGACTCAGAACTTGTGATGTTACCAGAGGAATACAATGATCAGGATAGTGTGATCATAGAAATGAGGTCCAAGCACCCAGAATTATGGGAAAAGGGGATTAAGCAAAAACTCAAGGTTACAACAACAACAAAACTATTAAGGAAGGAAATTCAAATGTAAAGATGGCTAAAGTACTTTAAAAACTTCTTTTGATTAGTTAAGCTTAAGTTCAAACACGGGGGTATCAGTAGGAAGTTGGGGTAAGGAAGTGGACACAGACATAGGAGAGGAAAATATAAGGGTAGAGTATGGAACATTAGAGGAATATAAGACAAAACATGTCAACCAACAGGATAAGGATGTAAGAGCTCTGGTAAGTGTATGTAGAAGAAAACAAAGTGAGGATAAGGACCAAAAAGGTGAAAGTTTGGTAAAAAAGGAATCAAACAAATCTTAAAAAGAAGATAATAAACATACAGAGAATGAATGATGAAGAGAAAGATAGAGAGGAAGGATTAAAAAAAGACATAATGAAAAGTAAAAAGAAATATATCAAATAGTGAAAAGTACTTAAGAAATGTGTGCAAAGGAATTAATAAAAGAGAAGGTGAAAAAATTAATAAAAAAGGGAAACAAAAAAGGAAGGTAAAAAAATACCTCAGTAAGGAAAATAAGCAAAATCTGAAAAAGAAAGAGGTTGATGAGGAAATAAAGAAGGGTTTGGATGAATGTAATAAAGGAAATAAAAGCTCTCCTGAGATAGAGATATTAAAGGAAAAGATGAAGAGAAAGAAAGTAAGCTTAGGAAGCTACTAAAAAGGACACTTGAAACTGATCATGTACTTCCTTTGTATAACACAAATGTGATGCCGGATGAAACAGAAGAGAAACTGAATTCCCATTTAAAACAATTTCTAGGCACTATCTTATATAAAGATAAGAAAAATGATAGTATGTTAGATAAATTAAGTGTCATGAGACTGACTGAAAACCTGAAATTTGTAATACCACTCTCCGACCAGTATTACATTCTTAAGGTTATTGAAAATAAGAAACATGAATTAATGGTATTGGGATTTGGGATGAAAAGTATTACCAATATTAAAACTTTGTTTCCAGAATACTTTAAGGAAAGTGACATAAATAGGAACAAAACAAACAAAAAGTATGTGATATCATTCTACCGAATAGGAAATTTTATAAATGAGACTAAAGCTAATATTAGAGGGAAAACTTTGGATCTTTTGCAAGGTTTACTAAAAGTTAATGATCTCAATAAAATGATCACAAAGGTCAGGAGATGGAAAAAGGAGGGACAGTTATCAATTTGGATAACAAACAAGTAAGTAAGTAAAATGTATTTATACAGAAAATTTATGCCATTAGGGTTCAAAGAATCCCTATTTACAAGGCATATCTGTGTAGTACAAATGTTAAGTTGTTACAACATACAAATCGAAGTACATATCATTCAAATACAAATACCATTCATACAGTTTTACAATCAGTGCATTATCATAGGCACAAGTATCTTATACAATGTCATTTAAACATTACCTAGTACATAAACATCTAAAACATAGTTGATGTTTTACTGCAGTCTTATATTCTAAAAAAGACAGATTTGGGTCGCTAATGAACGTGGGAAGCCTGTTACAGCTCATTGAAACTTTATATAGAAAAGTCATTGTACTATATCTATTTTCTACTTTTGGAACAAAGAAATCTCTAGCTCCTAGCTTCCGTAGATTTAATCCATGTTCTGTTTTTTTAAGATTTCTTATCATATAATTTTGTGAGTTATTTTTAAATAATCCTTTTATCTGTATTAACCAGTGTCCCTCTGCCCTCTGGTGTAATGTGTTTCATCCTAACTCTGTATACATCTCACAATGATGGGTATTAATATTACATTTTAGCACAAATCTAGCTAGTTTGTTATAAAGAATATCTAAACTATGTAACTGTTTTTTTGGGTATGCCTATAAATATGGCTTCCATAATCAATCCCCGGTAATATTAGTTGGTTTACTATGTTTGAGTGTATATCTTTTGTTAAACAGTTTGATATACGCCTCATTACCCCTAATTTTGATTTTTTTTTTCATTAATTCAGTCATGTGTTGTTCTAAATTGAGTTCGTGATCAACTAAAATCCCCAAATATTTATAGACCTGAGTTTGCTCTAAGATTTTTCCATCCTGAGTTTTTACTATTATTTTTGGAACTGTTTGATTTTTCTTCTCTAATCCAAAATGCATGGTCTGTGCTTTTTTTATTATTAATCAAAAGTCCAAGCGTTGAAAAAATTGCTGCATAACTAAAAATTCACCCTGTAGTTTTTGTTCTAATTCACCTAGATTTTTACCCGATGCTATCAAGACTGTGTCGTCTGCATAAAGTCTAATTTGTGATTTTTTTTAACCCTGGTAAGTCATTCAGGTAAACTAGAAACAAAAGGGGACCCAGGATAGAACCCTGGGGTACCCCCCTTGTGACAGAACCCAAACCATAGTTATAACCATTCACAGTTACAAATTGGGATCTTTCATCTAAATATGAACTAAACCATCCACAGTGTTCTTCCTCCACACCTATGTGTTTCAGCTTCTCAATCAGAACATGATGATTCACTAAATCAAATGCCTTTGATAGGTCCACGTATACCGCACCCACTGACCTCCCTTCCCCCAAAGGGGTCAAGAACAAGAACAAACTAGAATACTTACACATTTTGACATTTACAAACAAACTAGATAAGTTGGAAGTCTACATGGTGGGAGAAAAGCTAAGAAACCATGCAAAGCAGGAAGAAGTATATAGTGATAATTGGTTAAGTCTGCTAAAAATAGCAGATAGATATCAAATGATACAAGATCACAATGACGATTGACAGATTATGGGCGATAGTAGGCAGAAAAAAATAAAGCAAGAACGGGGGTCTAAGATACTTTCATGGAATGTGACAGGTATAAGGGAAAGACTACCTGATCCTTTATTCTTGGACTACATAACTAAATTTGATTGTATTTTCTTGCAGGAAACATGGGTAAATTATGAAATTTTTATAAATTGATATAAGACCTCCAATAAAAACACAAGAGGTATAAAGAAATATGGTAGATTATCAGGTGGGATAACAATTTGGTGTAGAATAAGGGAGATACTGAATAATATGAAATTAATATAGAATAAGAACATATTCTGGTGGTTAGAATAAAACAGAATGATCAGATATTATATGTTATAAATGTATATTTCCCCCCAAAAGGATCTAATTATGTGGGTATAGAGGAAGTCAAGAATATAGGGAAACTAATAGAACAGTATACTACTAGGGAACCGGAAGGTGGTATTATTTTAGAGGGTGATATGAATGCCAGGGTTGGGCATGGCCTGGAGCCTACAGATGAAATATTGTGGGCCTGTGTGGCTCAGGATGTAATTCACCTTAGGATAGAGAGAAAAGCAGTGGATAAAAAAGTTTGTGACAGAGGGAAACAACTTATAAAGAAAATCCTCCCCAACCCCCAACTTGCTTCAGGACTTCCCTGCTTAAACTATCTCTGTTTAATTCTCAACCACTCCTAACTTGTTAATTTCTCTTTTGTTTTCTGTCTGCCCTCCCCTCCAAGCCTGCTATTAATTTCATCCTCTCACCTTATCTCCCCAGGGGACTACTGTGCCCTTTGGGCTGTTTCCTCTCGAGCAAACTGTATTTTGCAGTTTGATAAGCAGACTAAGGAGAAGCTGCCCAAAGCTCACCCTCCAAGCAAGGTATGGACTGGAACTCTAAATTTTGGCATCTACCCCTGAAGGAATCTCACTTGTCCCTGTTTGGCAGTGTTTCTCACACTATGTGCAGCAATTCAGAAGTCTTCTAGAAACTGCTGCCAAGAAATTAATGCTAGGACTGACCTCTGCTTGACATGTTCTTGATTTCTCACTTTAAGTAATGTTTAGTCTGATGCAGAGATTTCTTAAGAGTTGATTTAAGTTTGAGAAAAGTTTTAAGGTAGTGTGATTTTGCTATCTGCCCTGAGCCCTGTGCCTCTTCTCTTAGAGTTGTAAGTTTGTGGGCTGCACCCTTAACCTCAGTGTCCCATTGAGGTTGCTGCAGTGTCCCCCCCCAAAAAAAAAACTTGCTTCAGAACCTTCCTGACTTTTCCATTAGCAGATTATATATTTTAGCCACTAGAGGGCCCAGTTATAAGCACACACCCAATCCAACACAATACAGTTCCTGTCTCATTTCACTTATTGTGTGGTCAGTCTATCACTATTCATCAGTCTTTGCCTCTCCCTCTTCTACTGATTTTTCCCATTTGCAGCTTATACTGTTTGCCCACTAGAGAGGTCTTCCCCTAACTGTGCCAAAGCTGCTCTACATCTCCTTACTGTCTACTACTTAATGGACACTTTTCCTGTACAACTCAGCTGCTCTGTTCCCCTACCTGAAAAACCTCACTGCACCCTTCCCACCCTACTCTGCTCAGTACTTAACCTCCCTACCCAATCCCCAGACAACCACATCTCCATACCTACCCCCTAACCTGCTCCCTTTGTGACCACTAGGAGTTGCTATTTCCACCCCTTTTTTCACCACTAACCTAGCACTCCTCAGCCTTCTTGGCAACCATAAGCAACCTCCCCGCTAGGCTCCAAGACATCCTCAGGGGTATTCGAACCTGGTATCTTCTGCACCAAAGTCAGCAGCACTACCACAACTCCATGGCAGCAGTCACCCTCACTGAAGGTCAGCCTGCACCCTTATTATCTACTACAGGAATAAAACTATGAGTACCTACACTCCATTGCTATGTCTGTGCTCCTTTGCCCTCTTGGTACAGACCTCACACTGACCAGAGCACCTGTCCTCCACACTAGGCACCTCATCCCCAGACTACCCCACAGTGACTCAACCCTCCTCCCGACACACCTATGACCCCCCAACACACCCATCCACTCTGCCAACACCCCCACTCCCTCCACCCTCCAAGGCCCAACCTGGACCCAGCTCTCCCCTGACATTCTCACCCTTCTCACTTTATCTATCCCATGCACCCTGATTGTAAAGTCCTCAGCTGGGCATCAACCCAAGGGCCTCCATTGCCACTGGCCATTAACCAGAATAATCACACTGCTATTATTATTGTCTGGTAATGTACACTCTAACCCAGCACCTATGGCTTCCAGCCCTTCCAAACCCTGTACTGCAACTGGCCTCCACTTTGCATCCTTAAACATCTGCAGTCTCCTAAAGAAATCCCGCTGCCCTCCAGTGCAGGGTCATTCAACATCAACCTGACATAATTGCACTGGAAGATACTTGGCTCTCCAGATCCACCCCTGACTCTGCTATCACCCTCCCTAGATATACCATCTACAGGGAAGATCAAGTAGGCAAACGTGGTGGTGGTTGTGCACTACTCGTATGGGACTCCCTTATAGGTCAGGCACTCCCAGCTCCCAAACTTGATTATGGAGCCCAAGCCCTCACCTTAAAAAATCACACCTGACCCCACCTGAGGCCCTCTCTTCCTCATGGTCTCCTATGTACCCCCGAGGAATCAAAACCAAGGGGTCCAGTCCCTCATTGACTACCTCACATCTGTCCCTCACAAAGTGGAGCAAGTCATCCTAGGTGATCTCAATGTTAACTGGCTTGCCTCCACTGCCTCCCATATAAGGGACCCTTTGCTACCCTGGATATGTCCCAGTTTGTCACCCAGCCCACCAGATTCAGCCACTTTACTGGCACCAGCACTCTCCTAGATGTTGTTATATTTAACCGCCCCTACAAAATCTGGGACGTCACTGTCCTCCCTGACTCTCTTAGCAATCACTCCCCAGTCCTCTGACTCTGGTCATCCTCCACTCTGAAGTCAGTGTCCCAGGCCACTCTACGCCACCATTTATGCCCCAGCGGCCTCAGAAAATTAAAATAATACCTTGTCCAGCTAGACTGGTCCCCTATCCAGTGCGTCCCTGACATTGACTCAGCTCTTGACCACTTCACAAATGCCTTTTGTAAGTCTTGTGACCTTTTTGGCCCCTCACCAGGATCCGCTCCAAAAAATGCAATGCCCCATGGATCACACCACCCCTCCTCCAGAGACTCAAAAACAGAGATAATCTCTGACACATTGCTGTAGAATCTGGAAAGGCATCTGATAGACAGGCCTACAATGCAGAAAGCAATAAGTGCACTTGGGCCATTAGGTGGTCTGTGAACCAATGGATGTACAGCCTTACCAACAGTGTCAGTTAGTGGGCAGTGGGGTGGCAGGCGGGTTGGGTGCTGCCACCCGCTGGCTGACAGGGAGAAGTGGGGCAGTGGGGATTAGTGAGTGGGTGGGGAAGGGGTACCCTAGACCACCAGGGATATTGGACTTATTTCTATTTTAAATAACAAATGCTCTCGATCGGGCAGATAGCAGTCCACTGGACCACCAGAGATATTGGACTTAGTTCTGACTTTACACAGATGCCCGTGATCAGGCAGATAGCGGTCCATGGGACCACCAGGGATAGTAGAAGCACATATTTCTTTTTTTACAAATGCCCACGATTGGGCAGATAGCGGTCCACTGGACCACCAGGGATACTGGAAGCACTGATTTCTTTTTATACAAATGCCTGCAATCAGGCAGATAGCGGTCCACTGGACCACCAGGGATATAGGACTTATGTATGTATTTATCCAAATGCCCGCGATTAGGCAGACAGCAGTCCACTGGACCACCAGGGATATTGGACATATTCCTTATTTATTTATACAAATGCCCGTGATTGGGCTGTGGAGCACATTGCCAGCTGCAGGGGGCGTCAGTCCCCGACGGCGGCTGCCTGGCAGGGCGCCAGTCTCAAGTCATCGAGGATCAGCACACCTGCATGCAAATGGGGCCATAATGACATGCAAATGGCCCCATTTGTGCCTTGCATATATTATGGCCCCATTTGCATGTCAAGTTTTGAATATCGCGGTTGCTGTGCACTGCGCAATGGAACTTGCGCTAGCGCATCCCCATGCTCCACTCTGGCTACTTGTGCTGGTGCAGTGCCATTGTACCATGCACACTGGGGGTGGCCAGGGTGCGAAATTTAATGCTGCTGAGCCATGGCGCAGCTCCATTGAATATTGCGCAGTCCACACCCCCACGCAGCCAAGTTGAGCTGCGCCCAAGCTTGCGCCACAGCCTGGCGCAGTTTGAATATCTGAGCCACAAATTTTAAATTTTGTTATACAATAAAGTTGAACTGGACTGGACTCTGATATAGTAAAAATGACATTCACAACCATTCTTCCCAAAGGCTAAAGGACCCAGTAAGACAGCTAAGTGCATGGTTCAAATAGTTAAACTAACAAACAAAAAATCTAACCTACCAGAACAAAAAGAGAAGAGTGCAGCATGCAGCATTGGGGTTGTACAGCACACGGAAATGATTGTATTCCATTTGAAGAATAAAACAGAAAAGGTTAACTGCTACAGGTAATGATAAAATACATGTGGAATAAGAAAAATAAGCCATTACCATCCACTGGTACTGAAACAGATGCAGCAGGGTATAGAGTGCTTGCCACCAACTGTGATAGGTTCCATCATCATGCCTCAGACTGGATAGCATTCTCTCCATGCATAATGCTTCAAGGATGACTGCTAGCCATTCTCTGTGGGATGGAGTCTGCTCATCCAGTGAGTGCCTTGTTATAGTTTTCTTAGAGACTGCAATGATAAGGTTCATATGATATTTTAATTGGCCAGTCAGTTTCTCCAAGATAAGCCTGTGAGGCACATGAGGTGCTCAAATGCATCTTGTAGGTCTAATAATGGATCTAATCTCATTTTAATTAATGGTCCTTATTTTTTATCCGTGGATAACTATAGTTTTATTCTGTGTTGCAACTTCCCAGTTGATATTTTTTCAGTACAACATAGGAGGCTGTAATCACTGTCTGCCACTCAAAGAACAGCTACACAGCTCAGTGGTTGCAACTCTGTTTGGGTGGGCCAATCATCTCTCAAAAACATAGTGGTTCCGTTGCTTAGCAACCAAGTTCCCAAACCTGGGCCCCAAACTTGTCCTTTGCCTTTCACTTCATCCCAGGTAATTTTTTTCTGACATACTTTTCAATATTTATCTGGTCAATCTTGTCTTCAAACTGAAAAAAAAAACACATCTGGTTGATCCTGCCATGCCTATCCATCGAGTGGAGATCCATGATACAGCTGTATCCTCACGAATCATGAGCCAATGACGAGTGAGTGAGAGAGAGCGGGCGTGTGTGTGTGTAAAATGAAAAAAAAATGAGGACCAATTATTAAATAAAATATTATCTGGGTGAGTGTGTGTAAAACTAGAATTTTACACATACCCTAGGTGTGTGATGCTTTTATAAACCCCCGGGCTTCGCCCTTGGAGTTTATGTAGCATTCGGGCAGGAGGCAGAATGGCATAGTGGTTTAGGGCATTGAGCTGCATACCTGCAGACCTGGGTTTAAATCCCATCATCCACCACTTGCATACTGTGTGACCCTGAGCAGGTCACTTAACTTCCTTTTGCTCCCAGGTTGCACCTGGAAACAAGCTCCAGCTTAGTGTGCCTTTCCTGGTTACACAATTTCCCCTTTCCCTAAAATTCTGGTTACACACACCCACCCATATATTATTCTATATTTAACTGCCTGCCACAACAGTTTTGCTTTGTTGCAGTCCCAAATGATGTGCTTAAGCATTCCCCTCTCAGCCTTACATTCACCACAGGTCTCAAACTCCAGATATCATAGTCAAGTCAATTTAACTAGGAAATAATACATAATAATTGATAATTTTATATTGAGTCAGTTTCAGACAATCAAACTTCAAACATTTATGCAAATTATGCCAAACCAAGGTGACATTAGCCTTGTTCTTGAGTTCTGCAAATTCTGTGCCCCAATATCCTAACCTTTAAGTTCAACTTTCTAGTACCATAATCTCTCAGTCTCTTATACAAAAAGGATATTACATGCCTGTTGGTTGCATCCTGGCTTAATAAGCATGGAAATCTTTGTGGCTCATATAGGCCATGGACGAGGGCCTAAAACAGCACTGCCTGTGTGTTGTAACTGCATACAGTATATGGGAAAACAGCGTATCACTTAGAGCATGTTGGCCTTAAATGTATCAAAGGAAACAAAGGTTCCCTCTTGGATAATTTATTTATTTTTATTTATTTATTTAAGGGATTTGGATCATACCTTTTAGCTCAGAGCTCAGGAGGTTTGGGGTAGCTGCAAACTAGGGGTGTTGGCTGCACACTCAAGCAGGCTTTATGCACTGGAGACAATCCGAGCCTTTCAACAAGTGATTATTAGTACACCAAATTTTGTCATGAACTTGTGAGGATACAGAGGTCATTGTTACAGCTGCAGTGGCATGATTAGAAATGACTTAAGCTTCTGTTACACCACTGCTGTCTCTATCAATTACTGGGAGAGTTAGAAATCGTATAACCTGAAAAAAGAGTTATGAAGAGGAGAGTGCAATGTAAAATAGTTTTGTGCAGCATAAAGCAGCCACTGTGGGTCTACAATCCTCAGGAAGTCCTTGAGATCAGTCAAAGATCTCTGGGAAGGAGAAAAACTGGTCTTTGTTGTAGATGTTCTGTCTAAAGTAAAATCCTGCACCAAGTTCTAATCCCCTCCAAGAATCAGTAAGGAGCTCCTGTGAGGTGCCAAAAGGGTTAACAACATTGCAAAAAAAGCAGGATTATCCACATTCAGTCCATATATACAGGCAACTACAATCTCTGAGCTCCAAAGGATGGCCTTCAAAATATCATAAATGCCTTCTGAATCTTTAATATCAATGGTTACCTGGAAGGAAAGGAATCTAATCACCAAGATCAACACACCAGCATGACTGCTGCTGTTACCAGCTACATATGCTCAACTGACCCATGTCCAGTGCCACAGATTGCCATCTTATTGCTTACCATGAGTTTCCTGGAGCAATGCTATGTGTTCCCCAAAGGATTTAAGATGACGGAAAATCATGTGGTGCTTTTCCGGGGTTTGGGCACGTTTAACATTCCAGGTGGTCACTTTGTAGCTAAAAGTTAACAGAGGTATCTTGGCAGAAGACACCAGGAGAAAGGACTGCTGTGTGACTGGACTTCTCTGCTGGGAATAAAGTAGAAGAACTTTTGTACTTGGACCTTTAATTTAGGGTAAAAAAAACTAACATACAAAACAAAAAAAAAATATGTGTGTGTCTGTCTGGGTTAACTGAACTGAATGGGTATCTGAACAGTTATAGGTGTAAATATCAGGTGATTGAAAGGACTTAACTGCTGTGAGGTTTAAATTACTGGTAGAAAGAGCTAGTAAGTGGGGGAGTGGCTTAGTTAGAAGGAAGCTATATTTAAAGACTGCCTTAGAAAGATTCTGCTAATATCTTGGCAGAAGACACCAGGAGAAAGGACTGCTGTGTGACTGGACTTCTCAGCTGGGACTACATTGCCCTCCTTACCTCCCCTCCACCCAAAGCTAGTTCTATTTTTATAGGCACAGGATTTGACTGACAACAGGAACTTCCTGTTTGGGAGCAGGAAGTGAGTAATCACAGAACCACCAAAGACCCACCATCCTAGAAGGGCAGGAGTAGCTCTCCGGTTCCCTCTAGCTGCTGGAGGTCTGCCTCTGAGCAAGTAAGTGGTCCACTGAGAAATATAGGATATTCTGGTCTCAGAACAGGACAATCAGGAGCTTAAAGGGCACACAGGCAGAAAGTAAGGAGAGAGAGAGAAAAAAAAAAGAGGAAAGAGTAAGGATTGAAAACAGTTAAGGGGCCAGAAATAAGACATGATTGGAGTGGTGCAATGCAACGGCTGTGGAGCAGCAGTCTTCTGGAAGACGTTCTGGAGGATGCGGTGTTGTCCCATCTGCAGGCACCTCTCTGGGCTGAGGGAGGAGGTTGCTCATCTCCAGGCTGAGTTGACCAGAATTTGTGGGACCTCCTCTTCCATCCAGGGACCACCAGTGCCACTGCCGTTGCCTCAGAGATTGCCAAGAAAGAGGAGCGTTTGGAACACAGTGGGCTCAGGGAGGGTGAGGGTGGTGGAACAGAGGTGCATCCCTCCAGTTGTACCTCTCCACAATTCCTATGCCATTCTGGCAAAGTGTGGTTCCTCTATGGAGGCACCTGCAGTGGAGACCAAGGAGGATGCTGGGAACCTCCACTAAGGAGACCCACAGGAGGGTGGCAGGGGACCCTGCAGGGGAAGGAAACAACTCCTGGTGGGGGACTCCATTGTTAGGAAGGTAGAACTGGGGGAGGAAGGGGAGAGGGAGGTAAGGTGCCTGCCTGGCGCCATGGCTTGGAGGGACAGGGAGCGAATCCTCAGGACTGCTGGAGCAGCTGCACAGGGGAGGGAGCTGGATGTCATTGTCCACCTAGGGACAAATGACCTGGCTAAGAAAGGGATTAGAGAAGTGCAGGAAGAGTTTGTGGAACTGGGAAGGGGCCTTAGTCAAGTAGCATGCACGGTAACCTTCTCGGAGGTGCTTCCCATCTATGGCATAGGAGAGGTTAGGGTGTTCCACACCATGGGATTCAATCAGTGGTTGAAAACTGGTGTGGAGCTCAGGATTTGGCTTCATTGGACTGGGGTCTGACCTGGAGTGATGCAAGCCTATACTGGCATGATGGGCTGCATCTGTCTGGGAGGGAACCAGGATCCTAGGTGATGGGTTTAAATGCTTCATTGGCAAGCTTTTAAACTAGTCAAGGGGAGGCACTGGAAAGGAGCATGGAAATCCTAGCCCCCAAATAATCATGGTAGTAGTGTGGCAAACACCAACATAGAGGTGTTAATAGGAGAAGGGCAGGGTAAATGGAGAAAGTGACAAAGGCAAGAAGGACAGGGATGGGGCAAAAGGGAGTAAGGCCATCAGGAAATGGAGGGTAATGAGTACCAATGCCCATAGTCTGGGCAACAAGCTCCCTGAGCTGGTGGCCTTGATGGAAGAGGGATGCCTGGATATCGTAGCAGTCACAGAAACATGGTACGCAGAGAACCATGACTGGGATGTTAACATACCAGGGTACATAACCTACAGGACAGACAGGCAGGGGAGAAGAGGAGGAGGAGTAGCTCTCTATGTAAAGGAAGGGATAAAAGCAACTGAACAAAAGAGTAAACAGGGAGGAGAGGAGGCACTGTGGGTCACCTTGGAGACTGGAAAGGGCACCACAATCCGCACAGGGGTTGTGTACAGACCCCCATGTCAGGGGGCGGGAATGGACAAGGATATGATAGAAGGCATTCTTAGAATGGCAGAGAAAGAGGAGATACTATTGTTGGGAGACCTGAATATGCCAGATGTTAACTGGAGCACATTTGCTGCAGCCACATCCAAGAGCAGAGCCATTCTTGATGCCCTACAGGTGGCAGGCATTAGACAGCTAGTTTCAGAACCCACTCATGAGGGAGCAATCTTAACCCTCATACTCTCAAACGGGGGCAGTGAGAGGATCTCAGATCTAGAAGTGGGTTGCCATCTGGGGACAAGTGACCATCAAACAGTGTGGTTCACGTTAAACTCAGCTACAGAGTCAAGCCATACAAAAGTGAGGGTACTGGACTTTAGGAGGCTGACTTTGGCAAGATGGGAGAGTGCCTCAGAAAGCACTAGCAAACAGGCTAGATGGAGGTGTGGAGCAACAATGGGAATCATCAAACTGCCATCACAGAGGCAACAAGCCTTTGTGTGAAGCAAATAAACAAATCAAAATGAAAGAAAAGCCACTATGGTTCTCAAAAGAGGTGGCTGTGAAAGTCAGGAAGAAAAATATAGCATTCCGAAGTATAAGGAAACACAGAAGGAGCAGGACAGAGAGTTGTACCAGTTAAGGCAGAAGGAAGCAGGGAGGGAAGTCAGAATAGCAAAGGCCCAAACTGAGGAAAAGATAGCCAACTCAGTTAAGAAGGGGGATACAACCTTTTATAGGTACATCAGTGAGTGCAGAAAGACAAAGGGAGGGATAGTGAAGCTGAATAGAATGAATGGTGGGTGGGCAGAGGGGGACAGTGAAAAAGCAGGGATACTGAATGAATATTTCTGCTCAGTATTCACAAAGAGGAGGGGAAGTGCCTAATCCAATTAACAGAAGCACTTTGATAGGGGGAATCGATCCCAGTCCTTTCACAGAAGAAAGGGTTCTGCAAGAACCCCAAACAGAAGGTGGACAAAGCAATGGGTCCTGATGGAATTCACCCAGAATTCTAAAAGTATTAAGGAGGAACTAGTGAAACCACTGGCTACTCTTTTTAATAAATCATGGGAGGATGTGTGGTACCGAGGACCGGAGGAAGGTGGATGTGATTCCTCTCAAAAGTGGGACCAAGACAGAGAAGGAAAACTACAGACCTGTCAGTCTGACCTCTGTGGTAGGGAAAGTGATGGAGTCACTTGAAGGAAAGAATAGTTGAGTACCCAGAGGCCAGTGGAGCACAGGACCCAAGGCAGCATGGATTCACAGCGGGAAGGTCATGTCAGATGAATCTAATAGATTTCTTTGACTGGGTGACCAAAGTAGTAATGATGGAGGGGCTGTGGACATGGCCTACCTAGACTTTAGCAAGGCATTTGACACAGTCCCACACAAAAGACAATAGTCAAATTAACCAGCCTGGGAGTGGGTCCCAGGGTGGTAGCCTGGGTAAAACATTGGCTGCACAACAGGACACAGAAGGTAATTGTAAATGGAGTCCACTCTGAAGAAAGAGGGTTACTAGTGGGTACCGCAGGGCTCAGATTGGGTCCAGTCCTTTTAATGTCTTCATCAGTGACATTGCAGAGGGACTGGAAGGAAAATGCCTTTTGCAGATGACACAAAGATCTGCAACAGGGTTGATACACAAGGAGGTGTGGAAAGGATGAAAGGGACTTGGCAAGGTTGGAGGAATGGTCAGAAGTATGGCAGCTAGGATTCAATGCAAAGAAGTGCAAAATAATGCACCTGGGAAACAAGAACCCAGGGGAAGAATACACAATGGGTGGGGAGGTAGTAACAACAACAAAAAAGGAAAGGGACATGGGGGTAATCATAGCAGATGACCTTAAGGTTAGCAAGCAATGTGAGAAGGCAGTAGGGAGGGCTGGGGGTATACTGGGATGTATAGGGAGAGGCATCAACAGCAGAAAACAGGAAGTTTTTATCCCTCTGTACAGACAGTTGGTGAGACCCCATCTGGAGTACTGTGTCCAGTTCTGAGACCCCATCTCCGCAAGGACATAGACAGGATAGAGGTAGTCCAGAGGAGGGCAACTAAAATGGTACAGGGTCTGCAAGAGAAGCCATATGAGGAGAGACTAAAGAAGCTTAATATGTATACCCTTGAGGAAAGAAGGGAGAGGGGGGACATGATAGAAACTTTTAAGTACCTCAGTGGAATCAACAAAGTCCAAGAGGGTAGCATCTTTCAGAAAAAGAGACATGCAAGAACAAGGGGACACAATTTAAAGATAGAAGAGGGTGGTTCAGGGGCAATGTGAGGAAGTATTATTTCACAGAGAGGGTAGTGGATGCATGGAACAGCCTTCCTAAGGAGGTTGTGGGGTCTAAAACTATTGGGAGAATTCAAGAATGCATGGGACAGACATAAGGCAATTCTTGTGGGAGGTAGGAAGAAATAGGCTGTTGGTTAACTAGGATCTACGGCCTATTCTGTAGGTAGGGAAATGGGCAGACTAGATGGGCCAAGCGGTCCTTATCTGCCGTCAAAGTCTATGTTTCTATGTTTCTATAAACAAGCATTTGTCAATGCCGAACGTTTGCTTGCAGGTATTTGCAATGGTGTTTGGCATGTATGGTGCTTTACCCTAATGCCCCTAGCGATTGCTGCTGGTATTTGCACAATAAATTGTCAGCATGACTCTTGTTACCCCCATTAGCGCCATATGAAGTGGAAACAACGTTTTGGGAAGATGTGAAAATGACAGCTGTACTGCTCATAAGGAAGTGTGGTAAAATGGCAATGTTTGAAAATCTGGAGTGGAAATATTGAAAATTCGCAAACCTATGAGCGTGCGTGGGAACTGTGCAACGCACGCTTGTAAAACAGTCATTTGTAGGATTTTTTCACCAAATTTTCAACATTGCCATTTTAAAACCTCTGCTAATGAACAGTGTCACTGTGATTTTCTAACTGTGTCCCATACATTAATTTCGCACACCGACTGCGCCATTGTGTGCTACATGGGCAGAAACACATTTTGGGCAGGATGTGAAAAATGACAGCTGTACTGCTCATAAGGAGGTGTGGTAAAATGGCAATGTTGAAAATCTGGAGTGAAAATATTGAAAATTTGCAAACGTATGAGCATGTGTAGGAACGGCGCAACGCAGAGTCATAAAACAGTCATTTTTAGGAATTTTTTCACCAAATTTTCAGCACAGCTATTTTAAGACCTCTGTTCATGATCAGTGTCACTGTGATTTTCTTAATGTGTGCCATAAATTGAGTTCGCACACCGAATGCGCCATTGTGTGCTACATGGGCAGAAACACATTTTGGGCAGGATGTGAAAAATGACAGCTGTACTGCTCATGAGGAAGTGTGGTAAAATGGCAATGTTGAAAAATCTGGAGTGTAAATATTGAAAATTACAGAACGCATGTAGGCGATGCGTAGGAACGCGTAACGACGCTTGTAAACAGTCATTTTAGGAATTTTTTCACCAAATTTTCAACATAGCCATTTTAAGACCTCTGCTTGTGAACAGTGTCACTGTGATTTTCTTAATGTGTTCCATACATTAATTTCGCACACCGACTGCGCCATTGTATGCTACATGGGCGGAAACATGTTTTGGGTGAGACGTGAAAAATGACAGCTGTACATCTCATAAGAAGGTGTGATAAAATGGCAATGTTGAAAGTCTGGATGAAAATATTAAAATTTGTGAACTTACAAGCCTGCGTAGGAACTGCATAGCATGCGCTTCAAAACAGTCATTTTGGAATTTTTGCACAAATTTTCAACATGGGGTTTTGGGACCCTTCTCATGAATGTTTTCACCGTCATGGTGTTATTCGAGGCCAAAGGTGATTTCACGCAGTGACTGCACAGTGCCTGTGAAATCACCCTTCGGGCCCGGATAACGCCATGACAGTGACATCATTCATGAGAAGGGGTCCCAAAAACCCCATATTGAAAATTTGGTGCAAAAATTCCAAAAAATGACTGAGATATGCAATAAAGTTGAACCCCCCTATGTAACTCATTATACAGCTTACTGGCATTTCCTCAGTTCACGGTCGGCTTTGGAGAGTGCAGACGTGTTCCCGGTCCACCGAAGATCATCGCGCCGGAGTCCGGAGGTAAGTATGGGGTGAGGGGGGATGTGGGAAGGCTGGTGTGCAGTGGGTCAGTGAGGGTTGTGGGGGCTGGGAGATCGCCAAGGGACTGTTTTTGTTTTCTAGGTTTAAAAAAAAGCGACTGGGACCTTTGCCACGCTGGGTGGGCTCCCAGCATGGCAGAAGATAGGCTGGGGGCCGAGGGCCAGCGAGTTGGGCACCCCATTGGCAACTACGCTAGGGGGATGCGAGGAGCCAACAGGGATTGGGCACCTCATCAGCAAAGGAAATGATGGTTTGCCACGCTGGGGTGGGCTCCCAGCGTGGCAGCAGGACGGCTGGGGCCATGGAGCCGACGGAGGATTAGGGCACCCGGTCGGCAAACAACATTGCCACGCTAGGGTGGGCTCCAAGCGTGGCACCAAAGCTTTTAGTGGGCAGCGTGACGGGCGGGGGTAGCACATGATGCAAGGCAGTGCTCAGTATTGCAGCCGCTTTTTCTTTGAAGCAGAGGAATACCGCTGTCATACTGAGCTGCTGTACCCATTGGTGCAGGACCACCACGCCTGCTCAAGGGAGCAGTACATTGGGTGGGAGTGGCACACCTCCAAGTGTGCTACACTCCCAATATGTTCCTTGCACATGCATGCAAGCGAACGTAAAAATGGAATCCCATATAGCAGTAGTACAGGAAGTACCTGAGAGTCTGCAATGAAAGGCTGAATAATAATGATATTGTGACATAGATCAGTGCATGGCCCATTAGCTACTGAAATAGCCCAAGAGATTAAAGGGACACTGTCAATACCCTTAGATCTCAAAGTGTCCCTAGTTTAAATAGCACATTTTATGATTGTCAACATTCTGTAAAGATTGGTGACGTAGCTGGTAGTTTGATTCTGACTCTTTTTTTCTTTAAAAAAGGGACCAACAGACTGTTCACCATACTGGTGTTACCACACAAACAGAGGTTTGTTTACATTTCTTGATCAGCTCCAACTGCATCTTTCCTGCCCTTGGGAACACCTACAGTGCAGTCTAGCCCCTCATGATGCAGTGGGAGTTTAGGAGACTACTATCTCATGAGTGACTGCAATGTTTGGGTGTGTTTCTAATGCTCAAGGAGTATGCAGTAAGAACACATCTAGGAGTATAAACAAAACAAAGATGTTTATAAACATACATAAGCATGCATTTCAGTTCCACTAAACGAGAAGACAGACAAAACAAACAGCAATATCAATGAATTTTAGAGAAGGTAAGCAATCATAAAATGTAGGTTTTTTACAAAAAATAACATGATGAAAAACTCATTAACAGTGTCCCTTTAATAGAGGCAAGGAGGTTCATGAATCTCCACTATGAAATTAGCAAAAAGCCATTGTGCCTGCTGTTTTACTGTAACAAACAGTAAAACACTATGGCCAAGATATTCAAAAGGGTTGCGCATGGCGCAACAGTGTTGTGCCATGCACAACCCACTGATGCGCCCCGGTAGTCAAAAGGGAAAAGTGCACCGCACAAATCCCGATGCGCCGGAGCGCATCAGTAATGTGTGCAGGCACAGGTAGGGGGGGCGTGCCCATGCATAACCTGCACAGCCCGATATTCAACCGGGATGTGCAGAGTCATGCATGCACAACCCCTACCCGCGCCTGCGCAAAGTTAAACCCCAAAAAGGAACAAATGATGGCCACCCACAGGTGAGCTGCCACATTGCAGGGTGCAACACGGCAGCTGCCACCTGTAGGTGGCCACCCAAGTTCCTGCCGCACCTGGCAGCACCCCCTCATGCCCCATCGCGGGCATCCATGTAACTAAATCCCCCTTCCAATATCCCTGGTGGTCCAGTGGATCGCTACGTGCCCGATCGTGGGCATCTGTTGAAATCACACTGGTTCCCTGCAGCCCGATCTCAGGCATTTGTCTAAATGAAACCCCCCTTCAATATCTCTGGTGGTCCAGTGGACCAATCGCTGCATGATCGTGGGCATCTGTAAATCATAAAATAGCCCTATTACCCTGCTGGTCTAGTGTAGCCCCCTCACCACCTGCCCACTGAGTCCCACCGTCCCGCTCACTCCCGGTCAGCTGGCAGGCGGCAGCACCCCACCCGCCTGCTGCCACCTGCCAACTGACAGCTCGGTAGGGCTGCACACCCATTGGTTCACACCGTGAGCCAATGGTCATGCAGCTCATACCGTACTACACATTCCAGATATGTTAATGATTCATTCACATATCTGGAATTTGTAGTACGGTATGGCTGCACACCCATCAGCTCACACTGTGAACCAATAGGTGTACAGCCCTACCGATGGTGTCAGTCGGCGTGGTGGTGGGGGCTTCAGGCGGATGGGGTGCTACCACCTGCCGCTGAAGGGGGAGGGGGACGGTGGGGCTCAGTGGGTGGGTGGGGAGGGGGTACACTAGACCACCAGGGTAATAAGACTATTTTATGATTTACAGATGCCCACGATTGGGCAGCAGTCGGTCCACTGGACCACCAGGGATACTGGAGGGGCAGCTACTATACCAATGCCCGCGATCAGGGACATAGCGGTCCACTGGACCACCAGGATTATTAGAGGGGGGTTTTCATTTAGACGAATGCCCATGATCGGGCTGCAGGGGCATTGGTCCCTGACATCTGCTGCCTGGCAGGGTGCCAGGTGCAAGTCATCGGAGATCGGCGCACCTGCATGCTAATGGAATGCAAATGGGGCCATAATGACATGCAAATGGCCCCATGTGCACCTTGCATAAATTATGGCCCCATTTGTATGTCCTCTTTTGAATATAGCAGGTGCTGTGAATGGCACAATGGCACTTGCGCTAGTGCATCTCCATGCTCCACTCTGGCCACTTGCACTGGCACAGTGTCGCTGCACCATGCACAGTAGGGGTGGCCAGAGTGCGATATTTAAAGCTGCTGCGCCATAGCGCAGCTCCATTGAATATCGCCCAGGCCACACCCCTGTGCAACAAAGTTGAGCTGCACCCAGGCTTGCGCCACAGCCTGGCGCAGTTTGAATATCCGGGCCCATGTGCCATCATAATGCTGCCCTGCACTGTTTCTTCAGATAAGAAAACCATTAAGAAACTATGAACCAGGAGACATGAAATAACTATTTTCAGAGAAACCGTCAGTAATTGACAACATTCTCCCTCGCTAGGGAACAAAAAATAATGGTTAGGAGCCTGAGCATAACTAGTGGCCTCTATCCATTTGCCCAGTTTGACCCCCTCAATAGAGGGGAGTACTGGTCTGGAGCAAGCCGATAATAGCACAGATATGCCAGACAGATGCAGCCTGTCTGTGAGGCATATGACCAGCGGAACATGGGATCAAGTATCCAGGCTGAGTGTGTAATACAGCTATAATAACTGGTCAGCAATTTCTCTCAATGTACTGACCAGGTGGATATTTTCCATAACAACCAGCTGGTTGTTATGACATTCATGAGCCATGCCAGTCAAACTATGCTGCTGTCTCATTGGCCAACATTCTGTATGTGGGCAGGGCCAAACAGTCTCACAAACTGCTGGAGAAAAATTGCTGGTCTGTTATTATAAAAAAATAAAAGATGGGGAGGGTTTTTCATATGAGAATTTAATGCACACCCTCATTGTGGGATGCTTTGATAAACCCCTTGGACTTCGCCCTCGGGGTTTATGTAGCATCCCACAACTCGGGTGTGCATTAAATAATCATATCAAACCCTTCCCCATCCATTATTCTCTATATAATTGGCCTTGGTTGCTGACTCTAACAAGCTAAGTCCATTCTCATTTCACAGCCCCATCTCCTCCAATCTTTGGAACTGTATTCCAGCAACATATCAGCTACCACATCAGTGTAACAAAACTCTGCCTGCACACAGCTGCAACATCAATCCAAATGAAAAAGCAAGTATCCAATAGAGACTGATGTCCACGAAGTGAGTAGAAGGCTACAGAAAACAACACAGACAGAACACAGGTAATCTAAACAAAAGTATCACCAGCTGTAGGTGGGGGATGATATCTTACTCAGTTCCCATCCCCCAACCCCAACTGCTACTCATAGATCTGCATATTGCAATAAGCACCTACTTGGAATAGTAGGAAAAATCTGACTATACCCACATTTTTATGTTCGCTTGCGCGCATGCGCAAGGAACGTTTTGGGAGAGTAGCACACTTTGGAGGTGTGCCTCTTCCATTCAATCCACTGCTCCATTGAGCAGGCGTGGTGGTCCTGCACCAACGGGTGTGGGAGCTGTGTATGACAGAGGTGGTCTTCGCTTCGAAGAAAACCACCGATGTCATACACAGCGCTGGTAGGCCTCACCCCCCCAAAGCTTTGGTGCCACACTGGGAGCCCACCCTAGCATAGCAAACGTCCTGGGTCCTCTCTGCCGATGGGGGTGCCCAACTCCTGTTGGCTCCACGTCCCCCCATATCCTCTCTAAAAGCTTTGGTGCCACACAGCAACGCTCCTGCGCCATCTGCCGATGGGGTTACAATCCCGTCAGCTCCACATCCCCCAAATGCCCCCAAAGCTTTGGTGCCACACTGGGAGCCCACCCCAGCATGGCAAATGTCCCGTCATCTTTTTTACCCTGAAAAGCAAAATGGTCCCACGTAGTCTCCTAGCCCCTCTCCCCAACCCGCACCCACCACTGCACACCGCCTCCCCACACCCCCTCACCCCATACTTATCTCCGGAGCTCAGCGCGATGATCATCGCTGGACCAGGACACGTCTGCACTCTTCAAAGCCGACCGCAAACTGAGGAAGTGCCGGTAAGCTGTATAATGGGCTAGATAGGGGTTTTCAACTTTGCATATCTCAGGCATTTTTGAATTGTTGCCAAATTTTCAACATGGGGTTTTGGGACCCCTTCTCATAATGATGATCACTGTCATGGTCAGGCCTGAAGGTGATTTCACAGTTACTGCATGAAATCACCCCTTTGGGCCTGAATAACACCATGACAGTGACATCATTGATGAGAAGGGGTCCCAAAAACCCCATGTTGAAAATTTGGTGCCAAAATTCCTAAAAATGACTGTTTTATGAGCGTGTGTTGCGCAGTTCCTACGCAGGCTCATAAGTTCACGCATTTCAATATTTTCACTCCAGATTTTCAACATTGCTATTTTACCACACCTCCTTATGAGCAGTACAGCTGTCATTTTTCACATCCTGCCCAAAACATGTTTCCGCCCAAGTAGCACACAAAGGCACAGTCGATGAGCAAAATCAATGTATAGGACACATTAAGAAAATCACCATGACACTGTTCATTAGCAGAAGTCTTAAAATGGCTATGTTGAAAATTTGGTGAAAACATTCTTATAAATGACTGTTTCACGAGCGTGCATTGCGCAGGTCCTACGCACGCTTGTAAGTTTGCGAATTTTCAATATTTGCACTCCAGATTTTCAACATTGCCATTTTACAACACCTCCTCATGAGTAGTAAAGCTGTCATTTTTCACATCTTGCCCAAAACATGTTTCCGCCCATGTAGCACACAATGGCGCAGTTGGTGTGCGAACTCAATGTATGGGACACATTAAGAAAATTGCAGTGACACTGATCATGAGCAGAGGTATTAAAATGGCTGTGTTGAAAATTTGGTGAAAAAATTCCTAAAAATGACTGTTTTACGAGCGTGCGTTGCACTGTTCCCATGCACGCTCGTAGGTTTGCGAATTTTCAATATTTCTACTCCAGATTTTCAACATTGGCATTTTACCACACCTCCTCATGAGCAGTACAGCTGTCATTTTTCACATCCTGCCCAAAGCATGTTTCCGCCCATGTAACGCACAATGGCAGAGTTGGTGTGCGAACTCAGTGTATGGGACATATTAAGAATATCACAGTGATACTGATCATGAGCAGAGGTCTTAAAATGGCTGTGTTGAAAATTTGGTGAAAAAATTCCTAAAAATGACTGTTTTACGAGTCTGCATTGCACAGTTCCTACGCACGCTCGTAAGTTTGCGAATTTTCAATATTTTCACATCAGATCTTCATACATTGCCATTTTACCACACCTCCTCATGAGCAGTACAGCTGTCATTTTTCACATCCTGCCCAAAACATGTTTTCACCCATGTAGCGCACAATGGGGCAGTCGGTGTGCAAACTCAATGTATGGGACACATTAAGAAAATCACAGTGACACTGTTCATGAGCAGAGATCTTAAAATGGCTGTGTTGAAAATTTGGTGAAATAATTCCTAAAAATGACTGTTTTACGAGTGTTCATTGCACAGTTCCTATGCACGCTCGTAAGTTTGCGAATTTTCAATATTTTCACTCCACATTTTCAACATTGCTATTTTACCACACCTCGTTATGAGCAGTACAGCTGTCATTTTTCACATCTTGCCCAAAACGTGTTTCCGCCCATGTAGCGCACAATGGCAGAGTTGCTGTGCAAACTCAGTGTATGGGACACATTAAGAAAATCACAGTGTCACTGTTCATGAGCAGAGATCTTAAAATGGCTATGTTGAAAATTTGGTGAACAAATTCCTAAAAATAACTGTTTTACCAGCGTGCGTTGTGCAGTTCCTACGTACGCTCGTAAGTTTGTGAATTTTCAATATTTTCAGTCCAGATTTTCAACATTGCCATTTTACCACACCTCCTTATGAGCAGTACAGCTGTCATTTTTGACATCCTGCCCAAAACGTGTTTCCATCTATGTAGGCACAATGGGGGTAACAAAAAAGGTCATGCTGAAAATTTATTGTGCACGTACCAGCAATCACACAGGGCATTAAGGTAAAGCACCATACGTGCCAAACACCACTGCAAATATCTGCAAGCGAACGTTCGGCATTGACAAATGCTTGTTATAGTAAATTATTAACACTCATATTAACTTAGGTGAAGTAAAATTAAAGGAACAACCAGTCCAAAAAGATCAGAAAGGAAAGAGAAATAAGCTGGCTCGTCCACCCAACAATTTATAGTGCTGTCGGTGGACAGCAAAGTAAAACCTAGTCTATCCGAGGAGTATCTGCAGCAAGTAGCAACAAAAAGCAAAAGGGAACTACAGAACAAGTCACATTAAACTGTTCCTCCAACTCACTGGTTTAGCATTTTTCAGTGAGTTGCTTAATGTGTGCAGTGCTCACTACAATGAAGTAGTAAAAGTTTCCTTGTAGTTTGTTTCTAGCTGCAATTCAGTTTCAACATACTGTACTGTACATTTGCAGCTGCCTGGAAACTTTTATTAATGCAGTGCAACTCATTAAGCAACTCATAAGAAATGCTGAACTACTGAGCTGGAGTTCAGTTTCACTACTGCAGTGTGCAACTTAATTGACATGCCATTCTACCCAGTCCCATGAAGAAACTTTCACCCAATTCCAGCCAGTAGCAATCCTGTACTCAGATTGAAAACCATGTCCCCACAACCATGTTTTTTCCCTCGCTTCTGACTCCGAGGACTCCACTTGCTGCCGTTTTTTTTTCTGTTGTGACAAGTCTGCCTAGCAGTTCCAGTTTACAGAATCCACAGTGTTTTTTATTACTTTTTAGGTTAGGCTTCCCTAACATTCCAATCAGCCCTGTTCATTAGTCCCTAAAATCCCAAAGCTCTCCTTCAGCATAGTTCTCCCTTTCTCTCTGCCTTTCTTAACATGAGCCCCCGAAGTTCAGCCACAGCACAGTTCTCTCTTTCCTCTGTCTTTCTCAGCACAATCTTCAGAAGCTCACCTTTAGCACAGTTCACCCATTTTCTGTGCCTTTCTCAGCACAGTCCTCTACTATACAGTATTTAATCTCCTCATGCCCAATAGTATGTGCGCATTTTGTTTTCCATGTCATTGAAAACTGCAGCTTCCCTAGACTGTGCTGTCAGCAGCTCCATGCTTGATTTTCAAGCCGTAAGGCAGCACAAGCATTATAGCTTCTCTGTTAAGCTATCAGTAATTCAGCTCAGCTGTCAGACGGCAGTACAGTGTAGAGCAAAGCACAGTTCTGAGTCAGCAAGATTTTACTACATTTCACTTTTAACTCTTTAATTACTTACTTATTCCTACTTACAGCACAAACAAAATTAGAAAATAATGTACACAGGACACTGTACAGTACTGTAAATGTACATAAGAACTGCAATGATAGAGCTAAATGCAGTGAATGGGAGGAGAATAACAGGTCTAAAGTTTTACTAAGAAAAAACAGCCACTGCATTGAAAATGCTTTGCATCAGCATTGGAAAGAAACTGACAGTTGAAACTGAGTTGCATTAGAGTTGTAGGGTGGTTGGAAAACAGTTTGCAGTTGCAGAACTTAGAGTTGGCACTGCATTGTCATCACAAAAAAAATGCCAGAGCAGTGAGTTGGAGGAACAGTTTAATGTGACTTGTACTGTACAATTGACCCAACAAAATAAAATTAGCCACAGAGATACAGGAGGCAATTAAGACTGTCCTTCAGTTTAAGTCCCACCATCCAATCTGAGGATGATGGGATGACTGAGGCAGATATGATGACAGACTGACACTTGAGGCTCAGGTATTGTCCACTATGGTTCTCAAAAGAGGTGGCAGGAAAGGTTAGGGATAAAAAGAGAGCATTCTGGAAGAATAAGGAATCACAAAAGGAGCAGAACAAGGAACTGTATCAGTTAAAGCAGAAGGAAGCAGGGAATTCAGTCAGAAAATCAAAGGCCCAAACTGAGGAAAAGATAGCCAACTCAGTTAAGAAGGGGGACAAAACCTTTTATAGGTACATTAGGGAGCAAAGAAAGGTCAAGGGAGGGATAGTGAAGCTTAATAAAGAGGAGAGGTGGTGGGCAGAGGGAGACAGTGAAAAGGCAGAGATACTGAACGAATACTTTAGCTCAGTATTCACAAAAGAAGAAGAAAAGGAGTTACCTAAACCAAACAATAGAATCACTCCGGGCAGGGGAGGTTAACACCAGTCCATTCACAGAAGAAAGGGTCCTGAAAGAACTCCTAAAACTCAAGGTGGACAAAGCAATGGGGCCTGATGGGATTCACCCCAGAATTTTAAAAGAACTGGGGGGGGACCTAGTGACACCACTGGCACTGACCACACTTTTTAACAAATCATGGGAGGCTGGGGTGGTACCAGAGGACTGGGGGAGGATGGATGTGATTCTCCTTCACAAAAGTCAGAGCAAGGCAGAAGCAGGAAACTACGGACCTGTTAGTTTGACCTCAGTGGTAGGGAAAATGATGGAATCACTTCTGAAAGAAAGAAATGTTGAGTACCTAGAGACCAGTAGGGCACAGGACCCAAGGCAGCATGGACTCACAGTGGGAAGGTCATGTCAGACAAATCTAATCGATTTCTTTGACTGGGTGACCAAAGTAGTACCAGGGAGGGGCTGTGGATTTGGCCTACCTTGACTTTAACAAGGCATTTGGCTCAGTCCCACACAAAAGATTAATACTCAAGTTAGCCAGCCTAGGAGTGGGTCCCAGGGTAGTAGCCTGGGTAACAAATTGGCTGCACAATAAGAAGCAGAGGGTAAAAGGAACTCTCTCCGAAGAAAGGGGGGTTACTAGTGGGGTACCGCAGGGCTCAGTACTGGGCCCAGTCCTCTTCAATGTCTTTATAGGAGACATTGCCAAGGATCTGGAAGGAAAAGTGTGCCTCTTTGCAGATGACACAAAAGATTTGCAAAAGAGTTAACACACTGGGGGTGGTGGAAAGGATGAGAAGGGATTTGGCAAGGTTGGAGGAATGGTCAGATGTATGGCAGCTTAGATTCAATGCAAAGAAGTACAAAATAATGCACCTGGGAAACAAAAACCCAGGTGAAGAGTACACAATGGGGGGGGGGGTACTAACAACAACAAAAATGGAAAAGAACCTGGGGTAATCAAATCAGATGATCTTATGGTAGGCAAGCAATGTGAGAAGGCAGTATGGAGAGCTGTGGGATATTGGGATGCATAGGGAGAGGCATCACAAGTAGAAAACAGGAAGTTGTTATCCCTCTGTACAGACAGTTGGTGAGACCCCATCTGGAGTACTGTATGCAGTTTTGGAGACCCCATCTCCACAAGGACATAGATAGAATGGAGGTGGTGCAGAGGAGGGAAACTAAAATGGTGCAGGGTCTGCATCAGAAGCCATATGAAGAGACTAAGAGAGCTTACTATAATATGTATACTCTTGAGAAAAGGAGGGATGGGGGGACATGAAAGAAACTTTCAAGTACCTCAAGGAAATCAACAAAGTCCAAGAAGGTAGCATCTTTCAGAAAAAGAGATGTGCAAGAACAAGGGGACACAATTCAAAGATAGAGGGGGGACAGCTCTGGGGCAACGTGAGGAAATATTTTTTCATGGACAGAGTGGTGGATGCATGGAACTGTCTTCCTGAGGAGGTTGTGGGGTCAAAAACAGTGGGGGAATTCAAGAATGCATGGGGCAACCATAAGACAATTATAGTGGGGGATAGGAGGAAGTAGGCTGTTGGTAAACTAGAATCTGCAGCTTATCCAGTAGGTAGGGAAATCAGCAGACTGGGTTGGCCAAGCAGTCCTTATCTGCTGTCAAAGTCTGTTTCTATCAGCTGGGGTGGTTTTTACCACTTGAGGAATGTCACCCAGATTAAAGCCTTGAGTGTTCCTGATGACTTGCCCTCACTGGTACGTGCTTATGTGACATCTTGACTATTGCAATGCTCTGTACATCAGCATCAGTGGAGGGGTTCTCTGGCACCTGCTGCTGGTGCAGAATGCATTGGCTGGGTTACCAAAAGGCCTCGCAAGGGTCCTGTCGTGTGACCCCTGTTCTGTGTGATCTGCACTGGCTACTAGTCGGGTGAAGAATCATCTCCAAGGTGAGATTGCTCACCTATCAGGCCCTATACACGTCATGGCCTGGCTACCTAAGTGACCTCCTGACTCCCATCCACCCTGTGTGCTCACTCTGCTCCTCTATCAAGGGTCTCCTAACAGTTCCTAGATCCCTCTTGAAGACCTCTAGAGACCATTCATTTGAGGTGGCAGGCCATGTATTGTGGAACTCACTTCCAAGAACTTTTTAGGGAGGTCCTATCAGGGGAGATGTATAAGCAGGGTCTAAAGGTGTATCTTTTTATAACAGCATTTGCAGATTGTTTATGAGCCTTAGAATTAGTTTACTAGTGAACTGCTTCTCTTTTATCAGGTTTTATTTAGGTTTTAATTGTTGTTTAGTGTTGTTGTATTGATTAATGTTCTGACTATTATTTATCTGAACACCTGCCTACCTGTACAGTGCCCAGAGCCTCTTGAATGGGGCACATAGCAAATAAAATGTTTCTTACTTACTGGGAATAGCAATAGGGAGTGCAGCAAAACTGTAGAGGAATCTCAGGAAACCATTCATAGGTAAAACCTTTTTTTGGCCTACTGTGGAGAAGGGATGGTCATTCCACATTTCTAGGTCCTGACATTTTATATGAATTAATAGATCAGAATTGGCATGGCATAATTTAACTGTGTCTTTAGTGATTTGTACTCCCTAGATGCTTGAAACCATTATATGTGTGTTTAAAGGGGCATACCTATTAATGTCCTTTCTCCACTTCTCAACATACTGTACACTATAATTTATCTTGGTTAATCTTAAAACCAGATGCCATTCAGTATTCCCTCAAGAGTAGTAGAAAACTTGGAAGTGTTTGCACTAACTTATGCAAATAAATGTCAATGTCATCCACATACAAATATATTTAACCTCTTCCACCTCCCCTATAATGCCCTAAATATTTCTCCTACTCCTCAGTGAAGCCACCAGTAGTTTGATGCTAATGGAAAATAGCAATGGGTTAAGCCTGCAGCACTGTCATGTTTCACTTGGGTATGGAGCTTCTCTGATAGGGTCCCCTTTCACCCTCACTGTTGCCATTAGCTTAACATACAGAGCCTATATCGACTCACTAAACCTAACATCCATCCCCATCTTCTTGAATATGGCCATCAAGAAGTTTCATTCCAGACAGTTGAATGCAATTTTTGCATCAGCTAGTGTAACAACTATGCAATGTATTTTTGTTCTATTTTTTTTTATTTGTATTACCATGTATGCCTTTATACATTATTTTGCTGAAGCTGGAGAGCTGTAGAAACTGACAATTACATTGTTTTGTGGCCAAGCTTCAGGGTACTCAATTATGCACAGTTTTTTGTAAGAAGTCCTTTGTACCCAGAGTGCAAACAGTTAGGGTTGGGGAAATCAACTTTCCTGCCCTGTAAAGTCCCTTTGTTTTGGGTAAACTTCAAATGGCTTAGTCCCTTTTCAAACAAAAATACTATATTTTGACCATAAACAGATGGCTGGCCCAGTGAGATGACACCCTGTTGAGTAATTGATCCATGTGCCCTCTGAGATCAAAAAAAGATACAGGGTGTGATGTCAGAGAGGCTTGTCCAGTGATGAGAATGTAGTTAGCCAGCCAACTAAAGCTATTTCTGTTATATGTTTATATTAAGAATTCAGTTATGTCTAGGCTTTTGAACTTGTAACATCAGGTGTTCAAGTCTGCAATAACTCACCAGTTCTTAGTTGGGGTAAGCTTCTTCCACTCTACTAAGAAATGTAGTTAGCTTTAAGTTGTTTTTTTAGTGTAAAGGCCCTTTGTTTTGGATAAACTTCAAAGGACCGGGCCCACTTCATCCAAAAAGGCTGTTTTGTCCATAAACTCATGCTGGTCCAACAAGACAACACCCTGCCGATAGCTGAGCAAGATTACAAAATAGACAAAACTTCAAACCACAAATCCAGTTTGGACCAATCTCTGCTGTAATCTGACCCGACAAAGAATGATCCTACCTAAACTTCTCTACGGTACTCATGTTTTTATACTGTCTTAAAAAAACACTCTCTTTCAAGATGGGTGTAACCTTCAACAACATCTATCATTTCACACTGGCATCACCATGAAATAAATTATCTGGATATTGAAAAAGTAAGCTGTGGGTTAAGAGGGGGAGATTTGGAACAAAAACATTTGACAATGGGAAAATCTGTGGATTTATTTACTGGGAGCAAGATGCGATCAGGGACTCAATGACAGTATTGATTTGGCAGAGTTTCTCACAAAATTGAAGAAATAGGGTGCATATATATATTGTAAAAGAAATAAATAGATTACTGCTATTCAGCCCTGAAGTAATATATTTTGTGTACAGCAAGACAGAAATATGTAATAATAACTAGTGGCAAACTGGAGATTTTTCTCCAATTTTATTTTATAATATTGAAAATACAATTATGTTTGTGCCTGATAGCCTATAGACTAGATTAATCAAATTCAATGAAGTAGTCTCAGGCTGTTCATGTCTTTTTGAACATTATGCTAATTGAATTATTTGACACAGGTGTTTTTGATTATTTGAATGGTATTTAAAGGGCACTTAGAATTGTAATAGTTTGAATCTGATGAAGCCTAGTGTCTCTAGACAAAATGTCATTCAGTAAGCAACGGTGCACTGTAATGACTTTTTTCACATGCTGCATTTGGTTTGTACTGCACTACTGATGTATTAAAAACTTATTTTTATGTCAGTCTTGGCTGTGTGGCCATTTAGTGGGTGTTGTACCTTTTGACTATGTTACACTTGCATCACATAGACTAGCACACCACTGCTTCCTCTATGACAGGTTGGCTGGTGTCCTCCATCCTAGTTTTGCGACCTCTCACTAAGGGGTGTTATCCATGGCTTCCTTCAAAATTGTATGCCTCTGACCTGTGTCACCCTCATCAAACCTGCATACATTATGTACCCCTTGAGGGCTGGAGTAAATGTCCTGTTGGAAATCCCCAAACACAGAACCAGGACTGGAAAATCCTGTTTTGCCTATGCTGCACCAACATTACAGAATGCCATTCCAGCTCAGATTCATCAAAGTCCTATGGCATCATTTGTTTGCAGTAGATACCCTGAATACTTACACAATGTGTCCAAGTGTTTCTACCCCTTATTCATATTAACATGTTTAGGTTTGGATGGTTTGGGGTTCTTATCTCCTTAAAAATGTTAATAATGCTAGCTACCTCAGTCTGTACAGTTAGATCATGGCGACTTATCTTTACTATGTATCTTATCTCTCTCCAGGTCACCTGTGGATTTGTAAAACATTTTTCACAGTTTATTATGTTTTAATGTTGTATTGTATTCTGACTTGTTTCACCTAAATAGTTGACTTGTACTTTTCTTTGTAATGCACTTCATATATGTAATCTTCCAGGTCATCTCTGAAAATAGGCATTTGTTTCCTAGTGCACTTACCTAGTCAGCAAAAACTAAATAAATAAGGTGGTCCTCAGAGATTAAAGGAAGAAACAGGATGTGAAGGCACAGAGGCCTATCAAGTGATGCAGATATAGTAGGAAGGCCAGTCAAGGGAATTTCTATTACTTCTGTAATACAAATTCAGTTATGTCTGGGATTTTGAACTTGTAACATCACATTGTCAAGTCTGTCATAACTCACCAGTTCCCAGTTGAGGTAAGCTTCTTCTACTCTACTTAGAAATTAAGTAAGCTCTGAGATATTTTTTTTCTGTGTGATATCTATCTTTTAAAATTCATGTATTTTTATCTCTGTAGAATACTGTATTCCCCTAGTCTTTAGTTATGTAATCCTATAAAATATATAAATATTGCAGAGTATTAAATATTATTTTTACATACTTCATGGTTTCTGTGACGGAGTCATGTAAGGTATAGATAACCTGAGGTAAACTGAAACAGCTATGATAAGTTTCTGAGGAGACAGACTACAAATCTCCCATAGTTATTACTCTATTGGTTTTGACAAGGCCACCTTGGCTGCCTCCTCCAGAGCGGTTATCTTTTTTTTTTAACCCACAGCTGTTTCACCTGTATACCTAACTGTCCTGTTGATATCTTATTGCAATAACCTGATGCTTGCTTGTGTGTTTCTACCTGTTATTATTATATATTGTTACCACTGTATGTATTTTGCTCCTCCTTGTTGACTTGGAACCTCTATAAATGAGCAGTTCTTGCCCAGAGGTATTGTAATCCGAGGCATTAACAAATAAAAAAAAATCTAAAGCAAGGCGTTCTCAGCTGTGACAAAAGAGGTAGGTTGTTTGTCTTTTGAAAGAGCACTGTACTGGGATACTCTGAGTGAGAGTTCAGCTGTTTGGTGATAGCATACCAAGATGATCATTCTGGCATCTGAAGTCTTCTGAAAACTGGTAGCAGTGCAAACTGAGTTCTTGGATAGAAGTAGTCTGTGACAGCCAGTATCACCACATTCTGCTCCTTCCTGCTCCTAGTCCCTGATAGTATGTTTAATTACCACCAGACATTACTTTGGATATGCCTCCCAGGAATTAAATCAGGTTAGTTATGGTGAAAAAGAGTGCCGGTAACCTTCTGTAGTGTGTTCACAACTATTTTTGTAAACATCTTTGCATCCTGATTTAACAAATTGGACGCAAAGCTTCAAGTATTAAATTGTCTTTCCCAGCTTTGGAAATTATTGTAATAATGACATCCTATCACAAGTCAGGCATCTCATCCTGCTCATGAACCTTTTTAAAAATGCTATACATAATATGGGCCAGGATAGTACTGAACGTTCTATAAAATTCAGTAAGAAAGCCATCCGGTCACAGTGAATTGTTATTAAGAGATTTAATAATATCATATACTTTATCTGTAGTTACTGGGGCCTCTAGCACTTTTGTTTTGCTCCTGTGACAGCCCTTTGAGGTTTACACATCACCAAAACTATATCTGAGATGAGTGGAAGCCCTTCTGTCAATTTACCATATAGATTTTCACAGAATCTTGCAAATTGGTCTGCAATTGCCCTCGGGGATGTAACCCATGCCACAGCCTCTGATTGGGATTGAATCTTGGAAATTAACCTCTCTGCAGCCAGCTGTCATAATTAATTAGCTGACATGATGGCCCAGTGGTATGCAGGGCTTAGGTGCTGGATGTCTTATCTCCTGCTATATAAATGACCTGAGTTGAGGAGCAAGCTTGGGCTGCTGGGGGGGTAGTAGGAATGGGAGAGAACTGAGTATTTGGAGGACTGCTCTCTCTCTCTCCTGGGCAGGAGGTCCAGCTGTGCCACTCCTAGACTGCCACCATGTGGAGGTGTTATTGGCCGGGCAGCTGGTGCAGCTCAGCAGGGAAGACATCTGGTGGCAGATGGGAGTGTGTGCGTACCTCTACATGCATGAACACCTGCATCACTGCATGTCATCTGGTGGGGGAACTGAACAAGAGAAATGCTTGGTGGTTGGCATTCAAAGTTTGACCCACCATCTTGCCCATGTGGTCATTCAGGACCACCTTCTATTTGGGTTGTGCTCTGGGGGAGGATGGACATCCACCCATGGTCACCCTCCATGAAGGGAAATCTGTGGTGGATCTCAGAGGTGAGTTCTGGGGAAGGCAGGCGCAGGTAGAATCTGGGCTATGTTGGATGGCTACCAGCTCCAGGTATGAGAAAAAGTTTGATGTGTATATATGTTATACTGGAGCAGTCGTGCCAGTATAGTTAGGGTTCAATAGGCACTTTAATGTTAAACCCCAAATTTTACATGTTAATAACTTTGCAACCATTTAATGGATTTGTATGATATTCAGAATGTGCAGTCTCATGTGGTGGATCTCTTGATCTGACAAGTTGTTTTTTGGTCTGTCTTACAGTTTTTGCACAGCGAAGCACTGAAAAATGCATTTTTTGCCACTTTGATACATTGTTTGCTCATCACGCTGTGACCACACTGTTTGGTCTTTTAGTTTGACTATTTCAGGGTATAAAGAGTTTGGGGTCAAAGAACTATACAGAATTGGTTTGGTGAAAAAATATGAATCCGTTCCAAAGTTATTTAATTTTTATTTCTGGGGTTCTGAGCATGCTAAGTTCACTCTAAGATTTATACGTATTTTTTGCAAAAAGAGATTGGGCTCACAGTCAAGGATTTTATCAGCTAGCAAAACAGGATTTAAAAAATCCTTATCCGTCAGGAAAAATTCCTCGTCCATGAGCCGCCATCCTGTTTTCATTTTTTTCCCCAAACAAAATGTCATAGCTGTTTCCATGGGTAACTTCTTGTAATAAGGCATGGATTTTGTTCAGGGTGCCACTCTCTACAAACCTGTACCTTTGGTTTGCTTCATTTAGTCCACAAAAAGGCAGTTTAAAATTTTAAAATTCTTCATCCATGACTTGCTTCTGATCACCTTTCATGAGCTGACAAAATCCCAGTCCACCAGCCAATCCCCTTTTGCGAAGTAGCAAAATCCTTGACTGTCACTTTGTGACCATATAGCCTTTCTCGTGGATGGGGATTGACTGACAGTCAAGAATTTTGCTGCCTTGCTAAAGGGGATCAGATCGCGGATGAGGAGTTTGTCTGCTCGCAAAAGGAGACTGGGTTTTTGAATCCCCTTTTCTAAGCTGACAAAATTCCAGTCCACCAGCAATCACCTTTCGTGAGGTAGCAAAATCCTTGACCATCACTTTGTAACCAGATGACCCTTCTCGCGGAGAAGGATTGAGTGATGGTCAAGAATTTTGCTGCTTTATGAAGGGGGATTGGCTGGTGGACTGGGATTTTCTCAGTTCACAAAAGGGGATTTGGTTTTTGAATCCCAGCCTGTGAGCTGACAAATTCCCTGTCCACTAGCAATCCCCTCTCATGAGGTAGCAAAATCCTTGACCGTCACTTTGTAACCAGATGGACAAAATCTGATGGTCAAGGATTTTTCACAAATGTGATTTTGACAGCTGACAAATGGAGATTGACCATGCGGAAGGGAATTTTGCTACCTCATAAACTAGGAATTTTTAAACTTTTAAAAACTTTCCCACTGCATTGTAAATTAACGGTTTTGTCTTTTGACTCGAAATTTGCAGGTTATTAAGGGAATGCCCCAGAGATGGGAATTATACTATTTAGGTGTTGAAAAGTTAATCAGTTTCATAGATATGTTATCCTGAGGTTTTGATTTTTCCCACAGGATAACACTGCAGCACCCATAGCGACTTTCAATGCATGTATCTCGAAAACAAAGTGAGATACAGATTTTTTGCTGCTCGTGGTTTAGATATAAGCCACAAAAACAAATTTGGAAATCATAAATTACTCCTGCAGTGGAATTTTTTTTCCTTGGTTGTACGGCTACTGAGATATTAACCATTAGTGTTACAAGGGTTCCTTTTGAGCCCTATTGGGCTACAGTATATCTCTGTAGTTATGAGGAAGTGGGAGCACAGGAACCAGAGGGTCCACACTCCCACAGACACATATCATTATGCACAAATGGGCAGTTTGTTTGTAGTATGAGGCCTGGATGACCTGGGCTCTCAACAACACATACCAGTTACCAGGTACATTACATTGTAAACTAATGGTTTTATCTTTTGGCTTGAAATTTTCAGGGTATACAGCGGGTGTCCCAGATACATGACTTATGCTGTTTGGGTGTCAAAGATTTTATCGGTTCCATAAATATGCCATTACAAACTTAAGATTTTCCCATAGGATTACATTCCTGCACCCACAGTGCTTTTCAGTGCTCATATCTCAGAAATGATGCAAGATACAGGTTTTGTAGACTATCTTACATGGAGGGCTCACTGTCATGATTACAACAACACTTGAATTGTTTTCATAGTTGCTACAGTTGCTGAGATTTTGGCAAATTAGTGTTACAAGGGTTCCGTCCCTATAGGGATGCTGTATGGCTCCATAGTTATGTGTAAGTGGGAATGCAGAGCCCAGAGGGCCCATGCTCCCACAGATGCATATCATTATGCATAAATGGGCAGCTTTGTAGGCCCTGTGTCCCCACCAACACATGCTATTTACTAGTTTTATTACACTTTTTCAAAAAGAAAGGAAATTCATTGCAAAAAACTTTGTTAATGCATCAGTTATGGTTAAAGCAACAAAAGTGGGGAAATTAGATGTTAAGGCTGAGCCCCTAACACCCCACCCCACCCCCCATCCTCCACAGACCAACAGATGCCGGGGTGTGACATGGGGCCATGATGCCTAACTCTCACTCCATTCTCTTTTACTGTAGCATGTGAACCTGTTTACACATGGAATGGGGTGAGAGTTGGGCCTTGCAACCCATGTCAAACCCCAGCATCTGTTGGTCTGTGAAAAGAAAGGAAGTTATTAATTGGGGTTTGGGGGCAACCTAACACCTAATTTTCCCACTTCTTTCACTTAGCCAAACTGATGCCTTAATGAAGTTTTGCAATGATTATATATATATATATATATATATATATAAAATTAAGGCATAGTCGCACCCTTATAGTTAGGGTTAAGAAGGCAGTTTAATGTTAAACCTCAAATTTTGCACGTTAATAACTTCGCAACTGTTCAATGGATTTGCACGAAATTTGGAATACATTGTCTCAGGTGGTAGATCTCTTGATTTGCCAAGTTGCACTTTGATCAGATTTGCAAGTTGTGTGCAAAGAAGGGTCAAAAACGTGTTTTTCGTTTTTGGGGGCAAAAGTTGGGGTTATTTTATTACATTGCACTGTGTGCACACCATTTGGAATTTTGGCCTGAAATTTTTAGGGTAGAAAGAGGCTATCCTAAGGAACACTTCAGTATTGATTTGTTGAAAAAATATGAACCTTTCAAAGTTATCAAATTATGATATTTTGGGTTCTGAACATGCTCAGTTCAATCGTTGGGTTAGATGCACAGTTTTGATCAAGGATTCCTGGTCATGAATGGCTGGTGAAGATGGATTTGGAAATCTTGCAGAATCCCTCTTCATGAGAAAAATCAGTTTTCCTCAGCTGCCATTTTGTTTTCTCCCTTAGCATGGAGAGAAAACAAAATGTTGTGATGCCTCTCCAGTTTTGTTTTTCACTTTTTTGTAGCTGAAAAAAGGAAACAGTCCCCAACATCTTTTTTTCAATGTAGAATCCTGCACCAAACTGCCTCTGACATCGGGGTGCCCAATCCCCAAGTCAGTATGTATCCCCCTCTCCACAACTGTGGCACACAGGGAGCCCACACTGGTGTGCCTGAAATAATTATGTTTTTTAATTTACATATTTATGACACCATGATGCCCACTCCTGGTGTCGGATGCTCCCCCCCAAGCTTGTATATGTCAGTTGCCATGATTGGGGTGCCTAATACCTGTATTGGCATGTATCCTCCCACTAATGTGGCACACTGGGAGCCCACCCCAGTGTGCTGTAATAATTGTTTATGTTTTGAATTTATGTTTCCAACACTGGGATGCTGACTCCTGGTGTTGGATACTACACCAAGCCTGTATATGTCAGTTGCTGACATCAGGGTGCCCAATCCCAGTGTTGGCATGTGGCAATCTGGGAGCCCACCCCAGTGTGCCCAAATGTGCTTTAGTAAAAAAAAAAAAACTGTTAGAATAAAGAAAACTCTTCCCCGTCTTTTTTTAAAATGAACCTATAAAGAAGAAAACAGTTCCTCATGGACTGCCCCATGCCCCTCCCCAATCCCTACCCTCTCTCTGCATGCCCACCTCCCCGCACCCCATACTTACCTCTGGAGGTCAGGCTCTGTCATCTTTTGTGGACCAGAACATGTCTGTACTCTTTAAAGGTGAACTGCAAACTGAAGAATAAAGGTAAGTGCTATATAATGGCAGTCAAAATGGCTTTCAACTTATGTTGATATCTCAGCTATTTTTGGGAATTTTAGCCCCGAATTTTCAACATGGGGTTCTTAGGACCCTGCCTCATGAACACTGGCACTGTCAGTTCATTATTCTGTCCTGAAATGTGATTCAAGTTCAAGTTTATTGGCAGGAGAAAAACTCCATTGAGCAGGCTCATTTACAAGGCAGTCCTGATTAACAGCAGGGACATTACACAAGCATGTACAAAGTAATATTCATTAAACACATGAATAATCCATGAGAAGAAAATAGGACAATAATAATTACATCATATGATACATAGGCGCACTAAAGCTAGGAGTTAAATAAATGGTTAGCTCTGGGTAATAAGATAGTATCTCATGAGAGAAATAGAATTACAAGGCCAACAAGGAAAGTAAAGATAGTGGCACAGGTGGGATAAGGTCAGAGGGAAGGGGGCCAAGGATGGTAGGACAGAGGTAGGCGGGGCAGACAACAAGGTGGAGGGTTGGGAAAAATGAATATTACAGGGTGGCTATGTTGGCTGGGGCAAGGGCACTATGGAGATGGTGGGGAGAGGAGGTAGAGATAGAAGGTAAAGAAAGGATAGCTGTAGATAAGGGCAGGGACTGTTGAGTGATGATAGTGGGATACAGACATGGGTAGATTGTGTGGTGATGGTAGTGTAACATGGAGAGAGGAAGGGGGATAGGAAGAAGGAGAATGGAGGTATAATGGAAAGTCACTTTTTTTTTTATTTAGTTGTTTAACCAGGTATAGCACACTAAGCTGAAAGCTTTTTTACAGGAGTGACCTGGGAGCACAAGGAGGTTAAGTGACTTGCTCAGGGTTACACAGTATGCAAGTGGAAGCTGTGGGATTCAAACCCAGGTCTGGTCTGCTGGATGTCACCAAATTTGTAGCTCAGAGCCTTAGACCACTGAGCTCCCACTTAGTCAGTCACTCAGTCACTTAGGGGTGAGAGAGTGGGGTGGACAAGAGGATAGAGCAGTCATTGCAGTAGACCAGGCAGGGAGAAGGCACTTTATCAACTGCAGTCACCAAAGTCCCATAGGTTGTCATAAACAAGTCTTTTGAAAGTATTAAGGCAGTCAGGCTTTGCAGTTTGAGCCTGGATTGGACTTTATTCCAGGCAGCTGGGAGGGCACAGCTTATAGCCATGTATCCAAACTGGGAACGTGTGAGGTTGGAACATCTAGCATAATGAAGGCTTTACAGCATAGGAGGTAGGAGCAGGTAATTCATTGAAAGAGGTTGGAAATATAGGGGGGGGTAGCCTTGCCAGCAGGGCTTAGAGCCAGGTGACAGAGTGGAAGAGATGTCTGGTTGCTAAGGAGGTCCACCCAAAGGAGGCATACAGGTCACAATGATGAGCTCAATGGTAAGCATTGGAAATGAAGCATATCACTCTGTGATAACAAGTGTCCAGTTGATGTAGCAGGGCATCAGAGCATCTGCCATACAGAATATCGATATAGTCGATAAGTGGTAGAAAGATTGTTTACACCAGGTACAGTCTGGAGTCAGAACTGAACAGAGATTTATTCCTATAAAAGAAGCTTGTTCTTTGATGTAATTTCTTTGCAAGGGAGTTGATGTGAGCTGAAAAAGTTAGGTGTCAATCTAGTTCATAACCTAGGTATTTAGAATTGTGGACTAACTGAAGATCATTGCCATAGAGAGTCTTGATGGGGGGGGGAAGAAGCAAGCAAGATAAGGACAGAAGGCAAGTGGTTGGAATACAAGAACATCAATTTTTGAAGTTTGGAATGTATGAGATTATGCTGGAGGAGACCGAATTCTGCCTGTAATTCTGAATGGGCTTCATCTACCGAGGGACTGGATATGTATATTACTGTATCATCCGCAAAAAGGTGTAGTTTTGCTTTGGTGATGTCATTTCCAATGAAGTTGGTGTATATCATAAATAGAAGTGGTCCATGGATTGAACCTTGGGTACCCCTCTCCTGAGTGGAAGAAGCTGGGATAGGAAGCCATCAGCCTTCACCTGTTGAGATCTAGCTGACAAGTAACTGTCGAACCATGACAGCACAGTGCCAGAGAGTCCATACCAGTTCAATGAATCGAGGAGTAGAGCATTATCAACTGTGTTGAATGCTTTGCTGAGGTCCAGGAAGACTGCTCCTGTGGCTTGTTTCCTGTCCATTGCAAGGAGCTAGTCATTTGTAACAGAGGCTTGAGCTGAAATGGTGCTATGGGAAGGATGAAATCCTGATTGGGCTGGGTCTATAAGGTTTGCTTTCTCGAGGTAGTTTCTAATTTGTGCATTTACCAGCTTCTCAAGGAACTTAGAAGGCAGAGGCAGAATGGAAATAGGTCAGTAGTTATTTGGGTCAGTTGGATCGCCAGACTTAAATAGCAGAAGTACCTGAGCTATTTTCCAAGCCCCAGGGAAAGTGCTGGAGTTAATGGAAAGGTTAAATAAGTATAAGATGGGGATGTGAGGTACTGGAAGCCTAGTTTGAGAAGGTATGGTTCTAAACCATCAGAATCTGCACCTTTGTTCACCTTTAGGTGGAGAAGATGGTCTTCCACCTCTTTGTACTGGAATGGGGAGAAGGCAAAAACTGAGCTGGGAGGTGTTGGGAAATATGTGGGACTACTGGGGACAAGGGAGGCAGCTTTGAAAGGGTCAAACGCACGACCCTCGGTAGAGAAGTGCTCATTAAAGCAAAGTAGAATAGCAGATTTTTCAGAGAGAGCAGTGTCCTTGTAAGAGATCATCCCGGGTAATAAGGATGACTGTTTATTGCCCTCAACAGACTTAATAATATGCCAGAGCATACTGGAGTTATCCTTAGCAGTACCAAAGGCTGACAGGTAAAAATTTGCCTTTGTGTTCTTTATTATTTTGGTGCAGTTGTTATGACAGGCTCTAAAAGCTGCCCAGTCAGAAGGGAGGTTGGTCTGCCTGGCTGTTGCCCAGAGGTGATCTCTCCCATTTAGCAAAGCCCTTAGCTCAGTGATTTTGTGATTTTATGATTTTGCGGTCACTGCACGGAAGCACCTTTTGGGATCAATTAAAGAAAAACAGTGCTACAGTTCATGAAGTGGGTCCCAAAAGGCCCATGTTACAAATTTAGTGAAAAAGTTCCAAGAAATGACTGCATTACGAACTTGCGTTTTGCAGTTTCTATGCGCGCTTGTAACTTCACCAATTTTTTACGTTTTCACTCCAGATTTTCAACTTTACCATTTTTTCACACCTCTTTATGAACAGTACAGTTGTCACTTTTCACATCCTGCCCAAAATTGTTTTAGCACCAGTGGTGCAGAATGGCACAGTTGCTGTGTGAAATCAACTTTCAGGACAGATTAACAAAATCACAGTGCCACTGTTCATGAGGGGAGGTCCCAAAAAGCCCAGGTTGAAAACTGGGTGAACAAATCACAGAAATGACCATGTTATGAGCATGTGTTGCATAGTTTCTATGCATGCTTGTAAATTCATCAGTTTTTCATATTTTCACTCCAGATTTTCAACATTACCATTTTTCCACACAATCTCATGAATAGTTCAGCTGTAATTTCTCAAATGCTGCCAAGAATGTTTTCCACACCTGTGGCTCAAAATGGCGTTACAGTTATGCATAATTACATTTCGACAGGGATTTGAAAGTTTTCTGTACTGAGTACATGCAGTGAGGTGATAAGAAGGGTATGTTGAACATTTCAGGTGAAAATTATTTAAGATGGCACAGTTATGACTGTTGCAATTTTGCTACGCCTGCTCATAACTTAATGTGAGGAAGCGCAGGGGCCAGAGACACCTGTGTTTCCACAGCAAGATACATATGTGCATCTGTGGAGGAATTGGAGTGCAGGGTCTGAAGGACCCTGCATTCCCATAGTTAAAAAAAAATACTATTATACTATCTCCATAAGTGAGGAAACAAATTGCAAAAAACTTTGTTAATGCATCAGTTAGGGTTGAAGCAACGAAAGTAGGGAAATGAGATGTTAGGGCCCATCCAACCCCACCAGCTCACCCCATACCTACCCTCCACAGACCAACAGGCATCAGGATGTGCCTTGGGGTCACTGGGCCTAACTCTCATCCCATTCTCCTACACTGTACCATGTCAAATTTCTTACATATGGAATGGGGTGAGAGTTAGGCCCAATGACCCCACGGCACACCCCAATGCCTTTTGTTCTATGGATAGTGGGTATGGGGTGGGCTGTAGGGGTTGGAAGGGAGGTGTTGGGGGGCTCAACCCTAACATCTCATTTCCCTACTTTTGTCACTTCAACCCTAACCAATGTATTAATGAAGTATAATAACTGGGGAGCATTTTCTTCTATAGGGGAACCCAGTTACAACTCGCTGTTAGAGCCAGTGGGTTATGATGGCAAACAAGCACTGGGTTCCCTCCCTCCATGCATGCAACAGCAGCAGTCTTCCCATCCTCAAGTAAACTGGATGACTGCAGCTGTACTTCCCCCACTTCTCCTGCGCAGACTGCAGTCAGGCAAGGGACTTTGAAAATAATTTTCTATTTTTTACTAGAGTTAAATGAGGGAATTGCTAAAAACAAATGTAAGTTTATCCCAGAACTTCAGCCCAACGATGGACCAGGTCACAGATAGCACTTTGACCTAACAGCAATGTACTTTTATTTTACAGAATTGCTGTGGCAAGAAAATGCTCCCCAGCAATTATATAAAATAAAACATGCGGTTGTGTGTTTATCTCAAGTTTTTATACACACCCCTCAGTGTTGGATGCTTAACGAAACCCCGTAAGCTTCACACTTGGGGTTTATGTAGCATCCAGCACCTCAGGGTATGTGTAAAAACCTCATTAAACACACAACCCCATGCATTATTCTAGGTGGGTGGGTACAGCAAATGAGAATGGGGTGAGGGTTAGAGCTGACAAACCCAATGCTGCCCCCCCGATGCCTCATTGTCTGTGTAGGGTGGGGGTTGGGTGTTAGAGTTGGAAACCCTGACACCATAGTTTCCTACTTTCATCACTTTAACCCTAACTGATGCATTAATGCAGGTTTTTGCAATTTATTTCCTTACTTTTTAAAATAGTATAATAATATCCTTATTCTACTGTGGGAGGACAGGGTCCCCATCCCTCTGTAGAATGCATATACTACTCTGCTGTTCCATTTATAGGACAACAGTGACCAAATTGTCAGCATCACCTTCATATTGCCCAATCTCATGTACCCGTTACAGAAAATATTCAAATCCCCGACAAAATGTAATTCTACCCAATGCATTGCCATTCCGAACCACAGGTGTGAAAACACATTTTGAGCAGGATTTGAAAAATGACAGCTATGACATACATGAGGTGGAGTAATATGAAGGCTACGTTGAAAATCTGGGGTCAAAATATTTAAAATTTCAGAAGGTTATGAGCAGGTATAGCAAAATTGCAATGAATGGTCATGACACTGGCATTTTTTGATACTTTTACCCCATATTTTTAACATAGTCTACTTATGACCCTACCTCAAAATTTCCACAGGTGAAAATGTTCAAAACCATGACAAAACACCATTTGGTGCTACAGGTGCAGAGACACATTTCGGACAGGATGTGAAAAATAACAGCTGTACTGTTCATGAGATTGCATGAAAAAATTGCTATGTCAAAAATTAGGACTCAAAATATGGAAAATTACCAAAGTTATATGCATGCATAGAAAGATTTTAATGAACACCCATAACTCAAGCATTTTTAGGAATTTTTTCACCAGATTTTCAACATAGGCTTTTTGGGACCCCATCTCATGAACACTGGAGGTGAACTTTCATTATTCAGGCATGAATGCTGATATACATGTAATGCAGTGACCACAAAATCACCTTCTGGGCCTGATTAATGAAACAGCAGTTGCAGTGTTTATGAGGTGGGGTCCCCAAAAAGCTATATTGAAAATTTGATGAAATAATTTGAAAAAATGCCAAAATCATGAACCTATTTTTAAAATGCAGTTGAAATACATCATACAGCACTTACCTTGATTTCTCATTTCATTGTTTGGCTTTGAAGAGTGCAGATGCAACCCAGTCCACTGAAGATGATAGCCTATGACCTCCCGTGGTAAGTATGGGATGAGGGGGGTTTGTGGGGTGATGAGTGCTCAATGGGAGGGTAAGAATGGGGGAGGGGGGGGAGATGACAAGGGACCATTTCCTTTTTTCAGGATTAAAAAAAGATGTCAGGGAACTGTCTTCTTTTTTGCAGGTCTAAATAAATAAATTAAATATACTGGGACACTGGGGGTGGGATCCCCAGTGTCTCACACTGCTGGGGACACACACGAAATGCTGACACAGGACTGGGGAACCTCCAATGTCAGCTTTATAATATAAAACAACAAGCTATTGGGGGGCATCCAACAAGTGTGGTGGGCATCCCATTGTTGGATATTTCACATTAATGATAAGAGGAGTAGAGGATGGAGACTGGAGGATGGAGGGGCACTAGACAACAGGGAATACATTCAAAAATAAGCAGGAGCTGCATTCTTGCTTCAGACCCCTGCTTATACTTTATCAGTTCTAGGTGCTCAGAATTTAAAGAGGACAGGAAATCATTTCCAACTGGCAGCTATTTATAAAGTTCTTATTCTCAAAAATGATTGCATTCACCTAAATTATTCATATTTAACTGTACTTGAATAAAAAGCAATACAAAAAGCTGTATTTTGCATTGTCTTGTTTGGATGGGCAACATTCTGTTACAGTTCTCTTCATGGAACCAATAATTTGGAGTTTAACTATGTCATGGTTTGTGCACAGAACCCTAAATAGGGTTCTGATACATCAGCAGCTCATAATTAGCATTCTCTACAAAATCGTAACGTAGTAAAAACTCCACATACTTGATTTCATGAAGTGAACTATAACATAATGTTGCTCATAAAAACACAACAATGCAAACTACAATTTTACCTATCATATTTTATTCAGGTACAGTTAAATATGGATACTTTAGGAGAATGCATATTGTTTCTAAGAATAAGAACTTTATAAACAGGTGCTACATAGCACAGATTGCTTGTCCCTTTTAAAGGAAGTTGAGGACGTCGCAGCACAAGGGCATACCTTACCATGATAAATAACTAGCACCAGAGGATTGGGCCTGGGTAATGAAATCTGTACTTTAGCCATTGTGATTTAACTTTTATCAATATTTGTTTCCTGCTGTTACAAGATGGCTATGGCCTGAACTGGGGCTAGGTAATGAAAACTGTGCTCTACCAAGCTGCTGTTTGTCTTTCAGAAAGGGTTTCAAGAGCTGCTGGATGCAGGTTGCTAAATATTTTTGCCATCTGCACGGAGTTGCAGAAACGTGTTTGAAAAATGTGTCCCCTTATGTTATGCTTGCGATGCACTATTCTGACAGGCACATGGTTCTATAATAGAAACCTAGAAAACATACACTTTCATTGTTAGTAAAGGATTGCTGGGGGCAGCAATCGGTGGGTGGGTGATGCCACCAGGGAAAATGCAGGGAAAGGATTCTCTAGTAACAAAAATAAATCATTAGGGCCCAGATATTCAAAAGGGTTGCGCCATGCGCAACAGGGTTGCGCATGCACAAGTCCAAAAATGCGCCATTCTGCGATATTCAGCAGGAGGCAGTTATGCCACTGACAACAGGTTGCACAAAAGAGCAATGCAAACGAATGCATGCTCAACAGGAGGGGGAGGAACCACGCATAACCTGCGCAACCCGATATTCAGTCGGGTTGTGCAGAGTTGTGCATGGGCAACCCCCAACCTGCGCCTGCACAACTTTGAGCCAAAAAAAAAAGGATCAAGTTGAGGGCCACCCACAGGTGAGCTGCTGTATTGCAGGGCGCAACACAGCAGCTGCCACACTACTGGCTGGCCCCAACTCGGTCCCTGTGCCCCCCACCAGCCCGATCGGCGGGCAGACCGTTAAAACAACCCCCACCCACATCTCCTGAAGCCCGATCACGGGCATAACCTGTATCAACCCCCACCAGCCCGATCGTGGGCATAGAGTAACATGAAACCCCCACCCACATCTCCCACAGCCCAATCGCGGGCATCTGAGTTGCAGAAACCCCCACACATATCCGAAGCCCGATCGCGGGCATTACAGTTAGAAACCCCCACACATATCAAAGCCTGATCGCGGGCATTACAGTTACATGAAACCCCCACACATGTCCCACAAGCCCGATCATGGGCAGAACCTGTAAGAACCCCCAGTGCCCGATCGCGGGCAGAATGTAACCCTCCCCAACTCGAATATCTCCCTGGTGGTCCAGTGGACCGTAAAGCCCGATCGCGGGCAGAATGTACATCACAACCCCAAACATCTCCTGGTGTCTAGTGTCCCCCCACCCACCCACAAAGCCCCTCCACCCGCTCCCCGCGGCGGCGGGCGACAGCATCCACCGCCTGCCGCCCGCCGCCAGCCGACTAACTGTCCGGTAGGGCTGCCGCCCATTGGTGCAGAGCTACCCAGCCAATGGGCGTGCAGCCCATACCGCCCACCATGACAGTCCAGATTTTGGCCCAAGAATGAACATCATTCCACAAATCTGGACTATCATATACCCGGCTATGGGCTGCGCCCGTAACTGGCAACTCTGCGCAAGCGTCTGCTTCGAACAATCGGCTCGGCGAGTAGCAGGCGGCGAAGCGAGTGGGATGCTGTCGCTTCGCCGGCTGCGGGGGAAAAGTGGAGGGCTTCGTGGGTGGGGGGACACTAGACACCAGGGAGATGTTTGGGGGGGTTGTGATGTGACATTCTGCCAGCGATCGGCTTTACGGTCCACTGGACCACCAGGGAGATATTCTGGTTGGGGGAGGGTTACATTCTGCCAGCGATCGGGCACTGGGGTCATACATGTTCTGCCTGCGATCGGGCTGTGGGATATGTGTGTGGGGTTTCATGTACCTGTACTGCTCCATGCAGTCGGGCGGGATATGTGTGGGGGTTTCATGTACCTGTACCGCCCGCGATCGGGCTGTGGGATATGTGGGGGGTTTCTGGTACCTGTACTGCCCCGCGATCAGGCTGTGGGATATGTGTGGGGGGTTTCGTGTAACTGTGATGCCCGCGATCGGGCTGCATTGTGCGTCGGTCCCCGACAGCTGCTGCCTGGCAGGGTGGCCAGGAGCAAGTCCTCGGGAATCGGCGCACCTACATGTAAATGGCATGCAAATGGCCCCCCCCTGCGCCTTGCATAAATTATGGCCCCATTTGCATGTCACCTTTTGAATATCGGAAATTTGAGCAGGCGCAATGGTACTTGCGCCACCGCAAGTTCAATGCTAGCTCTGGCAACTTCACGGTGATGCGAAGTTCCACTGCGCCATGTGCAAGTGTTGTGGGTTAGTGATATAAAGGAGTTGCTCAATAGCGCAACCCTTGAATACCACCCCGGCCACACCCCTGCGCAACTATTTTGAGCAGCGCAGGGGCTTGCGCCTCAGAATGGCACAGTTTGAAAATCTGGGCCTATGTCTCTATCTTGTACCATTGCTGAGAAAATGGGTTTTTGGGATGGCAAGGCCACAATTTGGTGAACTCCAAAATTGTACTGTGAGTTACAGACCCCAAAAAAAAACACAACAATGTGTCACAGACTATGTGTTGCCAACCCAGATCATGCTGTTCTATAGAGTATGATGTTGGGGTGTTGTTACATGACATGCCTTGAGGTACACAAAACTAAATGATATATTTTTACAGGTCTACAGGGGTGGCTGGATGTGGCTTTTACAAGATTTGTGTACCACAGTTGTGCTGTTTGGATACTTATTGTGTGACTTTGTGGTTTCAGGTCAGTCCATACAGTGTCTGTGGTAGTAGCCCGGGTCACACGGCATCCAAAACAGAAAACATTATGTTTCTGTGTTGTACCATAACTGAGATAATGAGTTTCAGGGATGGCAAGGCCTCAGTCTGGTGATTTTCCAGAACTGTATTGTGAGGTACAGACCAACAACAAAAACATGACAATGTGTCCCAAACTATGTGATGCCAACCCAGCTCATGCTTTTCCATGCATTATGATGTTGGGTGTTGTCACATGACAAGCCTGCAGTACAGAAATCTAAATGTTGTATTTTGATAGGTCCACAGAGGTGGCCAGACTTGACTTTTACAAGATTTTTAGACTACAGTTGTGCTGGTTTCCTACTTATTGTGTAACTTTGGTATTACAGATCAGGCTGTACAGTGTCTGTGGTAGTAGCCCAAGTTACACTGCATCCAAAACAGAAAACCTGATGTCTATCTTGTACAGTGGCTCAGAACATGAATTTCTGGGATGGCAAGACCTGAATTTAGTGATTTCCCAGAATTGTATTGTGAGGTATAGACCAACAAAAAACACGACAACGTGTCACAAACTATGTGATGCCAATCCAGATCATGCTTTTCCATGCAGTATGATGTTTAGGTGGTTTCACATGACACTGAGGTACACAAACCTTAATGTTATACTTTTTCAGGTCCACGGGGTGGCCGGAGTTCATTTTTATTTCATTTTTAGACCACAGTTATGCTGTTTGTGTACTTATTGTGTGACTTTGGGGTTCCTAATCAGTCCATACAGTATCTGTGGTAGTTTCCCAGGTCACACTGCATTCAAAACAGAAAACCTTATATCTCTATCTTGTACTTTTACTGAGTAAATGAGTTTTTGGGACAGCAAAACCTCAATTAGGTGATTTTCCCGAATTGTATTGTGAAGTGTAGACCAACAAAAACATGACAGTGTGTCACAAACTATGTGACACCAACCCAGATCATGCTTTTCCATGCAGTAAGATATTGGGGTGTTGTCACATAACATGCCTGAGGTACACAAACCTAAAAATTGTAGTTTTGCAGGTCTGTATACGTGGCCAGACATGACTTTTACTAGATTTTTGGACAACAGTTATGCTGATTGTGTACTTATTGTGTGTCTTTGGGGTTTCAGATCAGTCCATGCAGTGTCTGTGGTAGTAGCTCAGATACCTCTGCATCCAAAACAGAAAGGTGTATGTCTCTATCTTGTACCACTGATGAGAAAATGAATTTTTAGGATGCCATTGCCTCAATTTGCTGATTTTCCAGAATTGCATTGTGAGGTTTTGACCAACATGAAAATGTGTCACAGACTATGTGATGCCAAACAAGATGATGGTTTCCCATGCAGTATGATGTTGGGGTGTTGTCACATAAGATGCCTAAGGGAAACAAGCCTATACTGATTATTTACAGGTCCATATGGGTGGCCAGACTTGATTTTTACATTTTTGGACCACAGTTGCACTTTTTGTGTACTTATTATGTTACTTTTGGGTTTTATTTCAGTCCATACAGTGTATTTGGTAGAAGCCCAGGTCACACTGCATCCTAAACCGAAAAAACTTATGTCTCTAAGTTCTGCCACTGCTGAGAAAATGAGGTTTTGGGATGGCAAGGCCTCAATTTGGTGATTTTCCAGACTTTATTGAGAGGTATAGACTAACAAAAAACATGACAATGTGTCACAAACTATGTGATGCCAACCCAAAATGTTTTATTTTTACAGGTGCACAGGGGTGCCCATACTTCACTTTTACAAGATTTGTGTACCACAGTTGTACAGTTTGGGTGCGTATTGTGTGACTTTGGGGTTTCAGATCAGTCCATACAGTATCTGAGGTGTAGCCCAGGTCACACTGCATCCAAATCAGAAAACCTTACAGTATGTCTCTATCTTGTACTTTTACTGAGTAAATGAGTTTTTGGGACAGCAAGGCATCAATTTGGTGATTTTCCAGAATTGCACTGTGAAGTATAGACTAACAAAAACATGGCAGTGTGTTACAAACTGTGTGATGCCATCCCAGATCATGCTTTTCCATGCAGTAAGATATCAGGGTGTTGTCACATGACATGCCTGAAGTACACACACCTAAATGTTGTAGTATTACAGGTCTGCATGTGTGGCCAGACATAACTTTTACAAGATTTTTGGACCATAGTTGTGCTATTGTTGTACTTATTGTGTGACTTTGGGTTTCAGATCAGTCCATACAGTGTCTGTGGTAGTAGCTCAAGTACCTCTGCATCCAAAACAGAAAACATTACGTCTATATTGTGAACAATTGCTGAGAAAATGAATTTTTGGGATGCCATTGCCTCTATTTGCTGATTTTCCTGAATTGCATTGTGAGGTGCTGACCATCAAAACAAAATGACAATGTGTCACAAACTATGTGATGTCAAACCAGATTATACTTTCCCATGCAGTATGACGTTGGGGTGCTGTCACATAACATGCCTGAGATACACAAACCTATGCTGATTATTTACAGGTCCATATGGGTGGCCAGACTTGAGGTTTAAATTTTTGGACTACAGTTGTGCTTTTTGTGTACTTATTGTGTGACTTTTGGGTTTTAGTTCAGTCTGTACAGTGTCTGTGGTAGTACAGAAAAAAATGTATGTCTCTATATTGTACCATTGCTGAGAAAATGAGTTTTGGGATGGCTAGGCTTCAGTTTGTTGATTTTCCAGACTTTTATTGTGAGGAATAGACCAACACAAAACATGACAATTTGTCACAAACTATGTGATGCTGACCCAGATCATGCTTTTCCGTGCAGTATGATGTTGATGTGTTACTCCATGACAAGTCTGAGGTACTCAAACCTAAATGTTGTATTTTTACAGGTCCAAACGGGTGCCTGGACATTACTTTTACAAGATTTGTGTACCACAGTTGTGTTATTTGTGTACTAATTGTGTAACTTTAGGGTTTCAGATGTAACCCCCCCTGCTCTCTGTGGTTACTAGAATCCCATCAGTGCCAGTGTCAGTGTTAGGTAGGGAAGGCAGCTGGTGAATAACTAGTTAATTAGATTTTCACCTGCTCCCTCTCTGCTTGCTTGGTCTCAGCTGAGAGCAGCGGGGTAATGTCATTTAAAACTCTCGCAGCATCATAAGCCACATAGCTTGCTGTGAGTGGGGAGTTTAGAATTTTCGGTAGAGTGTCATCCAGGAGTTCAGTGTGAGCAGTTGGAGGAGTGAAGAGCTGCTGTGTGGGCTCTGACAAGAGCCTACTTTTTCTCAGCCAAGCCTGAGAACATTTTACCTGCCTTGTTGAAGTGGTGGACACTGTCTTCAGGAGTTCCTGATGTCCTCATCCCCAGTGGGATGAGGAGGACTTCCAAGGGATCTGAGGGGCAATCCCCTGATTTGATACAGGACATTTGAAGTTACTTTTCTGTACAAACTGTGAGTAAATTCTATTTGTGAATTCCCAGGAGAAATGTACCTGCTTATGCTTTCTTTGGGGTGTTACTCTGACAAAGGGACCTAGTCACATAGTTCTATGTTTGAGGCCATTCTCAAGAAGTTTTCCTAAAGTTGGCTAACAATACAGTAGTGGAGTCCTTAACACTTTGTACAGAACTTTTATTTCACACTCCTATGTGGTGTTTCCTAATGCTGGATGTGTCAAACATTCTGAAGAAGCATGGTTCTACTGTTTATTATCTGTTGAGGTATAATTCTGAAAGAATGGCTGTGCATGGTATAGATGAGGAAACAAAAGATGGGCAATCCCCATCTGGAGTGAGCAGTTCAGTACTTTGGGTTCTGTAAGGGTGCCTGTTCATTCAGTGCATATGACCAATACCTGAAGAGTAAAGTTTGCGCCCGTGTGGGTTGTCCTATTTCTTGAGCACGAGTGTCCTCCATCATGGTCAGTAGCCTCATTGCCTATCTTAAAGCCTATGCCATATAGGAATATGTTCTATGTCATGGCCTAGTGCCACTAGAAGAGGAAACTGTGTGTTCCATCGTGGCCAGTGCCACATTTACAGATGTCTAATCCTATGCTATATGGGAAGTCTGAGTTTCTGTTTTCTACAGATGTGTTCTGCACTGCCTTGTGCCATGAATTGTAAACCCTTGGGGGTCGATCTTTGCTTTTGTGTACCAACTGTTTTGGAATAAAAAAGCCACACCCTGGAATCCCAATCTGGTATGGACAATCTAGTTACAGCTTCCAGAAGTGCAAACCTGGCATAACTCTTAACAAAAATTCTCTCCTCAGGACCTGGGTTTGGCAAAGGTCTTGTGATCACAAATTCTCTCACTGTAAGTATTACCTGAGCAACTGCTCCCGTCATCACAGGGCAAAAACCACACCACTGGGTTTTGTCTTAACTTCGCTTTATTTGATCAAATCTTTCACATGCATGCGGGAGTTCTGCAAAGGAGAAAGCTCCCTGATTACAATTTACAACAGCTTTTTATAAGCTAGATTCTGCACTTCTTATCTTGAAAAATACCAACATTTCAGTATAAGCCAATCATATAACAGAATAACAAGTTGATACCAATGTAACAGAAAAACAAGTTGATACCAATGTATGGGGTACTTTTCCACTGCTTATTCCATTTCTTTCCCAATACTTCTTGTCACGTATGCCTGGGTCAATCTGACCTGAGTGAAACAATGAGTTTCACTCACACCATAACTGTGATACAGCTTGCCTTCAATGCCTCAACGTGCTGTTATCTTATATTTTGCCCAAGCATGTTGTTATCTTATACTTTGTCCAAGCCTGTTATTCAGGCTGGTACAACCAGTTCTGCCCAGTTTTATCTTGCTTTCTGTTTCTACAAATGTACCTCAAGTAACTTCAATAACATTCTATAACCTTGTAGAAAACAGCATGAACTCAGAAATTTCTACTACATTCATTATGACTTTGTTACAGCATAGCTTACAAAGCAAGTATAGCTTCAAGGCATATAATAGCAAATATAGCTTTAGGATATATAAAAATTCCCTCACAGTCTGTTTGTGTCTTGTACATTCTTTGTGTTTATTTGATTTGTGCCCCCAACCCTCTCTTTCCCCTAGACAGAAAATGTATGGGAGGTGTGCTTGCTAGTTAAACAAGTGGCTTGTGGGGGGTTACACAGATCAATCTGTACAGTATCTGTGGTAGTAGCCCAGGTCACACTGCATCCAAAACAGAAAACCTTATGTCTCTATTTTGTACCATTGCTGAGTAAATGAGTTTTTGGGACAGCAAGGCCTCAATTAGGGGATTTTCCAGACTTGTATTGTGAAGTTATAGACCAACAAAAAAACATGACAATGTGTCACAAACTATGTGATGCCAAACCAGATCATGCTTTTCCATGCAGTATGATGTTGGGGTATTGTCACATGATAAGCCTGAGGTACACAAAACTAAATGTTGAATTTTTCAGGTCCACGGTGGCGGTCAGACTTGATTTTTTCAACATTTTTTAACCACAGTTATGCTATTTGTGTACTTATTGTGTGACTTTGGAGTTTCAGATCAGTCCATCTCTATCTTGTACTATTGCTGAGAAAATGAATTTTTGGAATGCCATTGCCTCAATTTGCTGATTTTCCAGAATTGCATTGTGAGGTTTTGACCAACAAAAAACATGAAAATGTGTCACAAACTATGTGGTGCCAAACAAGATGATGTTTTCCCATGCAGTATGATGTTGGGGCATTGTCACATAAGATACCTGAGGTAAACAAGCCTATACTGACTATTTACAGGTCCATGTGGGTGGCCAGACTTGATTTTTACATTTTTGGACCACAGTTGTGCTTTTTGTGTACTTATTGTGTGACTTTTGGGTTTTAGTTCAGCCTGTACAGTGTCTGTGGTAGTAGCCCACGTCACGCTGCACCCTAAACAGAAAAAACATATGTCTCTATATTCTACCATTGCTGAGTAAATTAGTTTTTGGAACAGCAAGGCCTCAATTTGGTGATTTTTCAGACTTTTATTATGAGATATAGACCAACAAAAAACATGACAATTTGTCACAAACTATGTGATGCCAACCCATATTTCCATGCAGTATGAAGTTGTTGTGTTGTCACATGACATGACTTAGGTACTCAAACCTAAATGTTGCATTTTTACAATGCCACAGGGGTGCCCGGACATGACGTTTACAAGATTTTTGAACCACAGTTGTGCTGTTTGTATACTTATTGTGTGACTTTGGGGCTTTAGATTAGCCTGTAAAGTGTATGTGGTAGTAGCCCAGGTCACACTGCATCCAAAACAGATAACCTTATGTCTTTATTTTGTACCTCTGCTGAGAAACTAAGTTTTGGGAATGACATGCCACAGTTTGGTGATTTTCCAAAATTGTATTGTGAGGTTATAGACAAACAAAAAAACATGATAATGTGTCACAAACTGTGATGCCAATTCAGATCATGCCTTTCAATGCAGTATGATGTTTGTGCATTTCCACATAATATGCCTGAGGTACACAAACCTAAATGTTGTATAAATACAGGTCCACAAGGATGCCCATACATGACTTTCACAAGATTTGTGAACCACATTTGTGCTGTTTGGCTACTTATTGTGTGACTTTGGGATTTCAGATCAGTCCATACAGTATCTGCTGTAGTAGCCCAGGTCACACTGCATCCAAAACAGAAAACCGTATGTCTCTGTCTTGTACCATTACTCAGGAAATGGGTTTTTGGAGCAGCAAAGCCTCAATTTGGCAATTTTCCAGAATTGTACTGTGAAGTATAGACTAACAGAAAACATGACAGTGTGTCACAAACTATGTGATGCTAACCCAGGTCATGCTTTTCTATGCAGTAAAATACTGAGGTGTTGTCATATGACATGCCTGAGGTACACAAACCTGAATGTGGTAGTTTTACAGGTCTGAATGGGTGGCCATGCACGAATTTTACAAGATTTTTGGACCACAGTTATGCTATTTGTGTACTTACTGTGTGACTTTGGAGTTTCAGATCAGTCTATATAGTGTCTATGGTAGTAGTAGTACAGGTACCTCTGCATCCAAAACAGAAAACATTGTGTCTCTATCTTGTACCATTGCTGAGAAAATGAATTTTTGGGATTCCATTGCCTCTATTTGCTGATTTTCCAGAATTGCATTGTGAGGTGTTACTGACCAACACACAACATGACAATGTGTCACAAACTATGTGATACCAAACCAGATTATACTTTCCCATGCAGTATGATGTTAGGATGTTGTCACATAACATGCCTGAGAAACACAGACCTATACTAATTATTTATATCGGTGGCCAGACTTGATTTTCACATTATTGGACCACACTTGTCCTTTTTGTTTATTATTAATGTGTGACTTTTTGGTTTTCATTCAGTCAGTAAAGTGTATGTGGTAGTAGCCCAGGTCACGTTGCATCCAAAACAGAAAATCTTATGTCTCTATGTTCTACCACTGCTGAGAAAATATGTTTTGGAGATGGCAAGGCCTCAGTTTGGTGATCTTTCAGAATTGTATTGTGAGGTTATAGACCAACAAAAAAGCATGACAATGTGTCACAAACTATGTGATGCCAGTCCCGATCATGCTTTTACATGCAGTATGATGTTTGGGTGTTTTCACATGACATGCCTGAGGTGCACAAACCTAAATATTGTATTTTTTCAGGTCCACAGCGGTGGCTGGACTTGAAATTTGTAACATGTTTTTACCACAATTCTGCTGTTTGTGTACTTATTGTGTAATGTTAGGGTTTCAGATCAGTCTGTGCAGTATCTGTGGTAGTAGCCCAGGTCACACTGCATCCAAAACTGAAAACCTTATGTTTCTATCTTGTACCATTACTGAGACAATGAATTATTAGAATGGCATTGCCTCAATTTGGTGATTTTCCAGAACTGCATTGTGAGGTGTAGACCAACAAAAAACATGATGATATGTCACAAACTATGTGATGCCAACCCAGCTCATGCTTTTCCATGCAGTATGATGTTGGAGTGTTGTCACATAACATTCCTGAGATACACAAACCTAAATAGGTAGTGAATTTTTACAGTTCCACAGAAGTGGCCAGACTTGATTTTTACATTTTTGGACCGCAATTGTGCTGATTGTGTATTTATTGTGTGACTTTGGGGTTTTAGTTCAGTCTGTACAGTGTCTGTTATAGTGGCCCAGGTGACACTACATCCAGAACAGAAAACCTTATGTTTCTATCTTGCACCACTGCTGTGAAAATGAGTATCTGGGGCGTGAATGCTTCAAACTGGTGATTTTTCATAATTGTATTGTGAAGTGTAGAGCAACAAAAACATGACAATGTGTCACAAACTATGTGATTCCAGCCCAGATCATGCTTTTGCATGCAGTATGATGGTGTATTGTCACATGACATGCCTGAGGTGCACAAACCTAAATGTTAGATTTTTACAGGTCCTAAGCAGTGGCCTGACTTGATTTTTTACAACATTTTTGGACCATGCTTGTGCTGACTGTGTACTTATTTTGTGACTTTGATGTTTCAAATCAGTCCATGCAGTGTCTTTAGTAGTAGCCCAGGTTGCACTGCATCCAAAACAGAAAACCTTATTTCTCTATATTGTTCCATTGTTGAGCAAATGAGTTTTGTATGCTGTATTTATTAATTTTCCAAATGAAAAAAATTCAGGTGTGAAGGGTTAACAGTAAAGTTTCTCTCACAAAAAAAATGATTTAAATCTCACAAAGATAGAATGAGCTAGTGAGACTAAATCCCCTTTCATGAGAAACACCTCTATCTGTTAAAATGGAATGTTCAGCAAAGTCCTATTGGAGATGATGGGAACTAAAAACTTTGCAACTGGTCAATGGATTTGCACAAAATTTTCACTGTCTGTTCTTCTATCAAATTTCTTTATACCCTGCAAAAATCAGGCAGGAATTTCACACCATGTGGCTGCAAGGTGATGAGGAAAAAAACAGCAAGACTGGGTGATTTCTTACTTTTTTTCACTATCCAGATCTCATAATGCCAGCACCCAGTCTATATAGGGCCTTATAGGTGAGTAAGCCCACCTTGATAAAGACCCTCCACCTGAAGGCAGCCAGTCCAGAGCACACAGAACTAGAGTTACATGATTGGTCTTTTGACAGGCCCGTCAGCAACCTGGCCGCTGCGTTCAGTGCTGAGTGCAAAGTTGTCCCGTTTCACAGAAGATGATAGCCGACATCTCTGTGGGTAAGTACAGGACAAGGGGACGGTGGTGATTGGTTGCTCAGTGGGAAGGTCGGAATGTGGGAGGGTTCACAGGGAGAGGACCAGGGACCACTTTCTTTTTTTCAGGATAGAAACATAGAAACATGGAAGTTGATGACAGGTAAGGACCACAAGGCCCATCCAGTCTGCCCATTTCTTTTTTTACCTTATAAATGTGCCATTGGCCTTTGCTCTGTCAATGGCCTGTTTATTCATACTAATTTGTATTGCTCCCTTATGCCTATCCAATGCCTGTTTGAAGCCCTGCTTTTTATTCATATCCACCACTTCCTGAGGTAGGCCGTTCCATGCATCCACTACTCTTTCTGTGAAAAAGAACTTCCTCACATTCCCCCTTAATCAGCCTCCCTCTAATCTTGTGCTATGTCCTCTTGTCTTGCTATTTTTCTTATATTGAAACATGTTAGACTCTTTCACCTTGTTAATGCCCTTAAGGTTTTTGAATGTTTTGATCATATCACCTCTCTCTCTCCATTGCTCTAGGATGTAAAAGAAAAGATGTCAGGGGACTGTTTTCTTTTTTGCAGGGACAATCTTTTAAATATTTTGGTACACTGGGGGTGGGGATATTTTTAATTTCCTGTATTTCCTGCCTGTAATTTGTTTTAACTTGTACTGTCCTGGGCCATGTCTGAAAATTGGCAGTTTTGTGCCGTGCACTTACCCGGTTATCAAAAGAAAATAAATACACTGTCCAGGAGCTGTATCAGGGCCAGGGGTTTACCTCAAACAATGAGAGGGTTTGGGGTCCCCGTGGACTAGACCTGACTTAAACAAATTCCAGAAGGAGCTGCTTCAGTAGTGGGAGCCTGTGTTTCTCTAACTGGGATTGTACTGGTTCTCTAACTCTTTGATCACTGGGTTCACAGACTTGATCTGATACTTAACGATTACAGAATATTTAAAAGGTGCTACCCCTGTGAGAGAGGAGTGTAACCTTTAAATTCTGCAGATTTTGCTGGGCAAAGATTTGATCTGTTAAGTGACTACCTCATAGAACTGAAAACTCCCCCAAATCGACTTGATTTTGAATTTTATTGTTGGAATGGTTATGGGGTGGAGGCGTCTGGTTGTTGGATTGATTGGGTGAATGATGAGTTGTTGCTGTATGTGTGGAGTGAAAGGTTTAAATTCTTAGTCATTATCTTAATATATAGTAATTTGATTGAAAGTGGGAACAGTAGTTTGATATGCTGGTAAGATATGATAGTCAATGGCCACCCCCAGGCTTCGTGATCTCTGACACTTTGACTGTCCCCCATTGTCACCAGAGGTATACAGGCACTGTACAGTGCTGGGGATAGTGTATAGGGGATGGAAGTGAGGATCTGTGGAGGCTGGTGGGGGAAATATGATGGCTGGGAAGATTGGGGTGGTGGGAACCAGGAGGTGCCCTGGGTCAAAATGGGCCCAGGAAAGTGGTCCTCCTTACCTAAAGCACATTCCCAAGGGCTCCATTCTTAGTGGGCAGGCATCTGGGCCAGCCTCACCAACCTATCCTTCTTGAGTAGTGTTGTAAAATGCCAGATCCATTAAGAACAAGATGGCAATTATTGCCAATCTTGTTGCTATGTCTCATCTGGCAGGCATCACCAAGACCTGACTGGATAAGAATACTGACCCAGTGTTGGGATCAGCTATCTCAAATGGGTACTCGGTGGTAAATGTTCCTAGAAAGTATCATAGGGGTGAGGGTGAGGCAATTTCAGACTTGAACCTCACAGTCTTCTCGGTAGGAACAACGTGATCCTTCGAATGTGTAGCCATTCAAGGGTGTGCAGGTGTAAGATCCTTCTCATCTACCATCCTCCAGGGGTTGGGAAGGATTTCCTGTAGGAAGTCACAGACTCTGTCATCAAAATGGTATTGGGTCACCCAGATGGATTATTCTGGGTGACTTCAATGCCTGGATTGATGGCAAACTCTTGCAGTTTGGTCAAGACTTCCTCCAGCTAATGTGTTCATTGGGCCCGATGCAGGTTGTTACCTCTGCAATCCCTATACATGGCCATTTGTTGGACCATGTTTTTCTGCTGAAATGGAGGCCTCTGACCTTATGGTGGAGCCAATCATTTGGATGGACCACCATATTGTGAGGTTCTCATTCAAGGCCTCCCAAATAGACCTTCCCCTATGGAGATGGTCCAGTACCGTCCATTAAGGGGTTTGACTCCACAAGGTTTGACGGCTGTGCTGGGTCTATTAGGCTTCATGAGTGTGTGCAAAGAGCCAGGGGAACTGTTTTTGACCTATAACAGGGTTATTGCTGAGACGCTTGACTCTGTTGCACATGTTGACCCCTCACCTCACAACAGAGGTCCCTGTGGTTTGATGTCACCTCTCAGGGAGATGAGATGGGGAGGCTGAAGGTTGGAACAGTGCTGGCAGACTTCCGGTGACATCATCATCTGGTATGGAAGCATAGAGAGCTAGCTCCCATACAACCTGCTGATTATCTCTCCTCAGACTTAGCATTCCATTTAAAATAGCTCTACTAAACAACATAACATGTCGGGGAGAAGAAATAGAGGACACACTCGAACTGAGAGATCCCTGCACCAGCCGGATGTATCCAGATATATGAAGAGGCCTTCAGTCAGCCAAAGTGTTTCACCCGCAAGCAGCATGGCAAGAGACCCGGAGCAAGACCTAGATACTGATAAGGAGCTAGAGAATTTATCAAGATCCTGATTCGAAACGTTTCTCAATGAGATCAAAGCATTTCGCGCAGAAAACAAGAAAGAATTTATGCTCCTGCAAAATCGTCTATCAGAAGTAGAAGGGAGACTGGACCGGACAGAGGAGGCGACTGGAGAGATAGCTGAAGAGACACACCGGCTTCATGTGGCTGTTGATTTCCTAGTGGAACAGCAAGAACTGATGCAAGAAAAACTTATTGATTTAGAGGCCAGATCTCGCAGAGATAACCTAAGAATCTATGGCCTTCCAGAGGGGTCTGAGATTGGAAAAATGGAGGACTTTATCAGTGATCTACTGAAAGATGTTCTTGCTCTTCCTCTTGCTTTCAATTTTAAAATAGAAAGAGTACATAGGGCCCTAATCAAGAACCCAATGACCCTTCAGCTAGACCTCAATCTGTGGTTTTAAAATTTTCCAGCTATAGAGATAAAGAGCAAATTCTCAGAACAGCATGGGCCTTAAAAAATGTATCATACAACTCATCCAGGCTATTCTTTGATAATGATTATCCCTCTGACATTCTGAAAAAGAGAATGGCATTTGCTCCTACTTTGAAACTGCTTCGTGAAAAATCTGTCAAATTTCAAACACCCTACCCAGCAAAGCTCCGGGTCTTCTGGGATTCAGGCACTTGCACTTATTCATCCCCGGAGGAAATTACCCCAGAACTACAGAAACGTGGTTGGATTTCCCAGATGGACGGTCCGGTCCAGCAGCTAAAGTGTCCCCCACGCTCCACCTGGCAAGATCGCAAGGACATTCGCAGTGATGCAAGCAAGAAGAGAAGAAGATTTCGCTCCTTGCAAGAACTTAAACATTATATTGCCTCCAGACCCTCCCGAGGAGAAGATGCTCTGGAACTGGATCCCCCCTCAGTGGGTACTTGAATGCGAGTGGCTCCATTTGGCTTCAGTAATCTTCTAATAAACCTGATCTCCCTCGGATGGCACTTTCTTTTATTAACACACCGTGAAACAGGCCAGGACTTTCATTTTGTTTCCCACTCTGCTTAGAACTTTTAATTTAATCTCATGACAGACATTCTTGGGACTATGCAATTTAGTTTGGACTGTAGACGATCTCTCTGTTAATTTAATATGTTTCTGGAATTTACCAAAGTTTAAGAGTGTAGCAATAATACACATTTTTTGATGCAGGTAGTGGGTGCTACTGAACATCCTGATACTGTCGTGCAGCGAGCTCGACTACGCCTAATAGGGTTATGCCTTCAGGCTACCCTTCTTATAGGGCTCCTGACAGCTTTCCTTGATGGAAATTCATCTCCTTTTCTCAGTCCCAAAGCACTTGGGGACTGGAGAGGACTGACTCTTTATAGGGTCACTTTTCCTCTCAAAGGACCCTTGTGGTCCCTGTGGATCGGAGGGGCAAATTTTTTACCCTCCACTGTTGGAAGTACAGTTGTAAATAGGTTAATTATTTCTTGCTTTTCTGCAACTAAAATCTATTTTTCTCTCTACTATATGCACATAACATTAGATGTTTGGGAGACCAGATGCCTTACGAGGCCTTGGGTGCTCTTAATCCTTTTCTTTAGTGTGGTAATACATTTTGCACAAGGTCATAGTGGTGAAAAATTATTTTCCTGGATCGACACTGGAGGTTTTTTCAAACTAACCTATGATAAAAGGGGTAAATTTCAGCTGATGTCTGTAATCATAAGATATTATGACAAATAAGGCCCCTTTAATTAAGGTTTGCTCACATAACGTCAACGGCCTGAACAATCCTGTTAAAAGGTATAAGGTGATATCCTCACTTAAAAAATTAAGACCTTCTTTTCTTTTGCTACAGGAAACCCATTTAAGCAAAATAGAGCATCAGAAGCTTACTAAATTTGGGTTTAATCTGGTTATAGCTTCGGTTTATGGTAAAGGCAAAAGAAGAGGCACTGCCATTTTGATCCCTAAGGATGTCCCCTTTCAGCTGATATCCTCCTATACTGACCCTGAAGGTCGTCTTGCCATTGCAGTGGGCAAACTGAATAACCAGGAAATTACTCTAGCCTCATTGTACGTCCCTCCAGGAGAAAGCCCTGAAGTTAGAAAGCAACTTTTTCAGAGGATTCTAGATAAGACTAAGGGAGTTCTGGTTCTGGGAGGCGATCATAACCTCACATCCTCCCCCTTAGATACCTCGGCCAGGAGACCTTTTAAGAAGTCACCTGCTCACCGGGTTGTACAGAGATTCCTTTCAGAAGCTCATTGGGTAGATGTCTGGAGGAACCTTCACCCGAACAAACGAAACGAGAATATACCCATTACTCAGCCCCTCATAAGGTGTATACTCGCATTGACTTTATTCATGTTTCAAAAGAACATTTACATAAAATGCAGAGCTGTACCCATATCCCCACAGTTCTGTCGGACCATTCCATTATTACATTAAATATGCTCTGGAATAAAGAGAGGATAAATACTCTCTGGAAATTTAATAATTTCCTCCTTAATAAAAGAGATTTTGTTGAGTTTATTAAGCATAAAATAGAGCAGATCTTAAAAGATAACCAGAGTCAGGACATCAAGGCAGGAATAATCTGGGACACCCTTAAGGCGGTTTTGAGAGGTGAAATAATTAAGTATGCTGCCCATTATAAAAAACAGCAGCAGATTTATCTAGATAAATTACAAACACAGCTGCAGAGTCTTCTCTCCTTACATGCAGCTGGAGATGGAGGGGTTTACCCCTTAATATTAACCACTAAACAACAGATCCAAGAGATCCTTGACACTAGAACTGAGCAGGCCTTGCAGCTACTTAAACAGAAATACTATGAGAGTGGCCCCAGAGCCACTCGTCTGCTAGCACATAGACTTAGACAGCATAAAGCTAGATCTAATATAAACCAAATAAGAGATCCTATCTCTAAAAAACTTGTTTTAACCCCATCGGCAATTGAACAGGCCTTTTGTAAATATTATAGCCACCTTTATGGGTCAGAGCAAATATCTACCCCTCAGACAATTAGAGCTTTTTTAGAACCACTCGACTTACCAAAGATATCCCAATTTCACCAAACCCTCCTCGAAAACCCAATTACTAAGATAGAGCTGGAACAAGCAATTAAAGCCCTTAAGACTAATAAGAGTCCTGGCCCTGATGGTTACACTGGAGAGTTTTACAAGGCCTTTAAAGCTGAATTACTTCCCACATTGTTAGAAACTTGCCTGGCTGTACAAGCAGGAGATCCCAACCCAGACTCCTGGAGATATGCTTACATATCTAATATTTTGAAGCCTGGCAAAGATAAAACCTCCTGTACATCTTACAGACCCATTTCGGTTCTCAATCTCGATTATAAGATCTTTGCTTCAATATTAGCCAAAAGATTTCAGACCTTTTTACCAGAATTAATAAACCTAGATCAAACTGGATTTGTTCCAGGCCGTCAATCCCAAGATAACATTAAAAGAACTTTACATTTGATGCACAGGGTGAAATTAGCAGGCACTAGTTTCCTTTTGCTATCTCTAGACGCCGAGAAGGGGTTTGACTGGGTCGAGTGGTCCTACTTATGGGAGGTACTCAGGAAAGTGGGAATCCCTCAGTTAACCATTAATGTTTTGACATCCCTGTATTCCCAACCCAGGGCTTACGTTCGCACTAATGGATCCTTCTCTTACCCAATCGCCCTCTCTAGAGGCACTAGACAAGGATGCCCCCTCTCCCCACTACTATTCGCATTATACCTTGAACCACTAGCTTAGTCTTTGAGACAGAAGTCTGAGATTACTGGGGTCAAGGATCGACACCAGGAGCATAAATTGGCCTTATCATGAGCGATCTCTAGTCTACCTTACGGACCCTGAGTCTGCACTCCCTCACCTCTGGGCCATGCTGAAAAAATTTGGGGATATCTCTGGATACAGAATTAATGAAACCAAAACGGAGGTTTTGTCATACAACTTTGCCCCCCATGAAAATTTAAAACAGGCATTTAACTTCAAATGGCAACTGGATAATATTAAATATCTAGGGGTTAATCTAGGTCCCCCTGGAGATGATTTGTTTAATTTGAACTACGCCCCTTTCTTACTTAAGACCTCCCTTAATCTTGAAAGTTGGCGGATCCTTCCCTTATCACTCAGTCAACGTATAGAATCAGTCCGAATGATACTCCTTCCTCGTTTTCTATATTTAACTCAGACCCTCCCGCTTCATATCCCAGATTCCTTTTTCAGATCTCTACAAAAAAGAATCTCAGCATTTATCTGGGCAAACCACAAGCCCCGGATTAAGCTGTCAACCCTTCAACTTCCCAGACAGGCAGGCGGCATGTCTCTTCCAAATTTTAAGGTATATTATTTGGCATCTCAACTTCAGATTCCATTGTATTGGCTGGATGAGTCTTATGTGGCCCGATGGAAAGAAGTAGAGTTGCAAGAGTGTAAACTTACAGACTTATTTGATATCTTATTATCTTTCCCTCCCAGACTTAAGACAAAATCTATATCTAACCCCTACACTCTGGCAATATTGAATTGTTGGCAAAAAATTTTAGCAACTAAAACTTTAAAACCTTGGAGATCTGCCTTATTTTCTCTTCCATATCTGGATGCCTTCCTGCCTGGTAAGATGGATGGGGGCTTCCTTAGGTGGCTCAGGAAGAGGCTGCATCTAATATATCATTTCTCTCCAGAAGGCAAGATTTTATCTTTTACAGAGTTAACCCGAAGTTATAACATTGATCATAAGGATAGATTTAGATATTTTCAGGTCAGGAATTTCATAAGCACACTGGGAAAACTACCTTGGGATGATAGCCCTCCTCCCTGTTTGTTACTATATCTAATTGCAGTGGTAGAAGGGAAAGCAATTCCTTCCCACCTAATATCTGTCTTATATAAAGCCCTCTCTAAGATCCAGATCCCCTCATTAGAAGGGGTGAGACAGGCTTGGGAGAAAGATCTGTCTATAGATTTACCCCCCTTGGAATGGGATAACTACCTGAGGAATATGTACAGAGGAGTGAGTTCAGGGAATTGGAGAGATTTCGCATGGAAACTTGGGGTTAGATTTTTTCTGGCTCCTGCACATATACGGAAATCCCTACCACAACATGGAGCTGACTGTTGGAGACACTGTGGCTGTACGTCAGCTAATCTGGGTCACATTTTCTGGTCTTGCCCTATTTTGCAGCCCTTCTTATTACATTTCGAGAGGGCACTGCAACAAATGATATATCCAGATTTACATTTAAATGTTCAGCTTTTTCTATTTGGTTTCCTCCCTCCAGAGATTTCTGATGTTCATACAAAGAAAATTCTAAACCTGTCTCTCCTTACGCAAAAAAAACTATTACCAAAAATGGTCTCTCCCTCTCCCCCTTTAGATACATGGCATCACCTGATGATTGATTTATATAAATTGGAGAAACTTACAGCCCTGATTAACAGGACACATCAGAAATTTGAGGTCCTTTGGAGGAGATGGGTTCTCTATATTATCCCATTAAGACCAGACTTTGTACCTTAACCTGGATTGGCTGAGATAATATCCCCCTATACAATCTCATTGACTCGTTGATTCAGGATCACCTGCTCTTGTTTTTTTATCTCTCTATTTCACACCGACTACTATTGACCTATAACTTTTAATAATAACATGGAAATGTATATAATATATTTTGATGTATGTGCACCTCATTTCTATTCTTTCTTCCCTCTGCATTCCCCCTTTTCTCCCCTGTAAATATCTTATCTCCCCTTCTGTACGAATTGCTCTCTTTATAAAACTCAATAAAGATTGAAAGTTTAAAAAAAAAAAGGAACAGTGCTGGCAGAAAACTGGTCTAGAGGAGGACAAGCTTATATTGATGTCCCATTATAGAGGCCATCAATCAGCAATCTCCTGTAAGAAGACAGAGTTCCTGTCCATGGAGATTGCTGCAGCAATTAACAGACTCACTTTGGTCTTGTGCACTGTGGACAGGTTGTGTAATACAGCCTGTCCCCAGTCAAGAGGAGCTATTTCACAGTCAAGATGCAATGAGTTTGATCTGTTCTTTGTTGATAAGATTGCTCCCATCAGATCGGAAATTCAGTCAGCATCCTCAAATGGACATTGCAGTGAAGGGCATGAGGTCATAGGCACTCAGCCTGTCTGGCTTGACTTCGACCAGGTAGCAGTAGTAGATGTGGTGAGGGTCATCCAGGATGTATGGTTGACCTACTGTAGTTTGGAACCAGGACCAATGCACCTCCTTGTGCGGTGTGTTAATGTCATTGGCCCGGTCTAAGCCAAGATAGTCTGATGTTTTCTGGTGATAGGGGTCTTTCCTGGGCCCCTGAAGGAGGAGGTCATGAGGCCCCACCTGAAAAAACTTTCACTAGACACGTGCTATCTGGCAAACTACAAACCAGTCTCTAACCTTCCTTTTGTGGGGAAGGTTATTGAGAAGGTGGTGGCTGTTCAACTGGAGACCTGTCTAACAACCCACGATATCAACGAGCCTTTCCAGTCGGGATTCAGGAAAAGGCATACTACTGAGACAGCCCTGATATGGGTGCTGAATGATTCCTGGTGGCAAGAAATTGAGGGAGATATTCCATTCTTGTTCTCCTTGATCTCTTGGCAGCATTCAACACAGTGGACCATAGGGTACTGATGGAGCACATTATTGTGGACTGGCTGGTACAGTCCACAACTGGTTTAAATCCTTCCTCACTGGCAGGTCACAATGTGTTGTGTTTGGGTTTTATTCCTCAGCACCTATGCCATGTGGGGTCCCGCAGGGCTTAATCGTGTCCTCCATGTTGTTCGCGGTGTACATGCTACTGATAGGAGACATTATAACTTCGGCAGGGAGGGGTTCCATAATGGTCCATTGGATGCTTCCCTCCTGGAGGGGGATTCTGCAAGGGGGCCTCTGGTTGGATTGGTGGCGTGCTTGGGGGATGTGCTTCCTCGACATGCACCCCCATAAGTGCCCACCCCAGGACACCCCCACAGTCATGCAAGGCGGAGAACTGCAGTGGGTGGGGAAAAGAAAACTGGAAAATGCCCCAGATTGACCGGATGACAAGCGCTTTGGCTCCCTGCCATCCAAAACTGCACAGCCAGCCTGGATCCAGCCCCACAGCACCTTAGGTGCATAGTCGGCCACTGATGTCATTTCCTCCCAGAAGAGAGGGACCCTTGCAGTAGAGGAATATGCTGGGTTACTCAAGGTAGGCTGCAATGGGGAGCTGGTGGATGTGGCAGAAAGTCGGAGGGTAGGAGGAAGGCACTTACGCTCCAAAGGAGTGGCCGGTCGGGGGTGTGTGTGGGAGGTGCATAAAAAAAAAAAAAGATTGGTTTGCAGACCTATAATGCCCTACATGGTCAGGGGACAATTTACCTGCAAGATCTCCTGTATCCCTATCGTCCCACTCACTCCTTTCATTCCACTGGCAAGGGACTATTAGAAGTTACCCGGATTTATTTGAAGACATCAGGAGCTCATGCTTTCTCTTTTGCAGCATCAATCCTGTGGAACTCCCTCCCTCTCCAGATCTGAGAATGTCCCACTGTGAATATTTTCACACTGGAGCTAAAGACCTTCCTATTCAGACAGGCATTTCAGGAAAGTTAGTAAAGTTTTAACTGATATTTAATATGTTTATCCATGTTTTTCTGTATTTATATATTATTTAAAATATTTTTTAGATTTATTGTTGTAAAGCACATTGAGTCACAATGAAAAATGCAGTATATGAAACAAAATTTGACTGACTGATTGAAAATGTTCTTTTTTTAAAACTTAGATTTTTATTGTGTCTTTCACAAAGAGCTGGTACATATTAACCATAATAAATAAAGACCATACACAACCTCTATGTAAATCTACAGGTACAATTAAAAATAGCATTCAGATGTCCCTCTGTATAAGGAAAGAGTGGAATTAGCGTGTGCTGACTGACTGAACCTGTGCTGCTGTTCGTTGGAGGCTAGGAAGTCCTGCAAGTCGTGAACTAGCCCTGTTTTAGTGATTCTGCAGTGCTTTTGGGACTGTACGACCTGCGCAGTGTGAGAGGCTGCAAGCAGGTCTGTACTTTTGTTCATTCTGCCCGAAGTGAACTGGGGTGAGTTAGGACCTGTATGTCCTGAGGTGTGACTTTCCTGATAAAATATTGCACCGCTCACAAGCGGCTTGTAGCATGTGCTGACTGAGTGAACCTGTGCTGCTGTTCGTTGGAGGCTGGGAAGTCCTGCAAGTCATGAACAAGCCCTGTTTTAGTGATTCTGCAGTGCTTCTGAGACTGTACAACCTGTGCAGTGTGAGAGGCTGCAAGCAGGTCTGTACTTGTTTTCATTCTGCCCGAAGTGAACTGGGGGAGTTAGGACCTGTATGTCCTGATGTGTGACTTTCCTGATAAAACATCGCACCGCTCGCAAGTGCAAGCGTTGTGAGTGGCGCGAGCGCCACTTGGTATTGGAAATGTTCAGCTGACACAGGAGGGTTAGGCTATGCTTTTATTATGTGTATTTGAACGTAATGCTATAGTTAAATAGCCTATTATTATGTGAGGTTGAGAACCAGCTAATTTGAAGGCACGGTTGTTAGTAGTTTTGTTATATTTTAGGAGCTAGGCTTGGCGAGTTTTCTTTTACATTTAATTTGTTTATTATTTATATTTAGATATTTTAGAATTTGTTGTGCTTTAGATGTACATGGGCTATATGGGAGGACTAAAGGGGGCTAGAATTGTTTATGATAGTTTGATGCTGCACGATCTACACCCTTTCATCCCCCTTCCAGTCTCAGATGTTACTATTGGACGCTGTCGGGAGGTGGGGATTGGAAGGGATGGTGTTGGTCATGCACTATCAAGAAGCCCTAGTTTGGATTATGGGAGGATTGAAGTTGTCAGGTCCAGAAGGCATCCTGGGTTGTGATGGACACATGGGAGAGGCCAGACGTGTTTGGTGCCCATCCCCAGGGAGTCCATTAGATCAAATGGCCAGGTAACCTGTGGGGCTGCATCACCCCCAAATCCACTGATGGCAGTGCTCTGTAATGCCAGATCAATCAGAAATAAGACAGCAATTATTGCTGCCTTGATTTCATTGGTTGATCTGGCTTTTATTACGGAGACTTGGGTGGGAGACGATGTGGGCCCAATTTTTGAGGCCGCAGTCCCTCCTGGGTATACTGTGGTGCACTGCCCTAGAGTGGAATGCAGGGGTGGCAGTGTAGCCTTCTGTTTTAGATCCAGCCTGACCTTCACTGTGCACCCGGTGAGAGCCCCGGGTTCCTTTGAATGTGTGGTCATCTGGGGAGGACCTGATGCGGGCTGCAGGATTTTTCTCATTTATCGCCCTTCTGGGTCGATGGGAAATTTCCTGCAGGAGATCGCAGATCTCATTGCCATTGCATCATTGGAATCCCCCAGATGTGTTTTTCTGGGGGATTTCAATGTTTGGTTTGATGATGTGAATCACAGATATAGTTGCAAATTTTTTCAGATTATGTCCTCCTTGGGTCTGATGCGGGCGGTTACTGCACTGACTCATCAGGATGGCCACATGTTGGACCTGGTGTTCTCACTGGAACTTGATATTAATGATCTTAAGATCAATCTGGTCCTTTGGTCTGATCATTGCACGGTGCAGTTCACGCTTGGGGCTCCCGCCATAAGCCCTTCCCCTGTTGAGATGATTTGCTGTCGCCCTTTATGGGGTTTGACCCCTGAGGGTTTTTTGGCGGCAGCGAATTTGTCTAGTGTGGGTGATGCATGCGCGGGAGGTGTTGTTGTCGGGGTTGACGCCTATAATGGGGTGTTATCCGACACCATTAACTCCCTCGCACCTGTCCGTGTACGACCCAGAACTTCGTACCTGAGGTCACCATGGTTTGATGGTGAGCTCAGGGAGATAAAGAAGATGGGTCGGAGATTGGAGCGCTGCTGGAGGAGATCCCATCTGTATGTGGACAAACTGGCCCTGCGTGCCTACTATGTTGTGTACCAGGAGGCAATCAACCGTAAGAAGACAGTGTTTCTGTCTAGGGAGATTGCCGCCGGAAGGAACCAACTGGCCTCACTTTTCCGGACTGTTGATAGACTTTTACATCCTGTCTGTCTATGGCTCAGGAGTGCCTTTTCTAACATAGATTGTGAGGATTTTGCTTGGTTCTTTTCATACACGGTGTCCACGATCCGGCGGGAGGCTCCTTCAGCCAGCAATGACATAGCTGGCAGTGATCACCTGATGTGCTCTGAGTGCACTCCATCTGGTTGTGGAGAGTTTAGACCAGTGGAGGTTAGTGAGGTTATCGAGGTAGCAACCAATATGAAGCATACCTTTTGTGAACTGGACCCGGTGCCAACATGTTTTCTAATGAGTTGCGTTGACTCTGTTGGCCCGGTGTTTGCCTTGATTGTACGGTGTTCCCTTTCTGAGGGTGTCTTTCTGGATGCCTTAAATGAGGCTCTGGTGAGAACCCTCTTAAAGAAGCCATCTTTAGACCTGGAGATCGAGGCAAATTACCGTCAAATCTCTAACCTTCCATTTTTGGGAAAGCTTATTGAGAAGGTGGTAGCACTTCAGTTGGAAGAGCATCTCGTGTCTCATGAGTTGTACGAACTCTTCCAGTCGGCTTTTCATGCCAGACATAGCACTGAAACTGCACTTGTTCGGGTACAGAATGATCTCCTCAGGGCTCGAGATTGGGGAGACAAGACAATTCTTGTTCTCCTCGATCTCTCTTCAGCATTTGACACTGTGGACCATTGTGTGCTGTTTGCTCGCCTTGGGGACCTAAATGGACTCACTGGTAATGTCATCAATTGGTTTGAGTCCTTTCTTACAAACATGAGGCAGCGGGTTGTGATGGGAAATTTCTCATCTACACCCAGCCTACTTCTTTGTGGAATTCCTCAGGGATCAGTATCGGCTCCAATGTTGTTCGCAGTGTACATGCTGCCTCTGGGTGGGATCATTAGGAAGCATGGCTTGAGTTTTCATTGCTATGCTGATGATACTCAGCTGTATTTTTCCTTTGCCCCAGGAACATCAAATGCAGTGGATGTACTTAATATCTGTCTGACCGAGATAAACGACTGGATGGCCTCCAGTTGGTTGCAGCTGAACCCCGATAAGATGGAGGTATTGGTAGTGGAGTCGAACAGAGTCCATGATAGGATGGTCTCTGACACAGAAACTGGGCTTGTCCTTGGATCTGTGCCATTGAAGTCCTCCTCCTGGGTGTGAAATCTGGGAGTGATTCTGGACACAGACTTAACCATGGAGGCTCAGATATTCTCCGTGGTACGTACCTGTTTTTACCATCTTAGAAACATTGCCAGGATTAAGCCCCTTGTTCCGCCTCTGGACCTCCCTACCTTGATACATGCCTTAGTCACATCTAGGCTTGATTACTGTAATGCGCTCTATCGAGGGTCACAGGAGGATCTCTCCGCAGATTGCAGCTGGTGCAAATGCTGCTGCCCGGTTGTTGACCGGGCAGCAAAAGTTCTGTCATATTATACCAGTTTTGCGTGAATTGCACTGGCTGCCAGTCAGGTGGAAAGTCCTCTTTAAGATGAGTCTTCTCACCTATAAGGCCCTACATGGGCAGGGCCCTGGTTACCTGTTAGACCTTCTGTCACCTGCTTTCTCCTCGTGCCCTCTTCGTTCCTCCAGTGACTGCTTCCTGACCATTCCCAGAACTAGGCTGAAATCCGCTGGCGATAGAGCGTTTAGCACCGCGGTCCCTGTTCTGTGGAACTCTTTACCAGCTATGGTCAGAGAAGCTTCATCAGTGGATATTTTTAAGGCCCAGTTGAAGGCCTTTTTCTTTTCTAAAGCATTTAATGTCTAGATGAATATTTATAGTTAAGGTTTTGTTTTTTTGTTAGGTTTGTATTTATTATGTGTAAGTTATATATTTATTATGCTCAAATGTTTGTTTTAAAGTTTGTACGGCACCCAGAGCCTCCAGGATTGGGGGTCTTTTAAATACATTTTGCCTTGCCTTGCCTTTGCCTAGATAAATCTATAGATTAATACATCTATACATTGGAAGGGGTGAAGGCCAAGAGGGTAGCATTTTGAAAGTACAGGAAATCATCTGGACCTGTGGTGCTGAAGGTTGAGGCGCTGGACGCCACACCCCATGGCATGCTGACGACCCAGGTTCAGGAATGGACTCAGGCGTCAGTGGGTCGGCAGGGAAGGATCAGGTTTCAGCATCTATAGACTGCTCTTCTGATCCTGGGGAGGGCTGGGGAATTTCACCGTGCTGTAGTGGCCTCTTGAGATGCCCAGAGGCACTACATGCCGGTGAATAAGTGGGGGGAGCATGGCGGACATCGGCACATTGTGCCCAGACATCATTGCATGTCATTGCTCCAGTGGGATCCAAATTAGGTGGAAAATGGCTGGGCGCGACCTTGCAGCTTGATAGCCGTGCCTTGCCTCGCCGGGAGGACTCTCGTGGAATCGCACAGGGGGGCCTGGGGGCCGGTCTGGCTGGGCAGGGTATGAGGGAGGCCCTCCAGTAGACTGGCCATGGCAGGAACCAGACCCACATCATGTGAGTGAGCCTAGTGCTCTCCCGCCGGGTAGGGACGGCGGCTGGATGCCCCTGCCGGTAGTTGCCACAGTAAGGCAGAAAAATAGAGATGTGATGAAAAAAAGTATGGGAAATCGGGGAAGGGTGAAGATAAGGATATGTACATGGAGATGTCCAGGTAGATTACTAGACTGGTCAGGGTAGCCAAGGCATCCAGAACCTGAGACTGGTGCAGGGAATCAAAAGTGGAGAAAAATACTTCTTCCACTACAAAGGACAAAGAGACAAAGGAGCAAGGATCAGCTGGTGAGGATTAAGAAGGACGGGCAGTAGGTGGAGAAAAGGACAGAGCAGGTAGAGGCACTGAATGAATACGTCTGCATGGTAGTCACACAGAAGAAGGGGAGGATACCCAAGGTGAGAGGGGTGGGGGGAGATGTCAGATGTAGAGATTACAGAGTTCTGGTTACTAGATGGGTTGAGGGCATTAAGGGTGGACAAAGCACCTGGACCCGATGGCATTTACCCTAGGGTACTAAGAGAGTTGGTAGAGGTCCCAGCAGGGCCGCTGGCTGACCTGTTTCATACCTCCCTGGACATGAGATGTGTACCACAGGACTGGAGAATGGCCCATGTGGTGACCATCTACAAAAGTGGCCCAAAGGATGAACCAGGTAGCTATAGGCCAGTGAGCCTCACATCGATCAAGGGAAAGCTCATGGAGACAATCCTAAAAGAGAGGCTAGTGAGCTTCTTGGAGAAAAACTATCTCCAGGATGGTCAACAACATGGGTCTTTAGCAAGCAGATCCTGACATGCAAACCTTGTAGAGTACTATGACGGGGTGATATGGGAATTGGACAAGGGCCATGCAGTGAATGTCCTGTATTTAGACTTCAGCAAGGCCTTTGATTCAGTGTCGTATGGGCGAATGGGGGGAACTGGAATATGGGAGGACAGGGCCAAAAATGGTGAAATGGATCACAAACTGGCTAAAGGGAAGGCAGCAAAGGGTGATAGTTTGGGAGGGGGGGACCTCATAACCTAGAGCAGTGACAAGTGGGGTACCACAGGGATCGGTTCTGGGACTGGTGCTGTTTGGGATTTTTATTGCAGCTGTCTCACACGGGATCCAGAGCAGGATCAGTCTGTTTGCAGATGATACCAAGATAGGAGCTATGGTTGATGATGCAGAGAGGTGGAAGGGGTTGCAGGAGGACCTGACTAAGCTGCAGGAGTGGGCCAAAACATGGCTGTTGGGGTTCAACGCCAAGAAGAGCAAGGTTCTGCACTGCAAAGCCAGGAACCAGGGGAGGGATTATCACTTGAATGGGGTACAGTTGGGGAGCTCCATAGAGGAAAAGGACCTAGGAGTGATCATTACAGGGAGCATGAACAACTCTGCACAGTGGAGGAAGGTGGCAGCAAAAGTCAACAAAATGCTGGGGTGTATTGCAAGAGGATCTCCTCCAGAAGGAGGGAGGTTATCCAGCCCCTGTATAGGTCATTGGTCAGGCCCCACCTGGAGGACTACGTGCAGTACTGGTGCCCTTTCCTGGAGAAGGACATCAGATTATTGAGGGGGGTGCAGCAAAGAGCCGCAAAGATGATCCAGGGATTAGAGAGCAAGCCCTATGAGGACAGGCTGGGAGAGCTGAATATGTATTCAATGGAGGAGAGGAGGGATGGGGGGATATGACTGAGACCTTTAAGTATCTGAAGGGGATAAAAAGACCAACACAGATGGGATTTTCCAGATGAGAAGGGGGAAGGACGTGAGAGAGCATGACTAAGATTTCAGGGGGGAAGATTCAGGAGGGAGAGGAAGAGGCATTGTTTCACTGAGCGAGTGGTGGACAAGTGGAACACCTTACCAGATGAGACAGTGTCCTGTAAGATGGTGGGCAGTTTCAAGATGGGTTGGGACGGGGTAAGGGTTACTGGGAAGAGGGGGGCATGACGGGCAGCTGCGAGATGAGGTACTAGCTGCACACTCGAGCAGACTCAATAGACCGTGAGGCCTGTTTCTGATGGCAATTTTGTGTGTCATATTAACATCTTGCTGTGCATCTAGGAAAGTGAATCAGGTGAGTCGGTGGGAAGCAGAGAGTAAAAACGGGCAAATCCCCACCTGAGCAATTTTACTAATAGCACTGGCTGGACTGGATCCAGGTGTTCTCATCCATGAAATCCCAATGCAATACTACAGTCCTCCAGCCAGGCTCTTCCCGTTCTGAATCAACCTACTGGTAACATCTGGGGGTCTACCAAGATGTTAAGGGATAAAGTCAGGTCTCTGAGGGGAAATATGCAAGAATCATATTGTCCATCTGTTCATAATCTTGTCCAGATTCCCCTGTAATTTAGCTGTCATGCTTTCCATGGTGTATATCTCATAAATTCAATCTTCCCAGTGCTTTATTGGGGGGGGGGGGGGATTTTAGCCAGTTTATGGTGTTGACCTTTTTTGCTACTGCCAGCAGTATTGAGGCCAGGTATATGTGATGTTTATGTCTAAGGTGTTGGGGAGGGGAGGAATGTAATAGTATGGCCATCTCTGGGGTCAATCCATTTAATTCTGGAAACAACTCAGTTAGTACTAGTGAGACCTCCCCCCAAAACCCAGACAGGGATGGGCAATTCCAAAATACATGGGCATGAGCGGAGACCTCAGCTCCACATTCCCTTCAGCAGGATGAGTCCTTGGAGGTCGAGAACGTAATGTGATCTGTGGCATACGAAAGTATCTCACTATTGCCATCCAGCCAAATTCTTGCCATGAATAAGAGCCTGTGATGCAGCGCTATCTGTGCCAGATCCACATCCAGTCTTTCTGCAAAAGCTCAATCATCAAATCTGCCTCCCATGTCTCCTGTACTCTCTTCCACTGCGGGCGAGAGGAGGCCTTCTCAGCTTTATGGAAGCGGGACATCAAATGTCTGGGAGATGATTCTCCCTAAATCTGACTCAACAAAATGAAGAGAGGGGGTGTAATAACGGAGGCTATGTGTAGTCCCAGGGTGTTTTCTAGAAAATGTCTGATTTGTAAATATCTAAAAAAGTCCTTCTTTGTAAGTGAGAACTCAAGACAGAGTTGTTAAAAAGTTTTAAACTCACCCTGACGATAATATTGATAAGTATGGAGCAATCCCCTTCTCCCCCAGTTCCTGAACCCCTGATCCAGATTTGCAGGCAAAAATGAGGCTTCATAAGCCAGCATCCCCATCCATTTCATCCCCTTCCCATTTTTGGCTAGTTTTAGATATATAATCCAGTAACGTAAGCAACTGCCTGAATATAATGATTGTCCAGCCGTGGATATAGGAGAGGGTGGCTGGAACAAGATAGAGACATCCAGTGAAAGAGATGATCCCGCCCACTTTGTTTGCACCCAGAATGGTACTTGTGTCAGTGGTAATAGCCAGGCTGACATGTGTCAGCAGTGCAGCTAGGGCATACCTAGACCAGAATGGTAGGGACAAGCCTTCCCTCTCCTTGGGCACCTGCAATCTGCTCAAGCACACTCTGTGTCTATTTTCTTGCCACTGGTAAGCGGATAGAATACTGTTCCATCTGCTCTCTTCCCACTTCAAAGAAGGAATAGGAATTGTCTGCATCAAATATAATAAGCATGGTAAGAGTTTCATCTGTACCAATTGAACCCTACTGAGCAGGGACATTGGGAGATGTATCCAAGATTTGACGTCCGCTTGTGTCTGGGAGAAGAGTTTGTTATAATTGTTAGGGAAGACCTGGTCTGGTTCCACTGAGATATCAATCCCTAAATTTTTAATAGAGGCACAGTGCCATTTCTATTGATACTTATTCTGCAATTCTGAGGAAGTGACCCCTCCCACAAGCAGTGTTTCAGTTTTGTTTGTGTTTGCTTTATATCCCGTTAATCTATCTCCTTCATCCATTGGTCCAAAGCCACCAAGGAGGTGTCTGATTCAGTGATATATACTAGGAGGTCATCTGTGTATAATACAGCCTTATATTTTTGGTCCAAGATGTGGCATTCCCTAATTCCATCCTGTTGTCTAAGACATTGTGCTATAGGTTCTGCGTATAATGCAAAGAGATAAGGGAATGGGGCAAAACAGTCTTGTTCCTCGGGAGGGAGGAAACCGTGAGAAGCAAGAACCATTAACTTTAATCACTGCCTCCAGGCTAGAATAAATACCTAAAATGTTATTAATGAAATCTTTAGGGAAGCTAAATTTAGTCAAAGTGCATTGGAGGAAATCCAGGACAAGCGATCAAATGCCATTTGGGCATCAAGGCTGAGAAATGGACACATGTTCAGTCAAATAAAGAATTATTTTTATATAGCCTGCTATCAGCTTTTAATAAAGTCAGATTGATCTGGGTGTATTAAAGACAGCATCATGTAATCTAACCAGTGTGCTAGGATACTGTGGTAGATTTTATAACCTTGATTCAACACTGATAGGGGTCAGTAGGAGTCACAAAGATAGGCTGGTTTACTGGGTTTTAGAATCACAAAGATAGTGCTTTGCCTCAAGGGGTGTCAGTGTGGCTCAGTTGGTAGCACATCCGCCTCTGGACCAGAAGGTCATGGGTTCTCGTCCCACACCGGGATTGAACTTGCACCTAAAACGCTGGCATCTGAGTGCAGTATTGGGGGGTGCTGTACTGCTGGGGTGTGCTGTCCTTTGGATGAAACATTAAACTGAGGTCCCTTCTACCCATCCTGGTGTTGTCCTGGTGGGTGTCCAGGTGGAAGTTAAAGAACCCAGGACACTCTTTGCAAAGAGTAGGGGACATTCCCGGTGTCCTGGCCAACATTCCCCTTCCCATAAACTGGTTCATGCAATTATCCAGGCTGTGTGTGTGGGTGTTGATGTGTGATGTGGCTGCCACTACGCATTCAGCCACTTCACTACCAGTCTAGCATTGCTTGTAAAGCGTTTTGGGATACACTGTGCATGAAAAGTACTATATAAATGCTGATTCTTCTTCTACTCTGCAGTCTCATGGTTTTCTTGCAGTGCTCTGGAGAGCGGTCCTTTTTCAGGTCCCAGGTGGATTTAAAAAATTCTCCACTGAAGCCGTCAGGGCCAGGGCTCTTGCCATTCTAAAGGTTTTTAATCATCACCTGAACCTCCTGTTGCAATATGGGTCTAATCAACTGTTGAGCCTATGACTAGCTTAGCCATGGAGATTAAGATGGGAAAAAAGTCCTTGACATCCTGATCAGGGGAGAGGAATCCTCAGTATATAAATTAGCACAGTAGGCCTTAAATGTTTGTAAGATCTGGAAGGTGATGTTGAACTCCTGTCCCGTTTCAGGGTGATTAATCTTAGAGATGGTCACTCATTTAATTTGTTTACATAGGCGATAAGCCAGAATGCATGAGGCACATGCTCCTCCCTCAAAATATTTCTGGCACAGCCACAGCAATGCCTGTTCTGTTTTGGCAGAGTCATTTTTGTATGGCTTGTTGAGTTGAGGCTATCTGACCCATAAAGGAGTCATCTCCTTGCATACGAGCCTCTTGTAAAAATTACAATTGTTCTTGCAATTCTTGGAGCCTGGCTCCCACCCGGCACTTCTTCCGCACTGCGTAAGTAATAATATAATCCCTGAGTACCATATTCAAGGTGTCCCAGAGGACCTGTGGAGATATTTGAGGACAGGTATTATCCTGTATTAGCTCTGGAATTTTGTTCTGCAGAAGATCTTTAAACTCAGAATTTTGGAGCAATGAATTGTTAAGCCTCCTAAATGTGTTTTTCCGCTCTGAACAGGACACAAGATTGAGGGAAATAGGGGCATGATCAGACAGACAAATATTATGTTTGCTCACTGACTGAATATGCTCCAAGTGTTCACTACTGATGCAAAAGTATTCCAGTTGTGAGTAGTGCTTGTGGCCAGGGGAATAAAAAGTTAATTTTCTGACTGTGGGGTTAACATGTCTCCAGGTATCTGCCAAACCAGTGTTCTTTAGTAATCTGCATAAGTGCCGCTGTCCCGGAGTGAGCAGTTGGGGTCTAGAAGTAGATGTATCTAAAGTAGGGTTAAGAGGGCAATTGAGGTTCCCCCACAAAATCAAATTTCCCCTCTTATAAGAAAGTATGGTGTCAATTAACTGTTGTATGGATGATGCATCAGTGCCCGGGGAAATATAGACACCACACACCATATACTCCTGTCCCTGCAGGCTGCACTGCTAAGACCAAGTGACCCTCAGGGTCCGAGAACTGCTGAATGATCTTAAAGGCTGAGATCCTTGGTACTAAGATAACTGCTCCATGGCATTCGCCTCTGCAATACGCCAATTCAATGATCTGGGAAAATCAACATTTTAAAAGCTTTTGGTGTTTTGCTGAGGGTGGGTGTGTTTTATGCAGCAGCAGCAAATCAGGCCAATGCTTTTTAAGAGCTGTAATTTTCTATACCTCTTTCTTGGCCCGGCCAGTTTGTTTACATTATGAGACACTAATCTAAATTACCTACTCATAATCATGTACAATATAGTAAGAGTGTCCCTCCCCACCCCCACCACTCCAGCCAGCCAGCACTTCACCCATTTACTTCGGGAGGAGGTATACCATGATCTCTGAAAAGACCAAAGCGGCATAAGCCATAACATTTCACAGAGCATATCTGATTGCTGGAATCTGTACCAGTCTCCTAGCTTAACAAGAGCAAAAAAGGGAGGGTTTAGTAATAACCATGGAAATAACCAACTGGGCCAAACTGGCCAAAAGGACATATGTACAAGTGCAACTTCCAAGGAGTAGGAAGCTAACCATAATTGTCCTAAGACTGGTAGCCAAGCTAGCCACCAAGGAAGAAAAACACTGTTAAAGTGTGATGGTGGCTCCCTCAGGGTTCTAAGGACCCTGAAAAAGTGACAGGGTAAGGAAAATCCAGCTGGGGGGGTTAATAACCTAAATCCTTATGGTCAGGTTGGGAACTAGTGAAAAAAAAAGGAAAAAGGTGCATCTTGTTGAGCGTAGACCTAGCCTCTTCCCTCCCCCTGCCCTTGCATAGTTAAATATTAAAATACTATGAAGAGAAACAACAAATACTAGTAATAACTTAGAAAAGAGCTGCAGCATGGAGCCATCTTGGCTAGGCTATAAACACCCTAGTCACCGTTTTAGCTTTCAGTCCCATAGTGAAATAAGTCCCCTTAAGAAGAATGAGAAAAAGGAATAGAAGGAGTGGGAAATGTCAATGTTTAATTGGAAGTGTCCAAGATTCCTCCCCACTCTGTCTCCACAATCTTTCACACAAACAGGGAGTAAGTTCAGGTTCCTGTTTAGGAAGGCTTCAAACAATTAAACCACCATCCATTTAGTAAGGCTGTGATGCTGTTGAATTAATGCTCTACATCATAGGGATGGTTTGCCTCTCTGGCCCTTGCCCCATTGGCCCACCCCCTGCCCCAGGTGACAGAGCAGGAGAGTGAGAGGGCAGGGCACTGAAAATATATATGGCCCACCCCTATGTGTTCAGGGACCAGCAAAAATCCCATCCCCTGGAGAGCCAGTGCCCAACCAGGCCAGACATATAGAGAAGGACCCTCCCGAGAGGAGAGGAAGTGGCCACACTAACCCCAAAATGAAGCCCACTGAATTGTGGAACTCAAGCTGTGTTTTGTAAGCAACTACACAGCTGCTTCAGTTGGTTACCCCAAACAGAGAGCAAACTACCAGAGAATACTGGCCACCAAGGATAGCCCAGCGCAAAGTCAGGAGTGCCTTATTTAGTGGGATCACAACTTGAGAAAGGGGACCCATGAAACAGGTAGGCTTAACAGTTCACCCAGATTGCCCCAGACCCTCATCGGTTGTCATCAGTATATTCCTTGAGCGCCTCCTATATCTCATTCTTCACCCGATCTGGCACATCAAATCAATAATTAACGGGAGCACATCTCTTACACAGATCCGGTGATACACAAATAAGGTTTAAAGTTAAGGTGAACAGCCCTGAGCAAACATCCATTTCCATGTTCCTGTTGTGGTCCCTGTCTCAATGCGTGCCCCCTGACCAGGGCCAATTTATAGATAAACACCTCTACAATGCAAATGTTGACCATCCCACCAGAGAATCATCCCTAAACATTGGCAAGCCACTCCCCCCCACTCTGGTGCAACACAGACCAGTCCACCCAGCGGAGGTCCACACAGTTGATCTCCTGACCCACTCCCAATACCCAGGCACCAGGGGGACAATGACCAGGGGTCAAATTAGGCCTAGTACTCACTGCACCTCACAGTCCCGTACACAAGCATGAGACAGAATTCAGACCATGGAAGAGGACCATTTCAACATGTCTATCAGACAGTCCACAATTGCCATATCCTGAGGCAGACCAATCTGCGAGGAGCTCTCATTCTTGCATCGGGCTGACGGTTTCTGAGGTAAAATAAGTTCTGGGGGGATTTAAAGGCCCCATTTCCAAAAGTCTGCCATGACTTCTGCTGTGGAGGTGTTAGAATATTGGCCATTAGGGAACTACACTGTTACGGTATGTAGGTAGGAGGGTCAGAACTCAAATTTGTGCTGTCATAAAATGGCGAACAGAGGGATAAATTCTCTACAGTTACTCATAGCGTAAGGCGCATAAGCGTTGTCCATATAAATATGGGTTGTACTGTAAAACCTTTTTTCTGTAACCAGGCCTTCCTTGAAATTAGTTCTTTTATTGAGAAGCGTAAGAACCGCACAACTATGGAACGCAGCTCAGCATTGGGAGAGGTACGTTTAGGGTAAAGCACCTGATGCACTCTCTCAATTTTCAAATGAAGATCTGCATCCAAAATTAGAGAAGTACAAAGGAGGGTGTCAACAAAATCTTCGATGTCCCTGCCCTCCACTCCTTCTGGGACTGACTAGATTCTAATATTGTTGCATCTATGGCAGTTTTCAGCATTTTTGTGCCTTTCTACCATCAGTTGCTATACTTTGATCACTTGGTTGAGAGTAGCTTGGACTTAAGAGACCTGGGCCATAGTCACCATGTGTGAATCCTCAGTCACACAAATTCTCCCCTCCAGGGCAGTGACAACGGATTGGAGCTCAGAAAAGTTTCTTTAAAGGTATGGAAATCTGCCTTAATATCAGTTAAATCAGCCAGAATCTTGTCCGACTTGGTGTCCATAGTGTTTGCTGGAGGAATGGAGGACTGCTTGATTTTGTGTTATTTTGTTTTGTTCATGGAGTCCTTTGGGAAGACAACTGTGTGGATTGTTGTGAAAGCTCTGATGCTGCCGAGTCAGTCATCCTGATCATTATCGTCGGCATCCTGCTGTAGAGCCAAAAAACAATTTGTGGTTCTCTTCTCTGATGATGTAGCCATACCTCCAATGTAGATTTGGAGTGGGATTCAAACAGAAAAAAATATGTTTTATGAGGGGGAGGTTAATTGGGGCAAGGAGCTTTGCGATAAGGCAACTATTGCTCGGGTGATGTCACTGGAAGTCTCCTGGAAATGTCCTTTATATTATTATCACATAATATACCAATATTGCTTTTTGTGGTTAGAATTTCAACAGTAATAAATTGTCCTTGTAAATATCAGTTGTTTCTATTTACTGCAACTAGCACTTTTTTAATGTCTGCTCATTGGATTATTTATAGGTATGTGATGTCACTTTAAATTTTACTCTGTTTTACATTAAGCAATTAGTGTGAAGGACATCCTCTGAGAACGCTTCTATGCGCAAAACTGGTTTGGGCCTTTCTTTGTGGCTTGTTAATTGGCGATTGTTACCCATCTGTGGCACTCTGGTTGTTTATGACAATGAGTCATAGCCAAAGACATGGCCAGATATTTCCCCAAATTTCTGTGATATTTCTAGAGAAATCTCCTGCTTTCTACATTTCCGCAGTAGGAGCAGCACAGACAAACTCTTTAGAAATTTTGCAAAATATATGGAAATATCTAGCCATGTATGTGGCTACTACTATAAATCTATAATAAACTTCTTTGCATTTTTTTATTGGTGGATGATGCCATTTTCTTTCCTGTGGAGATGTGTGTATTTTTGAATGGGATACATCTTGTCCCTGAGTATCTCTTTTTTGCAGCTATTCAATTTCCTTTCCCTGCAACCTTATACTGAGACCCTAAAACCTCACCACCACCACCACCACACTAAAACAAATCAGGGGTGTAGTCTTCCTTGGGGTTGTCAACCATAAAGCTCATGCCTTTAGGTGTGTAGCTTTCTGAGGTATATGGAATGAGGTGAGCTTTGGGGTTGATAACCCCAAGGAAGACTGCACCGCTGATTTGTTTTAGGGGTGGTGGGAGGGAACCCTAAAACTACTTGTACCTACTTCTTTTGTTTTAGCATGAGCCCTAAATGTCGCATTAACATAGTTTTTTTGCAAAGCATTTCCTTACTTTTTGAGATACACTAGTATAATTGTTTCCTTATTTGCCTCTGGGACCTGCACTCCCATCCATCTACACTTTTTAAGACAGTGTAATCATATCCTTCCCATCCCACTATAGATGCATACTGTATATGTATGTTCTGGATTTTTAGCAAAACCGCAACCAAATTATTACCAAAGCCTTCTTATCACTCCACCTCATGAACCCAATATTAAACATTTTCAAGTCCCTGCCAAAACGTTATTCTGCACCACTGTAATGTCATTCCTCACCTCAGTTGTGAAAACACAGTTCGGCCATAATTTAAAAAACGACAGCTGTCACATTCATGAGGTAGTGTAAAAAATAACTATGTTAAAAATTTGGTGTCAAAATACTTAAAACGACCAATGGTATGAGGGAGTACACCACAGTTTCAATGGATGCATATTCCTTTGCCATTTTTGCATATTTTAAATCCACATTTTAAAATATTGCCTTTTTATGCCCCCCCCCGAAGAAAGGCAGCAATAATTTTCAAATCCAGCCTAAAAGGTGATTTCACTAAGTGACCAAGAAATCACCTTTCAGGCCAGATTTTCATAACTCTACCACCATGTTTCATGAACTGGGCTCCCAAAAAGGCCATGTTGAAAATCTGGGCTCAAAATATGCAAACCTGGTAAAGTAGTACTTCAAATCTGAAAACCCCATTGATGTACACTGACCTATGCTTATCTTAGTTTCTCATATTTCAGTTGGCGACTCCAGCAGCAAGACGTATCTTTGATTGGAGAGTGGATCTTTGCCCAGAGATTGGTTCAGGAGAGTGAGGGTGTGTGGTGCCTGTGATGTGAAGGATGCTCAGTGGGAGGTTGGGGTGGCACGCTCAGAGTGGCAAAGAACCATTTTCCTTTTTAAAGTTAAAAAGAAAGACATTGAGGGATGGTTTTCCATTATTTTAGATGAGGATGGGGCATGGATGCCACTAGACACCATGGAAACTTTAAAAAATACTGGAATAGTGATCAGAAGGGTGGGAGCACTACTAAATTCCAGAAAAAAAACCCATAAAAAAACAGGGGGATGGCAATCAGAGGGTTGGGGTGCCAACAGAGGAATATGAGGAAACTATGGGGATGACAATTGGAGGGTGGGAGTGCCAATAGACACAAGGGAAACAATAAAACATACCAGGACAGCAATCGGAGGGTAGGGGGCTGCCACAAGACACCAGAGAAGCATTACAAAATTATGGGGAGGACTGAGTATCCATGGGACTGCTTTCCAACCCTGGGGTAGGTAGCAGAGCCACATCACTCTGCAGCAGCCCCCAGTGGAGACTGGGAGCACTGCACAAGCGGTGCAACAGGGAAAAAAACAGAAAAGCAGAAACTGCTCCAGGACTGGCAGATGAAGGCTGCCAGTCTGATGACACCTTTGAAGGCCCCAAAAGGAGCCATATCCACCTCAGCAGTGCCCTGGGGCCAAGAATAGAGTGCACTGGCCAGTCCCCACTGGTGCTTTCCCCCTCAGAGGAGAAGGAGCCGTCCAGTGAAAGGGTTATGCTGGGTTACCCTGGGGAGGGCTGCAATATGAGGTTGGAGGCTTGCGAAGGGTAGCAGAAGGCATGTCAGTGGCCATGGCAGCCTGAAGGAGTGGCGGGTTCTGGAGCATGCGGGGGAGGAAAACAAATAATGCAAAACATATCTATCTATATATATATATATATATATATATACACACACACACACACACACACACATATATACAGTGTATATATATATATATATTTAAAGTTGAACCAGCATAACATTCTGTGGTGATTTGCATATGCAGCCCATGAAGCTTTGCATTGTGTGGGCATGTGTGATTTTGTATTTTCTTGAAACTTGGCTTCCCAGTCAAATGCCCTTTGGGGTAACCCTTGCCTCCATGTCTGCGTACAGAGGTTCTTTGTCTTTTAAATAGTTTTTTATTTTAATGGGATCCCCACAACATAACCCAGACAGACTGTCTTAGGGTAGCTGGTTCAATCCACTGCGGTGTCAAACAGACGAGGCATACTGATGAGTCCTGGTAGGACGAAACACAAGTCTATGTCATCTATTAGTACCCTTTGCAAACTGTGAGAGGCTTTTTGGCACCATGTAATTCTGCTTAAAGTTGAACCAGCATAACATTCTGTTGCTGATTTGCATATGCAGCCCATGATGCTTTGCATTGTATGGGCATGTGTGATTTTGTATATATATATATATATATATATGTATATATATATATATATATATATATATATATATATATATATGGCAATCAGAGGGTTGATGGTACCACAAGACACTAAGGAACAAGAGGAATTCATGACTTGGCAAATTCCCATGTTATACTATGGGAATTTGCAGATTTTACTCTAAGTATATAATTTATATCTGTGGGCTGCATATTATTATTTGTGTTGTTATTATTCTCTCATTAATTATCAAAATATGTGCATTTATATATAAATCTGCTTGTAAATATAAATTTTGATGCAGTTCTTGGTTTTTGGAAGTTCAAATGAGAAAAAAGCGTGCAAAATCCTTTTTTTCTTTTACAGGAATCATTTTCCATATCAAATGAAAAAGGAAACTGTAAAGGATACCTTCAAACAAACAACAACAAAAAAAAAAAGAATTGCAAACAAACTAAGATCAAAATGTTTTGTTTTTTTTTATATGAAGAGATCTTTTTCATTTGAATGAAAAAGGGCTTATGGAAAAAGTGGAAAAAACTAAGTCCAAAATATTTTTCCATATGAAGGGATCCTTTACTGTTTGATTGAAAAAGGTCATATAAGAAAAGAAAAAAAAACAGTAAGGCCCAGATATTCAAACTGTGCCAGGCTGTGGCGCAAGCCCAGGCGCAGCTCAATTTGGCTGTGCAGGGGCGTGGACTGGGTGATATTCAACTGAGCTGCGCCATGGCTCAGCAGCATTGAATCTCACACCCTGGCCACCCACAGTACATATAGTGCAGTGGCACTGTGCCAGAGCCAGTTGCCAGGGTGGAGCATGGGGATGCGCGCTAGCGCAAGTTCCATTGCATAAGGCGCAGCAACTGCGATATTCAAAAGTTGACATGCAAATGTGGCCATAATGTATGCAAGGTGCACATGAGGCCATTTGCATGTCATTATGGCCCCATTTGCATGCAGGTGCATCGATCCCCAATGACTTGCGCGTGGCACCCTGCCAGGCAGCAGCCGTCGGGGACCGACGCCCCCTGCAGTTGTGGCACTGTGCCCCACAGCAATCGTGGGCTGAATCAAAAAAAAACAGAACTCGCTATCCCTGGTGGTCCATTGCACCACTGCCCATCAATTGCGGGCTTCAGTGAATTAAATAACATCCCAATTATCCCTGGTGGTCAAGTGGACCACTGCCTGCCAGATAGTGGGCTTCAGTGAATTAAATAACATTCCTATCATCCCTGGTGGTCCAGTGGACCTCTGCCCACCCGATCGTGGGCTTCAGTGAATTAAATAACATCTCTATAATCCCTGGTGGGCCAGTTGAGCACTGCCTGCCCAATCACGGGCTTCAGTGAATTAAATAACATCCACATAATCCCTGGTGGTCCAGTGGACCGCTGTCCGCCTGATCGGGGGCTGAAGTAGAAGAAAATAAAATCTCTAATAATCCCAGGTGGTCCAGTGGATCTGTCTGCCCAATTGTGGGCTGAAGTAGGATTAGAAGAAACCCATCATCCCTGGTGGTCCAGTGGCCCCCCACCCGCCCACTGATCCCCACTGCCCCCCTTCCCCTGGTCAGTGGCAGACGGCAGCACTCCACCCATCTGCTGCCCCACCACCGGCCAACTGACACCGTCAGTAGGGCTGTGCACCCGTTGGTCCACAGCATGAGCCAATGGGCATGCAACCCATACTGTACTACACATTCAGATGTGAATGGATCCCATTCACATATCTGGCTTGTGTAATAGGGTATGCTGCACGCCCATTGGCTCATGCTGTGACCAATGGGCATACAGCCCCACCGGGACGGTGTCAGTCAGCGGGTGGCGGGCGGGCCGGCAGGTGGGTGTTGCCAACACCGCTGGACCGTGGGAGTGTGGGGATCAGTGGGTGGGTGGGGGGTCCACTGGACCACCAGGGATGATGGGTTTCTTCTAATCTTACTTCAACCCATGATCAGGCAGACAGGTCCACTGGACCACCAGGGATGATAGGGAGTTTATTTTCTTCTACTTCAGTCCAAGATCGGGCGGGCAGCAGTCCACTGGACCACCAAGGATAATAGGAATGTTATTTAATTCACTGAAGCCTGCGATCGGGCACGCAGCGGTCCACTGGACCACCAGGGATATTAGGAATCTTACTTTCTTCCACTTCAGCCCGTGATCGGGTGAACAGCAGTCCACTGGACCACCAGAGATTTTGGGTTCCCTTTTTCTACTGATGCCCACAATAGGACATGGGGGTGCTGCCACCACAAAGGAGCAGCCGGACCTCGGGTGGCCACCCACAGGTGGCAGCTGCCGTGTTGCTTCCTGCAGTACAGCAGCTCACCTGTGGGTGACCAGCCCTTGCTTCTTTTTTTCTTTCGCATAACTTTGTGCTGGCACAGGTAGGGGTTGCACTTGCATGACTCCACACATCCCAGGTTGAATATCGGAATGTGCTGAGTATGCATGGGCTCACCCCCACCGCACCTGCATACATTATTGAAGCACTCTGGCACATCGGGATTTGTGCGACGCACTTTCCCTTTTGAATATCGCATGATGGGCGATCAGTGGGTTGCACATGGCGTAACTGTTGCGCCATGCGCAACCCTTTTGAATATCTGGGCCTAAGTCTAAAATCATTTTCCATGTGAAGAGATTATTTTTCATTTCAATGAAAAATGTTTTATGGAAAAAGTAAAAAAAAAGAAATGAAATCCAAAATATTTTTCCATATAAACAGATCATTTTTCATATGAACAAAAAAAAACATATGAAAAAGTAGAGGTGAGTCACACAAAAAAATTTAACTGTAAAAAAAAAAAACTCGTATATTGCAGGGTCATTTTTCCAACAGATACATGCAGAATCAACTTAACGGAGTCCGAATGAGCAAGTAGATGTCTCGGTCTCTCTGCAGAATGTCATTTTTTTTTGGGGGGGGGGACAGAAACAAAAGGGCAACAAATGAAAAAGGATTTTTTCCTCACAAAAAAGGATTGGCTACATATGAAAAAAAGATTATTTTTTTCATTTCACAAAGCTATTATGACATGCATACTGAACATGCTCAGAACCAAAATATAAAAAATGAATAACTTTGTAATGGATTAATATTTTTTCACCAAAACAGTGAAATGCACATCTGCGGGCCAAGCCCTTTCTCTCCTGAAATTTTCAGACCAAAATTCCAAATGTCTAGGTGCTAGGGGCTGACAAAAAAATAGCAAAAAAAAAAAAAGGAAAAAGAAAGAAAAACCATGAAAAAAATTCACTATTTTCACTATGCAGATGTCAAAATTCACACATCCGACAGTAACGAAACTTGGAACTAGAGCAACGAGACTGCACATGCAAAATTTTGTACAAATCCGTTACACAGTTCCAAAGTTATTAAAGTGCAAAAACTGGGGTTTAACATTAAACTGTGTAGTCAGTCCTAAATATAATGGCATGACCACATACTAAATATATTTATACAACACGTGTGTGTTGATAAATAGCAAGATAAAAGTGATATCTTGACTCAACATACAAAGATACGTGTGACCTGAGTGAGGTGGCAGCAGAATTTAACTCCTACTACACCTCATGTGCCACTGTGCTCCTAAAGTCCCTCCTTTCCTACTCCCCCCTCAAACCACCTCAAATACCATAACCCCTCCCTCATCCTCTCCTTCCTCCTTTTCCTTCTCCTCCAGCACCATGGAAGAAGTGTTATATGCCCTGCTCACTATCAACCCCTCAAAAGGTTCCTACTCAGATGATCTAGACCCCAAACTCCTCTCTCTCTCTCTCTTAACCCCTGCCTTTGCTTCCCCTCTCTCTCATTCTAAACTTCTTCTCAACTGGCACAGTCCCCACCTCATGGAAGCATGCAGAGTTATCTCCTTACATAGAGATGGGGATACCTCTTCCCCTAGCAGCTATCACCCGATCTCTCTCCTCTCCACTCTCACTAAACTCCAAAAAAAACTGGTTCTCAACCAACTCACCACCTACTGTATCTATTTGACTCCTCCTTTTTCACCCTACTCCAATCTGGTTTCAGGAAAAAACACTCCACTACCACCTCACTGCTTAGGCTCACTGACTCCATCCTCACAGGGATGGACAATGGTCTTATCACCTTAGCCATTTTTGTTGACCTTGCCAAGGTGTTTGCCACAGTCTCCCACTACCTTCTCCTGGACTGTCTTATCAGCTGGCCTGTCCATTAGCTGGTTCTGGGCTTTCCTAACTGGAAGAAATCAATCAGTTAGGATCTCTGGAGTTACCTTCCCCCTCACAATCACCACAGGAGTCTCACAGGGCTCTGTGCTTGGCCCCACATTATTCTCAATATTCCTAAATGACCTGACATCAGTCTGCTCCCCTTCCTCCTCCATCCACATGTATGCTGATGATACAGTCTTGTATACTTCTGGTCCATGTCCAGCCAAGGTTGCATCCACCTTACAGCATGTGTTCTACCAAATTCAGCTCGTTTGCAAACCACCATCTCTTCCTAAACACCAAGAAAACAATCTCCATGACCTTTGCCACCAGGCAGAGACTCTCTAGGCTCCCTAGTCTGCCCTCTTTCCACACCTTGGATGGGACTACTTTAGAGGCCACTTCCTCTTTCAGATACCTTGGGGTTTGGCTTGACCAACACCTTAACTTTTCTGGACATATTGATACCATCCTGGAAAAACTGTGCCCCAAGCTTGCACCCTGTTCAAGAACCATAGTTGTATCCTTCCTGCGGCTAGGCATGAACTTGTCCAGAAGCTGATCCTCCCTATTTTTGACTACTGTGATATAGTCTATGGTGCCAGTCCCAAATCCTCCCTGACCTGATTGGACACCCTATTCCACTCTTTCTGTTGCCTGCCCTTGATGCTCCCTCTCACATTCATCATTGCGACCTCTATCATGCCTTGTCCTTCCCCTCCCTCACAGACAACTCTCCCACTGTGAAAAATTCACCTCTAAATACTGGTTGTATGAACTTTCAATCTACCTCTCCTCCTCATTTATCACACCTCCTCCTCTCTCTCGCTCCTTTAGATCTACCGACTCTTGCACATTGGCGATCCCTCGTAGCTCTATCCTTATTGGCTAGTCAGGTTACTCTTATTATCTCCCTAAAATTTGGAATTGCCTGCCTCTTTGGGTTTATCACTCCTCCTCCTTGTCCTACTCCATCAACTCTGCTCTTCACAACTATTTTTCATCCAGCTGTTCCTGCCATGACCCTCCCTAAACCACATCCCCAAAGGTCAAGGAGTCATCGCATCTGGCTTAACTCAACTTAACCTTATCTCTACTCCTAGTCCACCTTTTCCTCCCCCCTATCTTTCCCTTGCCTCCCCTGCCTCCTTGCAGGTTCCCAGCATCCTGAAGGGGTCCCTAGTGCTTGGCTTTCCTTTCCCCCTTCCCTTCTCCATGCCTAACCTTCCCTCCACCTCTTCTTGCCTCGCCAGCTGCCTTAAGTACCTTGAAGGGTGCCCTCGGGCACAGCTCTCCATACCCTCCTCCATCTCTTCTTAATCCCTTCTTCCTCCAGGATGGAGCCCTAGGGAAAGGAATCAGGGAAACCCAGAGGAGGGGGAAGCTTCTCCTAGTGGGGGACTGTATTGTCCGGGGAGTGGGGTTAGGGTCACCTAGCAGGAGAGAGAGCGAGAGGTCAAGTGCCTCCCAGGAAGCACTGCATGGAGGAATGGGAAGCAGGTCCATAGAATCGCTCTGGCAATAGCTAGGGAGGGAGCAGCTGGTTGTCATTGTCTACCTGGGAACCAATGACCTGGCCAGGAGTAGGGTGGAGTTATCCAGAGTCCAGGATGATTTCAGAAAGCTCAGGGGAAATCTGAAACAGAAGCATGCTGTGTCTCATTCTCAGAGGTGCTATCTATCCAGGGCACAGGGGAAGCTAGGGCACTCCACATCCATACCTTCAACTCCTGGTTGAAGGATTGGTGTGGAAGGGAGGGTTTTGGCTTCATAGGGGACTGGGGCTTGACCTGGGCAGATACAAACTTATATAAGGAGGATGGCCTGCATCTCTCTGAGAAGGGGACCTTGGTCCTTTGTAAGAAGTTTAAATGCTTCAGCTGTGAGCATTTAAACTGACCAAAGCCAGGAGGCTTAGGAATCCCCCCCCATGGGAACATGCAGGAACATAAGTTGACTACAGGAACAATGAAAATAGGCAGGGAGGGGCAGGGAGGTGAAGAATGTATAATAAGTAATATAAAGGCAGCAGGAGCACATAGGAATAGGAACCGGGGTTGGGGGAAGATGCAGGATGGGGAGTACAAGAGCAGAGGGAGGGCAGACTGTAAAACATGGAAGGTCATGCTAACAAATGCCCATAGCCTAGGAAATAAGGTTCCAGACCCGAAGGCCTTGTTGGCAGATGCAAACCTTGACATAGCAGCAATAACAGAAACATGGTACTCTGCTATTAATGGCTGGGAAGTCAATGTACCAGGCTATACATTGTTCAGGAGGGACAGGGAGGGTAAAAAGGGTGTGGGAGTGGCCCTGTACATCAGAGATGGTATAAAGGCTACAGAAGTTCGGGGAAGACAGGGGGAGGCTGAGGTAATGTGGGTCTCCCTGGAGCCAGAGAATGGAATGGCAATATGCACAGGGGTGATCTACAGACTTCCGGCACAGAGGGATGAAGTAGACAGAAAACTAGTGGAGAACATACATGGCATAGCAGCTAAGGGTGAAATCCTGCTACTGGGGGATTTCAATATGCCAGACGTGGATTGGGCCACCCAGATGGCTGTTTCATCCAGAAACACAGCCATCCTAGAATCCCTGAAGGGGGCTGGATTCAGGCAGCTGGTGCATGGGCCAACCAGGGACAAGTTAATTCTGGACCTGGTATGGACTAATGGATACAGAGTTAAAGAAATACAGGTGGAAGGGCAGCTGGGACGCAGTGACCACCACATGGTGTGGTTCAGCATGGAGACATGGATTTAATCAAGCCATACAAGTGCAAGAGTATTAGATTTCAGGAGGGCAGATTTTCACTGAAATGGGTAGATGTATACAAGCAGTTCTGGGGAAGGGAGAGATAGTAGAGGGGGTGGAAAAACAATGGGAGAAACTGAAAGGAGCCATTGTGGATATAACAAGTCTATGCATTAGGATAGTGACCAAAGTAAAAAGAAGAAGGAAGCCACTATGGTTCTCCAAAGAGGTGAGGGACAAAGTCAGGGCTAAAAAGCTGAGTTTCGGGAAATATAAGGGGGCCAAAGGGAGGAAGACAGGGATGTGTACCTTGAATGTCTAAGAGAACCAGGGAAGGCTGTAAGGAGGGCGAAGATACAGACAGAAGAGAGCTTAGCACAATCTGTAAACAAAGGGGATAAGGCATTTTATAGATACATTAGTGAAAGAAGAAAAAACAGGGAGATTGTGAGACTCAAAGGGGAGAAGGAAGAGGGGGATCTGGACAAGGCAGAAATACTGAACAAATATTTCTGCTCAGTATTCACTAAGGAGGGGGTGGATCAAGGACCACAGCTGGGTTGCAGAGGCAATGGGTGGGGGGGTGCACCAGTCCATTCACAGTGAAGAGAGTTCTGGAAGAACTCACAAAACTGAAGGTGGATAAGGCCATGGGCCAGAAGGCATCCACCCGAGGATATGAAAGGAGCTGCAAAGGGAACTAGCAGAGCATCTGGCGGCCCTGTTCACAAAGTCACTCAACATGGGTATCATTCCAGAGGACTGGAAAAGGGCACTTGTAGTCCCACTGTTCAAGGTTGGCAATAGGGAGGAGGCGGGGAACTACAGGCCAGTCAGCCTCACCTCAGTGGTGGGAAAGATCATGGAGACACTGCTGAAAGAAAGGATAGTGACACATTTGGAATCCAGGGGTGCGCAGGATATGAGGCAACACGGATTCACAGCAGGAAGGTCGTGTCAAATGAATCTAATCTTTTTTTGATTGGGTGATAAGGGAACTTAATCAGGGAGGGGCAGAAGATGTTGTCTACCTGGATTTCAGCAAAGCCTTTGACACTGTAACATATAGAAGGCTGATTAATAAGATTGGTAGTCTGGGCATGGGAGACAAGGTGGTAAACTGGGTTAGGAACTGGTTAACAGACAGGAGACAGAGGGTTCTGGTAAATGGGGAACAATCTGGGGAGAGGGGGTGACCAGTGGGGTACCACAAGGATCAGTACTAGGATCAGTACTAGGACCAGTCCTATTCAATGTCTTTGTTAGTGACATTGAAGAGGGTCTGGAAGGAAAGGTCTGCCTGTTTGTAGATGACACCAAGATCTGCAACAGGGTGGCTGCTCCAGAGGGGGTACAGAAAATGTAGAGGGACTTGGAGAAGCTTGAAAGATGGTCAGAGATGTGGTAACTGAGGTTCAATGTAAATAAGTGCAAAATAATGCACTTGGGTAGAGGGAACCCTGGAGAGAGCTACAGGATGGGGGGGAGGAGCTAACTATCATCAAGGAGGAAAGAGACCTAGGGGTTATCATCTCTGATGACCTTAATGTATCAAAGCAGTGTACAAAGGCAGCAGGGAGGGCCAGTGATATTCTGGGGGTGCATAGGCAGAGGTATCACTAGCAGGAGGTGGAAGGTGGTGATGCCATTGTATAAAACATTGGTAAGGCCTCACATGGAGTACTGCATGCAGTTCTTGAGACCACACCTGTGCAAGGACATAGATAAGGTAGAGACTATCCAGAGAAGGGCAACAAAGATGGTGCAGGGCTATCACCACAAAACGTATGAGGAGAGACTAAGGGATCTCAATATGTACTCACTGGAGAAGAGGAGAGGAGACAGCGGTGGGGACGTGATTGAAACTTTCAAGTATCTTAAGGGCATAAACAAGGTGCAGATGGAGGAGCTCTTCCAATGTAGAAAAAGCACTAGAACAAGAGGGCACAATATGAAATTGGAGGGGGGGGGTAGATTAAGAAGTAATGTGAGGAAGTTTTTCTACACAGAAAGGGTGGTTGACACATGGAATGGTCTGCCACAGGAGGTGGTGGGGGCAAGCACAATGGAGGGGTTTAAGCATGCTTAAGACAGGCACAAAGGAAGCCTGAAAGGGGAGAAAGTGATGACAAGCCGTTGATCACATAAGGTCAGTGGCCACATACAATGTGTAGGGTCTATGGACAGACTGGATGGGCCTAGCGGTCATTATCTGCTGATGATTTCTATGTTTCTATGTTTCCCTTAGTATTTGTTACCTACCTGCTAGCCCCCCCTTCCACAGTCCCTCTCTTTCCCTCTATCTCTCTCAGCCTTCTCTACCTCTTGCAGGGTTCTCAGCATCCTGGATGGGCTCCACGGTTCTGCTCTCTCCAGGCTTCCCCCCTACCTACATCCTGACTGGGCCTTTGAGCTCGTCTTTCCTGTCCCCTCCTGCGTCCCTCTCTTTCTCCCTCTCACCCATAGCACTTATACCTTCCTGAACAATTCCCTCTCCTCCTGGCTCTTGCCAAATCCCCCAGCCTTGTCTGGTGGCCCCTACCCTTTGCAGAGTTCTAAACATCCTGGTTGGGTTTCTGGGTTTGGATCTCACGCCCCTTGTCCCCCTCCCTTGTTCTTCCTATTGCACTTGATACCTAATTTCCCAACTCCCTCTCCCCATGGCACTTAATAATTCACATATATCACATGAACTTGCTAATTACCCATGCACCTCTATGCTGTTGCCATCTCTGCTGTATTTACCTGCTCTGTTCCGTACCATAGAAATCCCTACTACTGGATTCATTTTAGTATGAGGTACATGCCTGCAATGCTCTCTTGTTCCCCTCCCCAATACTCTAAATTGCCAACTGTATGTTCATTGTAATAGAACTGTTGTCTTATGCACCGTGTATGTATTTCAATTGCCAACTGTGTGTTCACTGAATGTAACTTTTTCCTTATTGCACCTTGTATGTATTTCTGTTCATCCTCTGTACCCCTACCCCCTAGCTCATAACAGGAGACAAGTAACGTGTTGCTCAGTGTGCTTTCCTTGTGAAACATTTAAATAAATAAAAGTTGCTCACTGAGCATGCTCAGAAATATATTTTTGCATGTAAGATCCTTGATATTGTTTGCAGACAATTGCCATGTACTTTAACCTTTGTAGTAATAATTTCCTGTAATGTAAAACACTGAACATGGGGGCACTGTTAACATTTTTCATTTTTGCCATTTCTATCTCAAAACTATCCAAAATGGATTGTATAAACAGAACATTACATGGCCTGACTGAAGATATCATATTTACCTTCACTTGAGGCCAGTTAACATGATATCTTCAGTCAGGCCATGTCATAACCCTTATATATTATGGCCCAGATATTCAAAAGGGTTGCGCCATGCGCAACAGGGTTGCGCCATGCGCAAGTCCAAAATGCGCCATTCTGCGATATTCAGCAGGAGGCAGTTACGCCACTGGCACCAGGTTGCGCAAGAGAGCAATGCAAATGAATGCATGCTCAACAGGAGGGGGAGGATCCATGGCTAACCTGCGAACCCGATATTCAGTCGGTTGCGCAGAGTTGTGCATGCGCAACCCCAGCTGCGCCGCACGCTTGAGCCAAAAAGGCTTAAGTCGAGGGCCACCCACAGGTGAGCTGCTGCATTGCAGGGCGCAACACAGCAGCTGCCACCCTGGCTGGCCCCCAACTCGGCTCCCTGTGCCTCACCCTCCGATCGCTGGCAGTACACGACCCATCATCTACACAGCCCGATCGCTGGCAGAACCCAGAGCAAACCCTCCTTCAGTGCCGACGGGCAGAACTCGGCAACCTTTCAGTGCTGATCGCTGGCAGAATGGGTTCTCTTTCAACTCTCGACTATCTCGAGGAAACCAGTGATCGTGCCGATCGCTGGCAGAATGTCACAGCATGCCCTCCTTCTTCCTCGGCAAGCCTCACTCACCATTAAGGTTTCCACCTCGCCCGCAGCCGGGCGGCGCATTCGCTGCCGCCTCGGCCGCCGGGCCGACCGATCAGCCCGGTGCTGCACGCTATTGCGCAGTTGGCGTTATCCAGCATGAAGCTCATTGGTTGATGACAGTCCAGATTTGTGAATGATCATTCACAAATCTGGACTGTCATACGGTATGGGCTGCACGCCCATTGGCTGTAGCTTGCACCAATGGGCGGCAGCCCTACTGACAGTCGTCGGCGGGCAGCGGGCGGCAGGCGGGTGGATGCTGTCGCCGCTGGCTGCGGGGGAGCGGGTGGAGGGGCTTGGTGGGTGGGGGGACACTAGACACCAGGGAGATGTTTGGGGGTTCTTGCTGTGACATTCTGCCCGCGATCGGGCTTTACGGTCCACTGACCACCAGGGAGTTATTCGTGGTTGGGGAGGGTTACATTCTGCCCGCGACCGGGCACTGGGGGTTATACAGGTTCTGCCCGCGATCGGGCACGTGGGGTTTACATGAGTGTTCTGCCCGCGATCGGGCTGTGGGAGGTGTGGGGGGTATGAACTGTGATGCCCGCTGATCGGGTGCAGTGTACGCCGGTCTCGACGGCTGCTGCCTGGCAGGGTGGCCAGAGCAAGTCCTCGGGATCGGCGCACGACATGCAAAATGCATGCAAATGGGGCTAAAGAGATGCAAATGGCCCCCCTGCCTTTGCATAAATTATGGCCCCATTTGCATGTCACCTTTGAATATCGGAATTGGCGCAGATGGCGAATGGTACTTGCGCCACCGCAAGTTGAATGCTCAACTCTGGCAACTTGGCGGTAGCGTTAAGTTCCACTGCGCCGCGCGCAGTGCTGTGGCTCGGGGCGATATTCAAAGGAGTTGCTCAACAGCTAACTCCTTTGAATATCACCCCGGCCACACCCCTGCGCAACTATTTTGAGCAGCGTAGGGGCTTGCGCCTCAGACTGGCGCAGTTTGAATATCTGGGCCCATGTATCCATATATCATGAATTTGAATGCATGAAACTGGAAAGGGCGTGACATATACTAGTCAAGACACACGTCATTAACATTAATCTACCAAAGTACTAAGTATAAGAAAACTTGAATATGAACAACATATAGTAAATAGAAATGTTAATCAGTTACCTTGGTAGGAACTTACAGTATACTGTAGAGTTTTATGGCTAGCTTATTGGGATCAATCTGTGTAGTGCAGATGGTCCACAACTTTGGGGGTTGGGAGTAGGCACAAAGTGATACAGTCTAAGACAACAGTGTGATTAAGTATTAAAGCATTGTTTTTAGCAATGTGTGATTACTGAAAAGACATTGATTTGACTTACAGACACCTAAAAAAGAAGAGAGCCATGTACTGTATATAACTATGGAAAAAGTTAGACTCAAACATCATTAAGGTACAAAATATAATTCAGCAAGGGGGAAACAGAAGAGTTCTGAATTTGCAATAATGTTTTTGTGAAAAAAAACCAAACAAAGGCACATTTGTTCAGAAATTAAGTACTCTGAAAACACCCTATTAGGGTGAAACGAGATGGATGTAAAACAAAGCAATGAAAATTAGAATATTATGTGATGAACATTGTTTATTCTTTTCACAAAAAAAAGAGATTACGTTCCCCCTCCCTGTTTCCACTGGATTAGTTTGGCTGAAAGGGGGTAATTTCCCAGGATCCAAGAATAAAAGACTGCAGTTACCCAAGGCACCCAGGACACTTTGATTAGCAAAAGTGCCACCTGGTACACTTCATTAGCAATAACAAGTGAACACTGAAAGCTGAACAATCCATTAATGTGATTGGTGCAGCAGTACTTTGCATTGCATAGCAGTAACTCACATATTGTGGTACAGCCCTGTAATGGTAAAGTTCTGGATGGCTGGCATTGAACTTGGCACAATTGGCATTCCAATATCAAAAAAAAAAGGACTGATGTAAAAAGTTAATAATTAGTGACTATCGTTTTTACCCATAGAGAAACATGGTTATAATTTGTTATTATAACCAGCTGGTTATAACGGCAAACATGCAATATTTAAACATACCAGCTACCCTAGTTTTGGTTTCCCTGCCAGCACGCAAGAGCCAGTGGGTCTCCCCACCTCTTCCTACCAGAAGCTCACCGCAGCTCCACAACCACCATTTGCCATTAAGTATACAAAATTTAAAAAAATATATATATATATATATATATATATATATATATATATATATGCAAACTACCACTTTTACTTTCTCCGATAAGTGGATCGCACTAACTTGGCAGACCATGGGTTGAGACAACACAGAATCCTGACCAGTCAGCGTCTGCTTGAACTGTAATCTGTTTCCTACTTTTATATAATTGCTGAGGCAAAAAAGTGCACACCAGAAATTATAAAAAATAAAATACGGGATGATGTTTAAAACTCAATTTTATATACACCCTCATTGTGGGATGCATTTCATAAACCCCTCTGGCTTTGCTCTTTGAGTTTATGTAGCATCTCACAACTCAGGTGCATGTAAAATCTTAGTAAACACACCACCCCATATATTATTTTCTATTTAACATATCTGCAGTCTCCACCCATAGGCCCTATCAATACCCAACAATACAGTATCAGTGGCATTTTTGGAATCCTTTCATCAGTCAAATTTCAATTCACTGTTCTCATTTCTACAGCAAGTATTTTTAGTTAGTTAGTTTTTAGCAAAGACATAGAGTGGAGGCTGTCCAGAGGAGGGCAACCAAAATGGTGCAGGGTCTGCACCAGAAGACATACAAAGAAAGACTAAAGGAGCTTAATATGTATACCCTTGAGGAAAGAAGGGAGAGTGGGGACATGATAGAAACTTTCAAGTACCTCAAAGGAATCAACAAAGTCCAAGAGGGTAAAATCTTTCAGAAAAAGAGATGTGCAAGAACAAGGGGGCACAATTTGAAGATAGAGGAGGGATGGCTCTGAGGTAATGTGAGGAAGTATTTTTTCACGGAGAGGGTTTTGGATGCATGGAACAGCCTCCCTGAGGAGGTCGTGGCATCAAGAACAGTGGGGGAATTTAAGAATGCATGGGATAGACATAAGGCAGTCCTAGTGGAGGGTAGGAGGAAGTAAGCTGTTGGTTAACTAGAATCTGCAGCTTATGGGTTAGGTAGGAAAATGGGCAGACTAGGTGGGCCAAGTGGTCTTTATCTGCTGTCAAATTCTGTGTTTCTATTTTTCAATGTTTGTCCACCAGTCTGTCCAAGCCCTTCAGTTAGTGAAGATGAATATCTGGCCTCCATGCTGTACCCTCAGTTTTGCGGGGTAGATCACACTTAACAGGATATTGAATTCTGAGTTTTCATTTTCTGCCATCAAAGATGTTTTTGCTTTTGAAGAGTGGCACAGACTAAGTCTGGGAACATTAAAATTCAATTGCAAATAACCTTTCTGTCCTTCACTTGCATGACAGCTTTAAACATGGCATCACATTGTAGTAGTGACCCCTGTTTAAGTAACAGCATGCAATGTGTTGATTCTTAAACTCAGCTGATACAAACATATGAAACTGCCAGCAGAAACAGGCCTCACGATCTAGTGAGTCTGCTCGTGTGTGCAGCTAACACCTCATCCTGAACCTGCCCCTCAAGCCCCCCTCTTCCCAGTATCCTTTTCCCTTACCCTGTCCCAACCCCTCTTGAAACTACCCACCATCTTACAGGACACTATCTCATCTGGTAAGGTGTTCCCTTTGTCCACCACTCTTTCTGTGAAAAAATGTCTCCTCATTTCCCTACTGAATCTTCCCCCCTCCAATCTCAGTCCATGCCCTTTCAAGTCCCTCCACCCTTCTCATCTGGAAAATCCCTTCTGTGTTGGTCTTGTTTAAACCCTTCAGATACTTAAAGGTCTCAATCATATCCCTCCTATCACTCCTCTCCTCCAGCAAATACATATTCAACTCTCCCAGCCTGTGCTCGTACGGCTTGCTCTCTAATCCCTAGATCATCTTTGTGGCTCTTCGCTGCATCCCCTTCAACAATCTGAAGTCCATGAGGGACACCAGGTAAGGAAGAAGGTCTGGCTCCCCATACACCACACAGGGGAAATGCCAGACCTCGTCAAACAACTAACACACTGAAACCTGGCCAAGTACACAAGTGCTCACAGTCTGGGAAACAAGATCCCAGACCTGCAGGCAATAATGACAGAAGCTAAATTGGACATACTGTAGTAGCCATTAGTGAGACATGGTTTTCCAGTAACCACACTTGGGAGACTTCATTACCTGGCTATGTACTGTTCAGAAGAGACTGAGTGCAAAAAGGGAAGTGGAGTGGCCCTTTATGTCAATGAAAATATAAAACCTACAGAAATTCAGAATTTTCATAAGGATCCAGAAGAACTGTGGGTCACACTGGAAACAGAAAATGGGACAGCCATACGAACTGGGGTTGTCTACAGGTCTCCAGACCAAGGGGAGGACATAGATACATTACTGTTAGAAGATATACAAAACATAACAGCTAAAGGGGAGGTTCTGGTAATGGGAGACTTCAACATGACAGATACAGATTGGTCAATTCCAGCAGGAACATCTGCCCGAACTAGACACATAGTGGAATCCCTGCAGGGGAAGGGCCACAAATAACTGGTACAACAACCCACAAGAGACAGGGCTATCCTAGATCTAGTACTGACTAACAGGGAAAGAATCACAGATCTTCAGATAGAAGGTCACCTGGGGGCTAGTGACCATCACATGGTATGGTTCAATTTGGCCACTAGAACTAAATCATCCCATTCCAAGGCAAAAATATGGGACTTCAGAGGAGCTGACTTTGATAAGAAAGCCAGTAGAGTTAAGCTAGTCCTGGCAAAAAGGAATACAGGGGAAGGGGTACAGGCAAAGTGGGCAAGCATTAAGGATGCAATACCTGAAGCAACATCACACTGTGTTAGAGAGAAAAGGAAGTGCAAAAGAAGAAGGAAACCACTTTGGTTCTCAAAAACAGTGTCAGAAAAAGTCAGAGCCAAAAAGCTGGCCTTCAGGAAATATAAGGAAATGCAGTGGGTTGAAGATAGGGAGGCATACCAAACTTCCCTAAGGAAAGCAGGGAAGGCAGTAAGGCAGGCAAAGGCCCAAACTGAGGAAACACTAGCACGAACAGTAAAAGAAGGTGACGACTTTCTATAGATACATTAGTAAAAGGAGAAAGTCCAGAGGGGGTATAGATAAGATCAAAGAGGAAAAGGGGGCGTGTGAGGAGGAGGACCATGTAAAAGCATCTATCCTAAATAGATACTTCTGCTCAGTATTTACTAAAGAGAAGGTAGGGCAGGGCCCACAGCTCATCACTATGGACACAGGGGGGAAGGAGGTGTTCACAAAAGAAAGAGTTCTACAAGAGCTCGATAAGCTCAGGTTGGACTTGGTAATGGGACCTGATGGCATACATCCCAGGATACTGCCTCGCTGGGTGTTTGCCTCCCCCACCCGGTCCAACTCTGACTCAGAATCCTAGAGACCAAGGGGTGTGGGGGGAGGAGCCCCCCACATGGGGTGGTTTGAGGGGCACAGCCCCCAATGGATGCATGGAGGTATCCCCGACACTGCAATGCCGACAGTCGGCACTGCGGCTGTCGCTGTTGGGGATGTTTCCATGCCGACTGCCACTGTGGCATGAGTAAACCACACAGGAGAGGTCCCAGAAGACTGGAAAAGGACTCATATGATCCCACTCCACAAGAGTGGTAGCAGGGAACTACAGACCAGTCAGTCTTACCTCAGTAGTGGGCAGGATTATGGAAGCACTCCTTAAGGAAAGGATAGTGCAACACCTGGAATCCATAGGAGCACAGGATCCAAGACAGCATGGGTTTACAACAGGAAGGTCCTGTCAAACTAATCTAATAGATTTCTTTGACTGTGTAACCAGAGTGGTGGACCAAGAGGGAACAGTTGATGTTGCCTACCTTGACTTCAGCACAGCTTTCGATACTGTTCCACAAAGAAGATTGATTAATAAGCTGGATAGGCTCGGGATGGGTCAGAAGTTGGTCAACAGGGTGGCAAACTGGTTGACAGGCAGAAAACAGAGAGTGGTGGTAAATGATATACAGTCAGAAGAGATGCAAGTCACAACTGGGGTACCTCAGGGATCAGTCCTGGGGCCAGTCCTCTTCAATATCTTCATCAGTGACATTGCAGATGGACTGGAGAGTAAGGTTTATCTGTTTGCAGATGACACCAAGATCTGCAACAGAGTAGATGATCCAGATAGGGTGGGCAGAACGAGAAGAGATCTGGATAAACTGGCAAAATGGTCAGAAGAGTGGCAACTGGAGTTTAACGCAAAGAAGTGCAAGATCATGTACATATGGAAGAGAAATATTGAAGCCACCTATAGGCTGGGAGGGGAGTTGCTGGCAGTCACAAGGGAAAAAAGAGACTTGGGTATCATCACAGGTGACCTGAAATCATCCAAGCAGACCACTAAAACAGTAGGTAAGGCTAGAGGGATGTTGGTTGTATTAGCAGGGGTATCACAAGTCATAAGAGGGAGATAATAATCCCTCTTTACAAGACGCTGGTTGGACCCTACCTGGAGTACTGCATGCAGTACTAGATGCCATAACTTCACAAGGACATTAACTAGATTGAGGCAGTCCAGAGAAGGGCAACCAAAATGGTACAGGGACTGCATCAGAAAATATATGAGGACAGATTAACGGAGATCAATATGTATACCCTATTGCAAAGGAGTGAGAGAGGTGATATGATCAAAACATTCAAACACCTTAAGGGCATTAATAAGGTGAAAGAGTCTAACATGTATCAATATAAGAAAAATTACAGGACAAGAGGACACAGCATGAGATTAGAGGGAGACCAATTAAGGGGTAATGTGAGGAAGTTCTTTTTCACAGAAAGGGTGGTGGATGCATGGAACGGCCTACCTCAGGAAGTGGTGGATAGAAATACAGTTCAGGGCTTCTAACAGGCATGGGATAGGCATAAGGGAGCAATATAGATGAGTATGAATAGATAGACCATTGACAGAGCAAAGGCCAATGGCACATTCATAAGGTAGAAAAAGAAATGAGCAGACTGGGTGGGCTTTGCGGTCCTTATCTGCTGTCAGCTTCTATGTTTCTATGTTCTTCTTCAGGTATGGGTGACAGTACTGCATGCAGTACTCTAAGTGGGGCCTGACCAATGACCTATACAGGGGCAGGATAACCTCCCTCCTTCTGGAGGAGATCCCTTTTGCAATACACCCCAGCATTTTGTTGGCTTTTGCTGCCACCTTCCTGCACTGAGCAGAGTTGTTCATATTCCCCATAATGATCATTCCTAAGTTCTTCTCCTCTTCTGTGGAGCACCCCAACTGTACCCCATTCAAGTGACAATTCCTTCCCTGGTTCCTGGCTCCAAAGCACGGAACCTTGCACTTCTTGGCATTGAACCTCCAACTGCCATGTTTCTGCCCACTCCTGCAGCTTAGTCAGGTCATCCTGCAACCCCTTCCACTCCTCTGCATCATCAACTACAGCTCCCATCTTGGTACTGTCTGTGAACAGACTGATCTTGCTCCAGATCCCGTGTGAAATACCCACAATAAAAAATCTCAAACAGCACCGGCCCCAGTTGCAATCCCTGTGGTACCCTACTCATCACCAGTCTTGATGAGATAAGGTTCCTCCACCACCAGCACCCTTTGCTGCCTTCCCTTTAGAAAGTTTGTGATCCATTTCGCCATTTTTAGTCCCATCCCCCCATATTCCAGTCCCCCCCAGCCTCCCATATGGCACTAAATCAAAGGCCTTGCTGAAATCTAAATACGGGACATCCACTGCATGGCCCTTGTCCAGTTCCCACATTACCCCGTCGTAGTACTCTACAAGGTTTGTTTGGCAGGATCTTCCTGTTATAATACCATGCTGTTGACCATCCTGGAGACTCTTTTCCTCTAAGAAGCTCACTAGCCTCTCTTTTAGGAGCGTCTCCATGAGCTTTCCCATGATTGATGTGAGGCTTACTGGTCTATAGTGTCCTGGTTCATCCTTTGGACCACTTTTGAGGATGGGCTCCCACATGGGCCATTCTCATGTCCTGTGGCACACATTCCATGTCCAGGGACATACTGAATGGGTTGGCCAGTGACACTGCCAGGACCTCTGCCAACTCCCTTAGTACATTAGGGTGAATGCCATCAGGTCCAGGTGCTGTATTCTCCCTTAATGCCCTCAACCCATCTAGAACCCTGCTCTCTGTAATCCCTACATCTGCTGTCTCCTCCCCCCTCTCACATGGGATATCTGCCCCCCTCTCCTCCATGAATATAGAGCAGAAGTATTCATTCAGTGCCTCTGCCTGCTCTACCCCTTTCTCCACCCACCCCCCCACCTTTCTTAATCCTCACCAGCTGATCCTTTCTCCTTCTTTTCACTCTGATGTAGCTGAAGAAGTTTTTTTCTCAACTTCTGATTCCCTGCGCCAGTCTCAGCTTCCTGGATGTCTTGGCCACCCTGACTAGTCTGGTAACCTCCCTGGACTTCTCTGTGTACATATCCTTATCTTCACCCCTCCCCAATTTCCTGGACTTTCAAAATGCTGCACTCTTGTCCCTCACCCCTTCATAACCTCTTGTGTCACACAGCTTGGGTTTCTTTGCCCTTCCCTTCTTGCTCTTCTTACTAGTGCACAACTCTGTAGCCTTTGCCAGGCCTTCCTTTATGATGTCCCATTTCTGGTCTGCATCCATGTGTGGTTGCATATCTGACAGGTGCCTGCCCAAAATTGTCTCCATCTTCTAAAAGTATGCCCCCTGAACTCAATCACACTTGTACCTGTGACTCCTGTTTCCCTTCCCATGTTGAGCATGAACCACACTGATAGTGATCACTCCCAGCTAGTGGTTCCCCCACTTCCAGATTCCTTACAGCTTCCCCATTATCCAGCACAAGGTCCAGAGTCCTTTCTAATTGAGTTGGCCCCTGGACCAGCTGTGTCAGGAAGCTGTCTTGAAATGCTTTTAACAGGACCCATTCCCTTGCTCTTGTGCTGGATGGGGTGCCCCACTCCACCCCCAGTAGATTTAAGTCCCCCACCACCACTGTGCTCCCCTTCCTGCAGACCTTCCTAATTTGTTCAGCTAATTCCCAATCCAGGTCACTCCCCTGAGCTGGTGGCCTGTACACCACCCCATACTCTGTCCTATTCTTTGCATCTTTAAACTGCATCCACAGTGCATTCTGTCCTCCCCTCCTCCCCTTCCTCCCTTATGCACTTTATCCCCTCCCTTTCATAGATCACCACTCCCCCCCCACCATTCTCCTTAGCCCTTTCCTTCCTGAATAACCTGAACCCCAGGATCATCATATCCCAGTCCTGGTACTGGATGGTCCATGTTTCCATGATGGCCGCAATGTCCACCCCCTCCACCACCAAGAGAGCATGTAACTCACCTGTTCTTTTCCTTAGGCTTCTTGCATTCAGTGAGACCACCCTCCAGCCTGTCCCCTTCCTTTCCCTACCACTATTCTTCCCTCCTTTAGCCATCCCTATGCCTCTTCTCCACTACCTTTACCCATAAATAGGGGTGAGAGCTCACTAGGCTCCCCTTTCTGGACCCTTTTCCCATCAGTGGTCCCCTTGCCATCCCCTCCTAGTTTAAATCCACTTTTGTTGAAATATACCCCTCTATTTCATGTTTTAGTACTTCCTTCCCCTTCCTGCTCAAATGTAATCTTTCCCATGCTCATAGGTCACTATTGCCACAGGTCCTGCCCCAGTCTGACACTAATCCATACTTCCGGATACAGCACCAATCCCATACCCACTCATTGAACTCCTCTATCCTTTTTTCCTCACTGTACTCACAAATGGTACCAGGAGTACCTCAGAGAAAGCCACCAACCCCACCCCCACCTCCTCACACTGCTTACCAAATCCTCAAACCTCTCCTTTAGTTCCTCTACCATCTCCCCAGCCAATTCATTTATACACATGTGCATCACTATGTGAGGTTTCTTCCTCCTCCTCTTCCATGCACACTTGAGAAGTGCCTGCCCCACACTGCCCAAGGTAAACCCTGGAATAGTCTCAACCCAGATATGACTGTGCTTTTCTCCCCTTCCGCCCCATCTGGCTGCTTTCAGTATAGAATCCACCAGCACTAGTACTCCCATCTTCTTGTCCCATACCCCTCCTCCTGTTTTCACTGCCCACATTTCCTGACTGCACACTGCCCTGCTCCTTATTACCTCTACCCATACTATTTGCAACTCATACATCTTCCCCCGTTTCTGCCTCTCCCTCTACCTTGTGCTTCTCCTCCCTTCTTTCTTTCCCAGCCTGACTCCTGACCCTTTACTACCCTTCTCCTCCCCCCCACCAATCTCTGACACCTCCCCTACCACCTCCGATGCCAACACTGCAACCCTATTACTTGCTACCCCCACAGTGGTGCCAATCTCCTCCTTCCCTCTACCCTTAGCCTTCCCTCCTCTTACTGCCCATCTGCTCTCCTTACCGCATTCCCCCTCCCTACATCCTCACGGGGATTCAGCCCTGCTGTTCCTGCTCTGCTTCTCCCAGCTACTCCTCTCCAGCGTCCCTACATCCCCAGACCTCCCTGTATCTTCTCCAGCTCCCTCGAGAGCCCCTGTACCTCTTCTTATAATCTGCTCAGCTTGTAACAAATTGGACAACCCCAAGTTTCCATTGTATATTCATCCAAAGAGCCACCCCACAACCATTGCACTCCACTATCGTCCCTGTGCCTGCCACCCTCACTCCATGGTGCCCCATTCCATCCATTATTCCAATGTCTCCAGCCACCCTTATTTGTGCCCCTCCACCCCCAGTGTGATCCCCCCATAATGCCCCATTTTTCTTCCCTCCATTATTCACACTTAACTTAAATGTAACCTCAATTTCTTATCACACAGCCTGTACAGCAATAGCTGGATACCATATGTGACCCTACTATCTTGCTTCTAAGCCCGTATTTACCCTATTGATCCCTCCCTGCTTGCTAGCTCAGTAACCCTAGTTAACACATTTATACATGACCTTGTCAGTTTGAACTTTAAACTTTACATATGCAGTTACCCCTCCTTAACCCAGACTTGTCAGTTTGACTTTCAAACTTGCAACTTTAAAACATTTAAACTTTAAAATCCAACTAGTAAAAGTATGAGTGTCTCAACTTTTCACTACCTGACTATTAGCTTTAAGAGTTAGCTCCTACAGAAGTTTGCAGCTTACCAAGCTCCTCCCTCGCAGCCTTCAAGCCCAACTCACAGTGACTTTGCAGTAGTTAAGAAGGACTGGTGGAGGGAGTGAGTGGGGGGGAGGCTTTTTTACTATCTATCCAGCCACAGTACCCAGACAAGCCAGCAACTGTTAAAGAAAGCTTTAATCTAAATTTAAAACACCATCAGCAAAACTTACAAAAATTAAAACTCAGAGATAAACTCTCAAAGACAAATTCACCTCATATTCAAACTCCACTCTTAGCCCTCCCCACAGTAAGTAGAATGAACAGACAATGCCTCATTGAACATTTAAAGAGAGATTAAAACTACAGTTCAAACAAACTTGATTGGCTGCACTGTTATAAGGCAAGCTAGGAACTACAAAATACAAAGGCATTGTGGGGGCGTGTGTGATTTTGTATTTTCTTGAAGCTTGGCTTCCCAGCCAAATGCCTTTTGGGGTAACCCTTGCCTCAGTGTTTGCGCACAGAGGTTCTTTGTCTTTTAAGCTAGGAACTGTCCATGGACAAGCCAACAACTGTGTTTTTAAATCCATCCAGCCATAGTCCCCAGACAAGCCAGCAGCGGTTAAGCTAAATTTTAATCTAAATTAAAAACAACGCCAGCAAAACTTACCAAAAAAAAAACACAACTCAGAGATAAATAAACTCTCAGAGACAAACTTACCTCATATTCAAATTCCACTCTTAGCCCTCTCCACAGCAAGTAGAATAAACAGACAATGTCTCAGTGAACATTTAAAGAGAAATTCAAACTACAATCCAAACAAACTTGACTGGCTGCTCTGTTACTGGATAAAAAAAACCTACCCCAGCCCTAGACAAGCCAGCAACTGTCTCCAGACAAGCCAGCTATTATTTCTTCAATCCATTCAGCCACAGTCTCCAGGTAAGCCAGCAACTGTTAAAGATAGCTTTAATCTAAGTAAAAAAACAGCAAAACTTACAAAACAAGCATTTGTCAATGATGAATGTTGCTTGCTTATATGTGCTGCTTAGGTATTTGGAAGTGAAAGTACCATGCCTAAGAACGAAGAACTAAGAACCCTCCCCAAGACATCCATTGTATTATTACAGCAATCATAGCAGCATAGCTCAGTACTTAGCTCAGTTAGAGAAATAAACAGAACAACTAAATCTGTATTATAGCAATTCTAAAAGTATCCAATCATTGCTTTGTGTCCACTTCAGAGACCCTGCTGTAATATAGGACTCCAGAGGACTCTGGGTGGGAGGGTGTGCAACTCTAAAGTCCCGGCAGAGCTCCATTGAGCTTGCTCACTCCCCCTCTCACTCACTCATTCTATTTCTCCTGACGCTGCAGGCTGCCCTTTTATACTGGGCTCATGCTTGCATTGGTCCTTTTTCTGCCCAAAAAGAAATCTGCAGCAGTCCTAACAGAGCTCTGTTAAGCTTGCTCACTCCCTGTCTCTCACTCGGTCATTCTGTTTCTGCTGGAGCTGCAGGCTGCCCTTTTGTACTGGGCTCCTGTCTGCATTGGCACCTTTTTTTGCCCAAAAAGAAATCTGCAGCAGTCCCAACAGAGCTCCGTTGAGCCCACTCACTTTTCCTCTGTCACTCAGTCATTCGGTTTCTCCTGGCACTACAGGCTGTCCTTTCGTACTGGGCTCCTGCTTGTGTTGGTGCCTTTTTCTGCTCACAAGGAAATATGCAGCAGCCCTGACAGAGCTCTGTTGAGCTCGCTCACTCTCCCCCTCTCTCAGTCACTCATTTCATTTCTCCCAGCACTGCAGGCTGCCCTTTTGTACTGGGCTCCAGCCTGCGTTGGCACATTTTTCTGCCCACAAAGAAATCTGCAGCAGTCCCAACAGAGCTCTGCTGAGCTCACTCACTCCCCCTCTCTCACTCACTCATTCCGTTTGTCCTGGCGCTGCAAGCTGCCCTTTTGTACTGGGCTCCTGGCTGCATTGGCACCCTTTTCTGCCCACAAAGAAATCTGCAGCAGTCTCAATAGAGCTCCGTTGAGCTCGCTCACACCCCCTTTCTCACTCACTCATTCTGTTTCTCCCACCGCTGCAGGCTGCCCTTTTGTACTGGGCCCCTGCCTGCATTGATGCCTTTTTCTGCCCACAAAGAAATCTGCAGCAGTCTCGACAGAGCTCCACTGAGGTCGCTCACTCCCCCTCCCTCACTCACTCACTGTTTCTTCCAGCACTGCAGGCTGCCCTTTTGTATCGGACCCCTGCCTGCACTGACACCATTTTTTGCCCACAATGAAATCCACAGCAGTCCCAACAGAGCTCAGTTGAGCTCTCTCACTCCCCCTCTCTCATTCGATTTTAATCTGTCCCAAACACTGATTTCCCAAAGCGATTGCGCTATTCTGTGCTGGAAGCATGAAAACTTATTTTGGCTAGGATGTGAAAAATGACAGCTGCACTGTTCATAAGGAGGTGTGAAGAATTCCAGTGTTGAAAATCTGGCATGAAAATATTACTAATTTGTGAAGTTACAAGGGTGCATGGAAACTGTGCAACTCACACTCACACTCATAACACAGTCATTTTATGGACTTTCATCACAAAATTTTCAACATAGGCATGAATAGTGAGCCTGTGATTTTCTTAATGTGTCCCGAACACTAATTTCCCACAAAGACCATGCAATTCTGCGTCGCAAGTGTAAAAACACATTTTGGCCAGGATGTGAAAATGACAGCTGTACTGTTTATAAGGAGATGCAGAAAAATGTCAATGTTGAAAATCTGGAGTGAAAATATTGCAAATTCGTGAAGTTACAAGCATACGTAGCCACTGCGCAATGCACGCTCATAAAACAGTAATTTTTTTTATTTTTCCCACCAAATTTGCAACATAGGCTTCTTGAGAGCCCACCTCATAAACACTGGCACTGTCGTTTCATTAATCGGTCCCAAAAGGTGATTCCACACAGTGACTGTGAAATCACCTTTCGGGACTGAATAACACCATGACAGTGGCTGAATTCATGAGGAGGGGTCCCAATAACCCCATGTTCAAAATTTGGTGCCAAAATTCCACAAAATGCCTGAGATATGCACCAAAGTTGAAAAAAAAACTATTTATGCCATTATACAGCATACCAGCATTTCCTCAATTTGCGGTTGGCTTTGAAGAGTGCAGACGTGTTCCCGGTCCACTGAAGATTGTCACACTGGGCTCTGGAGGTAAGTATGGGGTGAGGGGGTGTAGGGAGGCAGGGCATGCAGTGGATAGGCACGGGTTGGGGAGGGGGCAGGGAGACTGTGAGGGACCGTTTAATTTTTTAACAGATTTAAAAAAACAAACATTGTGAGATGTTTTTTTCCTTTTCAGGGGCATTTAGCATGCTGGGTTGGGCTTTTAGCATGCCACCTGAGTGTTTTTGGGGGATCTGTAATCAACAGGGGATTGGGCACCCTCTTCAGCACATACTGAAGGGGGGGACACAAGAGCCGAGGGGGATTTGGCACCCCCTTGGCACAGAATGAAAGTGGGGGGGGACTTATGCCAATGAGGAGTGGGCTCCCCCATCGGCAAGGGGAAAGGGGGACTGAAGCCAATGAGGATTGGGTGCCCTGTCGGTAAGCCCTGCAATTAGGGGTCACTCCCTCATTGCAGTGGATGACACTGCAATGACGAGGCAGCCCCTGATTGCAGTGAATAAAATGTTTCAAGGTGGTGGCACGCTGGCTGAACTAGTGTCAGCAGCAGTGTGACACCCCATTGGGGAACACGGGCCAAGCCTCTGAAGGCAGTGGGGGCACTGGCCACAACAGCGCTGCACCTCTACAACCTGCTTTTGCAGCAAGCTGCCACAACATGTTTCTTGCACATGCATACAAGCAACATAAAAAACTAAGATGAATAAACTCTCAGAGACAGACTCAACTCATATTCAAACTCCTCTCTTACCCCTCCCCACAGCAGGTAGAATGAACAGACAATGCCTCAGTGAACATTTAAGGAGAGATTCAAACTACAGTCCAAACAAACTTGACTGGCTGTTCTGTTACTGGGCAAAGAAACCCCTTCCCCAGTCTCAGACAAGCCAGCAACTGTCCCCAGGCAAATCAATAACTGTTTTTTCAATCCATCAAGCCAGAGTCCCCAGACAAGTCAGCAACTGCTAAAGATAGCTTTAATCTAGATAAAAAAAAACAACAGCAAAACTTACAAAAAAATCAGATATAAATTCTCAGAGACAAACTCACCTCATAATCAGATTCCCCTCTTACCCTTTCCAATGGCAAGTAGAATGAATGAACAATGTCTCAGTGAACATTTAAAGAGTGATTCAAACTACAGTCAAAAAACTTGACTGGCTGCTCTGCTTCTGGGCAAAGAAACCCCTTCCCCAGCCCCAGACAAGCCAGCAACTGTTAAAGAAAGCCTTAATTTAAATAATAATAAAAAAAAAACACACCAGCAAAACTTACAAAAAAAAAACACCTCAGGGATAAATAAACTCTCAGAGACAAACTCACCTCATAGTCAAACTCCCCTCTTACTCCTTCCCACAGCAAGTAGAATGAACTGACAATGCCTCAGTGAACATTTAAAGAGAGATTCAAACTACAACATGCCAACATCTATACTGCATCAAAGTGTAGTGTAGGGCTGGAAGGAAAGGTCTGCCTGTTGTTGGATGACACCAAGTTCTGCAACAGGGTGTATACTCCAAAAGGGATAGACAAAATGAGAAGGGACCTGAGGAAGCTTGAACAATGATCTGAGGTGTGGAAGCTTGGATTCAATGCAAAGAAGTGCCAAATAATGCACCTGGGAAGAGGGAACCTGGGGGAAACATACAGCATGGGGGGAGACTGACAATCACCAAGGAAGAAAGGGGCCAGGGGTTATCATTTCAAATGACCTAAAGGTGTCAGATCAGAACACAAAGGCTGCGGGAGGGTCAGTGGCATGCTGGGATGCATAGGCAGAGGTATCACTAGCAGAAGGCAGGAGGGGGTGATGCTATTGTGTAAAATACTAGTGAGGCCTCACCTAGAGTACTGTGTGTAGTTCTAGAGGTCGCACCTTTGCAAGGACATTGACAGAGTGGAAGTAGTTCAGAGAAGAGTGACCAAGATGGTACAGGGTTTGCGGCACAAAACATATGAGGACAGATTAAATTACCTCAATATGTACTTGCTGGAGGAAAGCAGGGGGTGGGGAGACATGGACTGAAACATTCAAAGGCATAAACAAGGTGCAGGGGGACATCATCCAATGTAAATGGAGCACAAGAACAAGTGGGCATGATATGAAAGTGGGGGGGCAGGTTAAGAGGAAATATGAGAACATTTTTCTTCACAGAGAGGATGGTAGACACATGGAATAGCCTCTTACAAAAGGTGGTGGGAGCAAGCACAGTGGAGGATTTTAAAAATGCCTGGGATAGGCAAAAGGGAACCTTGAGGTGAGAATAAGTGATGAAAAGTCATTGACCAACAAGGTCAGAGGCTGCAAACAAGTACACATGGGCAGACTGGATGGGCCTAGTGGTCCTTATCTGCTGACAAGTTCTATGTTTCAGTGTTTAATTTAAGTGCTTCCCCCAAACAAAGCAAAATTGTATTAGATGGAGACAATGACTCAAAATTCCTGTGAGTCTGATCACACTGACACTTTCTTCTTACAGTAAACTGTTCAAGTGTTCAAGGTAAGATGATAGCAACTGATTTTATTTAACGAGGCCAGCTGATACAGCTAATGTCTTACACACATTTACTACCTCTATGACCTCCATGCTGTGGGTCTCCACCTGCTGCTAGGCCACTTGGAGCTACTGGAAAAGTAACATTTTGAACTTATCAGTTCTATGACTTTTTGTTTCATTTTATTTTATTATTTATTTTTTGTTTGGTTGGGGTGGGTATTTTTTCTCTACTATTATTCGTTTTGGAGATTTCCTTTTTGGAGTCAGACACCTGTGTTTTGTGCTTTTTGACTGTTGGTCAGCCTGTGGACTGTGTAGGTTTCCCTCCTGGTCATGTACTATTTATCCTCTGCTCTCCATGCCCTTCACCATTTCCCCATTTGATGTTTTCTACTTCCAGCACTGCTAAGTGCTAAATAATATCAATACAAAGGAGGGGTGAGGTGAGAATGCTGCGGACATCAGAGGGAGCAAATGAGGGTCTCTCGATTGGGGTAGTTAGGTCTAGAAGACGCCCTAGGAAGAAATGGAGCCTGGAATGTGGTCTTCCATGTCTAGTCCCCTTACCCAAGGGCACCACTTCTTTTGGTGGGCAAGTAATGGGGGCAGCCCTCAAAACCCGTTCAACTTGAGTGGTGTTATGCAATGCCAGTTCTGTTAAGAACAAGACTATTATTGCAGATCTCGTTGGAACCGAGACCTGGCTGGATGAAAATGCTGGCCCCATGTTGGAAGTGGCAATTCTGGTTGGGTACTTGTGATACGGCGCCAAGATTGGACCCATGGGGTTATGGGTCTGTTTCAAGACAGAGTTAGCCTCACAAGTGTACCAGTAGAGGAGGATGAATCTTTCAGTGTACTGTGGTAGCAGAGTGGGTTGTAGATAGCTCGGCTCATCATCCACCCGGGATGTGTTATCTTACAGGAAGTAGCGGATTTCGTCATTGACATGGCATTGGAGTCACCCAGACTGATGGTTCTGGTTGACTTCAATGCCTGGGTCGATGATGAACTCTCACCATTTGGACAGCACTTCCTCCAGTTGATGACATCTCTTGGTCTTACACAGATTGTTACCTCTGCTACCCATAATCACAATCACTATCTGGATTTGGTTTTCCACCTGGGGATTTAGGCCTCCGATTTGGGGGTGAAACCTGTTGGTTGGTCCGATCACGACACTATGAGGTTCAACTTTTGTGCCCCCCTCCGTAGGCCTGCCCCTGTGGAGATGGTCAGTTACCGTCCTTTACAGGATGTGAGCCCTGAAGGCCCAGTGGTGATGATTGACCTCTTGGACTTTCCTGTGGCCAGCTCGAGTCCAGAGACCCTAGTCTTGGCCTATAATAAGGCCATCTCCACAGCCCTGGACTTGATTGCTCCTGTCCGTGTTCGTCCTCTCCCACTTTGTCCTTGGGCCTCTTGGTTTGATGGGTCCTTGAGGGAGTTGTGGCAACTAGGACAAAGGTTAGAGCAGTGCTGGTGGAAATCCACCTTAGAGGTCGACCGCCTTAGATTGGTAAAGCAATATCAGGTCTACCAATCAGTGATCACCTGTAAGAAGGCAGAATTCCTGTCCAGGAAGAATACTCAGAATTGACCAGCTCAGCTCTTCCGAACTGTGGACAGGCTGTGCAACCCAGCCTGTCTGCAGCTCTAAAGAGCTTTTTCGCAAATGGAATGCAATAAGCTTGCTTGATTCTTTGCGAATAAGGTGTCCGACTTCAGGTTGGAAATCCTCCTGACTTGCTCTGTGGGGGATGCTGTTGGTCGGTGCTTGGTCACTACACCTTGTATTTCCTGGAGTACCTTTGACCTGCTGGAGTTCGTTCGATGTCATGCGGATTGTCCAGGGTTTGTGCCCTACATGCTGTAGTTTGGATCTGAACACTGATTATGGGTTGTTGTGATATTATCGGCCCAGTCCTGGTTCAGATAGTCTGGTGCTCCTTGGATTCGGGTGAGTTTCCAAGCTCCCTGAAGGAGGTGGTGGCAACACCCCTCCTGAAGAAAGCTTCTCTGGACTCGGACGCTCTGGCCAACTACAGACCAATCTTGAACCTTCCCTTTATAGGGAAGGTTATTGAGAAAGTAGTGGTGGTACAGCTGGAGAACCACTTGACCATCCATAACATCTACAAACCTCTCCAGTCCGGTTTTCGAAAGAGGCATAGTACCGAGACTGCACTGGTTCAGGTGCTCAATGATCTCCTGATGGTGAGAGATCAGAGAAGCCATTCTATTCTGGTCCTCCTTGATCTCTCTTCAGCCTTTGACACTGTGGATCATGGGGTGCTGCTTGAGTGCCTGAGGTTCATCTGTGGCCTGACATGTACGGTCCTCAGGTGGTTTACATCTTTCCTCACAGGCAGAACTCAGAGAGTTGTGTCTGAAATTCTTTCTTCAGACCCACTCTCTCTGTCATGTGGTGTTCCTCAGGGATCAGTGCTGTCCTCCATGTTGTTTGCAGTGTACATGCTGCCCCTCGGAGACATTGTAAGATGGTATGGGTTGAAGTTTCACTGCTATGCTAATGATACCCAGCTCTACCTGTCTTTCACACCTGACTAGGATAGTGCTCTCTTGATATTTAACAACTGCCTCACTGAAATCAAGGACTGGATGAATTTGAACTGGTTAAAATTGAATGCAGAAAAGACTGAGGTGATGGTTGTGGATCTGGGTCACCGGATAGAGGGGTTGAGGGCTGGTAATCCCTCTGGACTTTATCTGGGGGGCTTCCAGATTCTTACCTCTGAATGGGTGAGAGATCTGGGGGTGGTGCTTGATGACAGGCTGGCCCTACGATCTCAGGTGTCAGCAGTCATCAAGTCTGCCTTTTACCATCTCAGGAACATCACCAGGATCAAGCACTTTGTTCCATCTGGGGATCTGCCTATGTTAGTCCACGCCTTTGTGACCTTGGGCCTTGACTACTGCAACTCCCTATACTTAGGGCTTCCTGGGGTTGATATCTGCCACCTGCAGCTAATGCAGAATGTTGCAGCATGATTGTTGATGGGGCTTTCCCACTCTTGGCATATTACTCCGGTAATGCGCAATCTGCACTGGCTGCCGATTCGGTGGCAGATTACCTTCAAAGTTGGTTTACTGACTTATAAAGCCCTACATATACTTGGCCCCAATTACTTGAAAGAGCTTCTTGTTCCCTACTGCCCTGTGCGACAGCTCCATTCAGCTGATGAGGGGTTGCTGGAGATTCCGAGGGTGTCTTTGAAATCTTCCGGGGCTCGGTCATCTTTGTTTATGGTCCCTACCCTCTGGAATTCTCTACCCCATCAGCTGCATGAATGCATGACTCTGGGGGGGATTTAAACAGGCGTTTAAAACTTTTTTGTGTCATCAGGTCTTCAGTGATGCATAATTGAATGGATTTGTTATTTTATTTATTACTGTATTTGCTGTCTGTGCTATTGTGGTTTTAATCTTTGTACAGTGCCTTGATATCTTGAAAGGCACTTCAAAAATAAAGTTTATTATTATTATTATTATTGCATCTTCTGCATAGTTGATTGCAATAAGGATAGGGTTACCTACCATGCATTATAATTTGAGGCCTCATGTGGAATATCTACACCTTTTGGCTGAGATCTGGGTTAGAATAAATCCTGCGAGTCCTTGGCAGTGTTTATAGGCTTTTCTACTGTTTGAAATGCTTAAAAGGTGAACACATACTGCACAACCAGTTTGGGGGGAAATTGTTTTACCTGGAAAGCAGAAGCTTGTTTCCAGGTGTGACCTGGGAGCACAAGAAAGTTAAGTGACTTGCTCAGAGTCACACAGTATGCAAGTGGGAGCTGTGGGATTCAAACCCAGGTCTCCAGATTTATAGCTCAGTGCCCTTAACCACTGTGCTATATTGCCTCCTGGTCCTGTGAAGTCTGAACAAAATCAAGATGATGAAAATACAATTTTAGCACCTAGTTCCCTTCTGTAAGTAGGAGCTGCAGAAAATGTGAAAGGATGTTTCCTCTTGTTAACGACAGATGGGTCAGTTATAGGTCAATATGAGGGTTTTAGAACAGATCCATGTATAGCTTCCACTGCAGTTATGATCTCTCCAGTTGTCTTTCTGTTGCTGTTGGTATTTCTCTTTAAAAGCTTTCTTTTGCTGCACTGCAAATTCTGATACCAGTTGTTTCATGCTTACTGGTGGAATTTCATATAGAATTGCTTTTCTCCTGAGGGCCGCCCCTAATTCTGTACTGCAAGTAGTCCTGTGTTTATTTTCATGATGCAGGACTCTGACTGCATTTTGGCCCTGGAATGTCAATAAATATGACTGCAGTCCTGCAATTTTGGATCAATATGTGTAGTCAATCTCAAGAAGGCTTATGCCTTCCTGAGACCTTATTTATTTTATTTATCAAGTCTAGGATTACAAATACTTTTGAGCCATGGCTCTTTTACAAAGGTTCCATGTCAGAGAAATACAAATTATGGGGAACATCAAGACAGGCATTACAACAATGTAGACATTGCAAACAGAGTACAGATTAATACATTTTAAGAGTAGCATTGTAACAAGGCAGCCAGCGGCATTTGTCAGAGAAAACAGACAACAGATAAGAAGTGCCAGAGTCATAGGGAGAGGGAAGAAGGTGGAGGGGGGAGAAGGAACGTAGGAAAGGTGGCGAGAGGGTGAAAAGTGGCACTGGGTATACCAAGATGTGAGGGTAGAATCCAGTGGGGGGACAACTAGAGCAGAAAGGGAAGTGGAGAAACAAGGTTAAGTTGGGCAGTCACAGGAGCTGTTGGTAGTGAGATAGTCCCGGAGCCTAGTTTTAAACATACCAATAGCTGGGGCAGAGGAGATGGTTGGGCTGAGTCCATTGAACCAGAGTGGTGCTCGATAAGCAAAAGAGCGTTGTCCCTGTGAAGTGTGACAGTAGGGGAATTTCAGTAGCTGTAGCGTGGATCTCCTAAGGCATCATTTGTTAATTCGGTATTGTAACATAGTTGAGACTCCAGAAGGTGCAAGGCCAAGGTAGATTTTTTTGACCATGGAGCAGGTGAGAAACTTTATGTGGTTTGATAGTTGTAGCCAGCCAGTCTGAGTGTACAGGTCACATGTGTGGGTGAGACGGTGAGCACCAGTGATGAGCCGACATGCTTTATTTAAGGCAGTTGAGAGGCGTCTAAGGGTTGTGGTTGTGGCCGAGCCATAAATGATGAGACCATAGTCTATTACAGAAATCACAGAGCTCAGGACTGCAACCTTCAAGGCTCCTGGTGTGAGGTGTGGTCTGTGTTTGTAGAGGAGACCAAGCCGGGTATTAGCAGCTCTAGCTACATTATCTACATGAAGTCCATAGGAGAGATTAGGGTCAAGCTGAATCCCTAAGTATTTGAAGGACACCACCTAATCTAGAGTGTTCCTCTGGGTGGTGGAGATAGCCAAGTGGTGTAGCTTGTGTGGGTTATGAGAGCTGCAGAAGAGCATAGATTTGGTTTTCTTATCATTGAGGACCAGTTTATGATTAAGAAACCATGTCTCTACAGAACTGAAACCAAGTTGAAGGTTGTGTTGAAGAGTTGCAGGATATTTGTGAGTGGAGAATACAACAGCATCATCAGCATATAGTATGATCTTCTCAGAGCAGTGGTTAGGAGGAGTTTAAAAAGGTACAAAAGGAGGGGTCCCAGTATGGATCCCTGTGGGACACCCGAGCGAACAGGCAGGGTGTTAGAAAGAGCGTCTGCAATTTTTACTCTCTGTGACCGGTTTTCTAAGTAGCTTTTAAACCAGAGAGAAGATTCAGGTGATAGCCCAGCATTCAGTAGTTGGTGTATTAGTAGTCCATGGTGTACTGTATCGAAGGCCTTGGAGAGGTTGACGAAAACGGTGCCTGTGAGAAGGCCATTGTCAAGGGATTTGTGCAAAGCTCCAGTGAACTCAAGAAGAGCTGTGGTGGTGCTGTGACCTTTCCAGAAGCCGTGTTGTTGTGGACAAGGTATATTGTATTTACCCATGTGGTCGGTAAGTTGATCAGCCACGATGCGCTCAAGTGCCTTAGAGAGTGGGGGCAGTATGGAGATAGGGCGATAATTTGAGTGAATCATCTTGTCCCCACTTTTATGGATGGGTGTCACAGTGGCTGTTTTCCATAGGTCCAGGAATTTTCCACAGCTGAGAGAGAGAGAGGTTTAGGATTTTTGTTAATGGATGAATTACCTCATCGAGGGTGAGCGACAGAAGCTTAAGGTCCAGGGTGTCGCTACTAGATCTAGATTTAGAGATAGCTGCAGTAATATAGAGGTGAGCTTCATTCAGCCTTACCTTCCTGAAGTAGAAGAGGGGATGGTTAGACTGAGGGGCTGAGGTATTTGGGGAGTAGGCCCTGTTTTCAAAAAAGTCATGGGGTAGAACAGCACTAAGGTCTGAAAAAGTCGTGTTAAAGATGTTTGCGATCACCTTGGGGTCAAGGGTTGAGGATCCATCAACCATTAACATGGCTGGAGAGGTTTTTGGCTGCTTCCCTGTGACTTCCTTGATATTGTCCCAGAAAGCACGACCATTTCCCCATCTATTGGTGAGAGCGTCTTTGTAATAGGTGGATTTCATTAGCCGTATGGCTTTTGTGCAGGCATTTTGTGCTTGTTTGTAATTTTGGATGTCCAGTTGTTTGCTAGTGGCCCTGGCAACTGCCCGCAGGTGATCCCTTAGTTTCAGCTGTGAGAGAAGAGCCACGGTGACCCATGGGTTAGAGAAAGATTTTGTTTTGCACCTTTTAGCAGGGACAAAGAGATCGCAGGCTTTGTTGAAAATTGAGATGAAGTGATCAAGGGTCAAGTTAACATCTGTTGGTTCATAGATGGGTAGCCAGTCTTGTAGAAGCAGGTGTTGTTTGAGATGTGGAAGTTTTCCATGAGGAAGGACTCTTCTAGTGATAATTTTGGGAGGGGGCTTAAGGAATTTGTTAGACCATGCACACAAGACTGGGGAGTGGTCACTGAGTAAGTCTGGGAGAATGGTCATATGAGAAATCCTTGTGGGGTGAGTGGTGAGGACCCAATCCAAGAGGGTACTGGTGCCAGTCTTGTAGTTAATCTTAGTAGGGGAGTTCACCATTTGCGTGAGGTTAGCAGCTGAGATGGAGTCTTTATAGGCACTGGCACTCGATGCTAACCAGTTTATGTTGAAATCCTCTATTAGAATAAGTTCAGCTTCGGAAGGATGAGAGTTGATAAACTTTAGGACATCGTTGAATCCATGTTTAAGGTCCTTGGGCAGGATGTATACGGAGACAATAGTTAGGGCTTTATGGTTGGGACCTAGGACGATTTTTAGTGGCAGAATCTGGGCTGAGGTAGAAAGTGATGGAGTTGCTACAGGGTGCCAAGACAGGGAGTATTTGATATAAATTGCGCAACCACTGCCTTTTTTGGATATCCAGTCCAGCCTGTGGACATTGCAGCCCTGTATTGTTACTGCTGAGTCAGGAACTTTAGGTGTCAGCCAAGTTTCCACCACTGCAAGGATGTCAGGGTTGTGTTGGCATATGAAGGCTTGGAGTGCATCCAGCTTTGGTAGTAGGCTGCAGATATTAATGGTTGCAAGGATAAGAGCACCTGGAGTTTGTGTGTGGCCTGAGCTTCTAGGGCCAGAATTGGGATGGACGCTGCCTGAGATGAGAAGGAGGAGGAGTAGGAGTTTTAAGGAGCAGAGTCACAGCTCTTTGAGAGATAGTTTTGATTGTTGTTTCCTGGAGTAGAAGTTGCAAGGTTCCAGGCGGTGTCCTATATGGACTGCTAGGTGGTACAGTGTAGAGAGGTGGCCACACTTGTTGAGAGTAGTGGTCGGGTTAAGTAACCAGGAATATCCAATTGGTGTGCCAAGCACAAGACTCGAGTGAAAGTGGAGAGTTCCCTTGGAGTAGCAGGAAACCAGAGTAGAGGGTGGCAGGGTGGATGGGGTGGGGTGGCTAGGACCAGGAAGAGAGAAGAGGGGGGCAGGGCAAGGAGGAGGAGGAGAGGTGAGAGAAAGGCAGAGAGAGCCCACATGGCTTATTTACTAGATAAAGAGTTATAGATATAGCCCTCTAGTGGTGAGAGGATATAATCTGCTAATGGAAAAGTCAACAGTTAAAAAAAAAAAAGCTCTAAATTCACTTCTAATGACAACTCAGAACTTAAAATGACTGTAAGGATTAAACAAATTATTAAACTCTAGCACATAAATTCAACTAGAGACACTGAGGGAGATACAGTAGTTAGAGATGTGTTCAGCAGGAGATAGAGTGGGCCACTTGGAAATCAGCTTCCACTGGTACCAAATCCAAAAGTCAGGGCTAGTACCTTGCAGTACAGAGGATTTCTGAAAAACTGTTTAGGTTCCAGAAATTGAGGGGTCCATGGCCTGGTCAAGGCACGCTGGATCCCTTGCAGTACAGAGGATTTCTGAAAAGCTGTTTAGGTTCTAGAAATTGAGGGGCCGTGGCCTGGTCAAGGCATGCTGGATCCCTGGTACCTTGGGATATCTAATCTTGGCATACACTCATTTCAATAAATTAGTTGATAAGTTTCTTCTTTTTCTGTCTAGCTGATCTAGCTCATCCTGTGCCCAATCAATGTCACCAAACTTGCATGAGAGTACAGGAAGGGAAAGTTTATTTACAGCATGCACTTCACTGTTATCAAAGCAGTTTCTAATACAAGTTTTAGCCACCTGAAGTATTTATTGCTGATTTTTTCCATTTGTCCATGTTGCATTGCTGCTCCTGCAATGTTTGCTAGGAACTGTAGCTGTATACTCCTTCTTGCGCAAGGTATTTTATGTTAGAGTCTTCATTCAGGACTTGACAGATTACAACTGCTCTTTCTGGTGTTTCTCACATGGGCTATAAAGCTGTAAGTCATCTACATAAATACAGTAAAATGAGATACCGATTGATGATCTATTTATTTCTTGGGTTCATGCTATACCCACACCCTAAGTTATTAATGAGGCTGCTCAGTGGGCTTAAAGCAAGAAAAACGGGAGTGGTGACAAGAAATCTCATTGGAATATCCTTTGCTGTATCTTGATGTTTTTTTCCACTGTGGATTTGCTGATGTGTTACCAGGTCACTTTTCCGTGTAAAACTCTTGTCGCACATGGCCCATATAAATGGCTTCTCACCAGTGTAACTTTTCTGATGTGTTACCAGAGTGCTTTTCTGTATAAAAATCTTGTTACATGCGGCACATATATATGGCTTCTCACCAGGATGAATTTTTTGATGTGTTACCAGGTAGCTCTTATGTGTAAAACTGTTGCCACATTTTTCACATTTATATGGCTTCTCACCAGAGTGAATTTGTTGATGTTACCTCATGACTCTTCTGTATAAAACTCTTGTCACATTTGTCACATTTATATGGTTTCTTATGGTTAGTGTCTCCAAATGTTTAGGGATTTCTAATACCGTGGCAAGAATGGACCCCATTCTTTAGCCAGGGCATATTCAAAACTCAAGAAATTAGTACTGTATTAATCTGTGATGTTTGCTGAGAGCGCTCTTCTCAGCACACGCAACGTCCCCAAAATGGCTTCCTTTTGAAGTTCATAAGGTGTCACAAGTATTGGTAGCATATTTAAATGTGCCTGAAAGTTCTTTTTGATTAGTCCCATTGCTCCAAGCACTACTGGAACAATGTGTGTGTCCTTATTCCACACCAGTTTGGTTTCTGACTGCATATCTTGGTATTTCATGATTTTGTGTCTCTCTGTACGCAGCACACTGTAGTCACTAGGGGTGGCTATTTCAATCAGTAAGGCTACCTTTGTTCTCTTTTCTTGTATTACAATATCGGGTTTTCTTGCTTCCACTTTCTTGGCTGTAGGTATTGGGTGATACCATGTGATCATTACTTCTCCATTCTCTGTGATTCTTTGTGGTTCATGTTTCCAGTGTCTCTCTGCTACCTGTATGTTACAGTGTTTGCACAGTTTCCAGTGGATCAATCTTGCTACATTGTTGTGTCTTTCAGTATACACTCCTTCTGCCATGAGTACGTCACATCCAGCCACAAGATGTGCAACTGTTTCTAATTCTGTACTACAAAACCTGCACTTGTCTGTTTCTCCTGTTTTTTCTATGTATTTTGTGACCCATCTTGTACGTAGCCCACTGTCTTGGGCTGCCATTATCAGTTTCTCATCTCGTGACCTGAATTCACCTCTTTCATGGGTTGGGGGCTTGATTGACCTGTGGTTGTTCCAGTAGCTCCCTGTATTTTCCACTATAATTATGGGCTTTCCAGTTGTTTTTTTCTTTTCTGTTGGTCTTCGTCCTTATATTCCTTTTTCTGATTGTTTGCACTTCCTGTTGATGACTGTTTCTTATCTACTTGTGGATTGACATTAAGGTCTGCAAATAGAAAGTGATATATTAGCTTTTGTTTGTTTTTGCATCTGGGGTTCAAGCTGCATCCATAGCCTAGGCTGTTGATTAGGCTACTCAAGGGATTGAGGGAAAGGCAAAACAGAAGTGGTGACAGGGAGTCACCTTGAAATATCCCTCATTGGATGCTTATATTTGGAATGGTGATTTGACCTTTCTCATGATTTAGTTGCATGGTGATTTGCCACTTTCTCATTGTTGTTGTGATGAAGTTTATCAATGTGGGATGTATCTTGCAGATCTGTAAACACTCAGTGATCCAGGAGAGTGGGATGCTGTCGAATGCTTTTTTGTAGTTGATTCATGCTACACTAAGTTTTCAGCATTTTTTGCAGCTCTCCATTACAGCTTTGTTCAACAGGAGATGGTCCTTTGTACCATATGATTTTCTTTCATTGCCTTTTTGTTCTATTGCCAAGAGATTATTGCAATCTGGATGACTGTAGACTCTGTCTGCAACAATTCCAGTGTATAATTTATATCTTGTTGGCAAACAGGTTATTGGGTGATAGTTCTTGGGGAGACTGGCAGGCTCAGATTTAATAAGAAGTGTGGTTTTCCCTGTTATTAGCCAGATGGGTGTCAACTCAGTATGTGCATATAAATAGTTTTTAGAGGTGGCAAAATCCTGGTGTAAAGATGTTAGCACTTTTAGCCAGAAATTGGGTACTGCATCTGGACCTGGGGTTTTCCAGTTGAGGGCCTTCACTTCTGTCTCCTTAGCTGTTACATTGGGCCACTCGATATCCCTGGTAGTGCCGTTTCTTGTGCTGTCTTTTATTTCCTGTTTCCACTTTGCTTCCCTATTATGTTCAACTGGGTCTTCATAAATGCTTCTCCAGAATTCCTCAATTTCTTTCTTTACCGGTGGTGTTTCTATTTTGGTTGTTTTCTTTCCCAGCTCCCTATAGAATTTCTTTGGGTCTTCTCTAAACCATCATTTTGCATTTTTTCTCTCACCAGTGTGCATTTGCTGGTGCACTCTCAGATTACTCTTCCGTGTAAAACTCTTGACACATGTGGTGCTTTCATATAATTTCCCCACTAGTGTGAGTTTGCTGACGTGTTACCAGGTTACCCTTCTGTGTAAAAGTCTTGTCACATGTGGCACATTTGTATTGTTGCTCACCAGAGTGAGTTTGCTGATTCACTCTCAGACTAGTCTTGTGTGTTAAACTTTTGTCACATTCAGCACATTTATTGGGTCTCTAAACAGTGTGAGTACATTAATGTGATACCAGGTTATGCTTCTGTGTAAAACTTTTGTCACATTTATATGGTTTCTCCCCAGTGTGACTTTGCTGATGCATTACCAAATTATGTTTCTGTATAAAACTCTTGTCACATATGGCATATTTATATCATCTCTCACTAGTGTGAATTTTCTGATGCATTCCCAGACCACCCTGGTGTGTAAAACTCTTGTCATATGTGAAACATTTATATGGCTTCTCACCAATGTATATTTGATGATGCCATATGAGCTTACTGTGAACTGCATAATTCTTGTCTCAATCATCACATTTATATGATTTCTATTGTGAATTCTCTGATGATTCACCAATCTACCCTTGAGTGTAAATCATTTGTCACATTCAGCACATTTACATAATCTCTCTCCAGTGTGGATTTGCTGATGTGTAACCAGAAGACTTTTTTGTGTGAAACTCTTGTCACTGTTGGCACAGTTATATGACCTCTCTCCTTTGTGAATCTACCATTGTTCAGAGATGAGGATACAGAATGTGTTCTTATACTGATGACAGAGACATTGTTTCTCTGCTATGTGGAACATTTCATGTATCTTGAGTGATGATTCCTGGCTAAGACTCTCATGGCTCTCAGCTCTCCTGTTGACTAAAAACAAATATGTATTGTATTTTTTACAGTAAGGTAAAACATAGCTTAGTTTTTTTCAGAATCTTTCTGAGGGTAATTTAGTTTCTGCCGATATGTAATATCAGGCATGTCGTTTATTCTAAACATTACATGTTTCCACAAAATTGCAAATTACTGGTGTTTAATATCAGCCACTGCTGACATAAGATAGAGGCTGACTTAAACAGGTATTGCTACTGAGAAGCAGGGAATGTGTTTAGGGACATAACTGACTGCTTCCATCTGTTATTCTTATGTTCCTATGTAACATTTGGATTTCACTGTCCTTTCACTGGAACATCTCAATGTATTTTTTAATTCAGTTATCTTAATAATACACTCAACTTGGGTTTATTGGTTATTTATTTCATGAGGCTATTTGGAAGGAGAAATAGGGGAACAAAAAGATCCACATATAAAAGATAAACTAACTATTAGCTAGGACACCATAACAAGAGATAGAACAGACACAGGACAGAATATTGCAGAGGGGAATTAAGGGCAATGACAAGATTTTCTTAGGACTCATAAGGGACAAAAAAACACAGGTTACTCACCTGTAACAGTAGTTCTATGAGTGGTACATTATATTTATTCACACTTTCTGGAAGTTGCCTGTACCTTTAAATCTTTCTGGAAATGTACTCAAGCTGGCTACTCCCATCCACCCAGGTGGTAACTCCCTCAGCTCTATCCCATAATTCCAGATCTTGCCCACTGAAAAAAGTGTGTGTCCACCAAAGCCTGGGAGGTCAGGTGGGTCCATGTGGATGAACATTATAGTCCACTCCTAGAACTACTGTTACAGGTGAGTAATCTGTGTTTCTAGGGACATGGATATGATGTTCTATCCACACTTTCTGCTAGACTCCTAGCAGTTCTCTGGGAAGAGGGAGGCAAGGCCCTCACTCCCTACTTAGGAAATAAAGATTGGAGAACTGAGGCCACATAACCAGGATCCCGCCATGACTCTAGATCAATGTGGTAACGGGAAATGAAGGTGTGTTCTGATCTCCAGGTAGCAGCCCTGCAGATTTCCTGGATAGGGATGTCCCTGTAAGAAGCTGCTGACACAGCAGTATGGTGGGTGGAATGAGCCCTTAGCCCTCTGGAATGCTTCCTACCCACCAAATTATAGCAGAGATCAATGCAAGATGTGCTCCACCTGTTAATTATCTGCTTGGCTGCAAGTCTGCCAGGAGTGGCTTCAGCATAGGTGACAAACAGCAGATGAATCTCTCCCCAAATGCCAGTCATGTTTTTTATAATAAGCGATCACTTGCTGCAGGTCCAAAGTATGGAGCCTGTGCTCTGCCTCCGAGGTGTTATTGGTGAAGTACACCAGGAAATTAATCTCCTGGTTAAGGTGAAATGCTGATGCAACTTTCAGGAGGAGTTTCAGGTTGGGGTCAAAGACACCTTGTCCTTGTGGAAGTGCAGGTAAGGAGACTCCACCTAAAGTGCCCTGGAGCTCTCCGATCCTTTTGGCTGACATGATAGCCACCAGGAAGGCAGTCTTCCATGACAGGTGAGACATGTCACACCTGTGCATCAGTTCGAATGGCTTGCCCATGAGCTTTGCCAAAACCAGCAACAAGTACCAGGGTGGTGGTGGTTCACACACAGGAGGGGAAATGTGGTCAAGGTCCTTGATGAAGCACCAGACTACCTTCTCCTGTGCCACCGATGCTGACCAGCCCACACCCAGTAAGCAGAGATGGCTGCCAGGTGCACCTTAAGGGTGGTCGACCAAAGGCCCGACTGAGAAAGGGACCAGAGATAATCAAGAATACTAGCCACTGGAGAGGACAAAGGGTCCAACCCTTTGCCCTGACACCAAATGAAGGATTTCTTCCATTTGAAGGCATAGCACTTCCTGATTGACTCCTCCTGAGATGCCTGCATGATGGTGAAGATATCATCGGACAGACCCAAAGCCTGGAACTCTAGCAACTCTAGAACCAGGCTGTCAGGTGCAGGTATCAAAAGTCTAGGTGGGAGTACATTTCCTTAATTGATGGAAGGCAGGTCTGAGCATAGGGGAAAATGCCTGAGGAGCATGCTACTGCTGAAGCTGAGGAGATTGGGGTACCAGAATTGGCATGGCCAGTCTGGAACCACCACGATCATCTATGCCTTATCCCTCCAGGCCTTGAGAAGCACCTTGTGTATCAAGAGAAGTGGAGAAAAGGCATAGAAGAGGCCTGGGGTCCAGAGTCTCAAGAAGGCATCTCCCTACAGCATTCCCTGTTGTGGGGAGTTGGCATAAAACAGCCTTAGCTTTGTGTTCTCTCTGGAGGCGAACAGGTGCACCTGAGGGGTGCCCCACTTGGAGAACAAGCAGTGGACTACCTCTGGAGTGAGGAACTATCATGGGACACCTTGCCCACTCAACTGAGGGCATCTGCCAGCTGACTGGAGCCTCCTGCCTCATGGACAGCTAGAAGATCCATCTTCAGGCTGTGCGCAAGGGTCCAGACACAGAGAACTTTCTTGCACAATGGCAGAGAGTGCATCTCACCCTGTTTATAGAGGTAGCACATGGTTGTGATGTTGTCCATTTGGATTTAGACCACTTGACCCCAAATGTGTGGAGTGAATCCAGTTAGCACCTGCCAAATTTCTCAGAGCTTCAGAAGGTTGATGTGGCATCAGAACTCCATGGGGGTCCAGAGCCCATGGACTCCATGTTTTACCAGGTGGGCACTCTAGCCCATGAAAGAGGCATTGGTTGTCAGGCTGATCCTTGGCTCTGAACAGACAAAAAGCATCCCTTCCTGCAAATGTGCAGGGACCAACCACCACTGGATGACATCCCACATCTGCTGGGTCACAGTGACCAGCTGGTCAAAGTGATCCTTGCACTGAGACCCCTGACTGGCCAGCTCCCTCTGCAGGAAGCACATTCTTCAGTATTATTAAAACAATTTAGCAAACAAAATAATAACACACTATACATAGAATACTTAGGTAAATGGCAGCAATTACAAAAAAAATTAACACTATCATACACTACAGGTCAAGATTTTACTAGATAAATCAGTAACATAAAAAGTACCTTACAGAATATAACCTACAAAAAGCAAAAATATTACAACAACAACAGCAATTTGGTGCCACTGGCTCTTTTGACACCATCTGCCCATATGAAAGCTGCAAAGAAAGAAAAGAAAATAAAGAATTTGAGGTTTTAATGGATGAACATCTTAATGTATATACTGACAACAGAGAAATCCAGAATTGGGTAACTACTGTACTTACACCAGGCAATTATATGGCCCAATTAAATCAAATATAGATCAGGCTGTGAGCTACTTATCCAAAATTGTGGTCCCAGGTATACCACTATTGATAACAGATTTAAATACTAGAGATATACAACAGAAGGAAGTAGAGGAGGTATTAAGTACCTTGAAAACTGGGGTGACCCCTGGCTTAGATGGCCTTCCTAATGAGCTATATAAAATCTTAGGATCAGAATTATTTATTTATTTTTATTTTTATTTATTAAATTCTCTGATTACAAATACCTTTGAGCAGAAACTGCTTGTTTACAAAGGTTCCACGTCAAAGGATGAGGGTAAACATATATACAGAGGTAGTAAAAGAATGCACAGAATTAGGACAAGAATTGGCTGCAGTATATAATTATATTCTTCAAAATTACACTTTACCCTTAGAAATGAATATGGGAGGACTGATTCATATTTATTAAAAAGGGGAAAAACACTTACAGAACTGGAGGCTTATAAGCCTATTAAACACTGACTTCAAAATCTTGGCAAAAATTATAGCCATCAGGTTATTAAAAATAGCACAAGTGATTTCAAAAGCACAATTTAGTACAATACCTGGAAGGAATATAACAGATCACATAATCATATTGAGGGAATTAGTAGAAAGGGGAACACTAAGCAAATTACAGGCTATTTGACCTTGTTAGACCAAAAACAAGCCTTTGCCTCAGTAAATCATGAGTTTCTCTGGCATACGTTGAAACGTACCAAGTACCATACATTACTATTTCTTGGATTAAAAAACTATACCATGCAGCTACTGTACTACCGATAGTAGATGGATGGAGGGGGCTGATGGTCAGGATAGAAAGAGGACTGAGGCAGGGCTGCCCGTTCAGCCCTATCCTGTATGTATTTTTTTCTGGACCCATTGTTAAAATATATCAATGAATCCCAGTGGATATCCCTGATACAAACAATATAAAACACTACACCCCATAAAGTAATCTCATATGCCAATGATATGAGGCTACCTGTTGCAGATGACCAGTCAGTCCAGGAAACTGTACACCAATGCATGGCATTTGGGAATGTATCTGGGTCTCTTTGAACTTTACAAAGTGTGTGGGAAGGCATCATGGGGAGAGTAGTCAGACAGAGGCTATAATTACAAATACAAGGATAAGTAGACATCCAATAAAAATTATATGGACAAATTTTTCAGACAGGCCATTGAATAGTTTGAACTGGGGTCCCAAAATTGAAATTGGGCAAAACGAGGTACATCAATGGAATAAATGGAAAATGGGAAAAAAGAGGATATACAAGATCAAAACTTATCTTATTCCAGTGTTTTTATTCTTAAGTTATATATTTCCACCACTGAAAGTATTAGAAACTAGACTGCTTACATTTTTTTCCAGGCGTTATAGGGCAGTCGCCTCAACCCTATAAAAAGAGATATAACTTCTCTCCCAATTATGAAGGGCAGATTAAATATGGTCCATCCATTATTTTTTTATAACAGCATTTTTTTCATGCCAAAAATAAAGCCTTTACTAATAAATATGGACAAAGGATGGGAACTGTGGGTGTTTCAGTCCTGTAAATATTAGTTCAGACAATGGGAGACAAATAATTTAAAATTAGTTAAAGTCATTTCCTTTGTTCCACAATATCTTAGGGAGACCTTTTTAAGATTTAAGCAATGGAATATATATGATAGTGACACTTCACAGAAAAAAAATCTATATAAAATGCTATTGGATCACATTTGTACTGTCCCCTTAGTCTTCCTTAAGTGTCCAGACTTATATAGAAATTCTCTCATTCAATTATTACAAAACCCCAGGATCCCCCTTCAAATGTGGGACTTACATTGGTTGAGCTGCCACAAAAGAATATCAAGGCTAACCAAAAACATAAACAGATATCAGATAGACAGTGCAGCAGAATAGAATGCATACAACAGGAAGAAACAATTGAACATCAATTGTTTAACTATACTTTTATGCAGGGTTTTTGTACTTTCTTAGTGGACAATTGGAAGGAACTACTGTTTGCTACAGTTACATATATAAACATAATGTATGAAGTTTTTTTTTCAAGAGAATGGAAAAAGTGGACTATAGATACTCTGAATGTAATCTTTACAGTACTAAAATGGCATATTTGGACTGCACGTTGTATTTTTACTTTACAACAAAAACATCAGTCTCATCAAGAACTTTTAAAGAAAACTGAGTTTGATTTAAAACACATGTATTAAACTAGCGACCATCGAACAGTATGGTTCACGATAAACACAGCAGTAGAGTCAAGCCACACAAAGGCAAAGGTCCTGGACTTTAGAAGGGCTGACTTTGCCAACATGGGTGAGTGCCTAAGGAATGCACTAACAAATGGGCAGGAAGGAGAGGTGGAAGAACAATGAGGAATAATCAAAACTGCTATCACTAAAGCAACAAGCCTTTATGTGAAGCAAATAAACAAAACAAAATGATGTAAAAAAACACTATGGTTCTCTAAGGTGGTGGCAGCAAAGGTTATGGAGAAAAAGATTGCATTCAGGAAACAAGAAATCACAGAAGGAGCAGGACAGAGAACTGTATCTGTTAAAGCAGAAGGAAGCAGGGAAGGCAGTCAGAACAGCAAAGGCCCAAACTGAGGAAAGGATCACCAAGTCAGTTAAGAAGGGGGATAAAACCTTTTATAGGTACATCAGAAAGCGAGAACTGTTGAGTACCTAGAGGCCAGAGGGGCACAGGACCCATGGCAGCATGGATTCACAGCAGGTAGGTCATGTCAGATGAATCTAATACATTTCTTTGACTGGATGACCAAAGTAGTAGATCAGGGAGGGGCTGTGGACATGGCCTACCGAGACTTTAGCAAGGCATTTGACAGAGTCCCACACAAAATATTATTATACAAGTTAGCCTGTCATGGCTGTCATGGTACAGTCAGACCTGGACATTGTGGCCATCACTGAAACCTGGTGTAATGATAACCATGACTGGGAGATGGCCATACCTGGCTACAACATATTCAGAAGAGACAGAGCAGGCAGGAAGGGAGGAGGAGTGGCACTGTATGTGAAAAATGACATAAGGGCCACACAGATCCAGGAGGAACAAAATTGGGGAGAGATACTGTGGGTTAAGGTGGAAAGGAAAATGGGGCCAGCCATCCACACAGAAACATAGAAACATAGAAACATAGAAACATAGAAACATAGAATTTGACAGCAGATAAGGACCGCTTGGCCCACCCAGTCTGCCCATTTCCCTACCTACTGGATAAGCTGCAGATCCTAGTTAACCAGCAGCCTACTTCTTTCTACCCCCACCCCCCAGAATTGCCTTATGACTATCCCATGTATGCTTGAATTCCACCACTGATTTTGACTCCACAACCTCCGAAGGCCATTCCATGCATCCACAACCCTCTCTGTGAAAAAATACTTCCTTAAATTACCTCTGAGCTCGCCACCCTCTATCTGCAAATTGTGCCCTCTTGTTCTTGCACACCTCTTTTTGAAAGATGCTACCTCTTGGACTTTGTTGATTCCTTTGAGGTACTTGAAAGTTTCTATCATGTCCCCTCTCCTCCTTTCCTCGAGGCTATACATATTAAGCTCCTTAAGTCTCTTCATATGTCCTCCGTGCAGACCCTGCACCATTTTAGTTGCCTCCTCTGACAGCTTCCATCCTGTCTATGTCTTTTTATGGAGATTGGGTCTCCAGAACTGCACACAGTACTCAGATGGGGTCTCACCAGCTGTCTGTACAGAGGGATAATAACTTCCTGTTTTCTACTGGTGATGCCTCTCCCTATACATCCCAGTATCCCTCAGCCCTCCTTGCTGCCTTCTCACATTGCTTGCCCACCTTTAGGTCATCTGATATGACTACCCCCAGGTCCCTTTCCATTTTTGTTGTTGTTAGTATCTCACCCCCATTGTGTACTCTTCCCCTGGGTTTTTGTTTCCCAGGTGCATTACCTTGCACTTCTTAGCATTGAATCTAAGCTGCCATACATTTGACCATTCCTCTAACCTTGCCAAGTCCCTTCTCATCCTTTCCACCCCACCTGTGCATCAACTCTGTTGCAGATCTTAGTGTCATCTGCAAAGAGACATATTTTTCCTTCCAGTCCTTCTGCAATGTCGCTTATAAAGACATTGAAGAGGACTCGTCCTATTGGAACCTCATGTACCCCGCTAGTAACCCTCCTTTCTTCTGAGTGGACTCATTTACTATTACTCTGTGTCCTATTCTCCAGCCAATTTTTACCCAGGCTGTCATCTTGGGACCCACTCCCAGGCTGGCTAACTTATATATTAATCTTTGTGTGGGACTGTGTCAAATGCCTTGCTAAAGTCTAGGTAGGCCATGCCCACAGCCCCTCCCTGATCTACTACTTTGGTCACCCAGTCAAAGAAATCTATCAGATTCATCTGGCATGACCTTCCTGCTGTGAATCCATGCTGCCTAGGGTCTTGTGCCCTCTGGCCTCTAGATACTCGACAATTCTTTCCTTTAGAAGTGATTCCATCATTTTCCCTATCACTGAGGTTAAACTAACAGGTCTATAGTTTCCTGCTTCTGCCTTGCTCCCACTTTTGTGAAGGGAATCACACCATCTGCCCTCCTCCAGTCCTTGGGTACCACCCCATCCTCCCATGATTTGTTAAAGAGGGTAGTCAGTGGTGTCACTAGTTCTACCCTTAGTTCTTTAGAATTTGAAATGAATCCCATCAGCCCTCATTGCTTTGTCCACCTTCAGTTTTAAGAGAGTTCTTTCAGAACCCTTTCTTCTGTAAATGGGCTGGTATCAACTTCTGTATCCAGAGTGTTACTACTGTTTGTTTTATGTACCTCCTCTTCCTTTGTAAATACTGAGCAAAAATATTTGTTTAGTATCTCTGCCTTTTCACATTCTCCTCTGCCCACCCTCCTCCCATTTATTAAGCCTCACTATCCCTCCCTTGGTCTTCCTTTGCTCCCTGATGTACCTATAAAAGGTTTTATTCCCTTCTTAATTGAGTTGGCTATCTTTTCTCAGTTTGGGCCTTTGCTGTTCTGACTGCCTTCCCAGCCTCCTTTTGCTTTAACTGATACAGTTCTCTGTCCTGCTCCTGCCAAGATTCCTTGTACTTCCTGAATGCTTTCTTTCTCTTGAACCTTCACTGCCACTTCCTTTGTGAACCATAGTGGTTTCTTACATCGTCTTGTTTTGTTTATTTGCTTCACACAAAGGCTCATTACCTCTGTGATGGCAGTTTTTATTATTCCCCATTGTTCTTCCACCCCTCCTTCCCACCCATTTGCTAGTGCATTCCTTAGGCACTCACCCATTTTGGCAAAGTCAGCCCTCCTAAAGTCCAGTACTTTTGTCTTTGTATGGCTTGACTCTATTGTTGTATTTATTGTGAACCATACTGTTCGATGGTCGCTAGTTCCCAGATGGCTACCCACTTCTACATCTGTGATCCTCTCTCCATCTCCATTTGAAAGTATCAAGTCTAATATTGCTCCTCTAGGTAGGCTCCAGTACTAGTTGTCTAAGGCATGCCCCTGTAGGGCATCTAGAGTCACTGCACTCTTGAAATGGCAGCTGCAACTGCGCTCAGTTAACATCTGGCATATTCAGATCACCCATCAGCAATATCTCCTTTTTCTGCCATTCTAGTATACTTTCTATCATTTCCTTGTCCATTTCCCTCCCTGAGAAGGGGGTCTGTATACAACCCTGGTGCGATTGTGGTGCCATTGCCTGTCTCCAAATTTACCCACAGTGCTTCTTTCTCCTCCCTGTTTACCCTTTTGTTCTGTTGCTTTTATTTCTTCCCTTATGTAAAGAACTACTCCTCCCCTTACCCTCCCTGTCCCTCCTGTAGATAGTGTATCCTGGTATGTTTACGTCCCAGTCATGGTTTGTGTGTACCATGTTTCTGTGACTGCCACGATATCCAGATGTTCCTCCTCCATCAAGGCACTAATTCAGGAAGCTTGTTACCTAGACTACGGCATTGGTACTCATTGCTCTCCATTTTTGATGGCCTTACTTTCTGTTGCAGCATCCCCACTGACCGCTTCTACCTTGGTCTTTTTCTCATTTAGTACCCTGTTTTGTAGGAGAGGCTGGATTTTCTGCTCTTGTCAGTGCCTCCCCATTGACTAGTTTAAAAGCTTGCCAATGAAGCATTTAAACCGATTGCTCAAAAGTCTTGTTCCTTCCTGGACAGATGCAGACCATCCTGCAGTATAGGCTGTGGTGTCCTCCAGGTGGAACCCCAGTCCCCAATGAAGCCAAACCCCGTGCTCCACACCATTTTTTCAACCATTCATTAAACTGCATGGTGCCAATTACTCGCCTCCCCATGCCTTTGACAGGCAGCACCTCTGAGAAGGATACTGTGTTTGCTACTTGTCTTAGGCCCTCCCAACTCTACAATGTCCTCCTGCACTGCTCTAACCTCATGATGAGCCAAGTCATTTGTCCCTAGGTGGACAATTACGTCCAGCTCAGAATCTCTTGCATGCTGGGTGTGGTCTATAGACCACCAGCCCAGGAGGAAGAAACAGATAGGGAGCTGATGCTAGCCATCCAAAGGATGGCAGACAAGGGTGAGGTAGTACTGGTTGGAGACTTCAATATACCAGACGTGGACTGGAGCATCCCAGCAGCAGCATCAACTAGGAGCAGATTTATCCTGGACTCCCTTCAGGGTGCCTTCCTCACAACTGGTCATGGAACCAACTCTGAAGAAGGCAATACTGGACCTTGTGCTCACAAACAGGGACAATGTGATGGGGTAACAGTGGGGAGCACCTGGGTAACAGTGACTACCAGTCATTGTGGTTTGAAATCACAGGAGCAGAACCAAACCACACAAAACACGTATCCTGGATTTTAGGGGGCAGACTTTGGGAAAATGGGGAGATGCTTGAAAGAGGCATTAAGGGAATGGGACAGGAATCAGGGATTGAGGAACAGTGGGCAGTATTTAAATGGGATTATAAGAACAACAGAATTATGTATTAAGCAGGTTAGCAAGAGGAAAAGAAAGAGGAGACCATTATGGTTTTCCAAAGAGGTAGCAAAAGAAAGAAAGCCAAAAGATTGCATTCAGGCAATACAAAAAGACACAGGCAGAAGGGATAGGGAGAAGTACCAGGAGAAACAAAGGGAGGCAGGGAAGTCAGTAAGGAAGCCAAAGCTCAGACAGAAGAACACATTGCAAAATCAGTGGTTAAAGGGGACAAAACCTTTTACAGGTACATAAGGAAAAAGAAGGACAAAGGGAGGGATAGTGAGACTGAAGGAGGAGGATGGGAGCCGTGTGGAGGATGACAACAGTAAAGCTGACATATTGAACAGGTATTTCTGCTCAGTCTTTACTAAGGAAGAGGGGGTAATGGGTCTGAAGGGAGTACAAGGGGTGAGAATGGTGCAGAAATGGACACAAGTCCCTTTACACGAAAGGGTCCTGAAGGAACTGGAAGTAATAAGAGCTGATAAAGCAATGGGGCCAGATGGGTGCACCCTGAGGTCCTTAAAGAACTAAGAGAGGTGGTGGCTGAACCTCTGGCTATCCTGTTTAGCCAATCACTGGAAACAGGGGAGGTACCTAAAGACTGGAGGACAGCAGATGTAGTCCCCTTATACAAAAGTGGGAACAAAGAGGAAGCGGGGAACTACAGACCAGTCAGCCTCACCTCGGTAGTGGGAAAGATCATGGAAGCACTACTGAAGAGAGATTGGTGGAACATCTGGTTGTCAATGGACTACAGGACCCAAGGCAGCATGGTTTCACCAGGGGAGGCCGTGTCAGACCAACCTCATTGAATTTTTGACTGGGTGACTAGGAGGTGGATCAGGGAGGGCAGGGACATGGCCCATCTGGACTTCAGCAAGGCCTTTGACACTGTGCCACATAGAAGACTATTACACAAACTGGGGAATATGGGTGTGGGCAGGACAGTAGTGTGGTGGGTAGGTAACTGGCTGGGTGGCAGGACACAGAGGGTGGTGGTAAATAGCTGTCACTCCACAGAGGGAAGAGTGACCAGTGGGGTACCACAGGAATCCAGTGCTGGACGGTCCTATTCAACATCTTCATCAGTGACATTGCACAGGATCTAGAAGGCAGAATTTCACTGTTCGCTGATGACACAAAGCTCTGTAACAGAGTAGACACACCAGAGGGTGTAGACAGAATGAGAAGGACCCAGAAACTTGAAGAATGGTCAAGGGTTTGGCAGTTGAAATTCAATGCAAAGAAGTGCAAGATAATGCATATGAGAAAAACCCTGGCACAATATATCAGTTGGGGGTGAGGATATAGCATGCACCAAGCAGGAAAGGGATCTTGGGGTTGTCATCTCTGATGACCTCAAGGTAGGGAAACAGTGGACAAGGCATCAGGTAAAGCAAATAGGATGCTGGGATGTATAGGCGAGGCATCACCAGCAGGAAAAGGGAGGTCATAATTCCGCCACACAAAACACTGGTGAGGGCCCACCTGGAGTACAGTGTACAGTTCTGGAGACCATACCTATGTAAGGACATAGACAGGGTAGAAGGTTCAGAGGAGGGCAACAATGATGGTGCATGGGTTGCATCACAAGTCCCATGAAGACAGGTTGAAGGAACTGAACATGTACTCCCTGGAGGAGAGGAGGAGAGAAGGATATGATAGAGACATACAAGTATCTTACAGGGAGGAACAGGGTGCAGGAAAACACTATTTTAAGTGAAAAGATGTTTCAGGACTAGAGGGCATGGGATGAAGTTGGAGGGAGGACTATCAGAGGAAACATGAGAAAGAATTTTCACAGAACGGTGGGACAAGTGGAACACCCTGCCAGAGGAAGTGGTGGCTGAAACAATCACGGGATTTAAGAATGCATGGGATAGACATAAAGGAATTCTAGAGGTCAGGGGTAAGGGGAAATAGACTTCTAGGAAAACAAACTGAACTTACAAGCTCAAATGGGCAGACTAGGTGGGCCATAGGCCCTTATCTGCCGACACTGTCTATGTATCTATGTATCTATGTAGCCCACCTTAGAGTGGGTCCCAAGATGGTAGCCTGGGTAAAAACTTGGCTGGAGAACAGGACACAGAGGGTAATAGTAAACAGAGTCCACTCTGAAGAAAGAGGGTTACTAGTGGGGTACCGCAGGGTTCAGTTTTAGGACTGGTCCTCTTCAATGTTTTTATAAGTGACATTGCAGAGGGACTGGAAGGAAAAGTATTTCTCTTTGCAGATGACACAAACATCTGCAATAGGGTTGATACACAAGGTGGGGTGGAAAGGATGAGAAGGGACTTGGCAAGGTTGGAGGAATGATCAAATGTATGGCAGCTTAGATTCAATGCTAAGAAGTGCAAAGTAATGCACCTGGGAAACAAAAACACAGGGGAAGAGTACACAATGGGGGGATACACTATGGGGGATGAGATACTAACATCAAAAACAGAAAGGGACCGGGGGTAGTCATATCAGATGACCTAAAGGTGGGCAAGCAATGTGAGAGGACAGTAAGGAGGGCTGGGGGATACTGGGATGTGTAGGAAGAGGCATCACCAGTAGAAAACAAGAAGTTGTTATCCCTCTGTACAGACAGTTGTGAGACCCCACCTGCAGTACTGAGTGCAGTTCTGGAGACCCAGTCTCCACAAGGACATAGACAGGATAGAGGCAGTCAAGAGGAGGGCAACTAAAATGGTGCAGGGTCTGCACCAGAAGACATATGAAGAGAGACTTAAGGAGCTTAATATGTATACCCTTGAGGAAAGGAGGGATGGGGGGACATGATAGAAACTTTCTAGTACCTCAAGGGAATCAACAAAGTCCAAGAGGGTAACATATTTCAGAAAAAAAGATGTGCAAGAACAAGGGGGCACAATTTGAAGATAGAAGAGGGACGGCTCAGAGGTAATGTGAGGAAGTATTTTTTCATGGAGAGGGTAGTGAATGCATGGAATGGCCTTCCTGAGAAGGTTGTGTAGTCAAAAACAGTGGAGGAATTCAAGAATGCATGGGACATAAGGTAATTCTAGGGGATGGGGGTAGGAGGAAGTAGCGCTGTTGGTAACTAGGATCTGCAGCTTATCCATTAGGTCAGAAAATGGGCAGACTGGCTGGGCCAAGCAGTCCTTATCTGCTGTCAAATTCTATGTTTCTATGTTTCTGTGTTTCTGTTACCTAGAAATGAAAACTGTGCACAGTCACATGCTGTTAGAATTTTGGAAAAGTCCTCCTTGGATAATAAAAAACACTCAATCACATGTAATGCATATAAACTTTGTATGATCTACTGAAGTGAATGAATGTTAACAATATTGTGATTAGTAAAGAAGTCTTTTGCTAATAAAATTTTCCCCTACTGTTTTCGAGAAGTGCCATGAGATCTTTAACATCCACCTGAACTACCACCAGAACAGGCAGATGGGACTTCAGTTTAATGTCTTATCCGAAAGACGGCACCTCAGGAGTGCAGCACCCCCCTCACGCTGCACTACAGTGTCAGTATTGGGATTTAACCCAAGTGCCTGGTGTGGGGATAGAATCCACAGCTTTCTAATTTCCAGGCCTCAGAGGCAAGTGTGCTACCTGCTGAGCCACTGATACCGATTTTGTTAATGTCCTTGTGCAGGTGTGCCCTCCAGTACTACATGCAGTACTCCAGATGGGATGTAACCAGTGCTTTGTAAAAAGGGATTATTACCTCCCTCTTGTGACTTGTGATACCCCTATTAATACACCCCAACATCCCCCTAGCTTTACCTACTGCTTTAGTGGTCTGCTTTGATGATTTCATGTCATCTGTGATGAAGATGCACAAGTCTCTTTCTTCCCTTGTGATTGCCAGCAATGCCCCTTGCAACCTATAGGTGGCTTCAGCGTTTCTCTTCCCTATGGTTCCACCACCTCTGAATAGAATTGATTTTCTTTTACATTAACCTCATTAAGGTGCACAATTAAAATACCCAGAACATCAATTTTATCTGCAGTATTCAATACACATTCTGCTAGCTTATTATTCACTAAGTCAACATCAATTTGACTTCCTTCAGATTCTAAATGCCCTTTCTACAGTCACTATATCATTCTCATAAAAATAGAGTCCCAGAATATTACAGAACAAGTGAGTAATCAAAGATTTTAACTTTGGTTTACCTTCTTTCCCTGTATACATTAGACCAAAGACAGAAAGAACCTTGTCTGGAGGAATATTTAGTTTTTCATTTTGAAATACCAAATCTTGTATATGGACATAATTAGGTAGTTCATCAGCTAGACTCCTAGTAGTCAGCTGCGTCTAATCTGAGTTTTGTAGCAAAAACTTTATAAGAACTGTGCAGTCCAACATTATGCCATGGTTATTCAATTTATCTGAATTCCTCCAGACATAGTGAGTAACAAAAGTGTTTTTAAAAAATACCACCAAGACTTCATTTTCGTTTATATATTCATATGTTCTTGTGACATCGCAAATATCATCAGTGCCAATATCAAACATCAGGCAGTCATTAAACAGTAGGGTTACCAACATTTTTAGCACATCATTATTTTCCACAGGGTCGTAAGGGATGCTTCTTACTGTAACAACTGCCTGTAGATCTGTAAGATGGCAAGAGTTACTATCAGCTGAAATTGAACAAGAACCATCTTCCTCCATCTTCCTCCACAGCTCTATGTCTTTGCTCATTTCTACCTTTAATGGATTCATTTACCAAAGTGTTTAAAATTTTCTGATTTTGGGAGGCTTGTTCAAGATTTAAGTTTCCCCTTTGAATATCTTGCTATTCCGTATAATCTATAAGTGTCTCTCCTTTATCTTCATCTACTTTGCCCTTTTTAATCCTTATTAGTGCTATGCAGAATTTTCAAATTCCAGCAGAACAAAATTCTGTGGAATATTCAAAAATTCAGCCCAAATTCCCCAGAATTCCACTGGAAATGGAATGGCGGAATTCCGCAGCATAAAATAGTTGCAGACTGATTTTCTGTAGAAAAAATCACTGTTCTAATCTGTGGATCTCAATATTTTGCACGGAAATTGTTGCAGAATAATTTTCCATAGAAAAGCTGTTTTGCAGAATATTTTCCTGTGGATCACAGTAGGCAGAATTTTGCAGATGAACAAGCAAATTTATGGTGGAAATTCTGCCAGTGGAATGGTCATTCCACACTAATTCAGCCGGCTGAATTCTGATTCTGCACAGCCCTAATCCTTACCTTTTTTTGTTTTCATCATTATTACCTTTCCTCAATTAATCTTGCTTATCTATCTTGGGTTCTCTTTTCTTTTTCTTTTTACTAACTGACTGAGAACTTCTTGTTCTTTCACTCACTCTCTGGTTCATCTCTTGCTGGAGCTAATTCAGTATTAGCTTTGCATTCATTATTGGCCAGCTCCTTAATTATATCAATAAAGGTATCCTCTGGATTCAAAATTTGCTGAATTGAATCACAGACAATCAAAGAGGGGTCTCTGGGGCTCTCAGGTTCTTTTTCTGAATAACTAGTAGTTCTTGCACTCATATAGCGCGTAAAGCAACCTCCCCTCTTAAATCAGTAATCTCACTTTTTATCATCACCAGCTGCTCCATAATAGCAACACTTGCCACATGCTGATTTTTTAAGGCTTCAATAAGATTTTCATCAATAAAGGCAGTATACATAATTTTATGAACATTATTTCCACTATATGAAATAGTTTGATTTACCAGTTCTTTTAACATAGATGTAATAGTCAGCAGTTCATCCCTAATTTTGCCAACAGTCTTGCTATGAGCCACTGATGAATAGTTGTTATTTCACAGAGGCTGTTATAAAATAGGGAGATTACAGGAAACTCTTAATTGGAATAATTTATACAGGGGAATTCCCCAAAAGTAATCTTTTTATTTTTTCCCCTGAATTTCCTTTAATGGGGATATAAGATCATGGTGGTCATCAAAGGACACATCTGGAGTTCTTTTATTGAATCAGAGTCAAAAATATATACAAGTTCTTGACTATTATTTATTCGAGTTCATTTCTTATTTTGTTCCATTTTCTTTTCCCTATTTAATTGCATGGGACTGAGGTAGTTCTAACATCCTCCTGAGTTATAAACTCTGCCTTTTCTAATTGCAGGTTTATCAAAGTTTGTGCAGAGTCAAGTATAACCAATTTGCCACCTTTTTTCCTGTCTTAATTGATTTTGCTTTTAGCATTTACACTTTGGATGGGATATTCAGACTGCGCCATGCTGTGGCGCAAGCCTGGGTGCAGCACAACTTGGATGTGCTGGGGCGTTGACAGGGTGATATTCAATGGAGCTGTGCCATGGCACAGCATCATTGAATATCACACCCTGGCCACCCACAGTGCATATGGTGCAGTGGCACTGCACCAGTGTAAGTGGCCAGAGTGGAGCAGGGGATGTGCTAGCGCAAGTGCCATTGTGAAAGGCGCAACTACCGCAATATTCAAAAGTGCACATGCAAATGTGGCCATAATGTATGCAAGGTGCAAATGGAGCCATTTGCATGTCATTATGGCCCCATTTGCAGGCAGGTGCACTGATCCCTGGTGACTTGCACCTGTTGCCCTGCCAGGCTGCAGCCGTCAGGGACCGATGCCCCCTGCACAAGTGGCAAAGTGCCCCACTGCCCAATTGTGGGCATATGTTATAAAGAATAGTCCCATATCCCTGGTGGTCCAGAGGACTGCTCGCAGACTGATCACAGGCATATGTCATAAAGAATAGTCCTGTATCCCTGGTGGTCCAGTGGACCGCTCGCAGCCCAATCACAGGCATCAGTAATATATCATGACAAACCAATCCAACCCTGGTGGTCCAGCAGTACCCCTCCCCACCCGCCCACTGAGCCCCACCACCCCACTCCCCGGGTCAGTGGCGGCGGCAGCCCCCACCTGCTTGCTGCCCCACCGCCCACTGACTGACTCCATATAGTAGGGCTGTATGCCCATTGGCCCACAGCATGAGCCAATGGGCGTGTAGCCCGTACCATACTACACAGTCCAGAAATGCACGACTGGGCTGCGACCAGTCCACTAGACCACCAGGGACATAGGACTATTAAATTTCAACATATGCCTGCGATCAGGCTGCGAGCAGTCCACTGGACCACCAGGGATGTGGGAGGGTTAATATCACTACATATGCCCATGATCAGGCATGGGGGTCACTACCACACAGGTGCTGCCAGAGCTCGGGTGCCCCTCCACAGCTGGCAGCAGCCGTGATATGCCCTGCAATATGGCAGCTCACCTGTGGGTGGCCAGCTGTTGATCCTTTTTTTTTTTGCTCACCTGTGTGCAGTGCAAGTAGGGATTGTGCACGCATGGGCTCAGCACATCTCAGGCTGAATATTGGAATGCACAGAGTATGCATGGGCACGCCCCATCTACTTGCGCCACATACATTACTGATGCACTCCGGTACATTGGGATTTGTGCCAGGCACATTCCCCTTTTGAATAACATGCTGGGGTGCATCAGTGGGTTGTGCATGGTGCAACTGTGTTGTGCCATGCACAACCCTTCTGAATATCCTGCCCACTGTGTCTTAATATATTTTTTACTTTCTTTGACCCTTCTGTTTTTAACCCTTCCCTTAAATTGCTTCATAAGACGATCACTAGCCTCTTTTTGAACCATTTTACCACTTCTTGTTTTCATTAGAAGCGGATTTAGTTCCTCAGATTGAAATCTTGCCATCAGATTAGTATCAAATTATCAGTATAAATGCTATAATGGGTTCTATGTAAAAATCGCAAAATAGCGATACCAAGAATAGCGAGTTAAAGTATAGCGAGCGTCATAATAACTGAACAGCAAGTATAGCAAACTGTTTTCTATACCTGTTGCCTCTCATATACTGTATCCACTCTGTTTATCTACCAATCACTTGAATCTGTTTCCTGTTTCCGCATAGCGATTGTTGCCAGATAACCAGACCATAGTCCACCCATACTCCTCTCCAATGTATAAGTTCATTTGCATCAATGGCCCCCCCTACCTTGCGTCGCTGTTTCTTGTGCTGGGTTTCTACCAAAATTACATCAATTCAGGCGAGAGATGTCTGTGGAATTTATCACGCATCAAAAGGGTGAGCCACTAGTTCTTCATGAGGGCTACTTATATCGCTTGGATAAAGAAACTGCAAGTAAGGTGTATTGGAGGTGTGTGGGTGCCCATAAATTCAAATGTGTGGCCAGGCTTCACACAGTTGCAGACACTGTTTCAGCTGTTATTAAACAGCATAACCATGTTGCTGATTCTGGAGATGTTGCAGTGCATCAGGTTATGGCAGATATTCATGCCAGAGCACGAACTACAGTTGAGAGCACGTCACAAGTACTTGTGACATCCACTGCCACTGTGCCTGATTCTGTAAGTGAACGCTTGCCTGAAATTCAATTAATGAAGTGTACAATTCAAAGAATTAGGCAACAAGAGCATGCTGGCCCAGTAACTCCTACAAGTGTGGAGGCACTTGTAATTCCTAATGGGTTTGCTGTGCTTGGATCAGGTGAAAAATTCCTGCTGTATGACAGTGGATTAGAAACTGACAGAATTCTTGTATTTGGCACTGAGGGTAACATTAGATTGCTGAAGGACAGTCCAGACTGGATGCTGGATGGTACCTTTAAGTCATGCTCATCACTATTTTCACAGTTATACAGTATACATGCAATGCATTCTGGACAGGTTATATCTGCAGTTTTCATCCTTATGTGCTCACGCACTGCAATTTCATATAAGCGCACCTTTAGGCAAATTAAGGCTACGTGTGGTGATAATAGCCCCTCTACAGCAATTATGGACTATGAAAGAGCTGCATGGAAGGGGTTCATTATTGTTTTCACAAGCACATCTGTCCGTGGTTGTTTTTTTCACTTTGCACAAGTCATGTGGCATAAAATACAACAGTGCCATGAAGTAGAAAAAAGATACTGTAGCGACTCCAACTTTGTGCTACATCTAAAAATCCTGCTGTCTCTGGCTTTTGTCCTGCCAGATGATGATGTTGTAAGTTCATTCAAGGAGCTCAGAGAGAATGAGTTCTTCACATCAGATGAAGAGCTATTGCAACCAATCCTTGATTACTTCGAGGACACTTGGCTTGGAAGGCCAAAAGGACATTCAAAGAGAAGACATGCAATGCTCCCAGTTGAGAACTGGAACTGTAATGCAGCTACTATACTGGGACTATCATGCACTAACAATGCTGTCGAGGGGTGGCACAGAGGTTTCAACTCCCACCTCAGATCCTGCCATCCTAGAATATGGAAGCTCATAGAGTGTTTGATAGAAGAACAAAGGCTTACTGAAATTAAGCTGGAGCAGTTACTTGCTGGTAGAACTCCGGGAGGGACAAATAGAAAATACAGAGATCAAAATGAGCGCATTGAGAAGATTGTGTGCCAATACGGTGAGAGATCTACCTATGACTACTTAAAAGGTATTGCGTACAACTTCCAATATGAGATTTAACTTGACTTAGAAGAATCAGAGGAAAGAGATCAACGTGTATTCAATAAAGGCTCTCCGGCAATTGCCAGTTTTTTTTTAACAGCTTTTTTCGCTATTTTGATGTGACTCAGAATGGTCACTGTATTTTGTATCTTTTTTCTTTTACTGATGCAAGTTCTTTAGTTTCTATGTGCTATTCGGTAGTGGGACTCGAGTCAGGCGTTGCGTTGCTCAATGTGGTATGGGACCTGAGTGATCTTCTGCTATTCAGAAGCTGCACAATTCAATTTCATAGTCAGGTAGTTGCTGCGGTAGTGGGACTCGAGTGAGGATTCTGAGTGAGAAGTGAGAAGCTGTACGATGCAAGTTCCCTAATTTCTATGTGCTATTCAGTAGTGGCATTGCTCAATGTGCTATGGGGACTGGAGTTATTTTCTGCTATTCAGAAGCTCTCAGCGGTAGTGGGACTCGAGTTATTTTCTGCTATTCAGAAGCTCTCTGATTTTGCTACTAATAACATTCCGATTCTGACATGCAAACGTCACTCGCTATTTTGACATGCAAAGTCACTTTTAAGGGGGTTCGCTATTGAAAGACACTTGCTATTATTTCATTCGCTTTTCTTTACTTGCTATTAATTTAGTCACAATTCTTTAGTCGCTATTATCACAGGATACCGCTATAATGTAATGGCACCCTAGAGAAAATGAGCACATAGATCCATATACAGGAACAATGTAGCAGAAATATGAGAACATCAGGTATTATAAAAAAGAACTCTCAAGTCTTAATTTAGTTTTGTCACAATGAGTCCATAGCCAAGTAAATATGCTTATATCTCTGCAGGACCAAATTCAGAAGTAAAAAGCAGTTTTTGCTCCAAGTGAACTTGCATAGGTTGCATAAGTCTCTGAGTATCCTGTAGTAGCCGAAGCCAGGAGTTGGGAAAAATGACACTATTGGCAAGGTACCTAAATTAAAATATATAATTAAAACAAAACACTATTCCCAGTCTATTTTACTTTTTAATAAAAAAAAAAGATATATTTTATACCTTCATCTCTTTCCTATGTGTCTCCAAATACACAGGGAATGACTGTCACATCCAAAGAACCTTCCTTTCTTAACACAGAATGCCCCAAATTGCTCACCCGGCACAGAGCCCATATTAAGAATCTAAGGCAGCCATTGAAATTGCAAAAACAGGGTTCAGTCACTAACAACCAAGACAAACAGAACAGTACAGAAACAAACAGGCCAAAGTCTAAAAAAACTGCAACAACCATTAATAATTAAAAACTAAATAAATTACTTCACTAAAAAAAGAATGCAAGTACCTTAAGACGAGTAAAAGATCAGTAGATGAACAACATGTACTCCTAAATAGCACTCAATGTCAGTCGTTTTCAACAACGGTGTGAAGCGCAATAGATAATGGCAATTCTGAAGACAGGAAGCTATGTCTATGCACTTTAAACTCCTTAAACCCCTATGCAACACTGAAAATAAATGTGCACTTGTGAGTAGCCATGTGGTATACCGTAGCCTACCCAAAGTGGGTCCGTTTTCCCCTATTAAATGATCTTTTTATTAAATCTAGTTTTTAGTGCCAATAGTTATAAGACATAAACTGCATGGCACGCGACTACCAGAAAGGAAAGAAAAAAAAGCCAATGCTCCTTTGCAAACAGAGACACCAAAAAAGTCTTACGCAAACAAAACACACCTAGAACAACAGTAAATGAAAACATAGATGGTATCTGTTAGTTTGCACAAGCAGCCAGAAAGGCAGAAAGCCCCACAAAAACACCACTATCCAAGGAAAAAAAAAACAAGTTATTTATATCAAATTACAATAATAGTCTAGCAATTATAGTAGCCACAGCAAAAGGTCCCAGGGACAAATTGGGGGGTTGGGGGTGGGAGTTCATATACAAAAGATAACAAAAACAACCACTTGATAATTTTTTCAGTTGAATTCTTTTAGAAACTCTAGCACTTCTTTGCTGTCTGTAGTATGAAATACTGTACAGTAGTCTCCATGGGCTCCGTAGACTATCTCTTGTCTCTTGCTTTCCCTCATTCTCTCTCTCACTCTCTCTCGCTCAGCACTTCATATGGCAAACCCATCTGACCTGCCTGTTCAGCTCGAGTAGCACCTCCCACAAGGTGCCCTGATTCTTCCTTGCTCAGCAATGGCTTCTCCACCTCAGGACTCCACACACTGATACCTGGGGAAACAGGAGCACAAACAGGACAGAAAAATGAACCAAGAGGCCACACAAGTTCGACTGGAAAGATTAACTACAGAGCCACTCAGGCAACGGTGGTATACCTGTTAAAGAAGCTCAAAAAGCATTAGTCAAACCTTTCTCATGAAGTTACTCCACAACCTCATAGTGTGCAGCAGCCATCTTGGGTTTCCCATTGAGTCAGTGCAACCGACAGCTATTGAACTGCAGCAGAGACAGTTTCATTCAGTTGGATTCTTGTATAGTTCTATACTGAGGTTGCCAGATTCAGTTTTTCTGACTGTAATCTCCAGAAAGTTAACTTTAACAAGGCAAAAGTTCACCTCAAATCATCAGTTCTGATTGGCTGATTCCAAGTGGAGAGTTAATTCTCTCAATTCTACTTCTGTTACCTTCCATATTAAAAACAAGTAATCTATATCATGTTTATACAGATGTTTTTTTTTCCAAAATATAGTTTTTATCTGGATTGTAGATGAACTGTTGTTCCCAGAAAGCCATAAAGATGACAGCATAGTTTGAAGCCATGGCAGCTCCCATGGCTGTCCCTTTTGTTTAGATATACATCCAGCCCTTGAACAGAAAAGTATTATGTTAGTAAGCACTCAGTAACCCTTGGCTCACAGGTGACCTCCTCAGGATGCTAAAAACAGAAACTCTGGAAGGCAAAATGACATCCAAAACTACAAACATGCCCGCAATGACTGCACCAAAACCACCCGGCTAATGAAGTCCGCCTACTATAAGCATGTCCTCTCAAACTCCTGGGACAATGGTTGGGAATTCTGGAAGAACATAAAGGAACTCAAAGGGAATCCACCAACCTCCCCCCCATCAATACTCAACATCAACAGAACCACAACTCTCAACCCAAAAACCATTGCGGATACCTTTAACAAAGCCTTTACCAACCTCAGCACTGTCCTACCCCAGGACTACTTCAAAGATGGTGAAGCCCCTCTGTCTGCAATGAACACTACTTCCACCAGCTCCCCTTGCTTCTACTTCAAAGCAGTCAAGGCTCACCAAGTATGCAAATATGTTACCAAAGTCCTTGGTAAATCAAGATTCAGTAACGAATCCCTTGATCTCAAAATCATGTCTCTCACACTTGATGAAGTGCTTAGTCCTCTAACCAGAATTTTCAACCTCTCCCTCAGCCTTAGCCAGTTCTAAGACAGATGGAAATCTGCGACTGTCACCCCAATCTATAAAAGTGGTGACAAAACTGCCCACGATAACTACAGACCTATCTCCCTACTGCCCTCACTCTCCAAGGCACTAGAACACATTGTCTCAGACCAGCTCACAGAATACCTGGATACATACAACATCTTGTGCAAGCAGCAACACTGGTTCTGCAAAGGTCACAGCATCTCCACAGCCCTACTTGAATTCAACAGCGCAATCCACTATGCATTTGAACTACTAGGCTCAATCTACATTGACTTAACTAAAGCCTTCGACACCGTCAATCACCACCTCCTGCTTGTCCAACGTCAGAACAATGGGCTGTCAACTGACTCCATTGGCTGGTTTAAGAGCTACCTTGAAGAACGATCCCAAACAGTAAGAATCACTGATACACTCTCAGACCGTAGACTAGTCTGCTTGAGAGTCCCCCTGGGCTCCATTCTGGGACCCCTCCTCTTCAGCCTATTCTTAAACTCACTACCGGACAGCTGCCCAGAACAAATAATTCTCTACGCCGACGATGCTGCGATCCTCACCTCGGACTCTGATCCAATCCAATTACAAAATAAACTTCAGTGGGCCTTCTCCTCCATCGAATCCTGGTTCCTAAATCATAAACTGCTTCTCAATCAGAAAAAAAACAAGTTTATGGTCTTCTGCAGCCCCCACAACAAAAACAAACAACTCCACCTCTCCATTGCAACCGAACAAGGAGCCATACTAGAGCAAACACAATTGTTCAAGTACCTCAGCATCACCCTTGATCCCCACCTCTCATACACTGTCAATATCAGCAATGTTGCAAAGTCTGCCAATGCTAGATTAGTCATATAATTCTGGCACAGGAAACACCTAACCCCAGAAGCACTGTCAGTGGCCATCCAAAGCTCCATTGTCAGCATCATAGACTATGATCTTATCATATATGGGTCTGCAACTACCACTGCTCTCAAACATATCGCGACCTCCCTGAATAAGGTATGTCATCTCATCACTGACTCACATTGCTGTACCCACACATGTCACCTTTATTCCCAATCTGTATGGCTTCAACTGGACAAATGCATAAAACACCAAACCTGCATTATGACCAAGAAAATTATAATGGGGCTTGCCCCACGTGGTGTCTGTGCCCTCCTTAAGCCTAGCCATAGGAACGTCACTACAAGGAGATCCAATTCCCATCTACTACATATCGCACGATGTCGCACGACCCAAGGACAAAGATAATTTGCCTATCGGGCATCCAACTGGATCAACTCTCTTGGCAGCGACATAGCAACTGCTCCAACACTCAGCCTCTTCAAATCCAAGCTGCACCTCTCACTGCTTGTATCCTGCGATTGCCCTTCTTAATGTTTCCACCATTACAGCTGCACATGCCCCAGCACCAAGCACTTACAATCAGTCTTTGCATCCCTAGCAACTTACCTGTCATATTCCCTTGACAAGGCCCCATGGCTGCACTTTCTCCCACCCTCGCCCACTTCCCCCCTGTATCTCCACTCCTGCCCCTGCTCCAACCACCTCCCATACTCCCCCTTACCTTCTGCACCTCCTACCCCCCTCGATCTCCTACCTCACTTCCCCATGCTAACCCCCTTCCCTTGTCTTGCTCATAGCTCAAGTCTTTGTACTGGTTATTACATGTCTGTAAGTCAATGACTATATGTTTGTAGCTAAAAATGATGACTGTTGCACAAACTGATGTGGAACTTTTGTAAAAGAGCTTCATCTCAAAGGTATTGTAATCCTAGATTGATATAAATAAATAAATAAACTTTTTCTGTTAGTGCAATCAGCAATTGCAATTAGAAATTCAACAAATTATATATTGTTGTCAGTCAGTGCTGGTATATACAGTTTCCCAAAGAGCCTCTAGGCCCTGATCATTGGGAATATTAGTATAGAAGGCTCTTATTTCCATTGTGACTAGAAACCAACATTCCTGCATCTCAATTTCACTTAAAATGTTAAGAAGGTGTTTTGTGTCCTGAAGGTAGGAACATCAGGTTTGTGCCACTTTCTTGATATGATGGTCAATAATTTATGTTATTTATTTATTGAAAATTTTCACCCGGAAGGCACACTGAACAACAAGTTTCTCATCTCCCGGTGTGACTGGGTGGGGAGTGTACATGTGGATAGAAATAATGATTGTACATACAGTCACAGTTAACAAAAATTGGATAAATACAGAGAAAAAAACAGCAACATTGCCAACACATTGGTGGATTGGCATTACAACTAAGAACAGGTAAAACAGTATATTCAAACAATTTAAACAACTGAAGTGCTAGAGAGGGGAGGGGAAAGAGGGAATGGAGGGTCTAACTAGAGTAAGGTGAAGCAAAAGTACAGAGGGTGCCAGGACTATAACCAGTAACCGGTACTAAGTACTGAAAAGTGAGGTAATTAGAATCAATCAAGGGTGGGCTGAAGTAGCAGTGCAGAGACACAATAGTATAGCTTGGTCATGTAGGACCAGGTTAAATAAGTGCAATGGGCTACAAAGGCAAGATAAGAGGGGGTGCAGGGAGAGTTGAAGGTCAGGGAGAGGAGGGAATTTATACCTAGGTCTGGCACCTCCAGGATGCAGAAGAACCCTGCCAGGAGCAGAACCAGGTGTAGACATTTAAGTAGAGAAGGAATAGGGAGGAGGTTAGGGAGGGAGGGACAAGATGTGCTAGCAGTTTAGTTAGGGAGCCATTGCTGACTACAAATCAGTCATGCTGGAGGATTTGTAAGGTTTTTGTGGATTTTGGGCAGCCAATAAGGCACTGCCTTGACCAGGTGTGCAAGCAAGAGAAAATCATAAGTATTTTGAGCAATGGTGCCATCTAAAAGAGCCTCTTAAAGTAGTGCATCAACCTCATTCTTAAAATTGTTAGTAGGGTCTCCCTGTAGGGGGCAGTAATGTTCCATGATGTTAAGCTGAGCCAACATTTCTTTCTCATATGCTCATCTGGACCATAACACAATGAGCCCCCTTTATCCACTGACTTTATCACTATTTCTGGGATGTCCTGTTGATTTAGTATAGCTTGTCTTTCAGTGGCTGGGCAGTTGTAATAGTTAGGGTTGAGGAGCCATTTACATGTTAAACCTAATATTTTGCACCTTAATAACTTTAGCCATTCAATGGATTTGCCTGAAATGTGGAATACACAATCAAACGGCTGCGGAGTTATTAAGCGTGATCTGCGTGCATGTTTATGCTTTTTTTAATTCTTTGCTTGTCCCTACAGGTCACACGGTTTGTGCAACTGGTCTGAAAACTTCAGAGAACGTGTGGCTACGGTCCCCGACGTGACATTTGAAGATTTCATGAAAAAAATATTAAACAGTTCAAAAGTTATTCAAAAAACAATTTCCCATTATAAGTCAATGGGAAAAGTTGACAAAAAGTTCAACACTTTCGAAAATGCAATTTTTACTTTTGCAAATGGCCCTTTTACTTTCACAAATCCACCATTTTGTTTTCAGTTGGTGATCAGAAAAATGCTTGCCATTTAAATTTGGGACCCTCTAGCAACACAATTCTTTTTGTGTTTACCTAGTCGGACCCTGAGGATACTAGGCATGTCTTTATTTTGAGGTTAAACTCTCTAGAAATATGCTTTTCAAGTTTCTGGAAAAAGTACTTCCGAAAAGTAGTGTTGCACTCACGAAACTGCCACAAATTTTTGTGAAAGCTTTTGCAAATTGCGACACTACTTTTTGAGGCTATGGCAAAATGACAGCAATTCTTTGCTACCCTGCTGCAAAAGAACGGTTTGGTCTTTTGGGCTGAAATTTGGAAGGAACGCAGCCAACATCTCACAGATGTGCCTTTTAGTATTTTGGTGACAAAATATTACAGGGTGGCAAAGGTACGGCACTCCAAAGTTGACACTTTTTCCCATAGGATAACATTATAGCATCTGCCGCAATACAGGAATCCTTTGCCGCCCTGCAGCAAAATAATGGTTTGGTCTTTTGGGCTGAAATTTTGAGGGAAGAAAGCCAACATCACACTGATGTGCTTTTTGGTGGTTTGTAAAAAAATATTACAGGGTGGCACAGTGATGGCACTCCAAAATTAACGCTTTTTCCCATTGGATAACATTATGGCACCTGTCGTGCTTTTCAGGCCCCGTATCTCGGAAATGGTGCGAGATACAGACTTTTTGTTGCAAAAATATTTAACCCCCTAATGGGTGCTAAGTACAAAACTAGCCAGGAAAGTCATAATTCATATGAAATTTACATTTTTTTCTATGTTGTACGGTTCCTGAGATATAAGCAATGTAATATTCCAAGTCCTCATTTTCTGCTCTGAGGCACATTGTTTTATATATATATATATATATATATATATATATATATATATATTATTTGTTTTCACTGTGTTTTCCAATGCATTTTCTGGGAAAAATAAGGGTGTGCACTTTCATTACTGTGCCAGTTAGCATTTCCAGTTGCGTTTCCATTACCTTTTGTGACACCATTACCGTCTATGCCACCGTGTGCGTTATGGTTTGCATTTTCACTTGCATTTGCATTTCTGTCTCATTTGGCGTTATTGTTGCTGTTACCATTACCAGTTTCATTTGCAGTTGTGGTACCATCCAAGTGCATTATGGTTTGCGTTTTCATACGTGCTTGCATTTCTGTTTTGTTTCCATTTCCTTTGGCATTATTTTTGCTGTTACTGTTACCATTTGCATTTACAATTGCGGTACCATGACCATGCACATAATGGTTTGCATTTCTGTACTCACTTGTATTTGCATTTCTCTTTCCTTTGGCATTATTGTTGCTGTTACCGTTTCCATTTGTGTTAACAATTGTGGTTCTGTGACCATCCACATTACGGGTTGTTTTTCCATATGCACCTCAGTTCCCATTTCCATTTCTGTTTCCTTTGGCATTATTCTTCATGTTAACTTTACCATTTGCATTCTCTATTGTGGTGCCGTGGCTGTGAGCATTATGGTTTGCGTTTAAGCATGCACTCACGTTCGCGTTTTCGTTTGTGTTCCCTTTCGCATTCCTTTTGCTGTGACACTTAATATTTCCATTTAAAATACCACTGCCATCACTGTTTGCATTACCAGTTGTGTTTTTGTATGCGCTTCAATGTCCCTCTGCGTCACTGTTCACTTTGGTGTCACTTTGCGCTTGCATTTTTATTAACGTTTCCTTTACCATTTACATTTCTGTTACCATGTGCAACACTGTTGACACTTCTGTTTGTGTTGCTGTTCCTGTTACTATGTCACAAGACATCATGTGGTGGGATCGCAGGGCCCGAAGAGCCTCATGCTCCCACTGCTGCAGTGGGATTGCAGAGTCCAAAGAGCCTTGTGCTCCTGCCGCTGCATTACTTTCACTATTTGTCCTCATCATTCTCAAAAAAAAAGTGAAATTAGAGGCCAAAATCTCCATTTAATGTATCAGTTAGGGCTGTTCCAAAGCAACAAAAGTGAGGAAATTTGGTGTTAGGGTTGAAAACCACCCTTGAACCCCCCCCAAGCCCACCCCCCCAACTGGCATCGGGTGCACTTGGGGTCATCGTCCTCTCACCCCATTCTCCTATACCTCTGCTTCTTTACACATGTGATGAGGTTAGAGTTAGGGCTGATGACCCCAACGCGCACCCCAATGCCGGTTGGGGGGTGGGCTGGGGGGTCCAATGGGGGTTTTCAACCCTAACACCGAATTTCCTCACTTTTGTTGCTGTGGAACAACCCTTACTGATGCATTAAATGGAGTTTTTTGCCTCTAATTTCACTTTTTTTTTGAGAATGATGAGGACAAATAGTGAAAGTAATGCAGTGGCAGGAGCACAAGGCTCTTTGGACTCTGCAATCCCACTACATGATGTCTTGTGACATACTAACAGGAACAGCAACAGCTCATTACTGTGATACTTTTTGCCTCTAATATATATTATGGTAGAGGAGCCATTTACATGTTAAACCTAAAATTTTGCACCTTAATAACTTTGCAACTGTTCAATGGATTTTCCTGAAATTTGGAATACATGATCAAGAACCACACGTCTTGGGATCTGCCAACTATCATACTGTTCAGATATATGGTTGCGGAGTTATTAAGCATGATCTGCGTGCATGTTTACGCTTTTTTGAATTCTTTGCTCATCCCTACAGGTTGCATGGTTTGTGTGACTGGTCCGAAAACTTCAGAGAATATGCCATGGTTCCTGATGTGCTTTTGGAAGTTTTCTTGAAAAAATATTAAACGGTTCAAAAGTTATTCAAAATACAATTTCCCATTATAAGTCAATGGGAAAAGTTAACAAAAGTTTGACAGCGTCACAAATGCACTTCTTAGTGTCGCAAATGGCCCTAGTAGTGTTGCAAATCTGCCATTTTGTTTTCAGTTGGTGATCAGAAAAATGCTTGGCATTTAAATTTGGGATCCTCTAGCAACACAATTCTTTTTGTGTTTACCTAGTCGGACCCTTAGGATGCTAGGCATGTCTTTACTTTGAGGTTAAACACCCTAGAAATATGTTTTTCAAATTTCTGGAAAAAGTAGTGTTGTAAAGTAGTATCACACTCACAAAAGTGTAGCAAATTTTTGGAAAAGCTTTTGCAAATCATGACACTACTTTGCGACACTATGCCAAAAATAACAGGAATTGTTTGCCACCCTGCTGCAAAAGAACGGTTTGGTCTTTTGGGCTGAAATTTGGAGGGAAGGCAGCCAACATCTCACAGATGTGCCTTTTCATAGTTTGGTGACAAAATATTGCATGGATGTAAAGTTACGGTACTCCAAATTTGACACTTTTTCCCATAGACTAACATTGCGGAGTCTGCTGCATGACAGGAATTCTTTGCCACCCTGCTGCAACATAACAGTTTGGTCTTTTAGACTGAAGTTTGGAAGGAAGAAAGCCAACATCCCACAGATGTGCCTTTTGGTGATTTGGTGAAAAAATATTACAGGGAAGCAAAGTCATGGCACTATGAACTTCTCTTATTTTCCCATAGGATAACATTACGGAATTTGCTGTGCCTTTCAGGGCCGGTATCTCGGAAATGGTGCAAGATACAGACATTTTGCCAGAAAAATGTTTAGCCCTCTACCAGGGCTAAGTACGTAAATAGCCAGGAAAGTCATAAATCATATGACTTTCACATTTTTTTTCTACATCACACGGTTCCTGAGATATAAGCAATTTAGTATTCCAACTCCTCCTTATCTGCTTCGAGACCCATTATTATGCATACATTCTTTGTACTCACTGTCTTTCTCTATGCAGCTTTTGGGGAAAACCAGCCTGTGCACTTACATTACTGCTACGCTTACAGCTTCAACTTGCGGTTCCATACCCATTTCACTTACTGTTCCTGTCTAAGTCACCATGTGCGTTACTCTTTGCATTTTCATTTGCACTTGTGTTTGCATTATTTTAACCACTTGTGTCTACAGTACAGTTTATCTTTGTGTTTTGCTTTGCATCACCATGCGCATTACCATGTGGGTTTGCGGGCACCATGTTACTATGTGACAAGACATCACATGGCGGGAGGGGGCCCGCGCTCCTGCCGCTACATTACATTCACTATTTATCATTATCATTCTCAAAAGAAGTGAAATTAGAGGCAAAACTCTGTTTAATGATTGTTAGGTTGTTCTTATGACAAAGTGAGGAAATTTAGTGTTAGGGTTGAAAAACCCCTTGGACCCCCCAGCCCACCCCAAACTGGCATCGGAGTGCACATTGGGGTCATTGGACTTAACTCTCATCCCTTTCTCCTATGCCTCTGCTTCTTTACACATGTGATGGGGTGAGAGTTAGGGCCAATGACCCCAACACACACACACACACACCGATGGGAGGTGGGATGGGGTCCAAGAGGGGTTTTCAATCCTAACACCAAATTTCCTCACTTTTGTCACTGTGGAACAACCCTAACTGATGCATTAAACTGAGTTTTTTACCTCTAAGATATAAATATATATATATATATATATATATATACACATACGCTGTATATATATATATATATATATATATATATATATATATATATATATATATATATATGTAGGGGATACATGATGGGCATGAGTGTGATATGGCAAATATTGTCACTCCTGCAGAGTGAGATATCCAGAGCTCATGATGCAGGAGTGACAATATTTGCCATAGCACATGATCTGCCCATCATGTATTCAACATATTACAATACGGCCAAGAGTTTTAGAAGTTTTGTTATGCTGTCTTGTGTTCTGTTCCTGTTTATGTGTTTGCTCATTCTGTGTGTGAGCTTTTCTGAATGGGCTGGCAGTGTTAAAAACTCTGGGAGACACATGAGTATGTGTTGCAATGTTAAATGAGTTAGTTTTAGGTAGGAGTGAGAAAAATATTTTTGTGAGGCTGTATTGTTTAGAAGTCTGGCTGCAGTGAAGCTGAGAGCATCACAGTAATTGTAATGAGCTGAGAGTCAAAGTGTCAGAACAGCTGACACTGTTTTCAGTGGTAATTAAGTTAGCTGCAGGCAGAGTGCAGAGTATTTTGTGAAATTGTGCTCTTTAGGATTCTGGCTGCAGTCAAGCTGAAAGCATCACAGTAATTGTAAAGGGTGAGAATCAGAGTTTAAGAAACAAGTTAGAGTGTGTTTCAGTGGTAGCTGAGTTAGCTGCAGGCAGTAGTTTAGACTGTTCTGTGAAGCTTTACTGTTTAGAATTCTGACTGTAGTCAGGCTGACAGTATCACAGTAATGAGCTGGAAGTTAGGGGGGATAAGTGTGTTTTGTAATGCTCACTGAGTTAGCTGTAGGCAGCAGTGAGACCACTGAAGTAGTTCTGCATTTGTCTCTATGGTAACAGCACAGGTGTTTCTTGCACGCTGAGGGGAAAGCTGCCTAGAGTGATGACCTTTTGTGACCTGTGTATGTAAATAGTTGATCTCATCACAGTAGAGCCAAGGGATGATACACTATTTTATCTCACTTATCTACCACTCACCCCTATTGTGTGTGTGTGTGAATATATATATATTTTAGAGGCAAAAAACTCTGTTTAATGCATCAGTTAGGGTTGTTCCACAGTGACAAAAGTGAGGAAATTCAGTGATAGGGTTGAAAACCTCCTTGGACCCCCCAGCTCACCCCCCCAACCGGCATCGGGGTGCGTGTTGGGGTCATCAGCCTTAACTGTTACCCGATCACATGTGTAAAGAAGCAGAGGTATAGGAGAATGGGGTGAGAGTTAGGACTGATGACTCCAACGCGCACCCTGATGCCAGTTGGGGGGTGGGCTGGGGGGTCCAAGGGGGGTTTTCAACCCTAGCACTGAATTTCCTTACTTTTGTTGCTGTGGAACAACCTTAACTTGATGCATTAAATGGAGTTTTTTGCCTCTAAATTCCCTTCTTTTTGAGAATGATGACGACAAATAGTTAAAGTAATACAGCAGTGGGAGCACGAGGCTCTTCAGGCCCCGCGCTCCCGCCACATGATATCTTGTGACATAGTAACAGGAACAGCAACACAAACAGAAGTGCCAACAGTAGTGCACATGGTAACGGAAAAGTAAATGGTAAAGGAAATGTTAATAGAAATGCAAGCGCAAAGTGACGCCAAGGCGAACAGTGATGCAAACCGACATTGAAGAGCATACAAAAACACAACTGGTAATGCGAACAGTGAGGACAGCAGTATTTTAAGTGGAAATGTTAAGTGTCACGGCAAAAAGAACATGAAAGGGAAAAGAAACAGAAACGCGAACATAAGCACACACGTAAACGCAAACCGTCATGCGCACAGCCATGGTAATGCAATAGTAAATGCAAATGGTAAAGTTAAATGAAGAATAATGCCAACGGAAACAGAAACAGAAATTGGAATGGAGGCGCATACGGAAATGCAAACCGTAACGTGCATGGTCTTGGAACCGCAATTAACACAAATGGTAATGGTAACAGCAACAATAATGCCAAATGAAAGAGAAATGGAAATACAAGTGAGTATAGAAACACAAACCGTTATGCGCACGGCCATGGTACCACAATTGTAAATGTAAATGGTAACAGTAACAGCAAAAATAATGCCAAAGAAAACAGAAAAGAAACAGAAATGCAAGCGCATATGAAAATGCAAACTGTAACGCACGTGGATGGTACTACAATTGCGAATGAAACTGGTAATGGTAACAGCAACTATAATGCCAAACGACCCAGAAACGAAATGCAAGCAAAAACGCAAACCGTAATGCACACAGTGGCGTAGACGGTAATGGTGCCACAAACGGTAACGGAAATGCAACTGGAAATGTTAACTGGCACAGTAATGAAAGGGCACACCCTTCTTTTCCCCAAAAAATGCATTGGAAGACACAGTGAAAACAGATATACATATAACAATGGGCCTCGGAACAGAAAATGAGGACTTGGAATATTAAATTGCTTATATCTCAGGAACCGTATGATGTAGAAAAAAATGTAAATTTCATATGAATTATGACTTTCCTGGCTAGATCTGTACTTAGCCCTCATTAGGGGGCTAAGCATTTTTGTGATGAAAAGTCCGTATCTTACACCGTTTCTGAGATACGGGCCCCTAAAGGTGCAATGGGTGCCACAATGTTATCTAATTAGTAAAAGCATTCACTTCAGAGTGCCATCACTGTGCCACCCTGAAATATTTTTTCACCAAACCACCAAAAGGCACATCAGTGTGATGTTGGCTTTCTCCCCTCCAAATTTCAGCCCAAAAGACCAAACAGTTATTTTGCAGCAGGGCAGCAAAGGATTTCTATAATGCAGCAGACGCCGTAATGTTATCCTGAGGGAAAAAGCATCAAGTTTAGAGTGCTGTAACTTTACTACCCTGTAATATTTTGTCACCAAAATACTGAAAGGCACATCTGTGAGAAGTTGGCTGTGTTCCCTCTAAATTTCAGCCCAAAAGACCAAACTGTTCTTTTGCAGCAGGGTGGCAAAGAATTGCTGTCATTTTGCCATAGCCTGGAAAAGTAGTGCCGCAATTTGCGAAAGCTTTCTCAAACATTTGTGACACTTTCGTGAGTGTGACACTACTTTGCGAAAGCACTTTTTCCAGAAACTTGAAAAACAAATTTCTAGGGTGTTTAACCTCAAAATAAAGACATGCCTAGCATCCTCTGGGTTCGACTAGGTAAACACAAAAATAATTGTGTTGCTAGAGGGTCCCACATTTAAACGGTAAGCATTTTTTCTGATCACCAACTGAAAACAAAATGGTGCATTTATGAAAGTAAAAGGGCCATTTGCAAAAGTAAAAACTGCATTTGCGAAAGTGTTGAACTTTTTGTTAACTTTTCCCATTGAATTATAATGGAAACTTGTTTTTTTAATAACTTTTGAACCATTTAATAATTTTTCACAAAATCTTCAAAAGGCACATCAGGCATCCCAACCGCACGTTGCCTGAAGTTTCTGTACTGGTCATGCAAACCGTGCCACCTGTAGGTGAAATCAAAGAATTTGCAAAAAAGCGTAAACGCACATTTTGTTGGCGCTTAATAACTCCGCAGCCGTATAACCAACCAGTACAAAACTTGGCAGATCTCAAAATCAAGCCCAATCATGCATACCAAATTTTAGGCAAATCTGTTTAATGGTGGCAACGTTATTAAGGTGCAAAGTTTGACCCTTTAACCTTAAAATGGCTCCTCAACCATAATTATAGTGGCACTACCGTGTATATATTAGAGGCAAAAAACTCTGTTTAATGCCTAGTTAGGTTGTTCCACAGTGATAAAAGCAAGGAAATTCAATGTTCGGTTGAACCCCTTGCACCTCCAGACCACCCCCACTGGCATCAGGGTGCACGTTAGGTCATTGGCCCGGAACTCTCACCCCACCACATGTGGAAAGAAGCTAAGGAATAGGAGCATGGGGTGAGAGTTAGGGCCTAGGATCCCAATGCGCACCCTGATGTCAGTTGGGGGGTGGTCTTGAGGGGTCCAAGTGGGGGTTTCAACCCTAACATCGAATTTCCTCACTTTTGTCACTGTGGAGCAACCCTAACTGTTGCATTAAACAAAGTTTTTTGACTCCAATTTCCCTTCTTTTTGAGAGTGATAATGAGAAATAGTGAATATAATGCAGCGGTTGGAGGGCCCCGTGCTCCTGCCACATAATATCTTGTCACATAGTAACACGGTGCCCGCAAACGCAAATGGTAATGTGCATGGTGACACAAAGCAAAACAGAAAGAGAAACAGTACTGTAGACACAAATGGTAACAATAATGCAAACACAAGCGCAAATGAAAATGCAAAGGGTAACGCACATGGTGGTGTAGACGGGAACTGTAAGTGAAATGGGTATGGAACTGAAAGCAGAAGAGGTACGGGTAACAGTAATGTAAGTGCACAGGCTGGTTTTCCCCAAAAGCTGCATAGAGAAAGACAGTGAGTACAAAGAATGTATGCATAATAATGGATCTCGGAGCAGAAAATGAGGAGCTGGAATACTAAATTGGTTATATCTCAGGAACCGTACGATGTAGAAAAAAATGTTAAAAGTCATATGATTTATGACTTTCCTTGTTAGTTTTGTACTTAGCGCCTGGCAAGGGGCTAAGCACTTTTCTGATGAAAAGGCTGCATCTCACACCATTTCCGAGATACGGGCCCTGAAAGGAGCAGCGAACACTGTAATGTTATCCTATTGGAAAAAAAGAATAGTTCGTAGTGCAATAACTTTGCCTCCCTGTAATATTTTTTCACCAAACCACCAAAAGGCACATCTGTGGGATGTTGGCTTTCATCCCTCCAAATTTCAGTCTGAAAGACCAAACTGTTATTTTGCAGCAGGGTGGCAAAGAATTCCTGTCATGCAGCGGGTGCCGCAATGTTAGTCTATAGGAAAAAGTGTCAACTTCAGAGTACTGTAACTTTGCATCCATGAAACATTTTGTCATGGAACAACCAAAAGGCACATCTGTGAGATGTTGGCTGCCTTCCCTCCAACTTTCAGCCCAAAAGACCAAACCGTTCTTTTGCAGCAGTGTGGCAAAGAACTGCTGTCATTTAGGCCATAGTCTGAAAAAGTAGTGTCGTGATTTGCGACAGCTTTCACAAGCATTTGCGAAAGTGTCGTGAGTACGACACTACTTTGCAACACTACTTTTCCAGAAATTTGAAAAACATATTTCTAGTGTGTTTCACCCCAAAATAAAGACATGGCTAGCATCCTCAGGGTCTGACTAGGTGAACACAAAAATAATTGTGTTGCTACAGGGTCCCAAATTTAAATGCATAGCATTTTTCTGATCACCAACTGAAAACAAAATGGCAGATTTGTGACACTACTAGGGCCATTTGTGACACTAAAAAGTGCATTTGTGACAGTCTAACTTTTTGTTAACTTTTCCCGTTGACTTATAATGGGAAATTGTATTTTGAATGACTTTTGAACTGTTTAATATTTTTTCACAAAATCATCAAAAGGCACATTGGGGAACCTGACTGCATGTTCCCTGAAGTTTTTGTACTGGTCGCACAAACTGTGTGACCTGTAGGAATGAGCAAAGAATTCAAAAAAGTGTAAATGCGCACACAGATCACGCTTAATAACTCCGCAGCCGTATATCCAAACAATACGAAAGTCAGCAGATCCCAAGATGTATGGTTCTTGATTGAGTATCCCAAACTTCAGGCAAATCTGTTGAATGGTTGCAAAGTTATTAAGGTGCAAAATGTTAGGTTTAACATGTAAATGACTCCTCAACCCTAAGTATGGTAACACTACCGTGCTACCATTTTACATATATATATAAATATATATATGCATTGCAAAAATAACTTTGTTAATGCATCAGGGTTGATGTCACAGCAACAAAAGTTTGCAAATTAAATGTTAGAGTTACCACCCCCCATCCTACAGGCACCGACAGGCATTAGCACATGCCATGGGATCATCAGGCCCAACTATCACCCCATTCCATGTGTACACAAGCTTACATTCTACAGTATAGGAGAAGAGGGTGAGAGTTAAGTCTAATGACCCCATGGCATGCCCCAATGCCTGTAGGGTGAGGGGTGTGGGTGGAGTGCTAACCCTAACATAAATTGCCAAGCTTTTGTTGCTGTGACATCAACTCTAACTGCTGCATTAATAGAGTTTTTTGCAATGAATTTCCCTTCTTTTTGAGAAAGCGTAATGTAAGTGGTTAGTGGTATGTGTTTGGGAATGTATCCTCCGGCCCCTGCGACCCTTCACATTGCCCTTTTTGCATAATGGTATGTGTCTATGGGAGCACAGGTCCTCCAGGCCCTGCACTCCCACTTACACTTAAATATGGAGCCATACAGTAGCTCCACAGTACTGAAATGTAACCCTTGTAACACTTATTTGGCAATATCTTAGTAAGTGTAGCGACTATGGAAAAACTTCCACTGCAGTTATAATTATGACTTCGAAACTTCTGCATGTGCTTAGAACACACTATGCTGCGGACAGCAAAAAATCTGTATCTCAAATCATTTTTGAGATATGGGCACCGAAAGGGGCTGTAATGTTATCCTATGGGAAATTTCTCAACTTTGGAATGCTGTAACTATGGGCCTACTGAATGTTTTGGGACCAAACCACTAAAAGGCATATCTCTGGGTCCAGGGCTTTGCACCCTGCAAATTTCAACCAAAAACCATAATCCACCTTGGCAAAGTGAAGTGACAAAGAAAACAACACATGGAGAAATGTGTTCATGCAGTGTTTTCACGATAACTTTAGTGTGTTCAAAACACTCCTATCTCTATAATGGGAATGTTTTTGTGCACAGAAAATTGTTGTCGAGGTTCCTTTTTTTTGATTGCTGTCATTACCACAACAACAAAAAAATGTTATCGCGACAACAGAATGGTGGGAAAACTTTGAAAAGCATATTTTCAGACCACCTGCTGAAAAGGTAATGCCAGGGTCATGTTCCTAAGGGCCTGATTAGGTAAACGCAACTGTTGGTGTTTACCAAAGGGCATTATTTTTTGAATTACAATGTTTTTTGTCTCTCGCTAACTGAAAACAAGATGTCAGCAGCACAAAAACAAAATTAGGGAGCATGACAGCAAAAATGTGATTGCCAATCTTTTCACAATGCACATATAAATTTTACCAAAGGCTACAATGGGACATGAAAAACTTGCATAATTTTTGAATGAATTAAGATTTTTTCAACAAATCTTCAAAAGGCAGCAGTTTAACCCAGGCCACATATAGACATGCAAATTTGAATCCACTCAGATGCATTCTTCAGTCATTTAAGCCTGACCCAAAAATATGCCAAAGTTTGGTATTTTTCACTTTTTGGATGCTCTACAGTTCTGCAACCGTACATTAGACCAGAACGAAACTTTCTAGATCCTGAGATCTGTGGCTGGACAATGTGTATACAAACTTACAGGCAAATTGGACAAATGGTTGCAAAGTTCAATGCCTGTGTCTCTGACATAAGGAAGGGTATCTGGAGAGAGATCAGTGTTTTTGCAGATTACTCCAAACTGGGGGCGGTGGTGGATGAGGAGGAGATGGGGAGGGTGGCCCTACAGGGGGACCTGGAGGTTCTGGAAAGGTGGTCTAGAAAGAGAAAGCTGAGGTTCAATACAGGGAAATGCAAGGTACTGTACCTGGGAGCCAGAAACTGGGGCCAAGTGTACACCCGTGGGGAATGCTATAAGTCTCAGTGGCTGAGAACGACCTGAGGGTGGTGGTGGATGTCAAGATGAACAACTCTGAGACTTGTAGAAGGGCAGTGGCCAAGTCCAACAGGATGCTGGGATGAATCACTGGAGGGACCACCTCCAGAAGGTGGGAAAATATGCTCCCTCTGTATAACTGCTTGGTGAGGCCACACCTTGAGTACTGCATGCAGTTTTGGAGGCCACACTTAAAGAGGGACACTGAACTCCTGGAGATGGTCTAGAGGAGGCCAACCAAACTGATCTGGGGTTTGGGGGACAGGACCTATGGGGAGAGGCTTCTAAAAGCTAAATATGTACACACTGGAAGACAGAAGGGACCGGGAGGACATGAAAAAGGTCTTCAGGTACATGAAGGGAATAAACTGTGGAGGAACAGTCAGGGTGCTCCAAAGGAAGGGGGGGCAAGTAGAGGGCATGGGTGGAAGTTGGAAGGGGTAGATTCAGGGGAGAAAGGAGGAGGTGCTACTTCATTGAGAGGGTGGTGGAGCCATGGAATGCGCTGCTCAGGGGGCTGGTGGAGGCAGAGATGGTGGAGGGGTTCAAGAGGGGGTGGGACAAGTACAGGGGAAGGGTTCTGGAAGCAAAGTCCTGTGCAGCGAGAATGTCTGGGACTGGGAAGGGAGAAGCCAGAGAAGGCGAGGGGGGCAACAAGGTTGGCTCCCAGGGTGGGGGCTGACCAAATGAGCAGACACGAAAGACTGTTAGGCCTATTCTGCTTGCATTTTAGTATGCTAGTAAGTTATTACAGTGCAAACTTTGGGGTTTAACATAGAAGTGGCCGTGCAACCCTAACTATACATGCACGGTATACAGGTATAATATAATTCATGAAAAACACCACCAACAGCTTCATCTGGATCAAGGTCAGTTGGCATTCATCTGTATCCCCCTCCCCCAGGTCATGCCTGAAAATAGGCAGGATTTGTCTGGTGCACTTACCCAGTCAACCAAAAACAAAACTAAACTAAACATATACTGTATATATATACAGTATATATCATTATTGTACCAGTTAGGGTTGATGTCACAGTGACAAAAGTTTGGAAATTCGATGTTAGGGTTACCCCCCTACCACTCCACCCCCAACCCCCATCCTCCATATACCAACAGACATTGAGGTGTACCATGAGGTTGCCAGGCCCAACAAACAAACAAACACACACACACACACACACACACACACACACACACACACACACACTATTCTGTGTAAGCAAGCTGACATGCCACAGTATAGCAAAATGGGGTAAGAGTCAGGACTGATGACCCCATGGCACACATCGACATCTGTAGGATGGAGGGGTTGAGGTGGAGTTGTAGGGGGTAACCCTAACATTGAATTTCCAAACTTTTATCACTGAAGCATCAACTCTAACTGATGCATTAACACAATTATTTGCACTAAATTTCCCTACTTTTTGAAAAGTGTAATGTAATTAGTAAATGGTAAATAGTAATAGTAAAATAGTAAAAGCAAGTGAAGAGCTGACTGCTCTCTCAGTAGAAGGGAAGTAGGGGAAGTTCTGCTGGGAGAATTGCAACGGGGTAAAAGGGGGAAATAATGTGCAGGAGGAAGAAGAGGAGCTGGAAATGAGAGAGGGAGATGAATGGAGGCAAGCAGGGAGTAAGAGGGATGGAATCTTAGTGCTGGGGGACTCAATACTAAGAGGAGTTAGGTGGAGTAGCAAGGGGAGAGGCATGGTCGCATTTGGGTGGAGGCCATGCCAGGAATGACAGTACAAAGGGTGGGACAGTCTGTTCTGAAATATGCTAGAAGGGGTAGGAACAAGCCTCATTTAATTATACATCTTGGGACAAATGACCTGGCTGACAAGACAGTAGATACAGTCCAGAGGAGGTTTGAGGAACTAGCATACATTATGTGAGGGAGGAAGATCAGTAACTTTTTTCAGAGATCCTTCCGCTGTCAAGGCAAGCACAACAAGGAAGCTGAGAATAGAGGAATTTAATGAATGGCTAAGAACCTGGTTAGTAAGCTAAAGGGCAGGGCTGTTGGGGGTGGGAGGGACCTGGGAGGACAGTAGTCTCTATGCAAGGACAGACTACACTTGAGTGAGTAGGGATAGAAAGTGTTGAACAGAGGATGGAGGAGTAGAGGAAGTTGGGAATTTAAACAAGTGGGGGTGGTAGTTGGGGAAGAGATATGCAGAGACCACAGGTTGGAAATCATATGAGCTTTCCATAACAGTGACAAAGGACAAATGGCAAGTACTGTTGGTGATGCTAGGAAAGGAGGGCAGGATGGGAGGGGGTGGGGGAAAGGGTGGAAGGTGGTTACCCTTAATGCTAGGAGCCTTGGGAGGAAAACTGCAGAGTTACAGGTTCGCATGGCAGAGGGAGAGGTGGACATTGCAGCCATCATGGAAACATGGGCCACCCAGTACAATGACTGGGACCTGTCTGTACCATGGTACAGGTTATTTCGTAGGGACAAGGTGATTGGGAAAGGAGGAGGGGTGGCACTATATGTGAAGGAAGGACTGAAGTGTGTAAGGGAGGAAGGGGAGGAGGGTAGTATGGAGTCACTTTGGATGCATATCCAGGATTCCAAGAATAGGATTCTTAGAATGGGAGTGGTGTACAGACCACCATCTCAGACAGAGGAGTTAGACAGAGAACTAAAGGGACAGATCAGGAGGACTCAGAAGGGTAGTGTGGTGATTGTGGGGGACTTCAACATGCCAGGAGTGGACTGGAGCACCCCAACAACCAGGAACAGAAGGGAGCAAGTACTGCTGGATGCCTTCCAGGACAGCTTCCTGCTGCAAATGGTCAATGAACCAACCATTTTAGGGAATACCCTTGACCTTGTGCTGGCAAATGGGGACTTTGTGAGTGAACTTATAGTGGAGGTACTGCTGTCAGGGAGTGACCGCCACTCAGTATGGTTCACATTGGATATGGGCAAGGAAGGAGTGGAATCTGGCACAATAGTGCTGGACTTCAGGAGGGCTGACTTTGGGAGGATGGGTAAGTGGTAAAAGGGTACCTGGCCAGAATTCAATCTAGTATGGACACTAACCAGAGGTGGGAGCTCATAAAGCTGGGGATAGTGGAGGCAACCAAAACCTGCTGCAAAGCCCAGAGCAAGAAGACTAGGGCTAAGAAACCGATCTAGTTGAGCAAGGAGTTCATGGAAAAGGTAAGGCAGAAAAGAGCTGCCTTTAGGAAGTACAAGAAAACAGGGATGGGGAGGACAGGGAGGAGTACTTGACAGAATCGAAGGAGGTGACAAGGGCAGTAAGGGGAGCCAAAGCATCTATGGAACTCAGGCTGGCACAAGGCATTAAGAAGGGGGAGAATGACTTCTTTAAGTACATCAGGGAGAAAAGGAGCTGTAAGGACCACATAGTAAGGATAAGGAAGGAGGGGGGTTGGGTGGAAGTAGGGTGCGATAAGGTGGAAGCACTAAATGAGTACTTCTGCTCAGTATTTACTAAAGAGAAGGGGGGGTTACACCCAAGGTATGAGAAATGGCAGAAGCAGGGTGGGAAGTGGTGAAAGATGGGGAAATCATGGAGAACAGAGTTCGAGAGGGTTTGAAGGCACTGAGGGTGGACAAGGCGCCAGGCCCAGATGGCATCCACCCCAGGGTACTGAAGGAGCTGGCAAAGGCCCTTGCAGGACCTCTGGCAGACCTATTTAATGCCTCACTACATTAAGGGTGTGTACCTCAGGACTGGAGGATGGCTCATGTGGTGCCCCTCCACAAGAGTGGCCCCAAGGATGAACCGGGAAACTACAGACCAGTGAGCCTCACATCCATCATGGGTAAGCTAATGGAGACTATCCTGAAGGAGAGGCTGGTGGCCCTCCCAGAGGCCAAAAGGACTACAGGACAGCAGACAGCATGGCTTCATACATGGCAGATCCTGCCAAACCAACCTGGTCGAGTTCTATGACTGGGTAACTAGGCAACTGGACAGGGACCCTGCAGTGGATGTTCTGTATCTGGACTTCAGTAAGGCATTCGACTCAGTGCCACATGGAAGGTTGGGAAGGAAGTTAGTAGGCACGGGGCAGGTGCAAAGCTGGTGAGATGGGTAGGAAACTGGCTGCAGGGAAGGCAACAGAGGGTGGTGGTGGGTGGGAGCCTCGCACCCAAGGGCAGTGACAAGTGGTGTTCCACAGGGCTCAGTGTTGGGACCAGTGTTGTTTGGGATATTCATTGCAGACATATCAAGGGACATCAAGAGCAAGATCAGTCTGTTTGCTGATACCAAGGTAGGCGCGGTGGTGGATGACCTAGGGGGATGGCAGGGGTTGCAGGATGATCTGGCAAAGCTTGAAACCTGGTCAGACACCTGGCAACTGGGCCTTAATGCCAAAAAGTGCAAGGTGCTGCACTTTGGGATGAAGAACCCAAGGAGGAGTTACCAGCTAGGGGGAGTGCAGCTAGCCCAGACAGAGGAGGAGGAGAAGGATCTGGGTGTGCTCATTACAGGGTCAATGAACAACTCAGCACAATGTAGGAAGGCAGCTGCAAAGGCCAACAAAATGCTGGGTTGTATTGCTAAGGGGTATATCCTCGAGGAGGAGGAGGATTCTGCCACTGTATAGGTCATTAGTTAGACCACACCTGGAGTACTGCATGCAGTACTGGCATCCGTATCTGAAGAGGGACATTAAGTTACTGGAGGGGGTGCAGCGCAGAGCGACAAAGATGATCAAGGGGCTGGGGGACTTATCATATGATAGGAGGTTGAAGGAGTTGAACATGTACTCACTAGAGGAGAGGAGAGACAGGGGTGACATGATTGAAACCTTTAAATACATGAAAGGAATAAACAAGACAAGTACAGAGGGGCTGTTCAAAGTAAGGGAGGGGAGGGCCACCAGGGGCCATGATATGAGACTGGAGCGAGGAAGGTTCAGGAGGGAGATGAGGAGACATTATTTTACAGAGAGGGTGGTGGCTGGGTGGAATGCATTACCTCCTGAAGTGGTATGCAGTACGACAGTGGACTGCTTCAAACGAGGATGGGACAGGACAAGGGGGAGGGTTAATGAAGGGGAAGGGTGGAAGGGGGGAGGAGCAGCTGCAGAATAAGGGGTGCTAGCTGCACATTCGAGCAGACTTGATAGACCTCTAGGCCTTTATCTGTTGGCAAATTTCATATGTTCATATGTTTTGGTGGGAGCGCAGTGGCCCAAACTGTCCATTTGTGCATAATGATATGTGTCTGTGGGAGCGTGAGCCTTCTGGGCACTGCTCTCCCACTTACACATAATAATGGAGCCATACAGTAGCCCTATGGACCTGAAAAGGAACCCTTGTAACACTAATTGGCCAATATCCCACCACCCCAACCCTACAGGCACCAACATGCATTGGGGCAGCCAAGAGGGGCCTTCGGGCCCAACTCTCTCCCCATTTCATGTGTAAACAAGCTGACACTCAACAGTATAGGAGAATGGGGTGAGAGTTAGGTCTGATAACCCCATGGCACGCCCCATTGCCTGTTGGTACCTGTAGAGTGGGGGATGAGAGTGAGGGTGGGGTGGTAACCCTAACGTTGAACTTCCAAACATATGTTGCTGTGACACTAATCCTAACTAATGTATTAATGGAGTTTTTTGCAATGAATTTCCCTTCTTTTTGAGAAAGTGTAATGCGTGTGGTATGTGTTTGTGGGAACGTGGTCCCCATGAGCACTTCTTCACATTGCCCGTTTGCATAATGGTATGCATATGTGGGAGCATGGGCCCTCTGGGCCCTGCGCCCCCACTTACACTTAAATACGGTGCTATACAGCAGCCCCATAGTACTGTAAAATAACCCTTGTAACACCTATTTGGCAATATCTCAGTAACCACAGCAGCTATGGAAAAACTTCCACTGCAGATGTAATTTATGACTATGAAACATCCTCACAGGCTTAGTCCACCTAGAGGTGGACTACACTGTGGGTAGCGAAAAATCTGTATCTCAAATTATTTTTGAGATACGGGCACCAAAAGGCACCATGGGCACCGCAATGTTATCCTATGGGAAATTTCTCTCAACTTCTGAATGTTGTAACTATGGGCCCATTGAATCATTTGGGATCAAACCACCAAAAGGCACATCAGTGGGACCAGGGTTTGCTACCCTACAAACTTCAGCCCAAAACCACGATCCACCTTGGCAAAATCAAGTGACAAAAAAAAAATACATGGGACAATGTTGTTGAGCATTGTTTTTGCAACAAAAATGTTTTTGTGACATCCCTATACCTTATAATGGAATATTTTCACACATAAAAAAATGTCATACAATTTAAACTGGTTGCTCATTATGGCTATTATTAGCGATGATAATGTTCTTTACATTCTGTTTAGAGAATTATTTGTAACCTAAGTTGATAGAAAGTCTGGATTAATTTCATGTCTTTTACCTTGGTCTGGATCGTGTTGGATGATATTGTTGTACTTTGAATGTTTTTCAATAAAAAGTTTCAATATATAAAAATGTTGCACACAAAAATATTTTTCCATGAACATTTTCACGAAAGTGTTCGCAATGTACATATATAACAACCCAGAAATGTCTTTTCTGCAGTTGCCCCCATAGAATCAAAAACTGTGACAGAACAGGTGTGACTCTTTTGCAAATCATAAAAGTGTCATGCCCATTCTATCACAAATTGCTGCAAAACTGTCACAATTTGAGACACTACTGCACCCAAAAAGAGCAATTATTTGACAACCCACTGCATCAAAATGGTTGGAGCTTTTGGGTGTCAAGCCCTGGTTCTACAGATGTGCCTTTTGTTGATTTGGTCCCAAAACATTGAATGTACCAATAGTTACAACACTCTGAAGTTGAGAAATTTCCCATAGGATAACATTGCGGTGCCCATTGCACATTTCGGCGTTCATATCTCAAAAATTATTCGAGATACAGATTTTTCACTACCCGCGGCTTGGACTAAGCACACATGGAGGTTTTAAAGTGATGATTACAACTGCAGTGGAATTTATTTTATAGTTGCTATGGTTACTGAGACATTGCCAAATATGTGTTACAAGGGTTCGTTTTCAGTACTATAGGGCTGCTGTATGGCTCCGTACTTATGTGGAAATGTAAGTGCAGGGCCCAGAAGGCCCACGCTCCTACATACACATATACCACTGCACAAAAAATGGGCAACATGAAGGAAGCACAGAGCCCAGAGAGCCTGCTCGCTCACAAATGCATACAGTTATCAGTTACATTACACTTTCTCAAAAAGAGTGGAAATCCATTGCAAAAAACTTTGTTTATTCACCTTTTAGAGTTGATAGCACAGTGACAAATGCATGAAAATAAGATGCTAGGGTTACTACCCCACACACCAATGGACAACAGGGTGTGCTATGGGGTTGTCAGGCCTCTGACCCCATTCTTGCATACTGTAGCATGTCTACACATGGAATGGGGAGAGAGTTGGGCCTGACAACTCTATGGCACATCCCATCTATTGATGTCTGGAGAGTGTAGGGGGTGGGGTGTAGGGACGGTAACCCTAGCATTACACTTCCATACTTCTGCCACTGTACTATCAACCCTAACTGATGTATTAATAAATTGTTTTTGTAAATATATGGGGGTGTTGTACAGACTGAGACAGATATACCACTTAATGCTAGAAAACATATAATTAACACTACAATAACCCCACTGTTTGATTATGGTGATTTAGTCTTTGCGGGGATTCCAGGACTGCACTACAGCGGTTGGACACAGCTTTGGACAGATTTGCCAGGTTCGCAGTGGATGCACCTCAGTTGACACATTGGTGGACAATGTGTTGATCCTTAGATTGGATTAGTTTAATGGAGCATAGACAACTACATACACTGCATCTAAGTTATCAGCATTTAAAGAAAAATATACCACCTTATTTGGATAATCTGTTCAAACACATATACCTAGTGCAGACTTGCAAACAGCACAAAACCTAGAACTGGCGATCCCCAAAATGAGAACAGCAAAGGGGAACTCTGCTTTAAAGGTTAGTGGACCCAGAATCTGGAATGGGTTGCCAGACTGCCTGAGAACAAAGGCAATTGCCCCATGGAACAAGATTAAAAGTTAGTTATCTCAAAATTCTGTACAAACAAAAAAATTGTGGTTGCTGTTGACACTCTGCACTTTTTTAGTGGTTACCTTTAAAATGAAGAAAAAAAAATGTAAAATTGAGAATTGTGGTTACTGCTTAAACCCTACACTTTACATGGCCAAAACCATTCATGAGAATGTTTGTGATTATCTAGATTACTTTTTTGTGAGTACTTTGTTTTACCCTGTACTATATGTATTTTATATACTGCAACTTATGTGTATATTTTATGACACTGTCCTGTATGTAATGGACCCCATCAAAAATGAGCTAATGCTCAAATGGGTTATTCTTTTCCTTGAATTGTCTTTTTAAGAAATAAACTTTTACAAACAAAACACACACACACATATGTGCATACACATTAGCACTTTACTATAGCAGCCAAAGAAAACTGCTGCAGTTTGCTGTATTCAGGACAAAAGGTAAAAAAGAAATGAGGAAAAAACATACAAGGTACTGTACAAAAAGGTACTGGAATTCATTTATTCCAACATACCTGTAAAATGAGAAGCAGTGTACTGTAGCCCAGCAGCTGAGGCTGCTGGACGATCTTGTTTACTGCTGCACTGGGGAACTTTATAAGGGAGATGAAAGTGCATTGTATGTGAGCTGCTTCCTTCTAAGCTGATGGATGATTGAAACAGAGTTTGTATTTTAAGTATTTAGAATTGCCACTGCATTGTTAGTGAGCTGGAGAACAGTTTACTGTGACTTGTACTGTATATTCACATTTGTAAAAAATAGGTCCTTACCAACCAATATAGACATCACACAGGCCCCAAGAGTCCATAAGCAAAGTTTTCTTTACAAAAGACAAGTAACTGCATGCTTGATGTGTTGCAGACATAGCCTTTTGATAAAGGACTGTGTCCAAAGTGCATCAGGCATGCAGTTGTGTGTTTTGGAATAAAAATGCTGATTATGGACTCTTGGAGCCTGTGTGATGTCTATATTAGTTGGTGAGGGCCCAATTTTTACAAATGTGAATTACTGACTGGAATGGAGCACCACTTTACCTAGTATAGCTATTTCTGCTTCTGCATACATACATTGCAAAAAAACTTCATTAATGCATCAGTTAGAGTTAAAGTAATAAAAGTAGGGAAATGTGGTGTTAGTGTTTCCAACCCTAACACCCAACCCCACATTGCACAGACAAAGAGGGAGTGGGGAGGCACTGGGGTCATCAGCCCTAACACTCACCCCATTCCGAGCTTCCTCCTTTCCATTTTCATTGGACTAGTTTGGCTGAAGGGGGTAGCTTCCCAGGATCCAAAAATAATTGAATGCAGTTCCCCATGGCACCCAGTAGATTTTAGTTTAAAAAAAATTGCACCTGGTACACTTCAGCAGCAATAACAAGTGAATAATGAAGGCTGCACAACCCATTACCATTCAAGTTCATTGATTGATAAAAGTCTTTTCATAGAAACAATAACTCACCAGAATTAAAACAATAATATATAACAAATAAGATCTAGCAGAAAGACCACTCTCCATAAAGATTTCCACAAAGGGCATAACAGTCACTGTTCTAGATTATCATAAAATACATTAATTTTATACACTACAGGTCAAACATACATAGATTATAACTGTGGGAAAGATAAGCTTGGGATTGTGTTAGTCCACTACGCATCAACAATCCAACAGTTTAGAAAGTACGAGCAAATATGATCATGAAAAGGATGACAACTGCAATAGTGAACCTTTGATGATCCTCTCAGTTAACAATAGCAGGAGGTAACTTGTGGGTCAAATATCCATAGATATCATTTTTAAAGGAAGGTTCGAGCTTATATTGGCCGAGCTGTGCACATCAAATCCAAAATTTCCTATTAAACTAGTGAGACTATTGTTACTTTGAAAAATAATAGTTGCATTAATGAAACATTGATAATCCTTTCAGCTAATAATGGTAAGAACTAACCTAAAAGTCAAATATTTTTAAGTAATGATTGTAATCAGAATAGAGTCATCAAATTTCATAATTTAAAAATGAACAACTGAGAGTATCCTAATCATAAAAGAAGTAACCATAACAATAATGAGCCTTTAATGGCCCTTTCAGTTAGAAAAAATGTGTGATAACTTGTTAAGTTTTTTGACCTATGATGTAATATTAGAAATTTGTAAGCAATATAGGGAGTCAGAATTCAGTCTTTAGAAATCCTATAACAGGTGTAAATGGGACTTGTCCAGGGTCCTGTCTAGACAGGAGACTATCCAGAGAAGGGAAACAAAGATGGCGCAGGGCTTACACTACAAAACATATGAGGAGAGACTAAGGGACCTCAATATATACTCACTGGAGGAGAGGAGACTGCAGGGGGATACAATTGAAACTGTCAAGTACATTAAGGGCATAAATAAGGTATGGATGGGGGAGCTTTTCCAATGTAGAAAAAGTGCTAGAACAAAGGGGCACAATATGAAATTGGGGGGTAGATTAAGAGGTAATGTGAGGAAGTTTTTCTACACAGAAAGAGAAGTTGACACATGGAATAGTCTGCCACAGGTGGTAGTGGGACAAGCAGAGTGGAGGGGTTTAAGAATGCTTGGTACAGGCACAAGGGAAACCTGAGAGGGGAGGGAGTGATGACAAGCCATTGATCACATAAGATCTATGGCCACATCTTGTACTTGGACCTTTAATTTAGGGTAAAAGAAAACTACCAAAAAAAAAAAGTGTGTGTTTTTCTGAGTTAACTGAACTGAATGGTTATGTGAACAGTTATCTAGGTGTAAATCTCAGGTGATTGAAATGACTTGATAGCTGTGCAGTTTAAATTACTTGTAGAAAGATCTAGTAAGTAGGGGGAGTGGCTTAGCTAGAAGGAAGCTAAATTTAAAGACTGTCTTAGAAAGATTCTGCTAGTAGCTTGGCAGAAGACACCAGGAGGAAGGACTGCTGTGTGACTGGACTTCTCTAGTGGGACTAAAGAAATAGCTTTTGTACTTGGACCTTTAATTTAGGGTAAAAAAAACTAACAAACAAAACAAAAAAAAAGTGTGTGTTTGTCTGAGTTATCTGAACATGGTTATGTGAACAGTTATCTAAGTGTAAATCTCAGGTGATTGAAAGGACTTGATAGCTGTGCAGTTTAAATTACTTGTAGAAAGATCTAGTAAGTAGGGAGAGTGGCATAGCTAGAAGGAAGCTAAATTTAAAGACTGCTTTAGAAAGATTCTGCTAGTAGTTCGGCAGAAGACACCAGGAGGAAGGACTGCTGTGTGACTGGACTTCTCTACTGGGACTATATTGCCCTCCTTCCCTCCCACCCAGAGCTAGTTCTACTTTTATAGGCACAATATTTGACTGACAACAGGAGCTTCCTGTTTGGGAGCAGGAAGTGAGTGATCACAGAGCCACCAAAGACCCACCATCCTAGAAGGGTTAGAGTAGCTCTCCGGCCCCCTCTAGCTGCTGCAGGTCTGCCTCTGAGCAAGTAAGGGGTCTACTGAGAAATATAGGATATTCTTGTCTTAGAACAGGACAATCAGGAGCTTAAAGAGCACACAGGTAGAAAGTAAATAGAGAGAGAAGAGGAAATAAAACAGAGGAAAGAATAAGGATTCCAAACAGTTAAGGGGGCCAGAAATAAGACATGATGGGAGTGGTGCAGTGCAGTGGCTGTGGAGCAGCAGTCTTCCAGGAGACATTCTGGAGGATGCGGTGCTGTCCCATCTGCAGGCACCTCTCTGGGCTGAGGGAGGAGGTTGCTCATCTCCAGGCTGAATTTGGCCAGGATTTGTGGGACCTCCTCTTCCACCCAGTGACCACCAGTGCCACTGCTGTTGCCTCAGAGATTGCCAAGAAAGAGGAGTGGTTGAACCACAGTGGGCTCAGGGAGGGTGAGGGTGATGGAACAGAGGTGCATCCCTCCAGTTGTACCTCTCCACAATTCCTATGCCATTCTGGCAAAGTGTAGTTCCTCTATGGAGGCACCCATAGTGGAGACCAAGAAGGATGCTGGGAACCTCCACAAAGGTGACCCACAGGAGGGTGGCAAGGGACCCCACAGGGGAAGGAAACAACTCCTGGTGGGGGACTCCATTATTAGGAAGGTAGAACTGGGGGAGGAAGGGGAGAGGGAGGTAAGATGCCTGCCTGGCACATTGGCTTGGAGGGACAGGGAGCGAATCCTCAGGACTGCTGGAGCAGCTTCACAAGGGAAGGAGCTGAATGTCATTGTCCACCTAGGGACAAATTACCTGGCTAAGAAAGGGATTGGAGAAGTGCAGGAAGAGTTTGTGGAATTGGGTAGGGGCCTTAGACAAGTAGCATGCACGGTAACCTTCTTGGAGGTGCTGCCCATCTATGGCATAGGAGAGACTAGGGTGTTCCACACCATGAGATTCAATCAGTGGTTGAAAAACTTGTGCAGAGCTCAGGGATTTGGCTTCATTGGGGACTGGGGATCCACCTGGAGTGATGCAAGCCTATACTGGCATGATGAGCTTCATCTGTCCAGGAGGGGAACCAGGATCCTAGGCGATAGGTTTAAATGCTTCATTGGTAAGCATTTAAACTAGCCAAGGGGGGAGGCACTGGAAAGGACCAGGGAAATCCTAGCTCCCCTCAAAAAATCAAAGTAGTAAGTGCAGTAAACACTGACACAGAGGTGTCAATAGGGAGAAGGGCAGGGGTAAATGGGGAAAGTGACAAAGGCAAGAAGGACAGGAATGGGGCAAAAAGGAGTAAGGCCATCAGGAAAAGGAGGGTAATGAGTACCAATGCCCATAGGCTGGGCGACAAGCTCCCTGAGCTGATGGCCTTGATGGAACAGGGATGCCTGGATATCGTAGCAGTCACAGAAACATGGTACACAGACAACCATGACTGGGATGTTAACATACCAGGGTACATAACCTACAGGAGAGACAGGCAGGGGAGAAGAGGGGGAGGAGTAGCTCTCTATGTAAAGGAAGGGATAAAAGCAACTGAACAAAAGAGTAAACAGGGAAGAGAGGAGGCACTGTGGGTCACCTTGGAGACTGGAAAGGGCACCACAATCCACACAGGAGCTGTATACAGACCCCCATGTCAAGGGGAGGGAATGGACAAGGATATGATAGAAGGCATTCTTAGGATGGCAAAGAAAGGGGAGATACTGTTGATGGGAGACCTGAATATGCCAAATGTTAACTGGAGCACATTTGCTGCAGCCACATCTAAGAGCAGGGCCATTCTCGATGTCCTACAGGTGGCAGGCCTCAGACAGCTAGTTTTGGAACCCACTCATGAGGCAGCAGTCTTAGACCTCATACTCTCAAATGGGGGCAGTGAGAGGATCTCAGATCTAGAAGTGGGTTGCCATCTGGGAACAAATGACCACCAAACAATGTGGTTCACGTTAAACTCAGCAACAGAGTCAAGCCATACAAAAGTGAGGGTACTGGATTTTAGGAGGGCTGACTTTGGCAAAATGGGAGAGTGCCTCAGAAAAGCATTAGCAAACAGGCTAGTAGGAGGGGTGGAGCAACAATGGGGAATCATCAAAACTGCCATCACAGAGGCAACAAGCCTTTGTGCGAAGCAAATAAATCAAAACAAAAGAAAAAGCCACTATGGTTCTCAAGAGGTGGCTGGGAGAGTCAGGGAGAAAAAGATAGCATTCCGGAAGTATAAGGAAACACAGAAGGAGCAGGACAGAGAGCTGTACCAGTTAAGGCAGAAGGAAGCAGGGAAGGAATTCAGAATTGCAAAGGCCCACATTGAGGAAAAGATACCCAACTCAATTAAGATGGGGAATAAAACCTTTCATAGGTACATCAGAGAGCATAGAAAGACAAAGGGAGGGATAGTGAGGCTGAATAGAATGAACGATGGGTGGGCAGAGGGGGACAGTGAAAAAGCAGAGATACCGAATGAATATTTCTGCTCAGTATTCACAAAAGAGGAGGGGGAAGTGCCCAATCCAATTAACAGAAGCACTCTTGATAGGGAAGTTGATCCCAGTCCTTTCACAAAAGAAAGGGTTCTGCAAGAACTCCTAAAACTGAAGGTGTACAAAGCAATGGGGCCTGATGGAATTCGCCCCAGAATTCTAAAAGAATTAAGGAGGAACTAGTGAAACCACTGACTACTCTTTTTAGTAAATCATGGGAGGATTGTGTGGTACCCGAGGACTGGAGGAAGGTGGATGTGATTCCTGTTCACAAAAGTGGAACCAAGACAGAGGCAGGAAACTACAGACCTGTCAGTTTGACCCCTGTGGTAGGGAAAGTGATGGAGTCACTTCTGAAGGAAAGATTGTTGAGTACCTAGAGGCCAGTGGGGCACAGGACCCAAGACAGCATGGGTTCACAGTGGGAAGGTCATGTCAGATGAATCTAAAAGATTTCTTTGACTGGGTGACCAAAGTAGTAGACCAGGGAGGGGCTGTGGACATGACCTACCTAGACTTTAACAAGGCATTTGACACAGTCCCACACAAAAGATTAATAGTCAAAATAACCAGCCTGGGAGTGGGTCCCAGGGTGGTAGCCTGGTAAACATTGGCTGACAACAGGATGCAGAAGGTAATTGTAAATGGAGTCCACTCTGAAGAAAGAGGGGTTACTAGTGAGGTACCACAGGGTTCAGTAATGGGTCCAGTCCTTTTTAATGTCTTTATAAGTGACATTGCAGAGGGACTGGAAGGAAAAGTATGCTTCTTTGCAGAAGACACAAAGATCTGCAACAGGATTATGAACATACAAAAATTGCCAGCAGATAAAGGCCTAGAGGTCTATCAAGTCTGCTCGAATGTGCAGCTAGCACCCCTAATTCTGCAGCTGCCCCTCTCTTCCACCCTTCCCCTTCATTAACCCTTCCCCTTGTCCTGTCCCATCCCCTTTTGAAGCAGTCCACTGTTCTACTGGATACCACTTCTGCAGGTAATGCATTCCACCCAGCCACCACCCTCTCTGTAAAAAAGTGCCTCCTCATTTCCCTTCTGAACCTTCCTCCATCCAGTCTCATATCATGGCCCCTGGTGTCTCTACCCTTCCTTACTTTGAACAGCTCCTCTGTACCTGTCTTGTTTATTCCTTTCATGTATTTAAAGGTTTCAATCATGTCCCCCGTCCCTCCTGTACTCCAGTGAATACATGTTCAACTCCCTCAACCTCCTCTCGTTTGATAAGTCCCCCAGCCCATTGATCATCTTTGTCACCCTGCGCTGCATCCCCTCCAGTAACTTAATGTCCCTATTCAGATACGGATGCTAGTACTGCATGAAGTACTCCAGGTGCGGTCTAACTAATGACCTATACAGTGGCAGAATCACCTCCTCCCTCCTTGAGGATATACCCCTTGCAATACAACTCTGCATTTTGTTGGCCTTTGCAGCTGCCTTCCTACATTGTGCTGAGTTGTTCATTGACCCTGTAATGAGCAAACCCAGATCCTTCTCCTCCATCTGGGCTAGCTGCACTCCCCCCAGCTGGTAACTCCTCCTTGGGTTCTTCATCCCAAAGTGCAGCACCTTGCACTTTTTGGCATTAAAGCCCAGTTGCCAGGTGTCTGACCAGGTTTCAAGTTTTGCCAGATCATCCTGCAACCCCTGCCATCCCCCTAGGTCATCCACCACCACTCCTACCTTGGTATCATCAGCAAAGAGACTGATCTTGCTCTTGATGTCCCATGATATGTCTGCAATGAATATCCCAAACAACACTGGCCCCAACACTGAGCCCTGTGGAACACCGCTCATCACTACCCTTGGGTGAAAGAGCTCCCCACCCACCACCACCCTCTGTTGCCTTCCCTGAAGCCAGTTTCCTACCCATTTCACCAGTTTGCACCCACCCCTGTGCCTAATAACTTACTTCCCAGCCTTCCATGTGGCAGTGAATCAAATGCCTTACTAAAATCCAGATACAGGACATCCACTTCATGGCCCCTGTCCAGTTGTCTAATTACCTAGTTATTGAACTCCACCAGGTTGGTTTGACAGGATCTGCCCCATATGAAGCCATGCTGTCTGCTGTCCTGTAGACCTTTGTCCTTTAGGAGGGCCACCAGCCTCTCCTTCAGGATAGTCTCCATTAGCTTACCCACGATGGATGTGAGGCTCACTGGTCTGTAGTTTCCCAGTTCATCCTTGGGGCCACTCTTGTGAAGGGGCACCATATGAGCCATCCTCCAGTCCTGAGGTACACACCCTGAATGTAGTGAGGCATTAAATAGGTCTGCCAAAGGTCCTGCAAGGACCTCTGCCAGCTCCTTCAGTACCCTTGGGTGGATGCCATCTGGGCCTGGCGTCTTGCCCACCCTCAGTGCCTTCAAACCCTCCCAAACACTGCCCTCCACGACTTCCCCATCACCCCTTCTCCCCCCATTTCTGCCATTTTTCTCCCCTTTGGTGTCACCCCCTCTTCTCTTTAGTAAATACTGAGCAGAAGTACTCATTTAGTGCTTCTGCCTTATCACACCCTGCTTCCACCCAATCCCCCCTTCCTAATCCTTACTATATGGTCCTTACAGATCTTTTTCTCCCTGATGTACCTTAAGAAGTCATTCTCCCCTTTCTTAATGCCTTGTGCCAGCCTGAGTTCCGTAGATGCTTTGGCTCCCCTTACTGCCTTTGTCACCTCCTTCGATTCTGTCAAGTACTCCTCCCTGTCCTCCCCCTCCATTTTCTTGTACTTCCTAAAGGCAGCTCTTTTTCTCCTTACCTTTTCCATGACCTCCTTGCTCAACCAGATCGGTTTCTTAGCCCTAGCCTTCTTGCTCTGGGCCTTGCAGCAGGTTTTGGCTACCTCCACTATCCCCAGCTTTATGAGCTCCTACCTCTGGTTAGTGTTCATACTGGATTGAATTCTGGCCAGGTACCCTTTCACCACTTCCCCCATCCTCCCAAAGTTGGCCCTCCTGAAGTCCAGCACGCTTGTGCCCGATTCCACTCTTTCCTTGCCCACATCCAATGTGAGCCATACTGAGTGGTGGCCACTCCCTGACAGCGGTTCCTCCACTGTAAGTTCTCTCACAAAGTCCCCATTCACCAGCACAAGGTCAAGGGTATTTCCTAACCTGGTTGGTTCACTGACCAATTGCAGCAGGATGCTGTCCTGGAAGGCATCCAGCAGTAACTGCTCCCTTCCTGTTCCAGGTTATTGGGGTACTCCAGTCCACTCCTGGCATGTTGAAGTCCCCCAAAATCACCACACTACCCTTCTCACAGGTCCTCCTGATCTGTTCTGCTAGTTCCCTGTCTAACTCCTCCGTCTGAGATGGTGGCCTGTGCACCACTCCCATTCTAAGAATCCTGTTCTTGGAATCCTGGATTTGCATCCAAAGTGGCTCTGTACTACCCTCTTCCCCTTCCTCCCTTACACACTTCAGTCCTTCCTTCACTTATAGTGCCACACCCACTCTTTTCCCAATCACCCTGTCCCTGTGAAATAACCTGTACCCTGGTATAGACAGGTCCCAGTCATTGTATTGGGTGGCCCATGTTTCTGTGATGGCAGCAATGTTCACCTCTCCCTCTGCCATGAGCACATGTAACTCTGCAGTTTTCCTCCCAAGGCTCCTAGCATTAAGGGTAACCACCTTCCACCTCCCCCCATCCTGCCCTCCTTTCCTAGCATCACCAATAGTACTTGCCATTTGTCCTTCTTCATTGTTATCAGGGTAAGCTCATATGGTTTCTCAACCTGTGGTCTCTGCATATCTCTTGCCCAATTGCCACCCCCCACTCCTAGTTTAAATTCCCAACTTCCTCTATGTACTCCTTTGATACACATGGAGGCATGGAAAGGATGAGAAGGGATTTGGCAAGGTTGGAGGAATGGTCAGATGTATGGCAGCTAGGATGCAATGCAAAGAAGTGCAAAATAATGGACCTGGGAAACAAGAACCCAGGGGAAGATTACACAATGGGGGCCAGATAGTAACAACAAAAAAGGAAAGGAACCTGGGGATAAGCATATCAGATGACCTTAAGGTTAGCAAGCAATGTGAGAAGGAAGTAGGGAGGGCTGGGGGTATACTAGGATGTATAGGGAGAGGCATCACCAGCAGAAAACAGGAAGTTGCTATCCCTCTGTACAGACAGTTGGTGAGACCCCATCTGGAGTACTGTGTCCAGTTCTGGAGACCCCATCTCTGCAAAGACATAGACAGGATAGAGGCAGTCCAGAAGAGGGCAACTAAAATGGTGCAGGGTCTGCAAGAGAAGCCGCACGAGGAGAGAATAAAGGAGCTTAATATGTATACCCTGGAGGAAAGAAGGAGAGGGGTGAAACTTTTAAGTACCTCAGTGGAATCAACAAAGTCCAAGAGGGTAGCATCTTTCAGAAAAAGAGACGTGCAAGAACAAGGGGATATAATTTGAAGATGGGGGTGGTTCAGGGGCAATGCGAGGAAGTATTTTTTTCACAGAGAGGGTAGTGGATGCATGGAACAGCCCTCCTGAGGAGGTTGTGGGGTCTAAAACTGTGGGAGAATTCAAGAATGCATGGGACAGACATAAGGCAATTCTTGTGGGGGGGATAGGAAGAAATAGGCTGTTGGTTAACTAGGATCTGCAGCCTATCCTGTAGGTAGGGAAATGGGCAGACTAGATGGGCGAAGCAGTCTTTATCTGCTGTCAAAGGCTATGTTTATATGGGCAGACTGGATGGGCCTAGCAGTCCTTATCTGCCAACAATTTCAATGTTTCTATATACCTACACCCCTGTCAAAGTATTATCACCCATAATCTCAAAAGCTCTAATTACTAAATTCAGGACAGGAAAGCCAAGATTACAAAGAAAAGGGGTTATCCTCTCACACTCCTTACAATATATATTTTTTTTCATTTATTTATTGAGTCTTGGATTACAACACCTTTAAGCAATACAACTCATTTACAAAGGTTCCACATCAGTAGTACAAAAACAAGACAAGATAAACAATAGATGAGTAAATAGCAGTCATCAGGAATATACTTTAAAAAAATTAATACACTGAAAGCAATCAAAATAGCATGGAGTGTTACAAAATATAACAGTAAAGGGGACTAGAGATGTAGGCAGCCTAGGTGGCTTTGTCAAAATCTAGGAGAGAAAGTAATGGGGAGTAAGGTGGGGACAAGAGAAACAAGTGAAGAGAAGGAGGAGAGTTGTGCAGGAGGTGGAGGGGGAAGGAGAGGAGTTGCAAAGAAGGTGAATGGGAGATAGAGAGCTGAGGGGAGGGGGAGGTGGAAGGAGGGGAATGGGGCAAGAGCAGAGAGAAGGGGGAGCACTGGCAAAGAGAGGGTGGAGGGAGACAAATTAATAGTAGAGGGTGAAGAGATGGTGTTTAGCCAGGGGAAGGGCAACCTAGCAGGCCTTGTTGAAAACCCAAGAGAGAGAGAGAGAGAGTTATATAAGTGGGAGAGAAGGTGAGAGAGAGAAACATAGAGGGGAGGAGGAAAAGAGTGTTGCAAAAAAGAGGTGGCATGAGATAAGACAATGGGTGGGGGTATAATGGGGAAGTTGAGGATGAGCAGGGGAAGAACATGAAGATGCATGAGCAGGGAAGAAGCAAGGCTGAGGGGTGGAGGGAAAAAGGCTTGAGGGTAGGACTGAAATGAAATGCCAAGAGTTAAAGTGCTGAAAGGTATAAGAATAAAGACAATGTAAGCGGAAGGCTGCTAAGGGAGGCAGTCATACATAAAATAGAAGTAATACAGCATAATACAACTCAAACAACACCTTGAAATATTCTACTTAGTATTCACAGTTTCAGCAGTGACAAAAAAACAGAAAGTCTATGCAAAATTATTGGATTTTGTCTATTTTACAAAACACAAATGGTTTGGTCTGGGTAAAGACTGTAACTGGAAAAGACAGGATCCAACCAATAACCTCTTTTGCCATGATACAATGGGCATAGAAGAGCAATATATTTTAGGTCATCATCTGCTTCAGCACTACATTTACAAAATGCAAATGCTATTCTAGGATGTTTTTGTCTATGATATATATAATTAGCTTTATAAGGTTCCATTCAAAATCCAGTAATCATTTTTTCATTCATGTGTTTTAGATAAATACAGCAAATAATATTCAAGTTGATAGCAGATTTTAATCTGCTTGTACCATTTATAACATTTCTAGCAGGAGATATGTGAAATGTTTTGGTCAATGGCAATGCCCCAGATCCTAGCCTTTATTGGAATAATTATGTCCAATTTTACTCTACAGTATATTTCATATAGCAAATTTCCCCAGACCCAGAGGGAACAAATGATCTTTAATAAATTGAACAGATGAGCAAATGATGCCATTCCAGGTATAGGCAATCTCCTCTTCTAAACGTTGTTTGGGTAACATTTCTTCAAGTAAGAGGAAAAGACTGAAGAAAGAGTAATTGTCTCTCTCTTACCCTATTAGATTATTAGATATTAGATAGTGAGAACTGTCCCAATTCAACTCTTAAAATGTCTGCTGGAATTCAGTTTAGTACTGATAAAACATAATGGTATATTTTAAGAAATACAAAATCACACATACTCCCAAATGCAAAGCATCATGGGATGAATATGCAAATTGCCACAAACTATTATGCTGGTTCAGCTTTAACTTGGTATATTTTATTGAAGACAATTTTCAGAAATGACAGACTAGAAGAGTTCTAGATTTTGGATGCATACAAAATACATGATTTTATTTTTGTATTAAATCATAATAAGAAGATCCTTAATAGTATATTTCCTTATTTGCAGTTGAATCTTTTAAATGCATTAAGTGCAATATTATTCTGGTTTTCACTAATCATAAATGTCCATTCCAAAGGAAACTGTCAGAAATCCTCACATCTAAGAAATCACAGTACTTATGTGTTCCAATTGTTTGTTTCTCCATGAATAACCTTGGCATCTTCTTGCTCCTATTGCCAAAGACCACCGACTTAGTTTTTCACCTATTTATAACTAAATTATTGTCATTATACAGCTTAACAAAATGATTAATTTTCCTTTGCAAGTCAATTAATTATGTAGATAACATGACAATATCATCAGCATAAGCTAGAAAACACACTTCTAGGGGATTGAAAATCAGGGCTGTATAACTGTTCAATAATATAGCTGATCCACAAACTGAACAGTGTAGGCACCAAAATACATAACTGTCAGGTTCCCAAATTTGTTTGAGTTATAGAGGTTAAACTACCAGTCTGATTATATTGTACCTACAGCCAGGCATTCTGATGTAATCTAATTCAAACTTCAAACGAAAAAGGGTCTATACCTAATACCCACAACTTCTGCTATAAAAGTTTTCAGTTAATACAATCGAAGGCTGCTTTCAGATCTATAACGCAGCAATAAAGCTTTACTTTTTAAATATATTTACAAATAAGATGAGAACACATAACAATGTTGTATGGTAGGCCGGTTACACTTAAAGCTGTTCTGTGACTCATCCATTAAATAGTTTTCTTGGATCTAGTTCTCCAATTTTTATAATGTGATGCATGTAGAAGACAAATGGGCCTATACATACCAGGATCAGTCACTTGACCATTTTTATCAATAGGATATATAATACTGCCCTTCCAGCCAGCAGGAAGCTCTTCACCTTGAACAAACCTATTAAAAATGTCAACACAAATAGAAGTTCACTTATCCAAGAATGCTTTACAAATATATGCTAAAATTTGATCAGATCCTGGGCCATGTTGGTCATAATTAAAATAAATATTTATATAATATCCCTAGGACAAATACTGACTGATCTATGAGATATGTAAAATTGAAAAAAGATATTCAACTCATCAGTAATCATATATCTTTGTTCTTCTGTTGAAGAGAACTACTGTATAACACCTTAAAATAAGCTTCCCAAGACTGGGACACAGCGTAGGCCTCAAATCTCATGGAATATTGACTGTAGCCCAGACTTACCATCAGCCATAATGTTTTGGTGCCTTGTTACAAAACAGCCTTTTTTAATTTGTTTCACATGTTGGTTCAAAACTTTTCTTTCTCAATGACTTTTTTTTATGATCTTCACTCCTCTTATTTAAAATCCTAAGATTTTCTCCTGTCCTATGTTTTTTAGCATCTCACTAACCTATTAATGTCCTGTTTTGCAGCCCTACACTTTCCATTAAATCAAGTTTGTTTGATATGTTTGTTTTATTTATTGTAAACAATGGCTTAATAAATTTATTAATATCAAGCTATATTTCCATTACAGTTATATTATCTCTGTCTACACTGGTGATTATTTGAGTTGTTAAAGTAGATACAGGTTCCAAATGGAGTAACATGGAAACTAGTTCTAGTATATCATTTTGCTATGCTATTCTTTTAGGCCTGGATATTCAGACTTCACCTGGCAATGGCGCAAACATGGGCATAGCACATCTGAGATGCACCATGGCCAGGACCAGGTGATATACAACAGCGACGCGCCATGGCACAGCACCGTTGAATATGGCACAGAATGCACATGGTGCAGTGACAATGCACATGGCACAGTGACACTGCACCAGTGCAAGCCACAGATGGGGAGCCCGGAGATGTGCCAGCACAAAAGCTATTGTGCTGGATGCAGCACCTGCGATATTCAGAAAAGGGCATGCAAACGGGGCCATAATATATGCAAGGTGCAAATGAGTCCATTTGCATGTCATTATGGCAACATTTGCATGCGCTGCACAGGGCAGCCCAGCAAAATGCACCTGGTGTCCTGCATAGAATGACGTATGGACTGAGGGGGTCCTGAGGCATCCCCCTCTCCCACAGCTGTGATCGCAGGTAATAGTATATAAAATACAATCCCTGGTAGTCTAGTGGTACCCCCCTCCCTCCCATAGCCATGATTGCGGGTAATAATACATAAAACACAATCCCTGGTAGTCTACTGGTATCCCCCCTCCTTCTCGTAGCTGCGATCATGGGTAATAGTAAATAAAACACAATCTCTGGTAGTCTAGTGGTACCCCCTCAATAGCCGTGCTCACCGGTAAAATGAAATAAATACAATCTCTTGTAGTCCAGTGGTCCCCCCGCCCCTTGCCCCGATCACTGGTAAAATGAAACACTGCAATCCCTGGCAGTCCAGTAATTCCCCTCCCACCCCTAGCCCCGACTGCTGGTAAAATGAAACATTGCAATCCCTGGTAGTCCAGTGGCCCCTTTACCCCACCTGCAACCCCAATCATGGGTAACCCCACAGATCGTACTCTCTGTTGGTCCAGTGGCACCCCCTGACCCAAACAGGACCCCTTGCCAACCCAGCTCCCCCCTATCATCGGTGGGTGGCTGCAACCCACCTGCATGTTGAATGACAGCTTATAGTATGAGCTGGGAAGTCGATATCCACACTGTGGACCAATGGGCTTGCAGGGAATACTGTACTAGACCATTACAAATATGTGAATGAAGTCATTCATATATGTGTGGCTGTCTAGTACAGTATCCCTGCATGCCCATTGGTTCACAGTGTGGACCAATGGGCTTACAGCTCATACTGTAAGCTGTCATTCAACGGGCAGTCAGGTGGTATGTGGGTGGGTTGCAACTGCCAGCTAATGACAGGTGGGGAGCTAGAAGGGAAAGAGGTCCTGTGTGGGAGGGGAAGGGTGCCACTGGACCACCAGGGAGTATGATCTATAAGAGGTTACCCATGATCATGGCTACAGGTGGGGTAATGGGGCCACTGGATTACCAAGGATTGAATGTTTCATTTTGCCAGCGTTCGGGGCTAGGGGTTGGGGGGAACCACTGGACTACCAGGGATTGTATTTATTTCATTTTACCAGTGATCACAGCTATGGGGAGGGAGGAGAGAGCCACTAGATTACCAGGGATTGGGTTTTTATTTACTATTACCCACGATCATGGCTACGGGAGAGAGGGGGATACCACTAGACTACCTGGGACCATATGGGTGCTTGTGGATGGTGTTCTGGGTGGGCGGGTGGCCACCCATGGCTGGTGACTGCTGTGTTGTGCCCTGCAATACAGCAGCCCACCTGTGGGTGGCCAGGATTTGTTCCTCCTTTTCACGGGCTCAACTTTAAGCCTTCCTATGTGGCACAATCCAGGGCTGTGCCAGCATATGCACCGCACATGCTTGGCTGAATATCAGGATGTGCCGCATATGCATGGACATGCCCCCTGTATTTGTGCCGCATACATTACCACTATGCTTCGGCACATCGGGATTTGTGCAGCACACACTGCCAATTTGAATATCATGATGGGGTGCAGTGGGGGGTTGCGCATGGTGCAACCGTGTTGCACCATGTTCAACCCCTTTGGACATCTGGGCCTTAGTGTTTATTACCTCAAACTTGACCTTAGCAGGGGGAAACTCAATCTAGTTCCCTATTGGGTCTTAAAGGACTGGAGGTAATAACAATCAGTGAGTGGCTGCTCTGAGCAATCCAAAACTTTGGAATCCAAAATTTTTTCAGGGCGTCCTGAATAACCTATGCTAAATCAATAACTGAGGATCCCATGGAACTCATATAAGTGAAATCTCCCTCTGAGTCTCCTGAAGTCCAACCGTTCACCAAAAATAAGTCCAAACTGGTCATCCCATCTAGTAACTGACCTTTTTTTGATTGGTGTCATTGGAATTCCTTCCTACATTTGTTCTCAGGTTAATTATAGCAAGTCTTAAATCACACTCTTCTTCAAGTTCTCCAGAATCATTTGATTTGGGAACCCTAATATTGAAATCATCAATAATTATAAAAGAATAACTATCACACTTGCTCATTAGTTCTTCCAATATTTCTGCCAATTGTTGCAATAAACTGGAAGTGTGGATTGTACTAGCTCTGGGAGGTATATACACATTTATTAAAATGGTTTTAGCATTACTATTCTCTAATTCAAGGACTAAGAGAAAAAGACAGCTTATAACTGATTTCAATAATCAGATAATCCAATGAAGTGGTTAGAAAAATAGCCATGCCTGCTGATTCCTGCCTGACTTTTTAGATTTTATGGCAGGACATCTATAAGGTGTGTAACTTGGAATCATAGGAGGAATATCATGGTACCATGTTTCCTAAACACAGAGCTTAATGAGCCAACCTCATTAGTAGTTAATTTACTAGGTAGACCTTCAATATTCCAAGAAAAAATGTTTAGAGAGCCTGAGTCATTAATACATTCTGTCGAGTTATAACTGAGTGAAATTCTAGTCATTTAATAGGAAGATCCTGTAATGAAATAAACTAATGAGTTGCAATTTCAGAATTTCTAGAAATAAGTGAAACTGAAATAATTTCAGCTAGACAACTGGGCTCAGATCTGCATAGCTCTGGAGGATTTAGGAGGCCATTTTCACTCCCTAAATTATTTATGTATTTCCAAAGGATGCCAAAATTATCAAGAATTGAAGAAGCTGTTATCACTGAAGCTGCAAGATGAGAATTCCTGAATATAATATCTATTTGAGGACTATCTATAATACAGTTATGTGCTGTAATCCACTCAGTTCCATCTCCCCCTAGATCAATTTCAAGTGTATGAGATACAAATGTTGCTATGTCTCTGTTTATTGTGCCTACTGAGTCCTTTTCAGACTTTCCAACTAAAAAGAGAAAGAGATCTATCCTTCCAGGGACCTTCAGGGGCCAGTGTATATTGATTTATTAGTACCATCATCCTATGTACCCTCCTTCTATCTTCCTGCATTTCACTGTTAAAATACTCAAGTTATTGATCCTCAGGATGTATCAAAACTTTTTTGTGAAGGAAGAATACTAATTCAGCTTGATTATAATATTGGCATGTGAGACAAAGTCAGAGCTGCTAACTTCTGAAAACCAAGATACACAAGTACATAATCAGCATACTGGGGGATTAAATGGGTGTGTAACATATATACCCTCTGTTGTGAGAAAAACATGGAAAAGGTGGCATACCCAATCCTTTAATTGCCTAGGTGTTTCTGCTTCTAATTCTTTAATTCCATAGATTTCTATCATAATTTTAAAATTTTTCCTATCATCATGTGGGCCAAAGAATGTCAATAATAATTATTTACTGACCCATTAATGTGATTAATGCAGCAGCACTTACCATTGCACTGTAGCACCTTACAATGAACAGTCACAAAGTGCAGCTATAAAGACAACCTAGCACTAGAACCAAACAAAAAACAGAGGTACTCACAAGTGCAGAGAACTCTGCCTCAAAATGTCCACTCTAAGATAAAGAACCACTGATTAGTTTGTCAGATTAAAGCAATTCTTTATTGCAAAAGGTACAAACACCAGTGGTCTGTGCTGCATCTCACTGCTGTTATTTGTACATTTTGCAATAAAGAATTGGTTTAACCTGACACAACAATCAGTGGTTCTTTATCTCAGGAGTGGACACCATGAGGCCAAGTTCTCTGTATTTGTGAGTACAGTACCTTACATATTGTGGTAACTGGAAAGTGCTGGATGGCTGGTACTGAACATGCCACAACAGGCATTTCAGTATCAAAGAAAAATGTATATATACATTTTTATTGATGTAATGAAACAACCCCTAGTTATTAACATATCTGTAGTCTCCATCCATAGTCCTTACCAGTACTCATAAAATATTGTATCAATAGTATCTTTGGAATCCTTTCATGAGCCAATTCACTGAAATCCTCAGTTCTACAGCAAGTGTTCACAGTGATGTTTTTCTACCAGTTTGTCTAAGTGTTTCAGTTAGTGAAGTTGAATACCTGGCTTCTGTGCTGTACCCTGAATTTTGCAGGGTTGACCGTATTTAACAGGATATTGAATTCTGTATTTTAATTTTATGCCATCAAAGCCTTTTTGCCTTTGAGGTGTGGTACATCTTATCTCTGGGAACATTAAAATCCTGTTGCAATCAACCCTTATGTCCTTCACTTGCCGGACATGGCATCAAGTTGGAGTACTGACCCCAGTTTAAGTAACAGCATGCAAGGTGTTGATTTTTGAACTCAGTCAATACTGTGTCAAAGTCTAATGCAAGTGCTACTACTAACCAGGGTGCGACTGTATTAGACAGAGATAACTTCACCAATTTCCTCAGTGAGTTTTCTTCTCAGCACTGTAAATTGTCCAAGTGTTCAAGATGAGACAGTAGCAACTCATTTTATTTAACCAGGCCTACTGCCCTGCTAATGTGCTGCACACATTTATTGCCTTTATGGTCTCTATGCTGTGGGTTTCCACTTGCTTCTTGACCATTTGGAGCCAATTAAAAAGTCACATTTAGAAGGTATCAGTTCTATGGCATTATGCATCTTTTTTCATAGTTGACTGCAATGAGGACAGAGTTACCGTCCATGTGTTAGAATTCAAGGCCTCTGGTGTCTTACCTGTACATTTTGGCTGTGAATAGGGTTGAGAAAAAAATCCTGAGAGCCCCCCTGAGGTGATTCTAGGCTGTTCCATTGTTTGAAATACTTAAATCGTGAACACATACTGCATAGCCAGTTTGTTAGCAAATCTTTGAACTTTGGACAAAATCAAGATGATAAAGTTTTAGCACTTAATTAATCCATTAGAAATAAGAAGGCAGATTTACTGCTATGATATGATATAGAATATTAATCTTATAACAGAAAGTTCAGTTACGTAAGAACTTACTGTAACAGTAGATCTTCGAGAGAGGCTCTTGCAGTAGGTAATTACATATAGGACTGATGCCGACTGGTGGCAGGAACCCACGGAAAAATTTCTAACTAGCAGTCCCTGGTAGGGACCGCCCCCACATCAGGTGACCGGCGTCATACGACGTCAGTATAAAGGGACGGTCCCACATGCCCGCCTTCCAGTTCTTTCCCGCCACAGGCCAGGAAGGCCCAGACGAGAAGCAGATATTTCCCTCAATGGAAAAGGAGCTGAAAAAAGCCTAGGGGGATGGAGGGCGGGAAGGTATTACCTACTGCAAGAGCCTCTCTCGAAGATCTACTGTTACGGTAAGTTCTTACATAACTGTACTATCTTACTTCGAGAGGGCTCTTGCAGTAGGTAATTACATATAGGACAGAATCCCAAGCAGTCTGGAAAGAATGAACGGCACCAGGAGGAGGAACTACTCTAAGAAGTAGCAAACAACCTTACAAACCTCAAGATAGGAGGCCTTGCAAGACAGCTAACCCGAAGCCTGCTCTACGGCGAGAGGCAATGTCCAAACTGTAATGTTTCGTAAAGGTATGGACGGAAGTCCAAGTGGCAGCAGCACAGATGTCTGCCACAGACACATTCTTGAAACAAGCCGCAGAGGTAGCTACTCCACGATTGGAGTGACCTCTGACTTGACCCAGAAGGGTCTTGTTGTACTTGTCATAACAGAAAGTGATGCAATGAGCCAACCACTTCAATAGGCATTGCTTGGAGACAGCATTGCCTTCCCTTTTGTGAGCAAAAGAGACGAACAACTGATCAGTCTTTCTGAGATCCTTCGTCTTATCGGTGTAGTATCTCAGAATCCTATGGACATCCATGGTATGGAGCAAGTATTCTCCTTGGTTGGAGTACTGCATGAAAAAGGCAGGTAACTCAATAGACTGATTTAAGGTAGACTCCCGCTACCACTTTCAGAAGAAACTTAGGATTCGTGTGAAAAGCTACATATTATTTGTGAAAAATCAGATAAGGGACTTTACACATAAGGGCCTGGAGCTCGGAAATTCTGCGAGCAGAAGTAATGGCCACCAAGAAGAGTGTCTACCACAATAAAAACTTTATGTCTGCGGAGGCCACAGGCTCAAGGGGAGGAAGGGTAAGTTTCTCGAGGACAAAGTTTAAGTCCCAAGGTGGAGCTGGAGTCCAGACAGGGGGCCTGAGATGAAGGACCCCTCTGAGGAAAGTTTTGGAAACCTCCAGCTGAAGAAAAGCCTTATGAGTAAAGGGGACATGGTAGGGCCTCAGCCCACCAAGAAGCAAGGGTCTCCTGCAGATCCACCAGCGACCTAGGGGATGGTGGAGGAGGACGAAGGGGATAGTTGTACAGAGGAAATCTGTAGGGGGGGAGTATCCATAACCCGGCTGCGGGTATCCTGAGATGGGTACTGTGGCATCGGGTACTGCGGCGTCGAAGGAGTCAGCACCGGGTATGGCGGCGCAGGTTACTGCAGGTCTGGGAAAACCGGCATCAGATACTATGGCGGACACCCAGGCGCTGGAGGAGCTGCCGGAGCAGACGGCCCAGCCGGGTACTCCACGAGCGGATCAGCCAAGATAGGCGTGTGGGGTGGAGGGCCCGGAGGAAGAGGAAAAACCCCCGCTGGTGTCGGAGGGCCGATGTCGGAAGCGTGTGCGCCGGCGGGACCGTGGTCGGGCCGAAGGCCGAGCCAGTGCCGGGGCAGGCATCGGAGCCGGCATCAGATCCGGCTCTTCAGTAAGAGGATCAGACGGTAGCCCAAGGTCCCAAGCCTCATCTGGGGACGGAGGGGGAAAATCCCCAGGGTCAGGCAGGGGGAAGTGGAGCTCCTCTGATGGCAGCAAAGGCTGTAGAGAGCCTGGAATGACAGAAGTAGAAAGTTCCGCCATAAGCTCAGAGGCCCGGTGCACGTCGGAGGAGCCGATGTGTGCTTATGGACCGAGTCCCAGCAAACGCCAGAGGAGCCGGCATCCAGCTTTGGGGGTCCCTCATCAGAGACAGGCTGAGAAGGAGAGGAGGCCCAGTCTGAGGAGGACACTGCCAAGCACCACCCCGAAGGGTCGAGTGTCTTAGAGGCCGATGTCTGGCTTAAGGGAGGTGCACGCACCAGTAGGCTGCAGGCCCGTGGCAGTACTGGGGGCAGGAATCTCCTTTCGCCCGGAGACACCCGGCAAGCTTGAACTCGAACCTGTCAGGCGGGCCGACGCCTCCTCCAAATCCTTGGAGGCTGCTGTCGGGTGATCCCCCGGGGGGATGTTACCTTGCCCGTGACTCCAGCTGAAGTCGCGGAAGAGGAGGCCTTCCTGGATGCCTTTCCTTATCCCATTTTTTGTGCCCTTCAGGGGAGGTCGACGTCTGCTGGAGTTTTCTCAGCACTTTCTCCATTGCAGACATCTTCTTTTTGAGGAGATGGGCTTCGAGGGACTGCTGGCGTCGTCTGCGGGTGGCCGTGTTGAACCAGAGGCAGTGCGGACACTTATCGACCGCATGGTCAGGGCCTAGGCAGAAGAGGCAGAGGGAGTGACCGTCTTTGTGAGGTAGTTGGGCGCCGCACGAGTCACACTTATTCTTTGAAGGGGACAACATATACTGACCTTCACCTGACGAAGAGTAAAATTCTGAAACTAATTGGAAAAACTGACTGAGTGATAAGAACTTAACCGCGAGGCGCTGCACGAGCTGACGGCGGGAAAGAACTGTAAGGCGGGCATCTAGAACTGCCCCTTTATACCCGCCAGGGACTGCTAGCTAGAACTTTTTCCCTACCTACTGGATAAGCTGCAGATTCTAGTTAACCAACAGCCTATTTCCTGCAACCTCCCACTATAATTGCCTTATGTCTGTCCCATGCATGTATGAATTCCTCCACTGTTTTAGATCCCACAACCTCTCCAGGAAGGTGGTTCCATGCGTCCACCACTCTCTCCGTGAAAAATAATTTCCTCACATTACCCCTGAGCCGTCCTCCCCCCTCTATCTTTAAATTGTGTCCCCTTGTTCTTACACATCTCTTTTTCTGAAAGATGCTACCCTCCTGGACTTTGTTGATTCCCTTGAGGTACTTGAACATTTATATCATGTCCCCCCCTGTCCCTCCTTTCATCAAGGATATACATATTAAGCTCTCTCAGTCTCTCTTCACATGATTTCTGAAGCAGACCCTGCACCATTTTTGTTGCCCTCCTCTGGACTGCTTCCATCCAGTCTATGTCCTTGCGTAGATGGTCTCCAAAACTGCACACAGTACTCCAGATGGGGTCTCACCAACTGTCTGTGCAGAGGGATAACCACTTCCCTTTTTCTACTTGTGATGCCCCTTCCTATGCATCCCAGTATCCCCCGGCTCTCCTGACTTCTCACATTACTTACCCACCTTTAGATCATCCGATATGACCACCCCCAAGTCCCGTTCCATTTTTGTTGTTGTTAGAACCTCCCCTGCTATTGTGTACTCTTCTCCAGGGTTTTTGTTTCCCAGGTGCATTACTTTGCACTTCTTTGCATTGAATCTAAGTTGCCATATGTCTGACCATTCCTCCAACCTTGCCAAGTCCTTTCTCATCATTTCTACCCCCCCTTGTGTATTAACTCTGTTACAGATCTTTGTAGCATCTGCAAAGAGGCATACCTTTCCCTCCAGACCCTCTGCAATGTCACCTATAAAGATGTCAAAGAGGACTGGACCCAGAACTGAGCCCTGAGGTACTCCACTAGTGACCCCCCTTTCTTCGGAATGTGTTCCATTCACTATTACCTTCTGTGTCCTGTTGTACAGCCAGTTTGCAACCCAGGCTACCACCCCGGGACCCACTCCCAAGCAGGCTAACTTTATTAATCTTTTGTGCGGGACTGTGTCAAATGCCTTGCTAAAGTCTAGGAAGGCCATATCTACAGCCCCTCCCTGGTCTATTACTTTGGTCACCCAGTCAAAGAAATCTATTAGATTCATCTGACATGACCTTCCTGTTGTAAATCCATGCTCCTTTGGGTCCTGTGCCCCGCTGGCCACTAGGCACTCAACAATTCTTTCTTTCAGAAGTGATTTCATCATTTTCCCTACCACTGAGGTCAAACTTACAGGTCTGTAGTTTCCTGCTTCTGCCTTGCTCCCACTTTTGTGAAGGGGAATCACATCTGCCCTCCTGCAGTCCTCAGGTACCACCCCATCCTCCCATGATTTGTTAAAAAGTGTGGTCAATGGTGTCACTAGGTCCTCCCTTAGTTCTTTTAGGATTCTGGGGTGAATCCCATCAGGCCCCATTGCTTTGTCCACCTTGAGTTCTAGGAGTTTATTCAGGACTCTTTCTTCTGTAAATGGACTGGTGTCAACCCCCCTACCCAGAGTGCTTCTATTGTCTGGTTTAGGTAAATCCTCTTCATCTTCTTTTGTGAAAACTGAGCAAAAGTATTCATTCAGTATCTCTGCCTTTTCACTGTCTCCCTCTGCCCACCTCCCCTCTCCCTTATTAATATTCACTATTCCTCCCTTAACCTTTCTGTGCTCCCTAATTAACCTATAAAAGGTTCTATCCCCCTTCTTAACTGACTTGGCTATTTTTCCTCAGTTTGGGCTTTTGCTATTCTGACTGCCTTCCCCACTTCTTTCTGCTTTAATTGATACACAGAAACATAGAATTTGACGGCAGATAAGAACCGCTTGACCCACCAAGTCTGCCCATTTCCCTGCCTACTGGATAAGCTGCAGATCCTAGTTAACCAGCAGCCTACTTCTTCCTACCCCCAACCCCTAGAATTGCTTTATGACTGTCCCATGCATGCTTGAATTCCACCACTGTTTTTGACTCCACTCACCTCCTCCCGGAAGGCCGCTCCATGCATCCACAACCCTCTGTGAAAAAACTTCCTTAAATTACCTCTGAGCCGCCCCATCTTCAAATTGTGCCCCATTGTTCTTGCACACCTCTTTTTGAAAGATGCTACCCTATTGGACTTTGTTGATTCCTTGAGGTGCTCGAAAGTTTCTATCATCCCCCTCTCCCTCCTTTCCTCGAGGCTATACATATTAAGCTCCTTAAGTCTCTCTTCATATGTCTTCCGGTGCAGACCCTGCACCATTTTAGTTGCCCTCCTCTGGACAACTTCCACCCTGTCTATGTCTTTGCAAAGACTGGGTCTCCAGAACTGCACACAGTACTCCAGATGGGGTCTGACCAGCTGTCTGTACAGATGGGTAATAACTTCCTGTTTTCTACTGGTGATGCCTTTCCCTATGCATCCCAGTATCCCCCCAGCCATCCTTGCTGCCCTCTCACATTGCTTGACCACCTTTAGGTCATCTGATATGACTACCCCCAGGTCCCTTTCCATTTTTGTTGTTGTTAGTATCTCACCCCCCACTGTGTACTCTTCCCCTGGGTTTTTGTTTCCTAGGTGCATTACCTTGCACTTCTTAGCAGTGAATCTAAGCTGCCATACATTTGACCATTCCTCTAACCTTGCCAAGTCCCTTTTCATCCTTTCCACCCCACCTTGTGCATCAACTCTGTTGCAGATCTTTGTGTCATCTGCAAAGAGACATACTTTTCCTTCCAGTCCCTCTGCAATGTCGCTTATAAAGACATTGAAGAGGACTGGTCCCAATACTGAACCCTGTTGTACCCCACTAGTAACCCCCCTTTCTTCAGAGTGGACTCCATTTACTATTACTCTCTGTGTCCTATTCTCCAGGCAATTTTTTACCCAGGCTGTCATCTTGGGACCCACTCCCAGGCTAGCTAACTTGTATATTAATCTTTTGTGTGGGACTGTGTCAAATGCATTGCTAAAGTCTAGGTAGGCCATGTCCACAGCCCCTCCTTGATCTATTACTTTGGTCACCCAGTCAAAGAAATCTATCAGATTTGTCTGGCATGACCTTCCTGCTGTGAATCCATGCTGCCTTGGGTCCTGAGCCCCTCTGGCCTCTAGATACTCGACAATTCTTTCCTTCAGAAGTGATTTCATCATTTTCCCTACCACTGAGGTTAAACTAACAGGTCTGTAGTTTCCTGCTTCTGCCTTGCTCCCACTTTTGTGAAGGGGAATCGCATCTGCCCTCCTCCTCGGGTCCTCAGGTACCACCCCATCCTCCCATGATTTGTTAAACAGGGTAGTCAGTGGTGTCACTAATTCCACCCTTAGTTCTTTTAGAATTCTGGGATGAATCCCATCAGGCCCCATTGCTTTGTCCACCTTCAGTTTTAAGAGTTCTTTCAGAACCCTTTCTTCTGTAAATGGGCTGGTATCAACTTCTGTATCCAGAGTGTTTCTACTGTTTGTTTTAGGTACCTCCCCCTCTTCCTTTGTAAATACTGAGCAAAAATATTTGTTTAGTATCTCTGCCTTTTCACAGTCACCCTCTGCTCACCCTTCCACCCCCCTTTATTAAGTCTCACTATCCCTCCCTTGGTCTTCCTTCGCTCCCTGATGTACCTATAAAAGGTTTTATCCCCCTTCTTAACTGAGTTGGCTATCTTTTCCTCAATTTGGGCCTTTGCTGTTCTGACTGCCTTCCCAGCTTCCTTTTGCTTTAACTGATACAGTTCTCTGTCCTACTCCTTCTGTGATTCATTGTACTTCCTGAATGCTTTCTTTTTCTCTTGAACCTTCACTGCCACTTATTTTGAGAACCATAGTGGTTTCTTACATCATTTAGTTTTGCTTATTTGCTTTACACAAAGGCTTGTTACCTCTGTGATGGCAGTTTTTATTATTCCCCATTGTTCTTCCACACCTCCTTCCTGCCCATTTGCTAGTGCATTCCTTAGGCACTTACCCATTTTTGCAAAGTCAGCCCTCCTAAAGTCCAGTACTTTTGACTTTGTATGGCTTGACTCTATTGCTGTGTTCATTGTGAACCATACTGTTTGATGGTCACTAGTTCCCAGATGGCTACCCACTTCTACATCTGTGATCCTCTCTTCATCTCCATTTGAGAGAACCAGGCCTAAGATTGCTCCCTCTCGAGTGGGCTCCAATACTAGTTGTGTAAGGCATGCCCCCTGTAGGGCATCTAGAATAACCCCACTCTTCGAAGTGGCTGCTGCAAATGATAAATTATTACATTGCAAATGGTTGGAATATGAAATATTACATGGAATTCTAATGGAGCTACTTATGGGCATAATGCCTCTTTTTGTTACTACAGATTAGTGACATTAGTTCCTTTCTGTAAGCAGGAGCTGTAGAAAATGTGACACATGTCCAGGATGCTCTCTCTGAACCCAGTTTTCCTTGTTTGCCTAGGATGGGTCCAGTTCTAGGCCAATATGGGGTTGTTACAGCAGATCCATGTATCTTGCACTACAGGGATGGTCTCTCCAGTTGTCCTTCCATTACTGTTGGTCTTTCTCTTTAAAAATCTTTCTTTTGCTCCATTTCAAGTTCTAAAGCTAGTTGTTTCAGATTTACCAGTGGAATTTCATCCAGAGTTGCTCCTCTCCTGATGGATTTCCCTAATTTTGTAACACAAGTAGTCTTGTGTTTGTTATTTTCATGATGCGGGGCAGGACGCTGACTACATTTTTACCCTGGGATGTCAATAAATATGACTGTAGTCCCACAATTTTGGATCAATATGTGTAGTCAATCCTAAGAAGGCCCCTGCCTCCTTCCAACTGCAGAATGTATAATCTTGACATACACTAATTTCTGTAAATTAGTTGAGAAGTTTTTTGGTTTTCTGTCCAACTGGTCCAATTCATTCTATGACCAGTAAATTACACTAAACCTGTATGACAGCACAGGAAGTGCAAGTTTATTTACAGCCTGCAATTTACTCTGTGTTATCAAAGCAGTGTCCAGTACAAGTTTCAGCCACCTAAAGTACTCCTTGCTGATCTTTTCTCTCATTTGTTCACACTGCATTGTTGTTCCTTCATCTATTTCTGGGTACTGTACTTCTATACTCCCTGTGGTTCAAGGTCTTTTACGTTACAGTACTCATTCAAATTGATGTTTTCAGTATATGTTAGCTTTTCTTTACTAAATGTTGCTTTAGCACTACTGTGTACTAAAAATATTATCCAGATGTCATGGGAGAATTAGTTTACAGTTTACAACTGCTATTTCTGGTGTTTGTCACATGAGCTATAAAGCCTTAAATTATCTATATAAAGAAGATGAGATGCCGTTTGATAATCTTTTTATTTCTGTACTTCACGCTACACCCATTCCCTGAGTTATTAATGAGGCTGCTCAGTGGGTTTCAAGCAGGGCAAAACAGGAGTGGTGTCAAGAAATCTTCATGGAATATCCCTTGTTGCATCTCGATGTTTGTTTCCAGTATGAACCTTTTGATGCTTTCTCAGATGACTCTTCAGTGTAAAACTATTCATGTCACATTTATACAGTTTCTCACAGGGTTAGTGTCTCCAGATGTTTAGGGATTTTTAATACCGTGGCAAGGCAAGAATGGACCCCATTCTTTAGACAGGGCATATTCAAAATGCAACAAAAAATTAGTACTGTATTAGTCTTTGATGTTTGCTGAGAGCGCTCTTCTCAGCACACGCAACGTCCCCAAGATGGCTTCCTTTTGAAGTTCATAACATGTCACAAGTATTGGTAGCATATTTAATGTGCCTGAAAGTTCTTTTTGATTAGTTCCATTGCTCCAAGCACTACTGGAACAATTTGTGTGTCCTTATTCCACATCAATTTGGTTTCTGACTGCATATGTTGATATTTCATGATTTTGTCTCTCTCTCTCTCTCTCTTTATGCAAGACACTGTAATCACTAGGGGTGGCTATTTCAATCAGCAATGCTACTTTTGTTTTCTTTTCTTGTATTACAATATTGGGTTTTCTTGCTTTTACTTATTCAGCTGTTGATATTGGGCGATCCCATGTGATCTTTACTTCTTCATGCTCTGTGATTCTTTGTGGTTCATGTTTCCAGTGTCTCTCTGCTACCTGTATATTATAGTGTTTGCACAGTTTCCAATGGATCAATCTTGCTACATTGCTGTGTCTTTTGGTATACAGGTCTTCTGTCATGAGTACTTCACATCCAGCCACGAGATGCACAATTGTTTCTAATTCTGTACTACAGAACCTGCACTTGTCTGTTTTGCCTGTTTTTTCTATGGATTTTGGAACCATCTTGTGCGTAGCCCACTATCTTGGGCTGCCATTATCAGTCTCTCATCTTGTGACCTAAATTCATTTCTTTTTAACCACTCATGGGTCAGGGCTTGATCGACCTGTGGTTGTTTCAGTAGCTCTCTGTATTTTCCACTACAATTATGGACTTTCCAATTGTTTTTTCTTTTCTATTGGTCTTTGTCCTTATACTTTTTCTGATTCTTTGCACTTTCTGTTGCTGACTGTTCCATATCTACTTGTGGACTGACATCAATCTCTGCTACTCCTCTGAAAGCTTCTCCTAATTTGTTGAGTGAAGTCATTTTAGGCTTATTTTCTTCATGACGCCAGACCTTGACTATATTTGGGTCCAAGGATGTCAGTAAGTATGTATATAGCCCCACTATCATGGATCTATATGTGTAATCCAACTCAATGAGGTCCATTCCTCCCTCCGACTTTGGGATACATAATCTTGGCATGCACTCTCTCTTTCTCTCGGAGGCTAGTGTCTCCAAATGTTTAGGGATTTCTAATACCCTGGCAAGAATTGACCCCATTCTTTAGCCAGGGCATATTCAAAACTCAAGAAATTAGTACTGTATTAATCTTTGATGTTTGCTGACAGCGCTCTTCTCAGCACACGTAACGTCCCCAAAATAGCTTCCTTTTGAAGTTCATAAGGTGTCACAAGTATTGGTAGCATATTTAAATGTGCCTGAAAGTTCTTTTTGATTAGTCCCATTGCTCCAAGCACTACTGGAACAATCTGTGTGTCCTTATTCCACATCAGTTTGGTTTCTGACTACATATCTTGATATTTCATGATTATGTGTCTCTCTGTACGCAGGACACTGTAATCACTAGGGGTGGCTATTTCAATCAGCAATGCTACCTTTGTTCTCTTTTCTTGTATTACAATATCAGGTTTTCTTGCTTCCATCTTCTTGGCTGTTGGCTGTTCTCTCGGGGTTAGTGTCTCCAAATGTGTAGGGATTTCTAATACCGTGGCAAGAACTGACCCCATTCTTTAGCCAGGGCATATTCAAAACTCAAGAAATTAGTACTGTATTAATCTTTAATGTTTGCTGAGAGAGCTCTTCTCAGCACACGCAACGTCCCCAAAATAGCTTCCTTTTGAAGTTCATAAGGTGTCACAAGTATTGGTAGCATATTTAAATGTGTCTGAAAGTTCTTTTTGATTAGTCCCATTGCTCCAAGCACTACTGGAACAATTTGTGTGTCCTTATTCCACATCAGTTTGGTTTCTGACTGCATATCTTGGTATTTCATGATTTTGTGTCTCTCTGTATGCAGGACACAGTAGTCACTATGGGTAGCTATTTCAGTCAGCAATGCAACCTTTATTCTCTTTTCTTCTATTACAATATCTGGTTTTCTTGCTTCCACTTTCTTGGCTGTTGGTATTGGGTGATCCCATGTGATCCTTACTTCTTCATTCTCTGTGATTCTTTGTGGTTCATGTTTTCAGTGTCTCTCTGCTACCTGTATGTTATAGCGTTTGCACAGTGTCCAATGGATCAATCTTGCTGCATTGTTGTGTCTTTCGTTATACAGGCTTTCTGCCATGAGTACTTCACATCCAGCCATGAGATGTGCAACTGTTTCTAATTCTGTACTACAGAACCTGCACTTGTCTGTTTTTCCTGTTTTTTCTATGGATTTTGTGAACCATCTTGTGCATAGCTCACTATCTTGGGATGCCATTATCAGTTTCTCATCTCGTGACCTAAAGTCACCTCTTTTTAACCACTCATGGGTCAGGGCTTGATCGACCTGTGGTTGTTCAGTAGCTCCCTGTATTTTCCACTATAATTATGGGCTTCCCAATTGTTTTTTCTTTTCTGTTGGTCTTTATCTTTATACTCCTTTTTCTGATTCTTTGCATTTTCTGTTGCTGACAGTTCCTTATCTAGTTGTGGATTGACATCAATCTCTGTTACCCTTCTGAAGGCTTCTCCTAATTTGATGAGTGAAGTCATTTTAGGCTTATTTTCTTCATGATGCAAGACCTTGACTATGTTTGGGTCCAAGGATGTCAGTAAGTATGTATGTAGCCCCACTATTGTGGATCTATATGTGTAATCAATCTCAATGAGGCCCATGCCTCCCTCTGCCCTTGGGATGTATAATCTTGGCATGCAGTGGTTTTTGTATATTAATTGGTGAGCATGAAACATTTTTCTTGTTTTTATATCTAGCTGGTTCAACACTTTCTGTGGCCAGTCTATCACACCAAAGCAGTATGATATCACTGGAAGGGCGAGTTGGTTTATAGCTTGCACTTTATTTTGTGTTGTCAAAGCAGTTTTCAGAATTAGCTTTCTCTCGGGGTTAGTGTCTCCAAATGTTTAGGGATTTCTAATACCGTGGCAAGAATTGACCCCATTCTTTAGCCAGGGCATATTCAAAACTCAAGAAATTAGTACTGTATTAATCTTTAATGTTTGCTGAGAGCGCTCTTCTCAGCACACGCAACGTCCCCAAAATAGCTTCCTTTTGAAGTTCATAAGGTGTCACAAGTATTGGTATCATATTTAAATGTGCCTGAAAGTTCTTTTTGATTAGTCCTATTGCTCCAAGCACTACTGGAACAATCTGTGTGTCCTTATTCCACATCAGTTTAGTTTCTGACTGCATATCTTGGTATTTCATGATTTTGTGTCTCTCTGTACACAGCGCACAGTAGTCACTGGGGTGGATATTTCAATCAGTAATGCTACCTTTGTTCTCTTTTCTTGTATTACAAATATCAGGTTTTCTTGCTTCCACTTTCTTGGCTGTTGGTATTGGGTGATCCCATGTGATCATTACTTCTTCATTCTCTGTGATTCTTTGTGGTTCATGTTTCCAGTGTCTCTCTGCTACCTGTATGTTATAGTGTTTGCACAATTTCCAGTGGATCAATCTTGCTGCATTGTTGTGTCTTTCAGTATACAGGCCTTCTGCCATGAGTACTTCACATCCAGCCACAAGATGCGCAACTGTTTCTAATTCTGTACTACAGAACCTGCAATTGTCTGTTTCTCCTGTTTTTTCTATGGATTTTGTGAACCATCTTGTGCATAGCCCACTATCTTGGGCTGCCATTATTAGTCTCTCATCTCATGGCCTAAATCCACCTCTTTTTAACCACTCATGGGTCAGAGCTTGATCGACCTTTCTTTCCAGTGTGGAGTTGCTGATGTCTTACCAGGTTACTCTTTTGTGTAAACCCCTCGTCACATTTATATGGTTTCTCTCCAGTGTGGAGTTGCTGATGTGTTACCAGGTTACTCATTTGTGTAAAGCTCTTGTCACATTTGTCACATTTATATGGTTTCTCTCCAGTATGGATTTTCTGATGTGTTACCAGGTTAAACTTTTGTGTAAAGCTCTTGTCACATATGGCACATTTATATGGTCTCTCACCAGTGTGGATTTGCTGATGTGTTACTAGACTACCCTTTTGTGTAAAACGTTTTTCACTTTTGTCACATTTATATGGTTTCTCTTCAGTGTGGATTTGCTGATGTGTTACTAGGTTACTCTTTTGTGTAAACCTCTTGTCACATTTGTCACATTTATATGGCTTCACTCTAGCATGGATTTGCTGATGCGTTACCATGCTGCTCTTCTGTGTAACATTCATGTCACATGTGGCACATTTATATGGTTTCTCACCAGTGTGAGTTTGCTGATGCCATATGAGTGAATGGAGACATGTAACATTTTTGTCACATTTATATGATTTCTCTCCAGTGTGGATTTGCTGATGCGTTACCAGGTGACTCTTTTGTTTATAACTCTTGTCACATATGCAACATTTATATGGCTTCTCTCCAGTGTGAGCTTGCTGATGATTTACCAAGCTACTCTTGAGTGTAAAACTCTTGTCACATTCAGTACATTTATGTAATCTCTCAACACTGTGGATCTGCTGGTTTGTTACCAGAAGGCTTATTTGTGTGACACTCTTATCACTGTTGGCACATACATATGTCCACTCTCCTTTGTGAATCTGCTGTTGTTTGGAGAGGAGGACACAGAAAGTGTTCTTAGGATGAGGACAGTGGCATTGTTTTTTTGTTGTGTTGCACATTTCATGCATTTTCAGTGATAACTCCTGGCTCAGGTGTGCATTGCTTTCAGCTTTCCTGTTGACTAAAAACAAATACTTATAGTATTTACTTGTAGTATGGTAAAATATCTTAATTTTAGATCAGAATCTTTCTGTTGGTAATTTACACTCTGCTGATATGTAATATCAGGCATTTCCATTTTTTCAAACATTACTTGTTTCCACAAAATTGCAACTTACAGGTGTTTAACACTGGCCATTGCTAACATAAAACAGAAGCTGATCTAAACAGGTAGTGCTACTGAGAAGTAGGGAATTTTTTTTTAGAGATATGGCTGCCTGTTGGTTACTCTTACACTGTTATGTAAAATTTGGATTAAATTGTTCTTTCCCTGGAATATTTCAATTTATTTTTTAATCAAGTTATTTTAATAATACACTCTACTTGGGTTTATCAGTTATGTCATTAGGCTATGTGAAAGGAGACATGTAGTAAAAAACAAAAAAAAAAGAGCCAAACCTAAAACAGAGACTAACCATTTGCTAGGACACCATTACAAGAGCTATCTCTTTACAGATACAGGGCAGAATATTGCAGAGGGAATTGAGAGTAATGACATGATTTTCTTAAGATTCATTAGGGAGAAAAGAAACATTAATTATAGCATAGAGCTTCTGCCAGAGGACAGGCAGAGAACACCAAGAAGAAGGAGCTGCTGTTATAGCTATACTTCTCTACTGCGACTAAAGAACTAGAACTCTATTACTGGGACTTTCAATTTAGGGTAAAAACAAAACAAAACTAAAAAAGTTAGTGTGTTTGTCTGAGTTGGCTCAAGTGAACTATCTGTGCAGTTATCTAGGTGTTTGTCTCAGGTGGCTGAAGGTAATTGTTATCTGTGCAATTACTAAGTGTAGAAAGAACTGTGAATTAGGGGGAGTGGCTTAGCTAGAAGGAAGGCAGGTTAAAGCCAGTTTTAAACACTGACTTAGATAGCTTCTGCCAGAGAACAGGCAGAGAACACCAAGAAGAAGGAGCTGCTGTTATAGCTATACTTCTCTACTGGGACTATATATATTGCCCTCCTTCCCTCCCTTCCACCCCCCCAATACCCTAAGCCAGTTCTACTTTTATAGGCACAGGATTTGACTGACAATAGAAACTTCCTGTTTGGGAGCAGGAGGTGAGTGATCACACAGCCACAAAAGACTCACCATCCTAGAAGGAAAAGAGTAGCTCTTCGTTCCCCTCTCCATCTGCTGGAGGTCTGACTCTCATCAAGTAAGCAGACTACTGAGAAATATAGCAACTTTTTGTCTCAGAACAGGAAGGGCACAGAGGCAGTACGTGACCATCAAACAGTGTGGTTCACGTTAAGCTCAGCTACAGAGTCAAGCCATACAAAAGTGAGGGTACTGGACTTTAGGAGGGATGACTTTGGCAAGATGGGAGAGTGCCTCAGAAAAGCACTAGCAAACAGGCTAGAAGGAGGTGTGGAGCAACAATGGGGAATTATCAAAACTGCCATCACAGAGGCAACAAGCCTTTGTGTGAAGCAAATGAACAAATCAAAACGAAAGAAAAAGCCACTATGGTTCTCAAAAGAGGTGGCTGTGAAAGTCAGGAAGAAAAAGATAGCATTCCAGAAGTATACGGAAACACAGAAGAAGCAGGACAGAGAGTTGTACCAGTTAAGGCAGAAGGAAAGAGGGAAGGAAGTCAGAATAGCAAAGGCCCAAACTGAGGAAAAGATAGCCAACTCAGTTAAGAAGGGGGATAAAACCTTTTATAGGTACATCAGCGAGCATAGAAAGACAAAGGGAGGGATAGTGAGGCTGAATAGAATGAACAGTGGGTGGGCAGAGGGGGGCAGTGAAAAAGCAGGAATACTGAATGAATATTTATGCTCAGTGTTCACAAAAGAGGAGGGGGAAGTGCCTAATCCAATTAACAGAAGCACTCTTGATAGTGGGGTCAATCCCAGTCCTTTCATAGAAGAAAGGGTTCTGCAAGAACTCCTAAAACTGAAGGTGGACAAAGCAATGGGTCCTGATGGAATTCACCCCAGAATTCTAAAAGAATTAAGGGAGGAACTAGTGAAACCACTGGCTACTCTTTTTAATAAATCATGGGAGGATGGTGTGGTACCCGAGGACTGGAGGAAGGCGGATGTGATTCCCCTTCACAAAAGTGGGTCCAAGACAGAGGCAGGAAACTACAGACCTGTCAGTCTGACCTCTGTGGTAGGGAAAGTGATGGAGTCACTTCTGAAGGAAAGAATAGTTGTGTACCTAGAGGCCAGTGGAGCACAGGACCCAAGGCAACATGGGTTCACAGCAGGACGATCATGTCAGACGAATCTAATAGATTTCTTTGACTAGGTGACCAAAGTAGTAGACCAGGGAGGGGCTGTGGACATGGCCTACCTAGACTTTAGCAATGCATTTGACACAGTCTCACACAAAAGATTAATAGTCAAATTAACCAGCCTGGGAGTGGGACCCAGGGTGGTAGCCTGGGTAAAACATTGGCTGGACAACAGCACACAGAAGGTAATTGTAAATGGAGTCCATTCTGAAGAAAGGGGGGTTACTAGTGGGGTACTGCAGGGTTCAGTATTGGGTCCAGTCCTTTTTAATGTCTTCATCAGTGACATTGCAGAGGGACTGGAAGGAAAAGTATGCTTTTGCAAATTACACAAAAATCTGCAACAGGGTTGATACACAAGGAGGCGTGGAAAGGATGAAAAGGGACTTGGCAAGGTTGGAGGAATGGTCAGAAGTATGGCAGCTAGGATTCAATGCAAAGAAGTGCAAAATAATGCACTTGGGAAACAAGAACCCAGGGGAAGAATACACAATGGGTGGGGAGGTAGTCAACAACAAAAAGGAAAGGGACCTGGGGTAATCATCATCAGATGCCCTTAAGGTTAGCAAGCAATGTGAGAAGGCAGTAGGGAGGGCTGGGGGGTATACTGGGATGTATAGGGAGAGGCATCAGCAGCAGAAAACAGGAAGTTGTTATCCCTCTGTACAGACAGTTGGTGAGACCCCATCTGGAGTACTGCATCCAGTTCTGGAGACCCCATCTCCGCAAGGACATAGACAGGATAGAGGCAGTCCAGAGGAGGGCAACTAAAATGGTGCAGGGTCTGCAAGAGAAGCCGTGATGAGGAGAGACTAAAGGAGCTTAATATGTATACCTTTGAGGAAAGAAGGAGAGGGGACATGATAGAAACTTTAAGTACCTCAGTGGAATCAACAAAGTCCAAGAGGTAGCATTTTTCAGAAAAGAGACTTGTAAGAACAAGGGGACACAATTTAAAGATAGAAGGAGGGCGGTTCAGGGGCAATGTGAGGAAGTATTATTTCACAGAGAGGGTAGTGGATGCATGGAACAGCCCTCCTGAGGAGGTTGTGGGGTCTAAAACTGTGGGATAATTCAAGAATGCATGGGACAGACATAAGGCAATTCTTGTGGGGGGTAGGAAGAAATAGGCTGTTGGTTAACTAGGATCTGCGGCCTATCCTGTAGGTAGGGAAATGGGCAGACTAGATGGGCCTAGTGGTCCTTATCTGCTGTCAAAGTCTTTGTTTCTATGTTTCTAAGTAGGGAGAAAAAAAACAGGAAAGAGTAAGTATCCAAACAACAGTTAAGAGGTCTTAAATAGGACATGATGGGAGTGGTACAGTGCAGTGGCTGTGGAGCAGCGATCTTCTGGGAGATGTTCTGGAGGATGCAGTGTTGTCCCATCTGCAGGCACCTCTCTAGGCTGAGGGAGGAGGGAGGAGGTTGCGCATCTCCAGATAGAGTTGGCCATGATTTGGGGGACCTCCTCTCCCACCCAGGGACCACCTGGGCCACTGCTGTTGCCTCAGAGGTTGCCAAGAAAGAGGAGCGGTTGGACCACAGTGGGCTCAGGGAGGGTGAGCGTGGTGGAACAGAGGCGCATTCCTCCAGCTGTACCTCTCCACAATTCATATGCCATTCTGGCAAAGTGTGGTTCCTCTATGCAGGCACCTGCAGTGGAGACCAAGGAGGATGCTGGGAACCTCCACTAAGGAGATCCACAGGAGGGTGGCATGGGACTCCACAGGGGAAGTAAACAACTCCTGGTGGGGGACTCCTCTGTTAAGAGTGTAGAACTGGGGGAGGAAGGGGAGAGGGAGGAAAGGTACCTGCCTGGTGCCATGGCTTGGAGAGACAGTGAGCGAATCCTGAGGCTTGCTGCAGCAGCTGCACGGGGGAGGGAGCTGGATGTCATTGTCTAACTAGGGACAAATGACCTGGCTGAGAAAGGGATCAGAGCAGTGCAGGAAGAGTCTGTGGAGTTGGGGAGGGGCCTTAGACAAGTAGCATGGCAAGGCAAGGCAAGGCAAAATTTATTTAAAAGACGCCCAATCCCAGAGGCTCTGGGCACTGTACAAAAATTTAGAACAAGCATTTAAAACATAATAAATATGAAAATTACACATAATAAATACAAAGCTTACAGAAATCAAACCATAGCTATGGATATACATCTAGACATTAAACACTTTAGAAAAGAGAAAAGCTTTAAGCTGGGCCTTAAAAACATCAACTGAGGAAGCTTCTCTGACCATAGCTGGTACGAAATTCCACAGAACAGGAGCCACTGCGCTAAATGCTCTATCGCCAGCGGATTTCAACCTAGTTCTGGGAATGGTCAGGAAGCATTCACTAGAACAGCGAAGAGGACGTGAGGAAAGAGCAGGTGACAGAAGGTTTAACAGGTAACCAGGGCCCTGCCCGTGTAGGGCCTTATAAGTGAGAAGACCCACCTTAAAGAGGACTCTCCACCTGACTGGTAGCCAGTGCAACTCGCACAAAACCGGTGTAATATGACAAAACTTTTGCTGCCCGGTCAACAACCAGGCAGCTGCGTTTTGCACCAGCTGCAATCTGCGGAGAGATCCTCCTGTGACCCCAAGATAGAGTGCATTACAGTAATCAAGCCTAGATGTGACTAAGGCATGTATCAAAGTAGGGAGGTCCAGAGGCGGAACAAGGGACTTAATCCTGGCAATGTTTCTGAGATGGTAAAAACAAGTACGAACCACGGAGGATATCTGAGCCTCCATGGTTAAGTCTCTATCCAGAATCACGCCAAGATTTCGCACCCAAGAGGAGGCCTTCAATGGCACAGATCCTAGGACACGCCCAGTTCCTGTGTCAGAGGCTACCCTATCACGGACTTTGTTCGAATCCACTACTAATACCCCTATCTTATCGGGGTTCAGCCGCAACCTGCTGGAGGCCATCCAGTCATTTATCTCAGCCAGACAGATGTTAAGCACATCTACCGCATTAGATGTTCCTGGGGCAAAGGAAAAATACAACTGAGTATCATCGGCATAACAATGAAAGCTCAAGCCGTACTTCCTAATGATCCCACCCAGAGGCAGCATATACACTGCGAACAACATCGGAGCCAATACTGATCCCTGAGGAACTCCACAAAGAAGTAGGCTGGGTGTAGATGAGAAATTTCCCATCATGACCTGCTGCCTCCTGTTGGTAAGAAAGGACTCAAACCATTTGATAACATTACCGGTGAGTCCACATAGGTCCCCAAGGCGCGCAAGCAGCACACAATGGTCCACAGTGTCAAAAGCTGAAGAGAGATCGAGGCGAACAAGAATTGTCTTGTCTCCCCGATCTCTAGCCCTGAGAAGGTCATTCTGCACCTGAACAAGTGTAGTTTCAGTGCTATGTCTGGCACGAAAAGCCGACTGGAAGGGTTCATACAACTCATGAGGTATGAGGTGCTCTTCCAACTGAAGCGCTACCACCTTCTCAATAACCTTTCCCAGAAATGGAAGGTTAGAGATTGGACAGTAATTTGCCTTGACCTCCGGGTCCAAAGATGGCTTCTTTAGGAGAGGTCTCACCAGAGCCTCCTTCAAGGCATCTGGGAAGACACCCTCAGAAAGGGAACACCGTATAATCAAGGCAAACACCGTTGGCACCGGGTCCAGTTCACAGAAAGTATGCTTCATATTGGTTGCTACCTCAATAACCTCATTAACCTCCACTGGTCTAAACTCTCCCCAACCAGACGGAGTGCACTCAGAACACATCAAGCGATCACTGCCAGCTATGTCACTGCTGACTGAAGGAGCCACCTGCCGGATCGCGGACACCCTGTCTGAGAAAAAACGAGCGAAATCCTCACAATCAGTATTAGAAAAAACCCTCCCGGGCCGTAGACAGACTGGATGTAAAAGTTTATCAACAATCCGGAAAAGTGAGGCCGGTCGGTTCCTGCCAGCAGCAATCTCCTTAGACAGAAAAACTGTCTTCTTACGGTTGATTGCCTCCTGGTACCCAGCATAATGGGCACGCAGGGCCAGTTTGTCCACGTTCAGACTGGATCTCTTCCAGCAGCGCTCCAATCTCCGACCCATCTTCTTCATCTCCCTGAGATCACCATCAAACCATGGCGATCTCAGGTACGAAGTTCTGGGTCATAGACGGATAGGTGCGAGGGAGTTAATAGTGTCGGATAACACCCTGTTATAAACGTTAACCCTGTCCACAAATAACTCCTGCCAAGATGCATCACCCACTCTAGACAAATTCGCTCCCGCCAGAAAACCCTCAGTGGTCAAACCCCGTAAAGGGTGACAGCAAATTGTCTCAACAGGGGAAGGGCTTATGGCAGGAGCCCCAAGCGTGAACTGCACCGTGCAATGATCAGACCAAAAAACTGGAATGATCTCAAGAGCATTGCAGGGATTTATTTAACTCCAAAAATTGATTAGCGTTTTGCTCATAAAAGTGCTAAAACACTGTGAAAATGCATAGCACTTGCCTCACTGTGTTTAACAAACATAACACTTCTATAAAACCTATATGAATACTTTCTGTACAGTTAGTATTGTCCCAAGAAAAAAACTGCTAATCAATTATTTAAAACCCTGCATTGATATCAAGTCCGAGTGAGAACACCAGGTCTAGTATATGGCCATCGCAATGGGTCGATGAAGTAACTGCCTGCATCAGACCCAAGAAGGACATAATCTGAGAGAATTCATAACTATGTCTATGATTCACGTCATCGAACCAAACATTGAAATCCCCCAGAAAAACACATCTGGGGGATTCCAATGATGCAACAGCGACGAAATCAGCAATCTCCTGCAGGAAATTTCCCATCGACTCAGGAGGGCGATAGATGAAAAAGATCCTGCAGCCCGCATCAGGTCCTCTCCGGATGGCCACACACTCAAAAGAACCCGGAGCTCTCACTGGATGCACGGTGAAGGTCAGGCTGGATCTAAAACAGATGGCTACACTGCCACCCCTGCATTCCACTCTGGGGCAGTGCACCACAGTATACCCAGGGGGAACTGCGGCCTCAAAAATTGGGCCCACATCGTCTCCCACCCAAGTCTCCATGATAAAAGCCAGATCGACCGACAAAATCAAGGCAGCAATAATTGCTGTATTATTTCTGATCAATCTGGCATTACAAAGCACTGCCGTCAGGGGATTTAGGGGTGATACAGCCCCACAGGTTACCAGGCGACTTGATCTAGTGGGCTCCCTAGGGATGGGCACCAACCACGTCTGGCCTCTCCCATATGCCCATCGAAACCTAGTGTGCCTCCTGGACCTGACAACCTCAATCCTCTCACCCATACATAAGTTACTCAATAAGCCACGATCAACACCATCCCTTCCAATCCCCACCTCCCAGCAGCATCTAGCAATAGTATCTGATACTGGGAGGGGGATAAAAGGGCATAGATCGTGAAGCACTGAACCACCATAAATAATTTTAACCCCCTTTAATCCAGCCATATGGCCCATATACATCTAGAACAACAAATAATTCTCAGTTGTCAGGCTGATAACCAAATAAGCAATTTTAAAAACCTAAATATCCCGCCTGGCCTATTCATTTATCATACAAAAGTTACAGACATTTAAAATCATAGCAACTTACTTAACGATGGTGCCCTCAAACCAATTCTCGGCCTCAGTAAAAGTATGCAATAGTAAATATAGACCATCTAAGCTATAACATTTATTTAAAAGGCATGCAATACAAATTAAAAGATTACAGTACCGAGTGGCACTCAAGCGCCACTCTCAAGGCCATAGCTGACATTTAAGGAGAGAGAGTCCCTCACTTAGGACACACACATACAGGTCCTAGCTCCCCCGGGATCACTTGGCAAAGATGTTTAAAATTACACAGACTTGCTATACAGCCTCTCACGCTGTACAGGTCATGCAATCAGAAGGTACCTCAAAAGTTAAAGTCCAGCACACAGGGGCTTCCTTTAATCCTACACAGTATCCAGCTGCCTACGAGCGGCAACAGAGTCGCAGTAGTATTCCCACTTCAAACAAGCCACTTGTAAGCGGCACGGCGATTTAAGGAGAGAGAGTCCCCACCCCCAAGACACACAAGCCCTAGCTCCTCCCAGGATCACTTCTGGCAAAGATGTTTAAAATTAGCACAGACCTGCTATACAGCCTCTCACGCTGTACAGGTCGTGCAATCAGAAGGCACCTCGAAAGTTAAAGTCCAGCACACAGGGGCTTCCTTTAATCCTACACAGTATCCAGCCGCCTACGAGCAGCAACACAGTCGCAGTAGTATTCCCACTTCAAGCAAGCTGCTTGCAAGCGGCGCGGCGATTTAAGGAGAGAGAGTCCCCACCCCCAGGACACACAGGTCCTAGCTCCCCCCGGGATCACTTCTGGCAAAGATGTTTAAAATTAGCACAGACCTGCTATATAGCCTCTCACGCTGTACAGGTCGTGCAATCAGAAGGCACCTCGAAAGTTAAAGTCCAGCACACAGGGGCTTCCTTTAATCCTACACAGTATCCAGCCACCTACGAGCAGCAACACAGTCGCAGTAGTGTTCCCACTTCAAACAAACATACTCTTCAAACAAACAAAGCATGCATGGTAACCTTCTCGTAGGTGCTGCCAGTCTATGGTATGGATGAGGCTAGGGTGCGCCACACCATGGGATTCAGTGGTTGAAAAACTGGTGCAGAGCTCAGGGATTTGGCTTCATTGGGGACAGAGGGTCCACCCTGAGTGATGCAGGCCTATACTAGCATGACAGTCTGCATCTGTCTAGGAGGGGAACCAGGATCATAGGTGATAGGTTTAGATGCCTCATCGGCAAGCATTTAAACTAGCCAAGGGGGGAGGCAGTGGAAAGGAGCAGGGAAATCCTAGCCCCCCCAAAAAATCAGGGAAGTAAGTGAGGTAAACACCAAGATAGAGATGTCGATAGTGAGAAGGGCAGAGGTAAATGGAGAAAATGACAAAGGCAATAAGGTCAGGGATGGGGCAAAAAGGGGTAAGGCCATCAAGAAATGGAGGGTAATGAGTACCAATGCCCGTAGTCTGGGCAACAAGCACCCCGAACTTGTGGCCTTGATGGAAGAGGGATGCCTGGATATCATAGCAGTCACAGAAACATGGTACACAGAGAACCATGACTAGGATTTTTTAATTTTTATTTTTACAGTTCTTTTTCCTCCTGGTCACGATCCTGGGGGGCCCCTCTCAGGCATCCATCCCAATCCTGCCCTACCTGAAGTACCCCAACCAGACCTTCCTCTTTCTGTGCTCCACCTTGCAGCTGGCACCCCTGGCTTGTGTGGCTGCCTCTCCTACGTTGAGTGCACTTACATACGTAGCCTCCAGCTGCAGATGTGGGCCCATGGTGGAGGAACCTTGAAGCCCGGCCAGGTCGGACCCGGCAGTGGGCATGGAGGATGGTACCTTCACCTACTCCCAGGACTGGGTTTTATCATGTTCTGTAGTGTCCCCTCCCTGTCCGTGGGCATGTCCTGACACTAATGGTGCACTGCAACCCCTGCAGACATCTGCCATGATATTTCGTGCTTGCCTGGCTTGCTGCAGTGCCCCATGGTGTCCACCAGGAGTCTCTGCTCGCCAGACTAACCCAACCCCTGAGTCCGTGGAGGCGAGCACCACTCAGGCACTCAATCGTCAACCCTTCCCATGCCGACCCCCAGCACCCGAGTCCATTCACAAACCTGGGTCATTGGCACGGCGTGAGGTGTGGTGTCCAGTGCCTCAACCTTCAACGCCATCAGGCCAGCATGACTGGGATGTTAACATACCAGGGTACACAACCTATAGGAGAGACAGGGAGGGAAGAAGAGGAGGAGGAGTAGCTCTCTATGTAAGGAAAGGGATAAAAGCAATGGAACAAAAAAGTAAACAGGAAGGAGAGAAGGCACTGTGGGTCACCTTAGAGACTGGAAATGGCACCACAATCCACACAGAGGTTGTATATAGACCCCCATGTCAGGGAGAGGGAATAGACAAGGATATGATAGAAGGCATCCTTAGGATGGCAGAGAAAGGGAAGATACTGTTTATGGGGACCTGAATATGCCAGATGTTAACTGGAGCACCTTAACTGCAGCCACATCCAAGAGCAGGGCCATTCTCGATGCCCTACAGGTGGCATGCCTCAGACAGCAAGTTTTGGAACCCACTCATGAGGAAGCAATCTTAGACCTCATACTCTCAAATGGGGATAGCGAGAGCATCTCAAATCTAGAAGTAGGTAGCCATCTGGGAACAAGTGACCACCAAACTTGAGCTATTGTCCCTGCCCCCCTCCCCACTCCTCCCATCCTCCCTACCCATGATTCTTATCTTCACCCTATGCCTATCCCAGCTTCTCTTAAAGCTGCTCACTGTCTTTAACGAGATGACCTCTTCTGGCAGCACATTCCAAGTGTTCACCACCCTTTCTGTGAAGAAGTGCTTCCTGACATCCCTCCTAAACCTCCCACCCTCCAGCTTAAGACTGTGCCCCCTCATGATACAGTTGCCACTCAGCTTACACAGGCTTTTCTTATCAACATTATTTATCTATTTCAAGTACTTCCTCTCCTATCTTCCAAGGAGTACATGTTCAGTGCCCTCAACCTCTCTTCGTATGCCTTGCCCTGCTGACCGACTATAATCTTTGTAGCCCTCCTCTGTACCTTCTCCAGCAGTGTAATGTCCTTTTTGAGGTGTGGGCACCAGTACTGAACTTCACACTCTAGATGCGGCCTTACCAGTGACCAGTACAAGGGCAGTATAACCTCCTCTCTCCTACGACTGATCCCCCTAGCTATGCATCCCAACATCTTGTTTGCCTTTCCTGCTGCTTTCTTGCACTGCATGGAGTGCTTCAGGTCACTAGTGATCATCACTCCCAGGTCCTTCTCCTCCTCTGATGCAGCTACTCGGACTCCAACCAGATAATACTTTGTCCTGTGATTCTTTGCTCCAATATGCAGAACTTTGCATTTTCTGGCATTAAAGCCAAGCTGCCAGATCCTGGACCACCTCCCCAGCTTTTCCAGATCTTCCTGTAGGTCACATATCCCTTCAGCTGTGTCCACTCTACCACAGAGCTTGGTGTCATCTGTGAATAGGCACATTTTGCCTTTAATGCCATCCCCAATGTCATTTATGAAGACAGTGAACAACACTGGCCCCAGTACGGAGCCCTGTGGGACCCCACTAGTTACATCTCTGGTGCCAGATAACTCTCCCCCCACCACCACCCTCTGGGTTCTGTCCCTTAGCCAGTTTTCCACCCATCTGGCCATCTTCTCCCCAACTCCAAGATCCACCAACTTCCTGGTCAACCTTTTGTGGGGCACAGAGTCAAAGGCCTTACTGAAATCAAGACAGAGGATGTCTACTGCTTGGCCCCTGTCTATTGTCTTAGCAAAAAAGGTCTTCTAGTGGCCCTGCCAGCTCCTCAGCCAGTTCCTTTAGTACCCTTGGATGTACTCTGTTTGAGCCTGTTGATTTTTCCACTTTCAATGCCAGCAGATCCTCCCTCACTCTATCTTCCTCTATCACTATGCCTGTGTTTCCCTCCCCCCCGCTCCTCTTTTCCCCTCCTGAAGGCACTGGTCCATCCTTCTCCATGGTGAAGACAGAACAGAAGTATTCATTTAGTATCTCTGCATTTCCTCCATTATTCTCCACCCACTCCACCCCTTTCTTAAGCCTAACAATCCCTTCCTTCGTGTTCCTTTTCTCACTTATATAGTGAAAGAAAACCTTCCTTCAGCAATTTGCAGCTCCTTCTGTGCCTCTGCCTAAGCAGAAATAGCTCTGCAGGGCTATCAATCCCACCATGCCCAAATCACCCATAATTCAGGAAAAAAAAGCCCCACAGGGCTATCAGACCCCCCAGTCCCGCTCCCCATAATAAGCAATTAAAGGTCCTGCAGGGCTATCGGAACCCCAGATCCCAGAACCCACATCTAGGCAGTAATGCCATGACTAAAAAAAAAAAACACACATCCCCATAATCCCTGGTAGTCCAGTGGTCTCCACACCCCCACCAGGCAGTGCTAGACCACCCCTCTCCTTGACCCATATCCAACTGGCCCAGGCCACCACTCACCACTGTGGCCAGTCACCGACTGAGCTCCATATGAACGTGTACATCTGTAAATAGTGTGCACTCAATGAATGAGTTGTCATTCATTGAGTGCAAACTATTTTATTTCTTTTATTTATGTCTGTTGTGGAATTACAACCTTTGAGCCAGAGATTCTTTTACAAAGGCTCCAAGTCGAAGAACTGATACAATACAGAAGACACATAGTTAGAATATACAACAGAAAGGCAGTTATACAACTCAGAGTTGGGAGATGACTGTACAGTACAAGCTGAAACAAAGTACACAATATCCTCAAATACACAGAGGCCAGGATATTCAGAGCAGTTGCATACGGCACAACTGAGTTGCGCCAGTACAACTGCAGAATTGCGCCAAGGAGACATACTTAGTGGAAGCCATGGCGTGTGCAAAATCCATTGTGCCAATGTGCAACTATCATCAGGGCCCTGATTTTTCTGCGGCACATCGGAGCAAAGTTCTGCGGCAGGGTTTTCATTTGCCGCAGAACTTCTGTGGCACACAACATCAATTTCTGCTGCATTTCTGCAGCACATTTTTACCCTCAATTGTTTTCCCTTTTTTCTTTGCCATATCTGAGACAACGCATGCTCGTAACACAGTCATTTTATGGGCGTTTGTCACCAAATTCTCAACATAGCCAGTTTAAGACCACTGCTCATGAACAGTGTCACTGTGATTTTATTAATCTGTCCGGAACATTGATTTCGCACACCGACCACGCCAAGCTTTTAAACTAGATAAGGGGGGAGGTACTGATAAAAGGCAGGAAAAGTCAAGCCTCCCCCCCACAAAACATGGCAGGTAGTAGGGTAAACACTGAGGTACAGAGCTCAACACAGGGCAGGACGGGGGGTAAATGGTAAAATAGATAAGAGCAATAAGAGCAGGGACGGGGGAAAAAAGGATCAAGCCAACATTAAATGGAGGGCAATGACTACTAATGCCCGTAGTCTGGGAAACAAGATTTCTGAGCTAGTAGCTTTGATGGAAGATGAACAATTGGATATTGTGGCAGTCACAGAAACATGGTACACCGAGAACCATGAATGGGATGTCAACATACCAGGGTACACAATCTACAGAAGGGACAGGGAAGGTAAAAGAGGAGGTGGAGTAGCTCTATACATAAGGGAAGGGATCAAAGCTACAGAACTAAAAAGTAAAGGGGGAGGACAAGAGGCACTCTGGGTTACCTTGGAGATGGGGAATGGCATCACAATCCGCACAGGGGTTGTATACAGACCCTCATCTCAAGGGGAGGAAATGGACAAGAAAATGATAGAGGACATTCTCAAAATGGCTGAAAAAGGGGAGATACTGTTGATGGAGGACCTGAATATGCCAGATGTTAACTGAAGGACATGTACTGCAGCCACATCCAAGAGCAGGGTCATTCTCGATGCCCTGCAGGGGGCAGACCTTAGACAGCTAGTGCTGGAATCCACTCAGGAGGGAGCAATACTAGACCTGGTACTCTCAAATGGAGAGAGGATCACAAATTTAGAAGTCAGTAGACATCTGGGAACAAGCGACCACTGCACAGTGTGCTTCACTATGAGCACAACCATGGAGATAAGCCATACAAAAACAAGGATACTGGTCTTTAGAAGGGCTGACTTTGGCAAAATGGGTGAACACCTGAAGAATACACTAGCAAATGGCCAAATAGGAGGGGAAGAACAATGGAGAAAAATCAAAACTGCCATCATAGAGGTAACAAGTCTTTGTGTAAAACAAATAAAGAAAACAAAGCGGAGTAAAAAACCACTATGGTTCTCAAAAGAGGTGGCAGGGAAGGTTAAGGAGAAAAAGGATGCATTCAAAAAGTATAAGGAATCACATAGGGAGCACGACAGGGAACTGTATCAATTAAAGCAGAAAGAAGTAGGAAAGGCAGTCAGAATAGCAAAGGCACAAACCGAGGGAAAAATAGCCAACTCGGTCAAAAAGGGGGATAAAACCTTTTATAGGTACATTAGGGAGCATAGAAAGGTTATTTATTTATTTATTTATTTAGCTTTTGTTGACCGGGTAAGTGCACTAGACAAATCCTGCCTATTTTCAGGCACGACCCGGGGGAGGGGGATACAGATGAATGCCAACTGACCTTGAACCAGATTAAGCTGTTGGTGGTATTTTTAGTGAATTAATGGTTAAGGGAGGGATAGTGAAGATTAATAAAGGAGAGGCGAGGTGGGCAGAGGGAGACAGTGAAAAGGCAGAGATACTGAATGAATACTTTTGCTCAGTATTCACAAAAGAAGATAAGGAGCAGTTACCTAAACCAGACAATAGAAGCACTCTGAGTAGGGGGGTTGATACCAGTCCATTCACAGAAGAAAGAGTCCTGAAAGAACTCCTAAAACTCAAGGTGGACAAAGCAATGGGGCCTGACGGGATTCACCCAGAATCCTAAAAGAACTAAGGGGGACCTAGTGACACCACTGACCACACTTTTAACAAATCATGGCAGGATGGGGTGGTACCTGAGGACTGGAGGAGGGCAGATGTGATTCCCCTTACAAAAGTGGGAGCAAGGCAGAAGCAGGAAACTACAGACCTGTAAGTTTGACCTCAGTGGTAAGGAAAATGATAGAATCACTTGAAAGAAAGAACTGTTGAGTACCTAGAGGCTAGCGGGCACAGGACCCAAAGCAACATGGATTTATAGCAGGAAGGTCATGTCAGACTAATCTAATTGATTTCTTTGACTGGGTGACCAAAGTAATAGACCAGGGAGGGGCTGTGGATATGGCCTACCTAGACTTTAGCAAGGCATTTGACACAGTCCCGCAAAAGATTAATAATCAAGTTAGCCAGCCTGGGAGTGGGTCCCAGGGTGATAGCCTGGTAGTGAACTGGCTGCACAACAGGACACAGAAGGTAACAGTGAATGGAACATTCCGAAGAAAGGGGTTACTAGTGGAGTACCTCAGGGCTCAGTACTGGGTCCACTTTAACATCTTTATAAGTGACATTGCAGAGGGTCTGGAAGGAAATGTATGCCTCTTTGCAGATGACACAAAGATCTGTAACAAAGCTGATACACAAGAGGGGGTAGAAAAGATGAGAAGGGACTTGGCAAGGTTGGAGGAATGGTCAGACATATGGCAACTTAGATTCAATGCAAAGAAGTGCAAAGTAATGCACCTGGGAAACAAAAACCCAGGAGAAGAGTACACAATAGCAGGGGAGGTACTAACAACAACAAAAAATGGAAAGGGACCTGGGAGTAGTCATATCAGATGACCTAAAGGTGGGTAAGCAATGTGAAAAGTCAGTAAGACGAGCCAGGGGGACACTGGGATGCATAGGAAGGGGCATCACAAGTAGAAAAAGGGAAGTGGTTATCCCTCTGTACAGACAGTTGGTGAGACCCCATCTGGAGTACTGTGTGCAGTTTTGGAGACCTCATCTATGCAAGGACATAGACAGGATGGAAGCAGTCCAGAGGAGGGCAACTAAAATGGTGATAGGGTCTACATCAGAAACCATATGAAGAGAGACTGAGAGAGCTTAATATGTATACCCTTGGTGAAAGGAGGGACGGGGGGACATGATAGAAATGTTCAAGTACCTCAAGGGAATCAACAAAGTCCAGGAGGGTAGCATCTTTCAGAAAAAGAGATGTGTAAGAACAAGGGGGCACAGTTTAAAGATAGAGGGAGGACGGCTCGGGGTAATGTGAGGAAATTCTTTTTCACAGAGAGAGTGGTGGATACATGGGACAGCCTTCCTGAGGAGGTCGTTGGGTCTAAAACAGTGGGAGAATTCAAACATGCATGGGACAGACACAAAGCAATTATAGTGGGGGGTTGCAGGAAGCAGGCTGTTGATTAACTAGAATCTGCAGCTTATCCAGTAGGTAGGGAAATGGGCAGACTGGGTGGGCCAAGTGGTCCTTATCTGCCATCAAAGTCTATGTTTCAAAGTCTATTGTGCACTACATGTGCGAAAACACATTTTGGGTGAGATGTGAAAAATGACAGTTATACTGTTCATAAGGAGGTGTGGTAAAATGGCAATACTGAAAATCTGGAGTGAAAATATTAAAAATGCTTGAAGTTACGAGCGTGTGTAGGAACTGCGCAACGCACACTCATAAAACAGTCAAAAAAATCCCTACTTGGGCTCTCTCCCCGGTGTCACCAGCACTGCTTTCACGGGGCCTCCCATCTCGTCACACAGTGAGGGGTACCAGTGCCACGCTCCAGGTGCCTAGAGCTAGGACCTCCCCCCAAAGGTCCTTTCATCACAGAGCGCCATCCTGGTATAACTCCCTCCCTCGCATGTCACTAGCACCGCTAAATTGGCCAATTCAAAATCGCCTCTTCGCAAACACCTATTAGCTCAATGGAGATGTACGTGTTCATCCCAGAGCCTATTATGAGTGCCTTCCTGACTTACCAGCTACTTCAGGTCTAAGAATATAACAATGCCTGAGTTTGCCTACAGTCAATCGAATGCACATTGTATCCTGGATGTCCCCTTAGGAACCAGTGACCTCTTGTGGGTTCCCATGAAACCCAAATACTTAAATGGCACTTGAGGATTTTAATGATTCTGTATTGTATGTTGCATGTAATTCACTTGTACTGTTCTCCTCTGTATTACCACACATTTAGATTGTTCCCCTCCCTGTGACGAGGTGCCTTTGTAAATGAGTCTCTGACTCAAAGGTTGTAAATCCGATATTTGTCTAAAATAAAATAAATAAAAAAAAAATAAAATAAAATAAATTTTGGGAATATTTCACCAAATTTTCAACATAAGCGTTTGGGGAGCCTACCTCATGAACTGTGACACTGTCATTTTGTTAATCATTCCAGAAAGGTGGTTCTGCGCAGTGACTGTGGAACCACCTTTCAGGACAGATTAACGAAATAACAGTGTCACAGTTCATGAGGTGGGACCCCAAAAACCCCATGTTGAAAATTTGGTGAAAAAATTCCCCGAAATGGCTGAGACATGCACTAAGTTTGAAAAAATCCATTTATGCCATTATACAGCTTACCGGCATTTCTTCAGTTTGTGGTCGGCTTTGAAGAGTGCAGACGTGTTCCCAGTCCACCGAAGATCATTGCACTGGGTTCCGGAGGTAAGTATGGGTTGAGGTGCGGGTGTGGGAAGTGGGTACACAAAGGGTGGGTGCGGTTTGGGGGAGAGGGGGCAAAAGAATCAACGAGGGAAGGTTTATTTTGTTTCAGTTTTTTTTTTAGACACAAGGGACTTCTGCCACGCTGGGGTGGGCTCCCAATGTGGCACCAGGCAGCTAGGGGGAGGACAGTGAAGCAGACGGGGGATTGGGCACTCCCGTCAGCAACGGAAGCTTTTGCCATGCTGGGGTGGGCTTCCAGCATGGCACCAGGCAGCTTGGGGGGGGACAGTGAAGCCGATGGGAGACTGGGCACCCCCGATAGCAACGGAAGCTTTTGCCATGCTGGGGTGAGCTCCCATTGTGGCATACAAACATTTGGAGGGCAGTGAAGCCGATGAGGGATTCGGCACCCCCACTGGCAAAGGAAGCTTTTGCCATGTTGGGGTGGGTTCCCAGCATGGCATACAAACATTTTGGGGGGGCAGTGAAGCCAGCGGGGATTGGGCACCCCGTCCAGCAAAGACTTTTCCCATGCTGGGGTGGGCTCCCAGCATAGCGCCTGTGATGAGGGGGACAGTGAAACCAACAGAGGATTGGGCACCCCGTCGGCAAAGGACGTTTGTTCCGCAGGCAGCCGCGAATTCCACAGGTGACGGCAAATTTCATGGATATTTCCGCGGTTTGCCGCACCCGCGGAATCGTGGAAAACTTGGGGCCCTGACTATAATGAATGCATGCGCAAGTGCAGGGGGTCTTCCCATGAATATCCAGCACAGTGGTATATTCAACCCTGAAACCATGGTGCAAGTGCGGAGCAAATCGAGGATGCACTGAGGAGACTTGTTCCAACAAATACAGGGCACAAACACACAGACAGCACTTGCACCAGGTGAGATGGAGTGGGAAAAAGAGAGAGAGAGAGAAAGAGGAAGGAAGGAAGGAAGGAAGGAAGGAAGACACAGAGAGAGAGAGAGAGATACAGACCAACAGACAAAGGCAGACACAGAGGCAGAGGGACAGAGGTGGCAAAAGAGAGGGACAGAGGGGCAGAGAGAGCGAGCGAGAGACAGAGAGAGACACACTACCAGGCAGTGCACCAGGGTGGCACACAGCCAGCAGCAGCAAACCGCCATGGGGGATATTAGACAGCAAGGGCCATGGATAGTGCACCCTTCTTGATGGAGGCCATAATGAGGGGTGTGAGGAACAGTGATGTGGCCGAGGAAGGGCCTTTCAGCTGTATGCCCAACACAGGTGGTACCATGCCCGCATCACCTTCGAGAATTACAGTGACACAGAAATTGTGGGCCAGTACCACCTGAACAGGGCCATTCTGAGGCAGTTCTGTGAGCTGTGCAGTGACGAGATGCAGGCACCACCAGACGGAGCCAAGCCATGTCCATGGAGATGAAGGTGACAGCCGTCATGTGGCTGCTCACCATAGGCACCTTCCAGAGACCAACAGGGGACACCACAGGCATAACCTAGTCGGCCACATTCCGCATCCTCACACAGTTCCTCAATGTTCTACTGCCACATGCTTTGGAATTCATCCATTTACTCAGCACACAGGCGGAATATATAGCAACCTTGCAGGACTTCCACAGGGTAGCACGTGTGCCTAGCGTGATTGGAGCCACTGACTGCACCCAGGTGCCCATCCGCATGCCACCTGGCCCTAAGGGTGTGGTGTACATCAACAGGAAGGGGAGCCCAAGTGTCAACTGCCAGGTGGTGTGCGATGCCATGGGGTGCATTACCAATATCTGCACCACACACCCTGGGAGTGCACATGATGCGTTCATCTGGCACAGCTCTGCGCTATGCCACAGGTTTGAATGTGGGGACATCCCCACGGGCCACCTAGTGGGTGAGTATGGCACAGGCAAGGAGAGCTGGGCAGAGCAGACCATGGGACTGGGGAGGGCAGGGTGTGCATGATGGCGTGGGCACCAGGGACAGGAAAGAAGCACAGCATAGGATGGCAGCAGGATAACCATGTCAATATCCACACAGGTGATAGTGCCTATCCACTGAGGCCCTGGCTGCACACCCCCTACCGGCACCTGTCATCACCAGCAGAGGAACGCTACACCAAGGCACACGTCAGCATGCACAACATCATAGAGCATGTATCTGGCATGCTGACGGCACATTTCCATTGCCTAGACAGGTCTAGCGATGCCCTACAGTACAGCCCCTCAAAAGCCCGTGGCCTATTCCTGGCCTGCTGCATACTGCACAACATGACCATTGACCATGGGATAGCTGTCGAGGCTGATGAGGGCAACAGTAGTGGGGACGATGGAGGCAATGGGCTGGAGAGTAGTGGACAGCCCTCCCTAGGCGGAGTTATCACTGGCTGATACAGCAGGTGCACCGACACAGGGACACCATCGCACAGGAGCACGATGGTGCACACAGGTAGGTGGTGTGATACACATGCATGGGAAACACACACAGGCACAGCACACATACAGGGGCATGCATGGCAATGGGCATGCACACACAGAGGAATGCTGCAGGGGTAGGGGAGTCAGTGACACACAACCCCACACATCAACACTCAGCAACACACACGCGCACACACACACTTGCACCCACACACCCAGGCATTGGTATGTGGTGTGGACCAGACGCATTGCACCAGCGCACAAGCGCAGCTTGTGCTCAACTGCCCTCATCACGCCCATGCCACATGGTCCAGTGGCTAGACAAGTGAAGCACGCACACAGGCAGTGTGCGGCATGACACACAGGCAACACGCCAGTGGTATGCACACGCCACGTATGTGCACACAGGGCAGCAGCTACAGACTGCGGTCAGGGCAGCATGCTCACCAGGTCCACTACATGGAACCATGGCCACCACGGCCACGTGGGCAGCCACGCTAGGGGCTGAACAGCAGCCACAGGTTGTGCATCAGCCACAGGGTGTGTCTGCAACAGACCCCCAGGGGTTGACCTGCGGGACTGCGACTGGTTCCGAGCGGGGGTGCGAAGGTGCCCAAACAGGTCTGTTCCAGGCATGCCAGGGATGCCAGCATTAGGGCCCAGTGTCGAATGTGTGGGTGTCACCTGATGCCGGGTTCATGAGGTGGACATCGCACTGTGAAGGGGTCATCCATGCCCGGCCACGCCCTGTGGCAGCCAGCTGCACAAAGCCATCCATGATAGCAGTGGCAATGTGATCCAGGGATGTTGTCGTGGCTTTCTGCATGCACTGAATCCCCACCAGGAGCTACACATTGCCCCTCTCCTGCTGCTCGGCCAACTGGCACACCTCCATGCACTGTGCACGCACCCCAGCGGCAAGCAGCACCTGTTGCTCCACAGATGCCCACAGCAAATGGGTATGCTCAGCCAATGGATTGGCATCCTGGGGAACCTGGGCTGGACACCGATCCTCGTGTGGTGACTGGCCACGCTGCAGAGCCCCCCTCTCTGGTGGACGCTGCACAGTGGGGTCTTCATGGGGAAAGTCCATAGATGGCGGACCAGCGGCGGACCCAGCATCCGGCTGCCCGGTGGCACCCGCAGCCTGCTGCTGTTGCCCGTCAGGCACTGAATGCAGCCCAGCACCTGCACAGCTGCACCACCACATGGCACAGCCATGGCAGTGCACACAGCTGCACCCGAAGTGGTGGCAGGCAGCTGTTACTCCACCAGCAGAGCACTTGGCATGGTGCCTGTGATGGCTGCCAGCAGAAGCGACACAGCTATAATGTCGCCCATGCTTCCTAGGAGCTGGGAGTAGTCCTCATGGGAGTCGGACCCCGCCACCATCTGTGTCTCCATGCACAGGATGCTGGCACCCTAGAGGAACACATCCAAGGCCTCGTCCGACCCCAGGTCCAGGACAGCTGCCTCCACCTCAGTGCTGGGCTACTGCCTGTCAAGCCCCTGGACCCCGGTGGAGGTGGATGGCAGCTCCTCTGTGGCTGTACCAGTGTCCACGGCCACTGCTGCCGCCCCATCATCTGCATGCAGGCATGCTGGTGCTGAAAGAGAAGAAAGGTGTATCAATGATGCAATGCCCATATGTGCCCCTCCACTACTGCATGTGTCCGGAAGCATGGTGCTGGTAGCATGTACACCATCATGCCCATGTAAGCATCCTCCATGCCACCAGCTATGCGTGGCTGACATAGTTACCATGTAGTGACGGGCTGCCACCCATCTGGAATCCACCGCCAGGTACACCCTCCACAGTGCTGCAGTACATGATGGCTGCCACCAACTCCACCTGTGCTGTGAGCAGTGGCGCATCAGTAGGTCCCCCTCTGGTGGCATTCTGGGACACACAGATGGTTGCCACCTGCTCCTTGATGTGCCTCTTGCCTGTGCCCACCTTCTTATGGCACTCCTGCACCAACCACTGGTGGCTGCCATGCTGGTTGATGTAGCATGCCACCTACTCCCAGGCCCCAGCCCTGGCCTGAGGTGTACCCGAGGCAGCACTCAACAGGGGCTCCCTGTCGAGATATACATTGAACAGGGCCTCTGTCTCTGCTTTCATGAAATTGGGCCTGCAGGACCACGCTCCTCACCCTCCTCACGTCCAGACATGTTGCTTCCTGTGGACATAGCACAGTGTGCAGGGGTCGCGTTAAGGGTGTGCTCCATTTTCAGAGCACATTTTGCACTTTGAGGAGCACGTTTTCAAAGCCATTTCCCTTGCGTTCTGTGCTCCTACTGTATACAAGGAGAACGGAGGGGGAAGGGCTTTGAAATAGGTGCCTGCCTGATGTTTTTGAGAATGAAGTACAATTTTTTTTTTAAAGGAGTGCAAAAATAAATGGAATGTTTGCAAAACCCAAAGTGTTGTGTGCATTTTACTCTTAGTGCCGAGTGCAAAAATGGGAGTGTGGTGAATAATTCTGAAAGTGGGGGGGCGTTAAAATAAATGTAATGGCTGTCTTAAACGTCAGTCTAGTAGTGCTGGGGTGGGCAACCTCTGTTGATTGGCTGTGAGCTGCATTATTAGTCAAGCAAATGTGGCAAGCACGAGGAGGGAGAGCGAATGAAGAACAGAAGAAGGTGGTGTCACAGCTTCGTGGACCGAGTTTGATCGTTGAAGCCCGCATTCGATCCAGCCTGTCGAGAACATATGGTAGGTTTATTATTAATGCGCTGTTAAAAGCAGTACAATGATGTACCTCTGTGTAATATTGTAGCATGCAATCTATTTTAGTTTTTGGGTGAGTTGCAAATGCTATGTTGATACAGGCGCTGACCAAACTCACTGTCGGGGGTGGGGGAACTTGCTGCTAACTCATCTTTGTGCTGCTGCTGTTGTATTAATTATATTGACCTGGAGAGTTTTTGTTATGCGAAGCCCGAGAAGGACTGAGGAGGTTCTGGTTGGTTGGTTTTGGTGGTGTGCAGACAGTGTGATTACTGGTCGCATCAGGTTTTCCTTTTGTCCGAGTCCATGATAGTCCTTCTTCTTATAGTTTGACTTCTTTTAAGAACATGCATGAGGTGCGTAGTTGGCTATGTCCTCCCTTCTTAAGATTGACATCTAAATGTTGCTTTACTTTATATACTTTAAATCTTCGCCAACGCCTGCCCATGTATGCCGAATCAACGTGTGTGTGTGTGTGTGTGTAATTGACTAGGCCAGCACTGAGCCCAGTCCAATCTGCCGTGTGGCATCCATCCATCCTGACTGGGAAAATTGTGCTTTGATTGTCGATTTATTTCTTGCCATGCAGCAGCTGGTATACTTGAAGATTGCCTGGGTGGTGAGTCGAATAGTCGGGTGGGGTGTGTCTATTGTAGCCTGGAAGGAGCTTAAGACCCATTCCCTCCCTGTTATGTAAAAGAAGCCGCCAGCCTCGCTGTTTGCATCACACAATGATACCCACTGCTGCTGTGCTGTATAGTGGGGTTGGACTGGGGGGGGTGTATGGTCACTGGCTCTGCTGGTCACTGAACAGATAGGTGTGGGTTGCAACTTGCTTGCTGTTACTGTTTTTGGGTGGGACAGGAGGAGACACGGTCACGGACATGGAGGTGCGGGCCTGGGGGGTGTTTCAGCTGTTTTGGGTGGGAGAGGAGTCGGGAGATACAGTCACGGACGTGGTTGTGGTGGGGGGGTCGGGTGTTTTGGCAGGGGGGTGTTCGTCGTTGTCTCCGTGCCATCGCAGAGACTTTATTAGTGTCTGCTTTACTTTTTGTAGGTTATGTTTGTCATATTTAAGTAGTTGATGAGCTGAGGATTGTCCAATTGATCGCTACTGTTGCTCCTGGTAGCAGTCGATGACTGGACATTGGTTGGTGTTGGTGTGATGAGTGGTGACTGGTGCGGTGGCTGGTGGTGCTGCTAGGGTGGATGGGGGTGTGTGTGGTGGTGGTGGGGTTGACATGAATTGCCTGGGCCGAAGGGACAACAAAGTTGTGTTGCTGTATATGCAGTTCCATGGCTCTGGCTGTGGTGGTGTCCCAATAGTCAGAGGAGATGGAGAACAGTCCTGTCTGGATTTGGGCTTAGCTGGTGCGGTGCTCAGGGTGCTGCAGCAGCACTGCTCGCTGCTAGACTGTGTTGATGCAGATCGCCTGGCGGCCTGGAGTAGAGCTAGCCTAGTTGCCATCCGGGTGATTCAGATGGAGTACAATTGCTCTTACTGCAGCAGCTTTACTTAAAGGGCTTAAGGCAAGCAAGCAACTCAGTGGTTTTGTGACTGTCATCGGACATCTGTTTTTGCTGGCTGCTAGCCTGCTAGAATTCCTTGCAGCTGCAGTGCTGGATATGTGCATAAAAATACTGTGTACAGGCAGAATTGATGTACTAACTGCCAGCAAGCATTGCAAGCCGGTAATGGCAATCAGGCAATGAGGATGGAAGGAAAACTGGTGACTGGATTCAGCTGAATGCACTTGTGTTACTTTCCTATTACTGTTCATTTCACTGCCTAAGTTTGCTAATTTGCTTAATTGCTAATGCTATTGTAAGGCAATGATGAATTTGGAGTCATGACTGAATGCTGACAGGGGAGGCGGGTGTTAAGGCTGCAAATATTTAAGCATTAAATATATACATAGCCATATTATGATATGATATCAACATACTAGTCTTATTATTAACTTCAGTTAACTAAGCTTTTAAAGCAACTAGCATCATTAGCATGAATTTGGATGGAATTTGTTGAATGTGGGCTCAGGCTGGCCGAGTGAGAAGCTGAAGCCTGAATCATGAGTCATGACAGTCAGAACACAGTAGGTTAAGGCTTGAATTTAGTTTGACTGATTTATTTACACACAGTTTTGAATGTGAATGAAATGAATTGTGAAATCCTCCTGACTGAGTCAGCCATCACTACTCTGCATGTGCATGTAGTCAGTGCACAATAAGGGACTAGGCTAGGGGAGAGACAGGGAGGAGGAGGAGCGACTGAGGAAACATTTTTAGAGAATGGTTGGTGGGGGGGTCTGGAGTGGGCTGGGGAACCTTAGTCTTACCGTGACAATGACTGGTGCGTGCAGTGGGTTTTACCTTTAGACAATAACATTAAGTATGTAGGAGCACAGATTCGACAGGTAGGAGCATAAATATTTGGTCTTAATTTTGCCAATGTGTGCTCCTAATTTTCGAAGGAGCACACCGTGCCAAAACCTTAATGCCATCCCTGACAGTGTGTCAGTGGCAACCTCCTCATGTTCCTTCCTTCCTACCCTGCTGTGCTGGCTACTCCTAGTGAACTGCAGCAGCATACACAACTTTACCTCAAGGGATGCAATGCTGGTCCATGGCCTGTGCTGTTCCGTGGTGCTTACATGGCGCATCACATGCAAATGAGGTTTGGCGCAACAATAATGGCATGCTAATGCACCCAGTGCACCACACATTGGCTGATGAGCTCATTTGCATGTGGATTCTGAATATTGCAATTCTGCATGGTGTGCAATGAGATTGCACTGGAGCAAGTCATGGTGCAATGCGCACGTATGTGTGGTGCACAGGCCTGCGGTGTGCATGTACCTGTCGGTATCATGGTGTCAGTTGCGCACCGTGCACTGACAGTGAGATGCAGGGGAATAGTGTATGATGTGCTATGCCGATCGCGCACATGCGCACTGCACAGAGACGTGCGACCCCTGGTGTGACCCCTGACCTTTGGGTCACTACCATGACCCGGTGACCCCACCTAGCCACGCCAATTCCACGCATCTCTGAGACTGCGTGATGGGCAGACACAGCACATGTGCCCTCGCATCGTGCATCTGGCACATGTTATGGCCACGTGCACTTACTGCCGCTATTTTGATCCTACAGACAGAGTTGTAGCAGCATGTAGCAGTGATGAGCGGCACAGGCACAAAACTGAATGCAGGTGGAGCTGGCCAACCTGGTCACTTGTGTCCTGCCCCACGCCCCCCAACTGTTCGGCCACGTGCCCTTGCAACGGCCCAGGGTTGAAGTGTGGCAGGGAATTGCTGCCACATTGCAGCAGCGCAAGGGGGTGACCAGGATGGGGGAGAAGTGCTGCCACAGGTACAGTGACCAGGTGTGGAGGGACCCAGAGTACCTGAGGAGGCTTCAGGCGTGTGCCAGGTGTGAAGCTGTGCCACAGCCAGCTGAGTAGGCCCATGCTGCATATGTGCCCTGGTGCTGTACTGTGGTGTTGACTAAGCTGCTTGGCATGTGCTACAGAGTGGTGCACTTTCATCGTGCGCAATACGGGGTGGCACTGCCAGCTGCCTCTTGCGTTATGGTGCTGCTGTGCGGGATGTGTGTCGGGCAGGGGCTCACCATGTGCACAGGGGTGGGTGGCAGCTGATTCGGATGTTTACTGTTGTGTACCTGTCTATGTTCCATTCCCAGGACCTGAGGATCAGAGAAGAGCAGCAGCAGCCGCAGTTGCAGTTGCAGCAGCAGGCCTGCAGGCCACAGCGGCCCATGGAGGTGGCACAGGAGTGGCTCCCGCACCAGCAAGGTCACAGAGGGCAGGTAGGCACCGTCATGATCCTTTGTACATTACAAGGGGGGTGGCAGGGGTTTGGGTGCGGGCATGGGCACCTATGCCATGTGCCATAGTAGCGGTGTGTGTCACACTGTGTGTGGTGCGTGCTACAGTGTCGCATCCATTGGACACACATGTGCCAGCTGTTGGTGGAGTGGGTGTGCACCTGGCTGCCACTGACGTTGCTGGGGTGCTGCCGGTGCATTGTGCCATGTGACTGTCATTGTGCATTCGAGTGGCCATTGTGTGGCGGAGACCACCTCTGTGCACTCTTGTGATGTGCCATGTTTCCAGCTGGCATTGGCCCACCACCCCCGCGGGTGGCTGGTGTATGCCCTGTGAGGGTGTGTGTTCCCACTGCCCATTGCACACTGTGGGTGGGCATGGTTCCTTGGGACACTGCACTGATCACCTGTCCTGCCCCTTGTCATAGGCGTCCAGCGGAGGAGGAGGAGGTGGATGCCTGTCTACTGCCAGCTGCTGCGGTAGCTGATTTTGATTTGCTCCACGACAATGGAGGCAGTCATGCAGGTGGGCTGCATTCTTATGGTGGACTGGAGGAGACGAGGGGCATCAGGGCGTGGCCGCCGTTGAGCGTGCCCCGGCTTTCCCTTGTTTCTCCTGCTGTACCTCCATCAGTCCCCCTTCCCAATGTACTGTCCCTGTTCCCTGTCCCCCTCTTTCGCATTCCTACTCTTTCCCACCCCCAGGATGCTGTATATAGTTCATTTTTTTCAGTATACATATTTTGACTTACCTGCCTGTGTCAGTGTCTGCTTTGCAGGTGGCATGAGGAGCCATGCTGCAGTGGCCCAGTGACCGTCCGTGTGGTGTGCATGTGTTGGGGGCACGTGTTTTGTTTCTGTGGTTCACTGCTGTGTGCTATGGTGTGTCCCACTGTGGTGGTGCCCCTCCCCCTCGGTCAGTGGCTGTGCCTTGGGGTGCCAATGGGGCGGCTATCAGGGGTGTGTGGTGGGTGTGTACATGGTGCTGGTACACAGCCATGGTCTTTAGTCGGGTACAGGCCGCATGCTGTGTTGGGGCCCCTGCTTGGCATTGTGCAGCCTGCCCTTGTGGTCTGCCACACTATGTGCCTCCCAGCATGTTCCATGCCTACTGTATGGGCCGCCTGTATTTTCCTGTGTGGCGTATGTGTGTGCTTGGCTGCGTGGTCCTGGGTGTGGCCTGCTCTGGTCTGGGTGTGTTGGGGGGAATGGCCCGCAGCCTGCAGGGGGGTTCCCTTGGTGGCCCTCTATTGGCCATTAGCACCTCCTGTTGCCTATTATCTGTACCACTGTTGTGTTCAGGGGGGGCTGGGTGCCTGTGTGTACCCTGATGTGCCCTACTGGTTTTGGCCTCCTGTGGCCTGACACTGTGCTTCCCTGGCTCTGTCCCTGGGTCACTCCTCTGTGCCGTGCCTCCCGCTGTGGCTTTGTTGCTTTGCTCCCACAGTTGCGCTAGAGCATCTCTTTCTGCACCATGGCAGAACTGTGTTTGCACCATGGCTCTTCTCTGGTTGCGCAATGGTGCAACTGTGCCATATTCAGTTGGGTTGCACTGGTGCAGTACAGCCGACGCAACCTCTAAATATGGCTCCTGTTACACCACATTGCATCGGTTTTGTGCTGTGCCAGCCTTTGTCGCATTTCTGAATATCTGGGCCAGTATGTTATAGACAGGAACTCATAATAAGCAGATAGACATATATCAGTAGTTTGCAGTAGTCAAGTTGTTATGTTGCTAAGTGCAGTTGAAGAGGAAGAAGCAGTTGTCATTGGCATTGTAAGGGGGAGGTGGGAAGGGGTGAGTGGAGTTAATATAAGAAGGGGGTTAGGCAGCAGCCAGAGGTAGCATTGTCATAGAAGAGTGCAATTGGGTAAGATGGGTGGAGGGTGAGAGGGTTATTGTGCTCTGACTGCAGATAATCCAGAATGGGCATAGCAAGAGGGAGGGGAGTGATGGTGGAGTGGAAAGGATTGGTGTAGAGTCCTAAGGTGGAGAAGTGGGGAGAGGGAGGGGAAGGGAGGAAGACAGTGGTAGCAAGCCAAGTGCATAGGAGCCGTAACCAGTGAATTAAGAGATGTAGCCACAGTGATTGGCTCTGCACAAATGGGTGTGAAGGTCTTTTTTAAATGTGCCAATTTTTTCTTGTTGTAAGAGGGTGGGGGGCAGGTCATTCATCCACTGGGGTGCTTGATAGGAGAGGGAACCACTGAGCAAGGGAAGCTGTTTTAAATGGGACTTGCAGTAAGCCCTTAGTTGAGCTTCTAGTAGTTTTGAAGGTTAAGTTACATTGGAATAATGTTCCTGTAGATTTGGATGTTAGTCCTAAGAGGGCTTTTTCACCAAATAAACAGGCTTGGTACTTAATCCTAAGGTGTAGGGGGAGCCACCCAGTGGAGGAGTAGAGGTTACACATGTGAGCAAGGTGGTCAGCACCTACTGTAGCACGAACCAGCAGACCTCACTGAGTAGTAATTTTACACGATTTAGAGCAATTTCAGTGGCAGCACCCTATGTGACTAGGCCATAGTCAATTGTGAGAATAGAGCTCCGTGTGACAAGGCTAAGAGCCTCTGGGGTCATGGCTTTTCTGTGTGTCGGTAGAAGGCCCCCAGGCTAATATTAGCAGATTTGAACACGTGATCTATGTGAGAGGCATAGTTGAGGGCATCATCTAAGTTGATGCCGATATTTGAAAGTAGAGACCCATTCAATGATGTCACCTTTGATGCTATGGATGGTCAGAGGGTCAGCATTCCTTTTAGATCATGGAAGACAGAAGTGCATAGATGTTGTTTTTCTGTAGTTTAAGAGAAGTCTGTTGAGCAAAAAGCAGGACTCAAGTTTGGAGAAGCTATCTTGGAAGGCTGTTGTGATATCAGGCAGATGTTAACCAGGAGCTGAGATCACTGCATCATCTGCATAGAGCAGCATCTTTGCAGGGTAGGCACTGGGGAGTGAGCTGATAAATAGACTGAAGAGTAGGGGCCCGAATATAGTTGCCTGGGGAACTCCCAGTGCAACCTGCCTTGGTTCTGAGGATACTCCTTTTATCTTGACACATTGAGTCCTATGTGAAATATAGCTAGAGAACCAGGAGACTGTATTAGAGGATAGGCTCTGAGTCATGAGGTTGCCAAGCAAGATTTGGTGATTGACAATGTCAAATGCTTTGGTTAGGTCTATAAATATAGACCCAATCATCTTTCCAGAGTCAAAGGCATCATAGAGGTGTGGAGTAAAGTCAGTAAACGCAGTAATAGTGTGATGGGATTTTCAGAACCCATGCTGCTGTGAGCAGAGAAGGTTATGTTTGTGCAGGTTTTCCATGAGTTGGTCCGATACAACTCTCTCCAGGGCTTGGGAGTCACATGATGCAGTTCTCCGTATAACAGCTCATCTCAGTGTCCAGCCACCCGAGGTTTAAAATTCCTTTTTCACTAAACTACTAGCCTGCTATTTAAGTTTTTCAGATTTCAGAAGCTATATTGTCCACTCAGGAGCAGTGTGGCATGACACCTTTCATGAAATGGATGTTGAAATGAAGAAAGCACTGCCTAGACAAATGCCAGTGGCTACACTGCAGAAGTTAAGTAAGCAGGCCAAGTCACAATCTCCTGTGGATGGCTCCGGAACTACTACTCACACTGCTGCAGAAACAGAACCTCTAATGCTACAGAGATTCTTAGCTGAATTCAGGCCTTTCCGGGAGGAATTACACGCTCTGGCCACTGATTTTAAAGCTATGAATGCAGCACTGGAAGAAATATCTAAGTGGACTGCTGATAATGAAGTCTGCATACATTCGCTGGAGAAAAGAGACGACAAACGTGATCTAGAACTAATAGCTGCGCACCAAAGCATGTCCCAACTTAAAGCCAAACTAGAAGATTTGAAAGACCAAAGCCGAAGAAATAATGCTATGATAATCGGTCTCCCAGTGAAAGAAGAGGGCTCCGACACTATAGGCTTTGTACAAAAATTGAGAAACTGGACGACCCCTCTCCATTTGGTCCTAAATACACAGTTGAAATAGCCCATCATGCCCTAAGGCCCATCTCCCCCCTGCAGGATCAGCTCCACCTCCCTCTGATCTTCCATTTTTTTAATTACCAGGAGTGACAGCATTTTCAATCCAAAATGAAAGTGATCAAAGAAACCAAGTTGGAAGATGCTAAATTAAGAGTCGCACAAGATCTGCCTGCTTCAGTTTGGCAAAGGCGAGCTACCTTCCATCCTACCGTAACCAAACTTATCACGGCTTTCATAAAATCCTGGATGGGCTACCCAGCTAGGTTTCAGGTCCAACTGCTGGGTTCATGGTCTATCTTTGAAGATGCTGATACTGTGGCCACAGAGCTCAAATCTCTTACCTAATCTATTCAAGGATCGCTGAACACAGTATGGTAACATAGATCTTTATACAACATGATTGCTCTGGGAGTTTAAATTATGTGAATTTTGTAAAATGACAATCTTCACCAAGGTTTGCGTTTATAAAGGTAATCATTAGTTTTCCTACTGAGGCTTGATTCTGGAACTGTACACCCCTCCCCCAAATTCCCTGGACATGCTGGACTTTACACTGTCAGCGAGCTGAGGGGGTTACTGACAGCATGCACTCCTCTACCAAAGTGGTTGAATGGGCTCAGATGTTCTATCAACCACTACAAGTCATGGTAGCACCTTTTATTTTCATCTTTAAGGAGTCAAGGTACTTAGCTTTTGTTTGTGGGGAGGGTGTTGGTCTTAGTTGCCTCGGGGTTTGTATTTTCCTGAGCATGCTGACTGCACTCCGAGGTTTGTGCCACTAAAAATAACTCGGCACATCGGCCATTTTTCTGATCACTTTTCTCTGGCTTAGCTGGTACCATAAGGGTATGCATTATGGTACAGAGGGTAGCATCTTTCAGAAAAAGAGACTTGCAAGAACAAGGGGACACAATTTAAAGATAGAAGGAGGGAGGTTCAGGGGCAATGTGAGGAAGTATTATTTCACAGAGAGGGTAGTGGATGCATGGAACAGCCTTCCTGAGGAGGTTGTGGAGTCTAAAACTGTGGGAGAATTCAAGAATGCATGGGACAGACATAAGGCAATTCTTGTGGGGGGTAGGAAGAAATAGGCTGTTGGTTAACTAGGATCTGCGGCCTATCATGTAGGTAGGGAAATGGGCAGACTAGATGGGCCTAGCGGTCCTTATCTGCCGTCAAAGTCTATGTTTCTATGCTTCTATGTTTCATAATAAATACATGGACTTGCTCAGAGTTTTAAAGTGGTCTCTTTAGCTTCCACTCATTTGTTAATCATTCTACAGCTGGTCTGGATATACTATGATTTGCTAAAATGTAGCAGCGCAACACTCCATATCCCGACCCCGGGTGCCTGAAACACGGTTGGCCAACATCGAGAATTTACCCCCAACCCCTGCACCCCTCTGTACTTAAAGATTCTCACTCCACTGGGGGTAAAATCCCGATGTCGGGCAACTGTGTTTCAGGCGTCCAGGGTCAGGATGCACAGCATGGGCCAATGCATTTTGGCAAACCAAATGGAGCCCATTGGTTTAGTGACTTTGGTCTTTCCTTACTCCTACCCACCGCGTGCTGGAATGGACAAGTGATATGTCAGCCTGGCTCCGGTTGCTCGGCTTTTTCATTGGAACTCTCCTTTGTTGCTCAGTGCTCTGCTTTTATCTCGAGCCTCTAGCCTGGCATTTCAACACTGAGCTTTTATATAACTAACTCTAACTTTTGCCTCTCAATTGTCAGCTTTCGAGCTGGTTAACCTATTACAGGTTGCCCCGGACTTACGGGAGGCCTGCAATCAAGGCTGCCACCGTTTAAGTGGCTACTTCATTTATTTTCCTCACAGTTAACCTCGGATGGGAGAAAAGCAGACTGACCATTTATCATGGACCAAAGAATAGTTATGTTGGGTGGGTGGGGGGTTAATATGTGTGTTCAATGGGCTTGGTTCTACTCCTTTTTCAGGATGACTTTAATCCAGTTTTGTGGGATAACTTCATTGTTGTTTGAACTTGCTAAATGGGCAGAAGGTGACAGATACATAGATGCTGTCAGCAGGTAAGGGCCTTGTGGCCCATCTAGTCTGCCCTCTCCCTCTTTCTAATGCTTAAGGTACCCTAGATGCTACAAGCCCCCCTCCCCCAGCTTGATAATTCCAGTTTGCCTATCTCATGCATTCTTGAATCCCTGAACCGTGGTCACGCCCACCACTTCCTGGGGGAGATTGTTCTATCTCTCCACTACCCTTTCAGTGAAGCAGAATTTCTTCAAGTTCCCTCGAAGTTTTCCACCTTTTAGTCTCGTGCTGTGCCCTTTCTTCTACTATTTCCCTTCATGTGAAAGATGCTCCCCTGTGGTACCCTGTTGATCCCCTTTAGATATCTGAAGGTCTCCACCATGTCCCCCTCCTTTCCTCAGGAAGTACATATCTAAAGCTCTGAGTCTCTCCTCATATGACTTATGCTGCATCCCCAACACCATTTTTATCATCCTCCTCTGTACCGTCTCCCTCCTGTCTATATCTTTTTGGAGCTGGGGACTCTAGAACTGAACACAGTACTCCAGGATGAGGCCTTACTAGGGAGTTGTACAACAGTACCACTGCTTCCCTCCTTCTACTTGTAATACCCCCTCCTTATGCACCCTAACATTCTGTTAGCCTTTCCAACTGCTTTGTCGCACTGTTTAGCAACTTTGAGGTTGTATTCTATGACTATCCCTAGATCCCTTTCCTCTGTGACGGCCTCCAGTGTTACCCGGTCTAGTTCTACCAAGGTACATAATCTTGCACTTTTTTTGCATTGAACCCCAACTGCCATTCCTTGGATCAGTTTTCTAGCCTCTTCAGATCCCTCCTCATTTTTTCTTTACCTTCCTGTGTATCTACCCTGTTACATAGCTTTGTTCCATCCATGACCAGGCTAACCCTCCCTTCTAGACCCTCTGCAACATCGCTTATGAAGATATTGAAGAGCACTGGTCACAGCACTGATCCCTGGGGTACGCCACTTGTCACCCATCCCTCATGTGAGCTAACTCCATTTACCACTACTTTTTGTGTTCTATTACTCAACCAGTTTCTAACCCAAGTGACCACCTCTGCCCCCACCCCCAGATTTGTGAGCTTGTGGATTAGTCTCCTGTGTGGGACTATGTCGAAAGCCTTCCTGAAGTCCACATATGGACACATCTGCTCTTCCTTGGTCTATTTCCTTTGTCACCCACTTGAAGAAATCAATCAGGTTGGTCTGGCATGACTTCCCTGCAGTGAATCCATGTTGCCTTGGGTACAGCAGCCCCCTGGCCCTGTCTCTAGGCAGTCCACCATCTTTTCCTTAAGTATGGTTTTCATCATTTTACCTATCAAGGTCAAACGGGGCGGTAGTTTCCTGCCTCCTCCTTGCTACCACTTTTGTGCAGGGGTACCACTTGTGCCCTCCTCCATGCCCCTGGAACCATGCCTGTTTCTAGTGATCCACTGAACAGCTTAGCCAGAGGTTTAGCCAGTTCCTCCCGGAACTTCTTTAGGATCCTTGTGTGTATCCCATCGGGCCCCATAGCTTTATCCATCCTAAGCTGTTCTAGTGTTTTTTTACTCTGTTCTCTGAAAAAGGTCTAATGTCCATCCCTTCTCCCTGTTTGCCCTTCTCCATTAATGGGGGACCATCTCCATTGTCTTCTTCTGTGACTACGGAGCAAAAGCATTTGTTGAGGATGGTCGCTTTGCCAATGTCTTTCTCCACTACCCTGCCTTCCTCTTTCCCAAGTCTCACAATCCCTCCCCGTCTTCCTTCTCTCGCTAATATACCTAAAAAATGCCTTCCCTCCTTCCTTCACAAATTTAGTTAGCTTTTCCTCTGTTTCTGCCTTTGCTGCACTTACTGCCTTGTTCGCTTCCTTTCATTTTTCGAAGTATTCTTGCTTTGTGTTGCCTTGTGCCTCCGAAATGCCATCTTTTTTCCTCTTACTAGCTGTTACTCCTCTTGAGAACCACATTGGTTTCCTGTTTCTTTTGCTCTTACTGCAGGTCCTGGCACAATGGTTTACTACCAGGTACAGGGCTTCCCTTATCTTAACCCACTGTTCCACTACTCCTCTTCTGTCATCATATCCCTGCATAGCTTTCCTGAATTCATTCTTCATCTTGCCAAAGTCTGTCCTCCTGAAAGTCAGGATTCTAGTCCTTGTGTGGCTAGCCTCCTGTGATGTCCTTATGGCGAACCCCACAGCTCGATGATCACTAGTCCCTAGAGTCTCCCCCATTGTGATTTTCTTTATCCTCTCCACATTGCTTAGGACAAGATCCAGAATTGCATTCTCCCTCTTAGGCTCCCTCACTAGCTGTGTGAGAGACCTACCTCTTGCAGAGATTGTAGGAATCCCTTACTCCTGGCTGAGGCTACTGCCAGGATTCTCCAGTCCATATCTGGCAAGTTGAAGTCACCCATCAGCAGAAATTCACCCTTTGTTGCCGTGTTCTCTATAGTCTCCAGCAGTTCCCTGTCTACATCCTCTGCCTGCCTTGGAGGCCTGCATATCACTCCCATTCTAAGTACTGTTCCCCTTCCCACTTCCAGGGTTACCCACAGTGCCTCTGCTTTCCCCCCTTTGTCTTATGGGACTATCACGGTTATCTCTTCCCTTATGTACAATACTACCCCTTCCCCTTCTTGCTTTCCCTGTCCTGTCTGTGCAGCGTGTACCCTTGAATGGCTAGCTCTCAGGCATGGTTGCTATTGCACCATGTCTCAGTGATTGCCATGATATCCAGGTCCTCAGGGGCCATTAATGCCACAAGTTCCAGGATTCTGTTACCCAGACTGCAGGCATTGGTGCACATAGCCTTCGAATCACAGCCCCCCCCCGCTATAAATCCAGGACCTTCCCCCTTATTCTGTGTCTGCCCCTCCTGTACTTTACATGAGGTTCCTCCTTTTTTACCTATGGCCACTCCTTGCTTGCTTTGTTTCCTTTAGTCCTATGTTGGGGGGTTCCCTTCCATTTGCTGATTCCCTTACCTTCATATCTTTCTGCTGCACCCTCATTTAGGTCTTCTTCTCTGTGCTGGAGACCTCCCAGTTTAAATCCCTCCATGAAGACCTCCAACTTCTGCCTTAGCACTCTTGTTTCTTCTCTGGTGAGATGCAGACCATCATGCATGAAGAGCTTCCTATCCCAGAAGGTCCCCCAGTCTTCAAGGTAGTGTATCCCATTGTCTGCACACCAACCCTGGAGCTACCAGTTGAATTCCCTGAGTTCTTCATTTCTGATCTTATCCTCACTTCCGTCCTTCCTCCAAACTGGCAACACCTCGGAGAAGGTCAGGAGTGTTGTGTACTCCTTTAGGCTCTCCCCTAGGATCTTCATGTCTGTCTTGGCATCTTTCACAGTCCTACTTGCTATGTCATTTACCCCAAGGTGAACAATGATCGCCACAAAATCCTGATCTCTTCTCACCTGCAGTCCTACTCTGTCCTTATCTGTCCCTGCAGATGCTATTGGCATGCATTTCACCATGCTTTCAGCTTCCTTTGCAATGATGGACTGTGCCTCCACTCCTCACAACATAGAGTCTCCCACGATTAGAATCCTCCTGTTGCTGTGTATATTCTTCTTCTTTCTTGTACCTCCTTCCTGCTTTCTTGAATCAGGTTTGTCCTGCTCGACTCTTCCTTCTTCTCCACCTGGTTTCTGTCCCCTGGCTGGGGGGGGGGGGGCCAAATGATTCTTGTCCTTACAGTTGGAAGGTGGGGGAAGGCAAAGGATCAGAGTACTTGGCACCAAGACACAAGGGGTCTGGTTACTGGTTTGACGTTTCCATTTATGGGCTGATTTTTATAGACTACTTAGGATCCATCAATGGCTAATTGCTTTATTATCATTATGTGGAATGTTAGAGGGGCTAGACAGAAAACTAAATGATACAAAATCATCAAGCACTTGTGACTTCTTAGAGGGGATATTGTTTTACTCCAAGTGATGCACTTATTAGAGACTGAGGCATCTCAATTTAGGAGGCAGTATGTGGGGCAGTTTTTTTTCAACTGGGAACAGTACTCAAAGCAGGGGAGTAGTGATTTTAATTGCACGCTCTGTACCCCTTGTTTGCACACAATGCATTAGTGACCCCAGTGGTAGGTTTCTATTCCTTAATGGTTCCTTAACTCATTATACCCTGGGCTGCCATTTTGAATCGGGAGAATCAATGGATGGTTTGGACTTCATACAGAGTTATTGGGTACAATCAGTTAAACATGGTGGAGATCTTACTGGGGAATGTATATGGGCCAAACATATACTCTCTTTCCTTTTTCATGCAATTAACTATCCTATCCCCATTCCTTTCTCTCCCAATATTCATCGGGGGGGGGGACTGGAATCTACCATTTGATCCAGACTTGGGCAGGTCTGATCATCGAAGAGCGGGACTTTTCCCAGCTCAATGTGCCTTGCGGGACATGCTGGCTCATTTCGGTCTTTGTGATCCATGGAGGGCACTGCATCCTACCTCCCGGGAATATACGTTCAAATCCATGACACGTGGTTCCTCATCTCGTATTGACTACTTACTTACCAGCCTCTAGCTTTTACCAGGGTTCCTAGTTGTTAGCATGGCACCAATTGTAATCTCTGACCACACCTTAGTATCTTGTAAGGTCACCTTCTCTCCCCTCTACAAGAAAGAAACAATTTGAAAAATAAACAACCAAATCCTTAAAGAGACAGACATAGTCAAACAAATCTTAGAACACATAGACCACTTTGTTTCCACTAATCAGGGTACCTCTGGGAAACCAAATGTTGAATGGGGAGCACCGAAATGCTACCTTAAGAGGTGTGATCATAAAACTAGAAACAGCCCGTAAGCGCAGCTATCACCATCCTTGCGTGAAGACTTTCGCCAGGATCTTATTAAGCTCCGGAACCAGTATAGCAAACTTCTCCATGAAAAAGTGGAGTATGCTATACTAAAAACCAGAGCCACGTATATAGATCAAGGAGAGAAGGTTGGTCATCTGCTAGCTCTTAAGGTCAAAAAACAGGAGGTCTAGAGGATTGCTAACTCTATTCATTCAAACATCAATGGTTCTCTTAAAGCCTCTCCCCATGAAATAGTAGCAGAATTTAAATTTTATTACTGTACCCTTTACATTCAGATGCCCAGTCCTCACTCTATGAGTAGGATTAATAGGTTCCTCAGGGGTATTCAACTCCCCTCTTTATCTAAGGCACAAAAACAATCCCTCTTAATCCCTATCTCAGAGTCTGAAATTGTGGATGCGATTCTGAACTTGCCCTTTGATAAAGCATCAGGACCTGATGGGTTTTCCTCAAAGTTTTACAAGTTTTTTGCTGAAAAACTCATCCCACTACTTCACAAACTCTTTCAACATATCCTATCAGCTGGTACATCAGATCACTCCTTATTTGAGGCTCTGATAATTGTGCTTCACAAGCAGGGGAAGGAGACTGAGAAGGTCATGAGTTACACACCGATTTCACTTTTAAATTATGATATTAAGATCTTGGTGAAACTCTTAGCTGATAGAATAAGCACAATATTACATTTTATAATTGGCCCAGAGCTAGTTGGTTTTGTGAAGGGTCATTCTTTAGTTGACCATCTCTGGCAATTAGCTCATATATTCTCCGTATCTAGAGACCTTGACCACTCTGCGGTGCTAGCATCTCTGGATGTGGAAAAAGCTTTTGATAGAGTTGACTAGCAGTTTATGTTCAGAACGCCATCTCATTTTGGCTTCCCTTCTCAATTTATTCAATGGGTACGAACCCTATATGCCCACCCCAGCGCCCATGTATACTGTAATGGGGTCTTCTCATCTCAGTTCTCCCTGCACTCCAGTGCCAGACAAAGCTGTCTACTATCCCCCTTATTATTCAACCTTTGCCTAGAACCCCTTATCAAGTTGAAGGCCTGTCCTACAATTCAAGGGATTACCTTAGGATCACACAAGGTCAAAATATCAGCCTACACAGATGATATATTGTTACATCTCCACCCCAGTGTCTCCATTCCACCTGTGCTAGATATCATTAATAAGTTTAGTCAACTTTCCAACTACAAAATTAACCTAGAGAAAACACCCGTTTTCCCCCTGAATTTGAGATCTCTTAAAAGTGAGATTATAGATTCCGGCCTATTCTGGTCCCCATAGAGCTTAAAATACCTGGGCTTACACCTGACTAGAGGTGATCTTCATCTCAAGAAATGAAATCTAAATAACACTTTACTAGCCAACCAACAAGCTTTATCAAGGGGAAAGTAGTTACCCTTATCACTCTGGGGTCTTATCAATCTAGTGAAAATGAACATTCTCCAACGTCTCTTTTACTCCTTAAATCTCCTCAATTTATGGCTCCCTTTGCAGTAGCTTAAGAAAGTCCACACCTGCATTATTGAGTTCATATGAGCTAGCAAAGTACTAAGAAGGGCTAATCATAGAATGGTGACTCCCAAGCTTAAAGGTGGACTTAGGCTCCCCGATTTAGGTTTATATTACTGGGCCATCATACCAGCAAGTAGTGTCACTGACCTCTGTCAGCGGATCAATTTAATTCCCTCGCATATGTTCCCACATGGCTCACCATGGAAAAAGATATGATTAAGCTTACTGATCTGTCTCCCAAGGCACTATTCCATATAAGAACACAGACCTCCCCCCAGCCCTGCGCTCAATCCAAATAGGGGTCTTGGTTAGACTTGTGTGCAGTTATGTTCCTTTTTAAAATATGTTAATTCCCATGACCCCAGCTAACCCCTTATTGGCAAACCTAATCTCAAAACTGGGGGCAAAACTATCCCCTCACACTGGATTCCACAGTTAGCTTCTATGGAGATTGGTCATCTTATGAACAGGGAGGGCACCTGGCTCTCGTCCGGGGACATTATACAGAAATTTAACATTAGTAAGAAAGAAATATTCAAAATTCTTCAACTCCACCACATATTGCTTCAGTTCTCCAAGGTTCCCATAGAACAGTCCAAAGGAGGGGCATTTCTACATATCCTCTATTCTCTGACAGTATTGCCCGATGCAGTATCTAAGATTTATGCTGCTCTCTTCGACCAGGCTTTCCTTACAGAAGACGGGGTCTCTAATTATTGGACTTTACAGTTTCCAAACCTGAATCTTGATTGGGCCAAAATATGGAGGAACTGTCACACGTATGTAACCCAAGACAGACTGAAGCTCATCCAGTTCCAGATACTTCATAATATGTACATGACTCTGATGAAATTGGTCAAAATGGACAAGCTGTCACCTTTTCAGTATGTGCCCTGTCACCAAGCGGAGGGCACTCTGCTACATATCTTTTGGGAGTGTCCCAAAGTAGCTCCATTATGGACGCTCATTCAACAGGAAACAGACTCAGTTTTTGGATTGGATGATCTTTTTTAACCCAGATATTTGTTTAATTTGGAATTTTGAGAACATTCAAGTGAGGGAACACAGATTTTCGATAACCCTTATCTCCTTGTAAGTCAAAACATTAGTTCTGTGTCATGGGTTAGATGTAGACTGCATAACTTATACTAAGTGGATCCAAGAATTACTCGTAAATCTCCACACTGAGAGGATGATAGCCAGCCTACATAACTGCCTCCACATCCAGCAGACCAGACCTGAGTTTGATTCTCACAACCTCTACTTGCATACTGTGTGACTCTGAGCAAGTCACTTAATGGCCCAGTGCTCCCAGGTCACCCCTGTAAACAGGCACTTGTGCCTAGTGGGCCTTACCCGGTTACCAAAGACTAAAATAAAATAAAAGGTTTGGGTAACTCTGAGGCAAACTATATAGTTTGTACTCTTTTTAGATAAGCCTTTAACAGCTTATTTTCAGGCCCAGTCAGGGTTTTATTTCTCTTGGGGTCCTGATGCCATGTGAGGGGAGGAAGGTATGGGAAGGTGGGGAGTTTGGGAGGGAGAGGCAGTCGGTGTAGGTTGCTGTTATTCAGTTGTATGTTTCATATTTCACTAATTTATGTTTATTTCTAAAAGGTTCAATAAAACCTGTAATTTGAAGAAAAAATTCTTCCAGGGCTTTTGGGGTGGCAGTATGGAGATCGGCCAGTAGTTACCCAAATTAGTTCTGTCACCATTTTTGAAAACTGGGGTGACAAAAACGTTTTTACACCAATTGGGAAAGGTACTGGACCTAAGAGAGATGTTAAATAACTTTGCGATTGGCTAGACTAGTTCGGCCAATGCGAGAGCGAGTAGCTTCATGTTTAGCATGTCACTAACCATTCTAGTTCTGCCTAGGACTCTTCTGATGTATTTGATTGTGTCAGACTGGGTGAACCCCTGGGTGATTACAGTAGTGTGCGCTCATATGGAGCTCAGTCAGCAGCAGGCCATGGTGGTGAAATATGGGCTGTGCCTGTTGTCAGCTGGTTACAGGTTGAGATGGAGCAGGGTGGTCTGGCCTGACAGGTGGGGGGTGGGGGCCCACTAGACTACCAGGGATAATGGTGATGTGTGTGGGTTTTTTTTTTAGGCATAGCATTACTGTCCAGGGTTTAGTGATCGGGCTTGGGGAGTCCGACAGCCCTGCAGGGCTTTTAATTGCTTCCTAAGAAAATCGTGACTGGAGGCACTAGCCCTGCAGGTCTATTAATTGCTTCTTACTTTGAGTGGGACTGGGGGGGCCACTAGCTCTGTGGGGCTTTCAGCTGCTTGTTACAGAGAGTGGGAGTGAGGGGGGAACACTAGCCTTGAGGAGCTTTTAATTGCTTATTACTGGGAGCGGGACTGGGGGGTTTGATAACCCTACAGGTGTTTTTAGGCTTGGGGACTGGGGCAGGGGAGCACTTGTGCCCTTCCCTTGTCCATGCCACAGGTTTGTGGCCAAACATTCAGATATGCCCTCTGTTTGGCATACCTGCTGGCACAAGTTGGCACATACTGTTGGCACAAGTCATAGGGCTTAGCAATGGGGACCCTGCAAGATACAGAATTGGGCACAGAATCCCTGGCACAACTGTACACCTCATATGTCACAACTTGCAACATGCATGGGGTGCATCTAGAATAGGGCTCCAAATCCCCCACCCCCCAGGTAGAATTAAGTATTCAAGGGCTGCCCTAGCACAGTTAGGGTGAAAGAAAAGTTCCCCTGTTAAAAGTTACCATTTGCAAAATATTGTGCCTGTGGAAGAAATTACATAAACGCTATGAATAGTACAGTTATGTAAGAACTTACCGTAACAGTAGATTTACAAGAGAGACTCTTGCAGTAGGTATTCACATGTAGGACTAAGCCACCAGGCATCAAGACATCATGAAAAAATCTCTAGCCAGCAGTATCTGTTGGGGGGGACCACCCCCACATCAGGTGACTGGCGTCAGCTGATGTTAGTATAAAGGGGTGGTCCCCCACACCTGCCCTCCAGTTCTTTCCCTCCAGAGGCCAGAAAGGCATGACAGGAGAGAAAAGGATATGCCCCCATAGATGAAAGGAAGAAATTGAGGGAGGGAAGGTAATACCTAATACAAGAGCCTCTCTTGAAGATCTACTGTTAAGGTAAGTTCTTATGTAACTGTACTATCTTACTTCAAGAGGTCTCTTGCAGTAGGTATTCACATATAGGACTGAGTCCCAAGCAGTTTGGGACAGAGAAAAAAATGAGAGGAGGAGTCATCATTCACAAATGACTGAAAGTCTAATCAGGGATCACAAAAGGAGTCCCTGAAGAACAGCCAACCCAAAGCCTGCTCTGCGGCGAGAGGCAATATCCAAACTGTAATGTTTCATAAAGGTATGGACGGAGTCCAAATTGTGGCTGCACAGATTTCTGCCGCTGACACATTCCTGAAATGAGTAGCAGAGGCAGCTACCCCTCTAGTGAAATGGCCTCTGACCTGACCTGGCAGGGTTTTGTGATACTTGTCATAACAGAAAGTGATACAATTCGCTAGCCACTTTAGAGTGGCATTGTTTGGAAACAGCATTGCCTTCTCACTTGTGAGTGAAAGAAACAAAGAGCTGATTCATTTTCTGAGATCCTTAGACCTGCTAGTATAGCATCTCAGAATTCTGTGTACATCCAGTTTATGCAGAAGGTATTCTCCATGATTGGAGTGCTCTGTGAAAAAGGCTAGGAGTTCAATGGATTGATTCAGCGTGGATTCAGCCACCACTTTTGAAAGAAACTTGGAATTAGTACACATGGCCACCCTTTCCTTGTGGAAAATCAAATATAGGATTTTGAACATTAGGGCTTGCAGCTCAGAAATCCTCCAAGCGGATGTAATGGCCACTGGAAACAGTGTCTTCCAAGAAAGAAACTTTGTCTGCCTCAGCTGCCAGTTCAAAAGGAGGCAGTGTGAGCTTCTCTAGGAAAAATTTTAAGTCCCAAGGAGGAGCAGGACTGTGGATAGGGGGGCCTTAAATGAAGAACCCCTTTCAGGAAAGTCTTGGAGACTTCTAATTGAGCAAAAGTCCTGTCTCCACAGGGGATGTGGTAGGCTGAGATGGCAGCTATATGTACCTTCACAGAGGAGTAGCTAAGGCCCAGGTAATCTAGGACTTTGTTTGCTGGGCAGGAGAAAGGTTCCAAATCTTTGGAGCCGGCCCAAATAACAAAACGGTTCTACTTCATAGTGTAGGTAGACCTGGTGGAAGGCTTTCTGGCCTCCACCAGAATATCTGCTACTAAGGGGGAAACGCCAAAGCATGCCTTGGCTATGTCTGTAGGAGTCGCACATGATGGTGAAGTGATCTGAGGCCTGGATGGACCAGGGTCCCCTGATCCTGGGTCAGCAAATGCTGCGACAGAGGTAGAGGAAGAGGAGGTTCCTTGGAAAACTGTTCCAGAAGAGAGAACCAACCTTGCCTCAGCCAGAAGGGAGTGATGAAAATCATTTGCATCCCCCTCCACCCAAAGTTTGTTGAGCACTCTCAGAATCAAAAGAATGGGAGGGAAGGTGTAAACCAATCTGCCCTTCCAACACAGAGACAGCGTGTCCCCCCAAAAAAAGTCTTACCCTGGAGCGAGCGAGCAATAGGCAGGAATCTTGGTGTTGTCGGGGGTGGCGAAGAGGTCCACTTGAGGAGTTGCTGGAAGATGTAGTTTATGAGGTTTTGATCAAGTTCCCACTCATGAGATCTGGCTGATGAGTGACTGAGGGCATTTCCTATAGTATTCTCCACTCCCAGAACAAGGACAGCCATCAGGTGCAGGTTGAGCTGAGACACCCAGTACCAGACTCTTAGCGCTTCCTGGCAGAGGGGATAAAAATCAGTTCCTCCCTGTTTGATGAGGTACCAGACTACACATATGTTTTCTGATTGGCTCAGGAGATGACCGGTAAGAATGACAGGAAGGAGAGCCTGAAGGGCAAAGAAAACTGCCCTCCGCTCGAGGATGTTTATGTGAAGCTTCTGCTCGAACTGAGACCAGCTACCCTGAGTCTTGTGGGACCCCAGATGGGCACCACAGCATACCCAGACACATCTGTCATCAGAGTCTCGGTGGGGGGATCAGTACAAAACAGGACCCCTTGGCCGAGGTGTGCCTGAACTGTCCACCACTGCAAGTCCCTGATCATCGGGTCTGACGCTAGGACCTCGCAGTCCAGGTCATCTCGAGACTGGTCCCACTGGGACACGAGAGTCCACTGAGACAGTCTCATGTGAAGCTGTGCTAGCAGAACAGTGGGAATGGTGGCTGCCATTAGCCCGAGAAGGCAAAGGACCTTCCTGGCTCCGACCTTTCTGAGACCAGACAAGACACGAGCTTGACTTAACAGCATCTCAACTCTTTCCGGGGATAAAAAAGCTTTGCCTAGGGTTGTATCCAACACTGCCCCAATTAACTGCAGCCATTGGCAAGGGACCAGATGGGACTTCAGTACATAAAATAGGCTAGCTCTGGCAAAGGAAGTTGCCCATACCTTATTCTTTCAGGTTTTTAAAGTTCTTATTTATTCGTCATTCATGGAATGACGAATAAAAAAGAACTTTAAAAACATGAAAGAATAAGGTGTGGGCAACTTTCTTTGCCAGAGCTAGCCTATCTTATGTACTGACTTCTACAGCAGATTTTTTGGCTAGCTGCACCCCTTCTGATACTAAGGAACTTTTTGTGGCAATTTCCCAGAGGATCTATTAGTTTTGAGACCAGATGGGACTTGGCTTGGTTGACTGTGATACCCAGGCTGGAGAAAACTTGTAAAGTGAGAGAAATGGAGCATAAGAGTTCCTCCCTGGACAGAGCTGCTAGAAGCCAGTTGTCCAAGTATGGGAAGACTTGAATTCCCTGGGTACATAGGAAAACCGCCACTACAGCCAGGTATTTGGTAAATACTCGGGGAGCTGAGGAAACACCAAATGGTAGGGCCCTGAACTAGTAGTGAGACTCCTGAAAACAAAAATGTAGGTACTTGTGGTGGGAATGGCATATGGGGATATGGAGGTATGCACACTGCATATCCAAGGTGCATAGCCACAATCCTGGCCAAAGCATGAGAAGAAGGCTCGGTAGCAAGAGCATTCTGAACTGTTTGTACTCCACAAACTGACTGAAGGAGTGGAGATCTAATATGGGTCTCAGATCTCCTGTCTTCTTTGGTACTGGAAAGAAATGCGAATAGTAACCCATCCCGTGTAGGTGGAAGGGGACGGGTTCTATTGCCTCCTTTGAAAGAAGAGAGCTTATTTTCTCTAGGACCAACTGAAGGTGCAAAGGGGAGTAGGAGGACTTGGGGGGGGGGCTTGCAAGGAGTTTTTTTTGAGAAACTCTATTGAGTGCCCTGCTAATACCAGCTGGAGCACCCAAGCATCTGACATTATCCTCTCCCAACCCTGCTGGTGGGAGGAAAATCTCTCCCCTACTGGTTCCTCTGATACTGACAGAGGCAGAGGGCAGAGCAGCAGCCAGCGCTCTGGTGGCTTTTTTTGCTGGGGAGAGCTTTGGCTGCTGACATGGCTCAATGCTTATTCAAGCATTTTGCTTGTGTTTGTTTTTGGCAGCTTTGGCGCCAAAAGGAACGTTTCTGCCCATGGGAGGATTTGTACATTGTCTGGACAGATTTCAGTGCCAAACCCTTCTCCTGTAATTCGGTAATAATGTCCTTGACATCGTCATTAAAAAGCACAGATCCCCTGAAGGAAGCATCATGAATTGCAGTCTGCACTTCGGAAGCCAAATCTGACACATGGAGCCAGGCATTGCACTGTAAGCCTACGGTAAAAGCCAAGCTCCTACCTGCCAAGTCCACCATGTCGTAGGTAGCATAAAGCATGTGTCTACAGGCCAAACGCGTGAAATGGACCAGGTCTCCCAGTTCCTGTTTAGTCTGAGAATCTCTGAGGGAATCCAGTTTTGCTTCCACCTGACTGAGGGCAGACGTCTGGTAGTCCTCCATATGACTGACATAATTAAGGGCCTTCATACCCAGGGTGGAAGAAGCGTAAATCTTCTTCCCATACTGGTCCAAAAGTCATGATTCCTTGTCAGGAGGGGACGCGCCGAGGTGCTTTGGGTTGGTGGATCAGTTGTGGGTGGTGCTAATCACCACTGAATCTGCCTTGGAGTGAAGACTAAGAAAGCCTTTACCCTCTGCAGCCTGGTATAGCCTATCTGCCTTTTAAGGGAGAGGGGCCAAAGAGAAAGGTTGTTTCCAAACAGTGGAAACAAGATCCGCGTGAGGCTCTATTCAGGGTGGAATCAGGGTGGGCGAGATCTCCAGGAGAACCAGATAAGCAGCACGTTTTCTATGCTGTGGATCTGGCTCCACTGATTGCCACTCACAAGCAGCCTGGATCTTCTTCAGCAGTTTCAGAAAGGAAAGGTCTTCTGGAGGAGACTTCGGAGAGCCCTACAGTTTTCTGCAGTATGTGGCTCGTCCCCAGGATCAAAGTGGTCAGAATCCAAATCAGAATCTGATGGTTTTGATGAAGATGAAGAGTCCTCCCTGGGTGGGGGTGGATCGTCCCCTCCGGTGGTGCCCTGGGGAAGTATATCCTCCCTAGTCTAAGAACCAGATGGTCCAGCCCTGGTGTTGGGTAAGGGTGGAGGAGTCTCCTCTTGCCAATGTAAGGGGTGTGGCACCAGGATCAGCATTAGCAAATGGCTTTTGACCTCCCTGGGAAGCTGGATCTTAGCCTTAGCCCACAAGGAGGCCAAAACGTCCCTTAAGTCCACCTGAGGCTGTGGAGGAGGAGAAGGAGGAAGGGGGGGCTCAGATATGGATAATTTGGAAGCCCATAATAAGGGTACCCATAAAATGATGGCAGGAGGACTGGCATCGGGTATTGAGGTGCCGGGTACTGCAGCGTTAGGTACTGCGGCATCGGGTACTGAGGAGCCAGATACTGCGGTGTCAGGTATTGTGGTGTCGGGTATCCAAGTGCCAGAGGCTCTGATGGAGCAGAAGGTCCTGGCATCAGCCCTACAGGTGGATCGCACGGATCAGGCGTCGGCTCGGGGTAGGAGGACCCACAGGAGGGTGTGGGAGCCCATTCGACCCTGACGGTGGAGCAGATTTGCCATAGAGGAGTGGAATGCCAGAGGCCGATGGGTTATCTAGCATCGGGTCCAGTGTCTGAAGGTCTGGCAGTGGGGGGGGGGGATCCCCAATGGCAATGTTCCAGCGTCCTCGACCCCAGCCAGAGGGGAAGGAGCAGATTCCCTGGGGGGAGTGATAGGTAGCGCAAAGTCCTCAGAGGTCAATGCAACCAGAGTGCACTGCGGAAACTCCCAGATATCAGGTGTGGTGTCAGAGCCTGGTGCGGGGTCACGGGCTGTACGGTCATCGGAGGAGCCAATGGCCTATTTATCTGCTGTGTCCACGCAGACATTGGTGGAGCTGACGCCTAACTAATCAGGCACACTCTTATTGGTAGGTCGAGGTTTAGGAGCCATAGCGGGAGTGGAGCCCTCCTTTTCCCTAGAGGCTCCTGGCGGGCCTGAGTGCAAGCCTGTTGGGGGGCCAATGCCGGCTTGGTTACCAAGAAGGTGGCCGTCAAAGAAAAATCCCCCAGAGGGGAAGTTAACTGAAGGGCCGCGACTCCAGCCAAAGTCGCGGCCGTTGTGGACGACGAGTCCCGATCTTGGTGTTTCTCCTTGTCGCTCTTCTTTTTATGATGGCCCTCAGGAGAAGTAGACGCCTGCCTCAATTTCTTCAAAAAGACAGAATGGCTGTCTTGTGAGGAAGCTGGGATCCACATGAGCCGCACTTGTTTTTATGCAGTTCCAATGGCATCAGGGATGACATGCACAGCAAGATAATATAACAGTTTTTAAAAGAAACAAAATAAATGTTGAAAAAGGATTAATACTCATTCAAGATGGTGAGACAAGTGAGCACTGTTCTTCCGTGAGGTACTTTCGCAAGCAGATGGTGGGAAAGAGTTCGAGGGCAGGCATGGGGGACCGACCCTTTATAATGACGTTGGCGGACACCGGTCACCTGAAGTGAAGGCGGTCCCCCGTCACAGACTGCTGGCTAGAGATTTTTCCATGGGGTCCTGACTCCTGACGGCTTAGTCCTATATGTGAATACCTACTGCAAGAGCCCTCTCGAAGTAAGATCTGTATTTTGGGCTCTAAATGAAATATAAAACAAAATACTTAAGGAGAAAGAACAGGTATTTAAGAACTTACCGTAATAGCAGATCTTTGTGGGACCTCAGTCATCAGGTAACACTGTAGGAACCTTTGATGTCAGTGAAGGGAAATCCACATGGAAGATTTTCAGCAGTACAAAAGAGCTGCCTATGATATCGACGTCCGCTGACATCACTAATCTTATACAGGTGTGGGTGGCCCTGCTCCCTCCTCAGTTCTTTCTCACCAGAGATCAAGAGAGCAAGACTCAAGCCCTGGGGAACTGAAGAGGGACCCAGGACCCAGCTCTTAATGAGACGGATGAAACAGCAGATAGCCAGGTTGTGGGCAGGATCCCCATGAAGGGGGATGGTAGTAGGGAAGGCATACCTGAAGACGGAGATCCCCTTGAAGATCTACTGTTATAGTATGTTCTTACATAACTGTTCTGTCTTCTTTAAGGTTATCTCAGTCATCAAGTAACACTGTAGGAATGAGTGCCAAGCAGTGAAAAGTGTAAACTTAGTCTGGGAGGTGGGATCTGCATAAATTTGAAGACAGGAGAGAGAGACCAACCTGCTCAACCAAGGGGCTTCTTAAACTTAAAACAGAAGACTGTGGAAAAAACTGACTTGCTAAGGTACTCCATAAACTTAAGACAGAAGTCCTTACAGTACAGCCCTGCCGAACCCAGCGTAGGCTCTTAAGGCAATGTCCACACTGCACTGCTTGGTGAAAGTGTGGACAGTACTCCTGGTGGCAGCTGCACAAATATCAGCAGCCGAGACCCCTTTGAAACAAGCCCTTGAGGTAGCCGTGTTTCTGGTGGAATGGGCTTTGACAGCACCATGCAATTCTTTGCTGTACTTGTAACAGAACACAATGCAATTTGCCAACCATTTGGATAAACAATGCTTAAAAACTGAAGCACCCTCTCTACCTGGGGCAACTCAACAAACAACTTTCTGGACTCCTTAGTCTGAAGCAAGTAATGCTTCAAAGTTCTGAGCACATCTAAGGTATGGGGCAGCGCATCTCAGGATGGGCACGCTCTGGACAATAAACTGGAAGGTGGACAGACTGCTTGAGTGTAAACTCAGAAGCCACCTTAGGAAGAAACTTGGAGTTTGTGCACAAATACACCCTGTCTTTGTGAAAATTTAAATAAGGCTCGTCACATCAGAGGGCCTGAAGCTCTGAAATTCTTCGAGCATAAGTAACTGTAACTAAAAAGAGTGCTTTCCAAGATAGGCTCAAAAGGAGCAACAAGAAACATAAGACCTTGATGGCCCACCTAGTTTGACCATTTCCTACCTATTATATAAGTTGCAAATTCCAGTTACCCAACACCCTACTTCCTCCTACCCCTCACTATAATTGCCTTATGTCTGTCCCATGCATTCTTGAATTCTCCTACTGTTTTTGACCCCACAACCTCCTCAGGAAGGTGGTTCCATGCACCACCAAACACTCTGTGAAAAAGTACTTCCTCATGTTGCCCCTGAGCTGTCCCCCCCCCTCTATCTTTAAATTACGCCCCCTTGTTCTTGTAAACCTCTTTTTCTGAAAGATGCTCCCATCTTAGACTTTGTTCAGTCTCTTGAGGTACTTGAAAGTTTCTATTATGTCCCCCCTCTCCCTCCTTTCCACAAGGGTATACATATTAAGCACTTTTAGTCTCTCTTTATATGGCTTCTGTTGCAGACCCTGCACCATTTTAGTCACCCTTCTCTGGACTGCCTCCATCCTATGTCCCTGTGGAGTGGGAGTCTTCAGAACTGTATGCAGTACTCCAGCTGAGGTCTCACCAACTGTCTGTACAGAGGGATAACAACTTCCTGTTTCCTACTGGTGATGCCAATCCCTATACATCCTAGTGTCACCCCAGCCATCCTTACTGCCTTCTTATATTACTCACCTACCATAAGGTCATCTGATATGACTACCCCGGTCCTTTCCATTTGTGTTGTTGTTAGTACGTCTCCCCCTCCCCCAAATATGTACTCTTCCCCTGGGTTTTTGTTTCCCAGGTGCATCACTTTCCACTTTTTTGCATTGACTCTAAGCTGCCATATTTTTGACCATTCCTCCAATCTTGCCAAGTCCCTTCTCATCCTTTGCACCCCTTTTTGTGTATCAACCCTGTTGCAGATCTTGGTGTCATCTGCAAAGAGGCATACTTTTCCTTCCAGACCCTCTGCGATGACATTAAAGAGGATTGGTCCTGTGGTACCCCACTAGTAACCGCCCTTTATTTAAAGAGTACTCCATTTACTATTACCCTCTAGGTCATTTTCTAATTAAGTCCCATGCCAGGACATTAGAATGGATTGGGGGTTTCAGGCACAGGATGCTCTGAAGGAATGTACAGGAGACATCCAGCTGAGCAACAGTGTGATCACCGACTGGCTCATGGAAGACAGAGACAGCTGAAAGCAGGACCCTGAGTGAAGAATACTAGAGACCCAAGTCTGACAGTGAAATCAGGTAGTCCCAGATATGGTTCACCAGATAGGTAAATGGGTTGAACGAATGTTTGGCAGCAGAGATGCCAAACTGTTTCCACTTCATGGGGTAGGTAGCAAGAGTGGATGGCTTACGAGCAGCCACCAGAACATCTACCATCCTGGATGATACCACAAACCTTGCAATGGCTATGTTCTCAGGAGCCACGCATACAGATGAAGAGACCTGGGACTGGTATGGACCAGTGTTCCCTAAGCCTCGGTCAGCAGATTCCTGCAAAGTGGCAGAAGAACCAGAGGCTCCTCAACTGCTGCAGCAGAGGGAACCAAATCTGGTGAGGCCTGAATGGAGCCACAAGGATCATGTTGGCCCCCTCCATCTGTAACTTGATTAGCACCCTCTGTATAACTGGAAATTTTATTTATTTCGTCTTTTGTTGACCGGGTAAGTGCACTAGACAAATCCTGCCTATTTTCAGGCATGACCCGGGGGAAGGGGATACAGATGAATGCCAACTGACCTTGAACCAGATTAAGCTGTTGGTGGTATTTTTTTAGTGAATGAGGGAAATTTGGCCAGGACACCGGGGAAATTCCCCTATTCTTCCTGCAGGGGGATTGCTGGCCATCTTGCTGAGATGGCCAGTTCTCCTTGTATTCTGGAGGGTGAGGATGTTGTTTGGGGTGGGAGCTCTGTCTTCGGCTCCTATCCTCTCCATTCAGGAGGCTGTGGATCTTGCTATGGCAGCTGCTAGTTTCTCATCTGACAGCGCTGCAGAAGACTGTATGGAAACCGACTCTATGGCTTTGAATGTACCTGCTTCACCGTTGCTGACTTGTTTTTCAGCTGTTCCTGTATCCAAGGAGCCCTCCTGTTCGCCGACGACTTCAGAGCGAAGGCATTTTTATGGGCAGCTGCACTCGGATCTTCTGGTAGAACCTCTGGTTTCTGTGGGAACCAGTATTGCGTCGGACTGGGTAGAGCAAGTTACCCGGTCGGACTCCTGCTCTGGGAAGCCGGTTCTTGCTTCCTTCGGCTCTCCGGTGCTTGTTTCAGTTGACTGTGATTGCGATTCTGTTCCTGAGTGCCGGAAGGCCGTTAGATTTACCACCACCTTCTTTGCCATTACAGCCTGGTGCTCCTAGAAACCTGACGTTGCAACTGGGACTGTCTCAAGCTACCCGGCCTGTTCTTGCATCCATAGTTACTTCTCCTCTCCCTTCGGAGACCACGTTTTCATTTCTGGATGGCTCCCACACCCCCTCCGGTCGCTTTTAGAGATGCTTCTTGGTCTCCTGAAAAGGCCCTCTCGACAGCTGGCTGGGTCCCAGCGGCCTCGGGACACTGGACTCCTGACCCATCTGATCCCTCCTACAGAAGGATGTGTTCTTCCACTGTGGCCACCAACATTGATCCTGCTTTGAGTTCCACCGCACCCTGGGGTAACTTATCAAACTTATTACCTGTTGTCTCTAAAGTTAGCATTTCTGGTGTTGGTACCACACCAGACAATGTATCTGCTGAAAATAGGATGGGGTCTAGCCCTGAGGCTCTGGCCGATCACCAGGAGATGTCTACCCTGGCCCCTTTGTTCAAGCTTGCTAATTTGTTTCATATCACTGGGGAACCTGCTCCCCGGAGGAACGCAGTTCGGTTTTTGTACAAAGGGGGCTTGGAACACACTCCTGACAGGTTGTTTATTGCCAGGTCTCTGTTAAAAAAATCTATGAAATTGTTTTCCTCTGAGATTTTTGCTTTAATTTCATTAGGGAATGGCAATTATGATGTAAGTTTTAAGAATGTGTCTAATTTAGATAGGTTCTGGGCTCAGTATAATACCCTTAAGAATGACCCCGTCTGGGTACCTTTCCAGGCCATACCCCTCACTAAGCATCTGATTAAAACAATTATGGTTTTATTCAAAAATGAAGTGGCTAATGTTGAGGATATCCTTTTTTGGTTGCGGCAACGCTGTGAGATTTTGGGTCGCCCTACCCCTACTATGGATAGCGAACAGATTTGGGATGGGGGTTGGAAGGTGAAAGTTAAACTTTTCTCCACCAATTCTAGTCCTGTACATCTTCCCAGTGTATTTTTTTAGGCTGTGACAGGGGCTCTATTTTTTATATAGGACAGTCCAGATCCTGTTTCAAATGTGGCTCTCATACCCACCCGAGTTCAGCTTGTGATATCGCCAGATGCAGTCATTGTTTAGAGAACGGCCATTTAGCCTCCACCTGCTTGAATCTTTTTAAATGCAACCTTTGTGAACAAACTGGTCATACTTATGGCCATTGTCCTTGGGCTTCTCATAATCGTGAGAACTGTCCCTCCCATGAAGGTCTCATCAATCAAGCCCAGCATGTTTTAGCTTCACAGGTGGCTGCTGCTCAATCTGTCCCGGCCAAGACTGTCCCGACCTCTGCACCAGATACTGCTCCTTCTATCCCTCCCCCTGTGCCTTTGGTTGCTGCACCTTCTCCCTCATGTTGGGCCTCAGATTTGGCTTCGGCTGCTTCATCAGACCCTGTTAAGGCCCCTGCACCTAGTACTGTAGACACCATGTCTCCCCCCCCACACCCCCGAAGTCCCTTTTACGGTGGTTCCTCCTAGAAAACAAAATAGATGTGGTAAAACCATGTCTGAGCCCAAACCTTCACAGAAAACTATTCCCATACAGAAACCTTCACTTCTGAAGGATCCTGTACCTGTTGGGAACATTTTTGCCCCTTTAGAGGAAGATACTGGAGGGGATTCAGGTGACGAAACTGATACCTCATCTATTGTCTCTACTACTGACACTGATATCCATTCTGAGGACTCTATTACCAAGAGGACTAGACACCGGCAAGCAGGAAAGCCCCCTTGAGTGTTTTTTCTAGGTTAGGATTTCTGTTTTTTCCTTTTTTCTTCCCCTTAGATGTCCTCCTTAACATTTACCACTTTAAATGTTAATGGTATTAAGGGAGAGAAGAAACAAGTTGGTTTTCTTTCCCATCTTCATTCCTTCTCCTCTGATATAATCTGTTTATAGGACATTCATCTGAAATCACACTGGGACCTTCAGCATGCCTCTCATTGTTGGTCCCGGGGACCTTCCTTTTGGTCTGTGGGGGATGACACTTATGATGGCTTGGGCATTTTGTTTACTAACCCTCAGCTTTCGGTTTCTAGATTAGTAGATATACACCCAGGGAGGGCTTTGTGTTTGGATGTTTCTTTTGTATCTGAACGTTTTAGGGTTGTCACAGTGTATGCCCCCCAAACCAAAGCTCAACATGTGGCACTTTTAAAAGAAGTACAACCTTTTTTGCATACTTCTCGGTTGGTTGTTTGGTTGGGTGATTTTAATTGTAGGTTATCTATTACTAATTGGGGTTTAGTCACAGATAAACTTTTTTGTGATTCTGTAGCTTTGAAAAATATTTTCTCTACAGCACATATGTTGGATTCATATAGGGTTTTATATCCTACGGGGGGGGTTACACATATTTTTGGGGACCTCTCGGACCCGTATTGATTTCATTTTCTCATCCTCGGTACTTAATGTTGTGCAGGCTTCTATCTGTGCCATAGAATTCTCTGATCACTTTACTCTTACAGTTACTATTTCCTGGGAGGGAGCCCCCAGGTGTAAAAAGAATGGGTGGTGGTTGAATGAATCGCTGTTGGAAAATTCTCGTCTCTGTAAGTTATGGGAGAGGGACTGGGTGGCTCGCTTTTCAGTGTTCGAATGCTATGATTCCATTTTGGATTGGTGGGAGGATTCTTTTTTTTTTTTTAACCAATTATTTTACCAGGTAAGACACACTAAGCTGAAAGCTTGTTTGCAGGTGCAACCTGGGAGCACAAGGAAGTTAAGTGACTTGCTCAGGGTCACACAGTATGCACCTAGGGGGCTGTGGGATTCAAACCCAGGTCTCCAGATTTGCAGCTCAGAGCCTTAACCCACTGCGCCATACTGCCTCCTTAATTCTAAACAAAGTTTGATGTCCTTTTTTCAACGTCAGGCACATATTAAATCTACTGCTGACTATATGGGATACTTACAGCTGAGACACCAGTTACAGCATCTTCTTTCCCCTTCTGAAACTACTAACTGGGATTATAGTGAGCTTATAGCTACTATAAAAAAGCAAATGGTGGGACTCCAGTATGATAGGAGCAAATCTTTAGAACAAGAATTACATTTTGGCACTTCTATGATACGCCACTCTTTGGACGCATTTATAGAAAACAAAAACCAGATTGATTCTCGCCTACCTCTGTTTTGACTGATGTACATAGTCATGCTGTCAGTGATCCCCGTGAACTTTTACATGTGGTTGAAACTCATATGGCTTCCTCTTTAGCTCCTGACCCTGTTCTGGCAGCTGAGGGGGTTCTTCCTCTTTTGGATAAGCTGCAGTTACCCACACTGTCTACAGCTCAGCAGCAGACTTTGATAGCTGATGTTACTTTGGTTGAGGTTACTGCAGCTGTTCAGGGGTTACCGTCAAAATCTGCCCCTGGCTCAGATGGCCTAAGTGCAGGCTTTTATAAGACCTTTTTACAGTCCCTTGGACCTGTGTTAGTGATTCTCCTGAATTTTATCTTACGCTCTGGGGAATATGCTCCATCTGTGTCTGAAGCTATTTTGCTACTTCTCTATAAGAAAGGGGATAGGTCTGATTTAAGCAATTGGCGCCCCCTTAGCCTACTGAATACTGATTTGAAAATATTGAATAAAATTCTTTTGGCTAGACTTTCTACACTTACCCCTTACTACTGTGTAACCCCTAGATGGCGCTATCCCAGGAGCTACTACCCCTGCCTGATTTGCCACTAACAGGTTGAGGGGCCTGGATCTGATGGCGGGTGCCTACACCCAGAGATCAGGGTTTGCAAAACTAACTTGGTCACAGCCCTCTGGGACACTGCAACCCCCCTTTCTTCCCACTAGTGGCCCACACAGTATATCAGAATTACCTTCACAGTATACACTTACCCCAGGACTGGTTCAGCCACTGGGACCCCTGTAAAATAAGAAGATACAGTGCAACAATCACAGTACAATACTTTAACATAGACAAATACCTCAGGCAGTATAACTTTGCTGAAACAAGCAGCTCTGATTTATTTAGGGGATATAACAAGGACAGAGGAAATCAGGTTAATTAGCTTATCACTTACTCATCTACCTATAGCTCTGTGCAGGCACATCATCCCAGTTACTGTCCCTGGGTACCCAAGCCCTAGTGGCTAGTCCAAACCGTGGCAGCTGGTAGGGCCCTTTCACACAGAGAAAGAAAAATAGTTAAACAGTCAGCAGTACAGTAATTCCATTTGGATTCAATGTGGCAATTCAACAGGGAGCGACCCTGAATTAGTACTCATGCCCTCCAAACAAGATAGGGTCCTTCAACGTCAGCAGGGCTACTCTTGAGCTCCACGAGACTCCTCACACATTTATATGGTAAACAGTAACAGGCAAAAGTCCTTTAATGGCAGCAGGATTCACTTGAGCTACACAAGCCTCCTCACACATTTATATGGTAAACAGTAACAGGCAAAAGTCCTTTAATGGCAGCAGGATTCCCTTGAGCTACACAAGCCTCCTCACACATTTATATGGTAAAAAGAAAGTACTATACCAGGCAGGCTGCTTCTCTATCCCGATCGCAATTACTGCGCAATACCCAGGAGAACATACAGCAGATTCAGTTCCTGACAGACCGAGTACAATTCAGCAATTTCTCCAGTCTTCTACAGGGTGAGCCAGGTTTCTACTCTTCAGATATCCTTTGATTCTCTTCACAGGATGGATTCAGTCCTAACAAGCAGTTACACAAGCTGCAGACCGGAACTCTGGGCCTTACACACGTTTCCCGACTAAAACTGCACACCAAAAAGCACAGGTCTCTTACCTCTTCACTGCCAGAGCTCAACTGAAACTCCAGCAGACAAAACCGGGCACTTCCTTTGAGTTCCTCCCAGTTCTTGGCTGGATTGGCTGTCACTCACAATAGACTGCCCTGTTGGCCCAAAAGGCGCTCAAGTCTAAACTACATCTCCCAGAGTCACTGCCCATACAATCCTCTTGTGGCTGGCTCAGATTACGAGTCCAAGTTCTGATTCATCCAAGGCACCATTTTAGAGCTACCTTAACCCACACTGATTGGTCCAGTTCAGCAGTTCAAAACTAGAATGGGAACTAGGCAAATACAGTTCTGGCTGCAAAAGCAGGTTAGACAAACTGTATTTTCATTATTACTCTAAATGATTTCTGGCAAACAGTTACATCTTTCAGATAGGTTCCTTCAGACTCTAGTGATTGCAAAATGGAGTGAATTGGCAGCAGCTCGAGTGGTACTCAAGCAGAGAAGCACACAGTCCCCCATACAACTAATTATGTCTGCAAGCAGACAGCTCTTAAAGAGACAGTACCAGAGGCTCTAAAAACACTCACAGATAAATGGCTTAAACGCCAAACACCATTCAGGCTTGGAGCAATCAAGCAGCTCCTGGAAGTCTTTGGGAACCCCCATTTGCAGGGGGTTACACCCTTCCTGGTTTGGGAAAGCTTGACGCCTGGCGTCAAGCAAGTCCCATAACTTTCAACTGCAACCATATACATTTGCATTAGGCTCACACATGTAATCATCAGTCAATATATCATTTTACCAAGAACACATTTCTGAAACATTGCAGTACGCCACTTTACACAGTATTACACACATTGTACCATAACTCAAGTTATTACCTCTTGTACATGAAACCTGAAGAGAGAGGCCCTCCATATCAGTTACCTTGGGGCTGGATGGGGCAAGGCACCATACTTAGAGGGCAACACAAGTAACTTGGAGTTAGCACTGACGCCTCAGTTTGGGCAATGAGCTCGGGACACATACACTCCTTTATGGACAACATTGAGAGGCAATCCACAGGCCTCTAGGAATCATAACTGAGGTGCACCACAGGCCTTACAGCTCGACCAGTCTTTCTAGGGGTTACTGTTACAGTCTCTGCACTCTGAGCCTCATTTTCAGCATTGTCCTCACTTGTCAGGGGAGTCTCCATGGGGGTAGAGAGGCTAGAACTTGGGGCACTTTCAGCTCCAGGAGTTACAGTTTCTGAGTCCACAACATTTGGCTCGCATGGAGAGCTTTCAGACACTGGCAGTCGACTGTCAGGGCACTCAAAATACTCTTCTTGTTCTGGTGTATCACCAGTCTGCCCAAATCCATCATTTTCCTCCCCTGAAAGCTCAAACAGTTCAACCATGCACAATGATTCCATTTAATCTGACCTGATGCTTTGCACTTCACTTTCTGGGAGCATTGGCTCCAGGGACGAAGCTGGGGGCTTAGACAGTCCAGAAGGCCCAGCTTGCTCCAGTATTGACTAGGGATTGCCTCAAACAATTGACTCAGTTCAAGAAGGATAGTATTCAAAGTCACCTCACTTTCTTCTGATATGGACTGACAGTCATGCTCAACTGGGACTTGTGGAGGGAACACTTTAACTCTGCTTCTGTAGGTGCAGAATTCTTGATCTTTTCTTAGCAGCAGCTCTAGTCACTGGTCCAGAGGGCATCTTCTGGGGCTCAGACTCAATCAAGATTTGTTCAATGGGCAGTAAATGATTTCTATGCATTGTTTTACATCTTTGAATTATTCTCAGGCCTTACTTTGTACACTGGCAGATCATCTAGTTTGCCCACTACAATGTGAGGGAGATGATGCCATCTGTCAGCAATCTTGTGTTTGCCATGCAGTCCCAGATTTCTTAGCAATACCATCTCCCTCCTGGAGTTCCTGTGCTTTCACCTTTTATCATACCTTTCTTTGTTGGTCAGATTTCTTTGGCAGCCATGGTTTGAGCCAGTTGGTACACATGAGTTAGCTGGGCCTTTAACTTTTGCACATACTGTAAATAGTTCTCAGCTTGAATCCCATCAGGAGAGACCCCAAAACACACATCTACCGGTAGTCGAGCTTCTCTTCCAAACATCAGGCGGTAGGGGGAGAACCCAGTGGCATCACTTTTGGTGCAGTTATAAGCATGTACCAGGGTGCTTATTTGTTGGCTCCATCTAGGCTTGTCCTTTGGGTGCAGGGTGCCTAGCATATCTAGTGAAGTGCGGTTGAAACGTTCAGGTTGTGGGTCCCCCTGGGGGTGGTAAGGAGTGGTTCTGGACTTTCGCACTCCCCACAGAGAAAGCATCTCTTTGATCAGACGACTCTCAAAGTCCCTCCCTTGATCAGAATGGATTCTTTGTGGAGCCCCATAGTGAGCAAAAAAGTTTTCTACAAGTACTTTGGCCACAGTGGATGCTTTCTGGTCTTTGGTGGGAAAGCTTGGGCATATCTCGTGAAATGGCAGTGACCACCAGCACATTACTGATATTTCTTTGATCTGACTCCAAACTCAGAAAATCAATACAGACCAGCTCCATGGGTGCACTGGTGGTGATGTTAACAAGGGGGGCAGCCCTCTGGGGCAAAGCTTTCCTCTGTAAGCAGCGACTACAAGTTCAAATGTGTTGCTCCACATCAGCCCCCATCTTAGACCAATAGAATCTGGATCTCACCAAGTCAAGTGTTCTGTCTATACCAAGGTGCCCCTTGTGGTTGTGCAAGGACCTCAATACTGAGTCTCGAAAGGCAGTGGGCAGCACTAGTTGTTGTTTGTCTACTTGTCCCCCTCTGTCTACTGTTTCTCTGTATAACAGTTTATTGATCAGTTTCAACTTAGGACCTTCTTCGTATAACAGTGCAGTTCTCAAATCAGTGGAGCGTAATTTGGACACATCTTTTCCTGCACAGAGGGCTTCTAAAGCTGATTTGATCATGGGATCGCGAGATTGAGCCTGCCGAATACTGTCATTGTCCAGCTGAGGCAGTGCACCAATGTCTATTGCAGAAAAGTGGCAATAAGCAGCAGATATGCAATTCTCAGAGGGTCCCAAGCAATCCACCATGCAGTCCACTGCGTCCGTGAACATTTGTTCCTCCCTGTCGAACTTCTGGCAGAGTGCCCGAATGTCAGGTTCTGTCAATCTGACCCAATCACTCTGGGGAACAGGCCTCCGGGAGAGAGCATCAGCATCTATGTGGTTCAGACCTGCTCGGTATTCGAGAGCATAGTCGTATGTAGATAATGCAGAAAGCCACCTATGGCCAGTGGCATCCAACTTAGCAGAGGTCTGCACATAGGTCAAAGGATTATTGTCAGTTTTTACTAGTATTTTAGCCTCATACAAGTACTCATGGAATTGGTCAACAATAGCCCTCTTCAAAGCTAGGAACTTTAACTTACGTACAGGATAGTTATTTTCGGATGGGGTCAGGCTTCTACTGGCAAAGGCCACTGGTCTCAGGCCATTCTTGTGCTCTTGGTACAACACAGCCCCCAACCCTTGCAAGCTAGCATCAGTGTGCAGGATGTAAGGTTTTCTTGGATCGGCATAGGCCAGCACTGGAGCATGGGTAAGTTGATATATGATCTCATGAAAAGCAGTCTCACAATCAGGAGTCCAGAGGGCCCCAAATACTTCACTCAGATGAAAATACACTCTTTCAGTCTTGAGGGATGCTGACTGTATTTTTTGTGGGTTGGGGGATACCCTTGAGTAAGGTTAAGTAAAGGGCAGATCACTCTTAAATAGTCCTTGATGAAACACCGATAATAAGCACAGAATCCCGGGAATCTTTGCAGTTCTTTTAGATTTGTGGGCTGTGGCCAGGTGGTCAAGGCCTCAACTTTACTTGGGTCGGTCTTTATTCCCTCGGTAGATACTATGTGTCCCACATACTTTACTGATGTTTGAAAGAATTGACACTTATCAATGGACAGTTTAAGGTCAAAGTCCTCCAGTCGGTCCAATACCTTAAATAATCTGTTCTCATGTTCCTCCAGTGAGCTGCCAAACACAATAACATCATCTAGGTATACCAGGCACTCTAGTAGTTCATGTCCCCACTGCACACTCCATCAATCGTTGAAAAGTGGCTGGGGCACCTGAAATCCTTGAGGCATCCTCATGATTCATAGAAGCCAAGCAGACAGATAAAGGCTGTCTTCTCACGGTCCTCTGGGGGCCATCGGGATCTAGTAGTACCCACTGCGGAGATCCAACACAGAGAACCACTTGCTCCTGCTTAGGCAGTCCAAAGCATCCTGAATGCAGGGCATTGTGTACTGATCAGGGATAGTCCGCCGTTTAAGGTGCGATAATCCACGACATCCTTACTGTCCCATTCTTTTCCTCACTACCACAATGGGGGAAGCATAAAGGCTTCTGGATTCTTGATTACACCAGCAGCTAACATCTCTTGAAGATGCTGCCTCACATCGCCTATGTCAGCAGGTGCCAGGCGCGAGACCTCTCATGAAATGGTCTTTCGTCATGCAGCCAGATATTGTGCTCAGCTCCTTGCATGCATCCTACATCCCATTCCTTTAAAGAAAACACCTGGTCTCTCTGGGCAAGCTTCTCACTGATCCTCACTTTCCATTCAGCTGGCAACGGGAGTCGCCAAAATCAAACAAGTTCATGCTACTCTGTCATTCTTCCCGAACTCTTGCTGCTGGGTAGCACTGCAGTGTCTGCACAATGCACATTAGCCAGGATGCAACATCTATTTACTCGAATGTCTCTTTCAGACACATTATGAACTTGGACCATTACCCTTCTGGCATAAGCATGGGCTCTAGCAGGCAAAATACTAGGCTTGACCAGCAGTCCCTCTGGCAATTTTCCATCCCTGGTGCATCCAACATTAATATTTTATTCTTAACATCCTTTCTGATACGGACCTCTCCTGTAAGGTACACTGGGCATTTGGCGCCAGGATCAGAGACTCAGGATCCTTCTTCCACACAATTCCGACCGTTCCTCTGGTTCTATTTTTTCAGCATCTCTGTGCCTCATAGGCCTTCTTAATTAAAGCCGGAACTCTTAAAGCTCTACTAGTCTTTGACCCTTGTTTTCATAACACAACTGTGCCAGCCTTCCAACATATGAGCATTTGTTCCAATCAACAAAGGGACACCATCATACAGTCCAGTGGGGACACACTAAGGCTAGGGTCTCTACTTGTTCGCCACTCCAGCCACGGAGGTGGGGAAAGACAGCAAAATTCAGATATACCCGGAATAGGGGTAGGCCTTCTCACTTAACCCCCATACATGCAGTCCTTCTAATGGTTGTAAGGGTACATCTGACAAATACTTCTGATACCAATCCTGGAACATAATTGTCACTTGGGAGCCACTGTCTAATACAGCTCTTGTAGACACTCCATTCACCTTTACAGTGGTCTCCATGGAGGGACCCACTATTCTGAACCAGTCTGGAGGCGTAGTGGGGCCTGGGCAACTGACCTTGCCACAAAAGGACGTGAGTTAGCATTTTGGTGCCCTCACTGGGATCATTTCATGCACCTCTTAACCACTGATTTGTTCTCCAAGCTCTCCTTGTAGCCTATATGCAACTTTGTCAGTGTCTTTTGGGAACTGGCATTCCCTTTTCATGTGCCCATCCTTCCCACAATTATAGCAAAACATACTTTCTGGAGTTTGAGCTGGCCGAGGCGCCACACTGGGAGCCAGGGCAGGGGTATTACTAACTGGAAACCTTGGTGTCATCTCCGTCTGAGGCTTGATAAGTATTTGGAGACATCTCGTCAGTTTCTCCACTTCCATGGTCAAGGAATCGAGTTTGGAGCCATTATCAGCAGGAGATACATGGGTGGGTATTCCCACCCCCATAGCAGATGCAATCGGATATAGGTCAGGGCCCGTACTTGCAGGCGTGGCCTTCATAAAGGAACTGTTTTTGAATTCCCGGATCTCTCTCAACAGTTCGCCCCATTGTGGCATATCTTTTTCCTTGTCAGAGCACTCATTGACTGCCAACCTCTGCCCCTGAACTTCACTTGATGGGTCACCTCAGTCACTCGGGTCGTAGCTCGCAGCTATTGGTGCAGGTCCTCCCGAGGTCGCCTTTTCAACTCCTCGAATTCTCTCATTAACTCATCATAGGAGGGTGGGGATTCAGTCGATTTGCCAGGCGTAACTGAAGCAACAGCAGTTCTGAGAAGGGAGCAGACTTAAGGATCCTGTCCAGCCTGGTTCAGTCCAGTTCAATCGCTGGCAAACTACCCTTTCTGAGGCATTCTTGCAACAATTTTTCCAGCCGAGATACATACACAGACAACAACTCCCCTTGGCACTGTTGTGCATTTCTCACTCTCCACCATAGGTCCTCATCAGAATCTGGGCTCCCATACACATTCTCCAAGGCCTCAAGATAGGCCTCTGCAGTCACTTCAGGGTTACTGGCCCGTTTAGCATGGATAGTAGCCAGAGCAGGACCTTGGAGGCTCTCACTAACCCTCTTTCGCTTCTCGGCTTCCGAGCATTGCCATTCTAGCACTTGGGGGGCAACATAGTCTATCCAGGTCTCCAGTCATCCTCCCTTGGGGTGGGGAAGGTGCCAGAGAAGATCCTCAACCTTCGGTAAGAGTCGTGACTAATGGCAGGTGCAGAAATAGGAGTCTGCATTGGTTCAGCCACCATTACGGGTACTGGAGCGGGAGAGGATGTTGGGGGAGGAACAATCCCAGGTGGCAACAATAGTTTCTTCAAGTCCTCCACAGTTTTCCCTTCCCCCAGCAACCATTTAGCAAATTTCTCCTCAAAAGTTTCAGATAGTGGTGGGGGCTCATTCCCCCCCGGGTCTTTACTGTCCTTAGTTATCACTCTCCAAGCAGTGAGGGCTCCTCTGGGGTAATGGTCTGTGGCACTTTGGAGCTATGTATGATCCTTAAACTCTACTAGGGCCAGGAAAGTGTGGGTGAGCAGATTAGCATGCCGACCCACCACCACAGGGTTCTGTAAACCTTCCACCTTGGAAAGTACTCCCTGTACAGTGTCCGTATTGATACCCAGGGGGATGTCCAGGATAAGTATAGCATTTTGAGGGTCGATCTCCTCCCCTGTACACCACTCCACCAGCCGGTGCACAGCTGGTTCTGTCAGGGTACCCATTTATTTATTTATTTTTTCTTAACAGTGGTTTGTAAATATGGCCACTAGAGGACACACAATCCCAGCGGTGAGCCTCCAAGATGTAACCCCTAGATGGCGCTATCCCAGGAGCTACTACCCCTGCCTGATTTGCCACTAACAGGTTGAGGGGCCTGGATCCGATGGCAGGTGCCTCCACCCAGAGGTCAGGGTTTTCAATAGTTAAACTAACTTGGTCACAGCCCTCTGGGACACTGCAACCCCTTTCTTCCCACTAGTGGCCCACACAGTATATCAGAATTACCTTCACAGTATACACTTACCCCAGGACTGGTTCAGCCACTGGGACCCCTGTAAAATAAGAAGATACAGTGCAACAATCACAGTACAATACTTTAACATAGACAAATACCTCAGGCAGTATAACTTTGCTGAAACAAGCAGCTCTGATTTATTTAGGGGAATATAACAAGGACAGGGGGAAATCAGGTTAATTAGCTTATCACTTTACTCATCTACCTATGGCTCTTTGCATAGGCCTATCCCTACCAGTTACTGTGCCTGGGTACCCAAGCCCTAGTGGCTAGTCCAAACCGTGGCAGCTGGTAGGGGCCCTTTCACACAGAGAAAAGAAAAATTAGTTAAACAGTCAGCAGTACAGTAATTCCATTTGGATTCAATGTGGCAATTCAACAGGGAGCGACTCTGAATTAGTACTCACGACCTCCAAACAAGATAGGGTCCTTCAACGTCAGCAGGGCTACTCTTGAGCTCCACAAGACTCCTCACACATTTATATGGTAAACAGTAACAGGCAAAAGTCCTTTAATGGCAGCAGGATTCACTTGAGCTACAAAGCCTCCTCACACATTTATATGGTAAACAGTAACAGGCAAAAGTCCTTTAATGGCAGCAGGATTCACTTGAGCTACACAAGCCTCCTCACACATTTATATGGTAAAAAGAAAGTACTATACCAGGCAGGCTGCTTCTCTATCCCAATCGCAATTACTGCACAATACCCAGGAGAACACACAGCAGATTCAGTTCCTGACAGACCGAGCGCAATTCAGCAATTTCTCCAGTCTTCTACAGGGTGAGCCAGGTTTCTACTCTTCAGATATCCTTTGATTCTCTTCACAGGATGGATTCAGTCCTAACAAGCAGTTACACAAGCTGCAGATTGGAACTCTGGGCCTTACACACGTTTCCCAACTAAAACTGCACACCGAAAAAGCACAGGTCTCCTTCCCTCTTCACTGCCAGTGCTCAACTGAAACTCCAGCAGACAAAACCGGGCACTTCCTTTGAGTTCCTCCCAGTTCTTGGCTGGATTGGCTGTCACTCACAATAGACTGCCCCTGTTGGTCCAAAAAGGCGCCGAAGTCTAAACTACATCTCCCAGAGTCACTGCCCATACAATCCTCTTGTGGCTGGCTCAGATTACGAGTCCAAGTTCTGATTCGTCCAGGCACCATTTTAGAGCTATCTTAACCCACACTGATTGGTCCAGTTCAGCAGTTCAAAACTAGAATGGGGAACTAGGCAAATACAGTTCTGACTGCAAAGAAAGCAGGTTAGACAAACTGTATTTTCATTATTACTCTAAATGATTTCTGGCAAACAGTTACATCTTTCAGATAGGTTCCCTTTGCACTCCTAGTGACTGCAAAAATGGAGTGAATTGGCAGCAGCTCGAGCGGTACTCAAGCAGAGAAGCACACAGTCCCCCCATACAAACTAATTATGTCTGCAAGCAGACAGCTCTTAAAGAGACAGTACCAGAGGCTCTAAAAACACTCACAGATAAATGGCTTAAACGCCAAACACCATTCAGGCTTGGAGCATTCAAGCAAGCTCCTGGAAGTCTTTTGGGAACCCCCATTTGCAGGGGGGTTACAACTGCACCCAGTCCAGGCTTGTGCAATTCCAGAACGCAAACAACAGGACAACTTAATTTATTTACAAGAGGTGTTTGCTACAGGAAAGGTGGGTTCCTTACCAGGGTATGTTTTTGGTTTGGATCAGGAGAAAGCTTTTGATCGGGTAGTCCATTCCTTTTTATTTATAGTGTTGAAAGCTTTTGGGTTCCCTGATCAGTTTATTTTTTGGCTCTCCACAATGTATAAGGGTGCTGTGCTTATCCCTACTGTTAATGGCTGGCTTGGGAATAGGTTGTCTATTACTAAAGGGACATGACAAGGTTGCCAACTCAGTCCTGTTCTCTATACTTTTACCATCAATGTTTTTATTTGGTTACTGCATGCAAACACTGCTTTACAGGGCCCTGATGCGATTCCTTCTCTAGCTCCCCACAATGTATTAGCTTATTCTGATGACTTGGTGTTACTTTTGCCCCTTCATTTTTCTGTTTCTGCTTTGAAAGACTCTGTTGAGCTTTTTTTTCACCTCTCAGGTTCCAGAATTAATTACAGTAAAAGTAAGGGGGTTGTTATTAGTTCTACTCCTGCCCCACCTAGGGGGGTTATTGCTGGAATTCCTGTTTCTAGGGAACCTATTAGGATTTTGGGCCTATTGTTTGGCCCTGGTGATATGGCAAAGGTAAACTGGGACACTGTCTTAGCCAGGGGGTCTAGGATGGTAGGTAATTGGAAAGGACAGCAATTGTTGGAAAAAAAAAAGAGGTTACTGTTGATTAAAACTGTTCTCACCCTTATTTTTCTATATATTTGTTATGTTTATCTCCTGTCGTTTTCTCTTTGGACACGGCTTTTTAGTGTTTTTTTTCAAGCTTTTTGGGGTCGTTTAGACCTTAAGCATGAAATTACCTATCGACCAATTGCTGAAGGTGGTGTCTCTGTGCTCCATCCTATTGCTTTTTTTTTTTACAGTCTTTTTGTAGCATATAATTTTGGTAAGGTGTTGAGACCAGGGGATCTCATTTGGAGACCTTTTTTAGATCGCTGGCTCGCTTTATGTATTCCTAGTTGGCTATCTGGTAATCCATGGTTGTTGTCCAAACTTTCTGCTGTACCACATAGTATTACAGACTGTGTTAAACAGCTTATCAAATGGCATATTACCCCTTCTTCACTTTTGACTGCTGATAGAAAAATGGTCTATAGATCCATCTTATTAGCTGAACGTTCTACGGAGATTGTTTTCCCTGAGTGCCTGCAAGATAGGCAGGTACTTGTTCTCCAACATTTACAAAACAAACGTATCCCTTCTTATGTACGAGATTGTGTATGGTTTAGTAATTTGGGGAAATTAGGGGTTAAGGGGAATAGCAAGCACAAACAACTGTCTGAGAGATTTTGTCCTCGTCCTACCTGTATACAACTGCTAGAAACTCAATGTCATTTATTTATTGACTGTGCTTATATACAACCTTTCTGGTCTTTTTTTGGCTGACCAATGGCAGGAGCCTGAATTTGGGAATATTACTTACTCCGCCCTTTTGTTTGGTCCTTCTTCAAATACTTTTGTTAAATATCATAGTGACAACCTTTATGTTATTTTTTGAATTTTATACTATTATGTATGGCAATCTAGATGCCTCTGGATTTTACAACAGAAGTATGTTACACATGAAGAATTATTCATTAATGTTGGTAAAGCACTGAAACGTCTGATGGACTATGACTTTTCTCACACTCCTTTGGTACGCTTTAACAGCTATTGGATCAATTGTATGACATGGGCTAACTGATTGTTTCAATATTATATGATTATGTTTCTTTCTGTTGTTTTCTTTTGTTTTGATATGTATTGAAGTCCATTTCTCAATAAAATTCCCCTACTCTGTCGGTAGGGGGCCCCTGACACCGCATCTGGTGGTCATTCTGAGACAAGCTTTGGAGGAGGAAGGTTTGTTGGACAGGCTACGATGGCCCAGGAGTTGGAAATAATGGAAGTTCCCCAGGAGGAGGGATCCGCTGTGGAGGCAGCTGGGATGCACTCAATGGGTGGCCAGCACATCGCCTGAGAGAGCCGTCCCACTGTAGAGAATCTGGAGCAGCCTTTGAGTTTGTTGGAGAAGTGGCGCTGCATGGAAGAGGAATTATTGCATGTGAGTGAGCTATTGGCAAAAGAAGGAAGGAAGCAAAAGAGTGAGGAGGATCGGAAGCGGAAGCGGGATGCCACTTCCCTGAGTACTGCCTTACTGGAAGGTTCACTAAAATTGCATGCACCCATGCAGAATGCTAAGGCAGGTGTAGTGATGGTAGGAGAGTCCTGTGGGAACAGAGTGGATGCTTCCTGGTCGCCGGACAGGGCCCTGCACGAGGCAGGTTGAGTCCCTGTGTCTGGCGGTCAATGGAAGCCAGCTGAAGTGATTGCTGGTGTGTCGGATAACCTGGAGGTGGAGATAAGTACTGTTTCTTCTACTTTACTGCAGAAACTGGCAGAAGTCAGTGATGGTCTACCCCCCCAGAGTCCTCCCCCCGGGACGTCCCGGAGGATGGGGTGAATATTGGGGAGAGTGTGGCACAGCAGCCCCAGGCTTTGGAGGCCCAGGCTAGGCCCACGTATGCTAACCATTTCCATCAGACTGTGGAACAGGCTAAAAGGCAGGAGGTGTTTGGACATCTAGTTTGTTTAGATCAGAAAAAAGCTTTTGATCATATAGAATATGAATACCTTTGGGAAGTGATGCAGGGTTATGGGTTCCCTTCACAGTTTATATCATGGTTACAAACGTGTTATAAGAATATAAGTTTACTTCCAAGTATAAATGGTCAGATAGGGAGCATGGGGGTACGTCAGGGCTGTCCTCTTAGTCTGTTGTTGTATGTACTGCCATTGGACCCCTTACTATATGCCCTCAATAGGGCCCCATGGATTATTGGTTTATCTGTAGGTTGTGAGGATGTCCCTGTTGTAACAGTAGCATATGCGGATGATTTGGTGTTGGTTTGGGCTGACAGATCTTCAGCAACTGAAGCTCTGTTGGTATTAGATACTTTTTCTGGAATTTCTGGTTCCTCTATTAATTCTTTAAAGAGTAGGATATTACCGGTGGGATATGATGCGGTCGATGTTGCCTTAATATGGCAGATCCCCATCGATACTGGTTACAGACGAATTTTAGGTATATATTTTGGAGGGAAAGATGCTCCCAAATATAATTGGGAAACACAATTGGTGGCAGCTAAGGGTAGGCTGGCTAGGTGGACCCAGTGGCAGATGTCTAAAGCAAAGCAGATTTATCTTATTAAAACATTTTTGTTGGCATATTTTTGTTCCTGGCAGCAGCGTACCCCCCCACTCACTCTGGAAATGTCCTTGTATGCTGTGTTTTTCTCATGCTTGTGGGGGAGTAGACTGAATCCAGTGAAGAGGGGTATTACTTGTTTGCCTGTCGAGGAAGGTGGGGTGAGAATGCTGAATCCAGTGGTGTTTTTTTATGTCACATTTCTTTCCTATAATGTGACTCCTCTGTTGAAAGGGGATTCTAAGGTATGGTTCCCATGGGTGGGTGGTGTGATTGGTTTTATAATTGATAAGTGTTTTTTTCTGTGGTCTTGCCTCATCAAACTAAGGTGTCACAGCTTCCTGGATATTTTAAAAGGTTGTTTGGAAAATTGAAAGCTTGGAGGCTCACGAAACAGGCCATATGCATGAAATCTAGGAAGCAATTATATTTTGGAGTAATTTGAGATGTTTTTTATGCTGACCCTTGGTTTTTAGACCTGCCTATGGCTAATCAACCTGCAAAATTAAAATTGTCATCTAGTAAAAGGGTCCCTAAATACATATGGGATTTTCTGTGGCTTTGTCTGCATAAAAAACTGGGTGAAAAGGGGAATTTGAAACATAAAGAACTAGCTGAGAGATACTGTCCTAGGGAAGAAACCTGTCTGGGTATGGTAAAATCTCTATCATTTTTTTTCTGATTGTCCCTTTGTAAGGTCTTTTTGGTCCATCTTTCATAATGTTTGGCCACTGAATCCATTTTAGGGACAGTCAGTTGATATTTGGACTGAAGGAGTGTTGCCCGGCTCATAGGCGATTTATGATATTACTATAAGACTCTTAATGGGGTTTATAGGATATCAGCTTTGGCTGGCACATTGTTGTTTAACACTTCAGAAGCAGATGAAGACAGAAGATCAGATTGTGCAAAGTATTAAAAGAGATATTATGAAGTGGCAGTTGCTGGAAAGGGAGAAGGTTCATCCGGACCTTTTTCGGGTATGGTGGAGGAAAATGTCTTGGCTAGATACAGGTTGAGGTAAAAGATTACTTCAATAAAGGTGACATTTGGGTATGAGTGCCTCAAATTACTGGTATGAGGATTTATTAACGTAAGCATAAATATGTAATGAGAGGTATGTTTCCCTTCCTGGCTAGAAAGGGGAAAGGGGAAGGGGTGGTGATAATATCGTTCTTGGGTTCTGCTTGTATTATGACTGTACATATTTTTTAGAGGTTCTTTTTGGTCTGCATCCCTCTTTTATGAGTGGGTAATGTATAAGGGGATATTTCTCTTCCCCTAGAAAAGGGGAAGGGGAGAGGAAGTTTATGAAGATCTTCTTATGCATTTTGGGATTGGTATGAAGCACTGTTTATTTATGATTAGTGGTTTTATTATGGGGGAGTCCTTTTTAAGGATTCTCTGATCAGAGGAAGGGGGTATATACAGTGTTTCTATTATTTATGAGATTCTCCTTCTATGATGTAAAAGCATGAATTACTGTAATACTCCCCTATTTTTTTGGTTATGTTTTTGTATGATATATGGTTGTTTATTGGATATTCTATATTTAATATGTACTTCCCTCTCTGCCTTAGTGGGGGGGGATCATTGTATATAAGTGGATATGTTTTAGGACATGGGCAGTTTTTTTTGGGGGGTAATGTATGACTGTAATTATTTATTTTTAATCCCTATGTATCTTCACGTATGTGTCATCACACTGTTTGTATTTCATGTTTTATGTGAAGTCTATAATAAAAAATTCCCCTACTCTTTTCGATAAGTGCCATGAGATCTTTAACATCCACCTGAACTACCACCAATCCAGGTAGATGGGACCTCGGTTTAACGTCTCATCTGAAAGATGGCACCTCAGAAGTGTAGCACCCCTCTCATGCTGCACTAAAATGTCAGTATTGGGATAGTAACCCAAGTGACAGATGTGGGGACTGAACCCACAGCCCCTCTGATCTCCTGGCCTCAGAGGCGAGTGTGCTACCTACTGAGCCACTGACACTGTTGAAATGGAGGGAATGCATACAGAAACCTCCTGCTCCAGGAGAGGGACAACGCGTCTCACCAAAAAATTCCAGGCCCTGAATCAAGCGAGCAGAAATTGGGTAGTTTTGTTTTGAGTGGGACACAAAAAGGTCAAACTCTGGATGACTCCATCTGTCAAACAGATCTTCTGCTACGGATAAGAGAAGTTCTCATTCGTGCATGCTGGACTTTGGCAGACAGCCTCAGCAGGACAGAGTGTTTAGGATGCCTGACCTGGCATGTAAACCGCTGAGAGTGTCAGAGGGTGCTCCAGAGCCCAGTACCATACACTCAAGGCTTCCCTGCAAAGGAGGTATGAGTGGGTCCCTCCCTGCTTGTTGATGTAGTAGACCGCACTCAGATTGTCCAAATGCACCAGCAGCTGACTTGGAGCAAGGTACTCCTAGAAGGCCTGTAGGGCATAGAGCATGTCCAGCACATGGATATGCAGGACGGTTTCCCATGGAGACCAGGAGCCACCCCTGGATTTGAAAAGGATCCAGGTGTGCCCCACAGCCCATCCCCAAGGTATCCGTGATCAGAATCTGATGCAGGAAGGAAATCTGAAAGGGAACTCCTTGAAGAAGGTTCAAGGGATCCATCCACCACTGTGAACCTTGCAGACTGGGGATGAAACCAGGACTAGCTGGTCCAACTCATCTGTGTGCTGATCCTACTGCACACTGAGGGTCCACTGAAAAGGGCAAATATAAGAAGCCAGGCCAATGGAACAGTGAGGATGGCTACCACCATGAGGCTTAAAAGCCAGAGGTATAACCTGTCTTTAATGTACTGACTCTGAGCAACCTCTTGAACTATGAGGCATTCTGCTCTGTTTTGGGGCAGGAAGGCCTTTCCCTGCTTGGAGTCCAGAACCAGTCTTTTGGGATGGTACTAGAACCAACTGGGTTGATTGACTGTGCTGTGCAGGGACTAGAAAAGCTAAAGAGTACACTCTAGAAACATAGAATTTGATGGCAGATAAGGACCGATTGGCCCACCTAGTCTGCCCATTTCCCCTACCTAATGGATAAGCTGCAGATCCTAGTTAATCAACAGCCTACTTCCTCCTACCCTCCACTAAAATTGCCTCATGTCTGTCCTATGTTTTCTTGAATTCCCCCACTGTTTTTGACTCTACAGCCTCCTCAGGAAGGCCATTCCATGCATCTACAACCCTCTCTGTGAAGAAATGCTTCCTCACATTACCTCTGAGCCATCCACACTCTATCTTCAGATTGTGCCCCCTTGCTCTTGCACATCTCTTTTTCTAGAATACACTAGAGCTACTCCCTGGATGGAGCTTTGAGAAGCCAATCATCCAAGAGTCGTTGAGGCACAGGTCAGGAAGTATAGGGAAAACCCACAGCAGTTGTAGAATTCACCAAAAATATTTATTTACAGTAGCAGTAACATAAAAAAAAAACTTTTTCAGTATAACTATGTACAAAGGAGAAAAAACAGTAGTTTTCATTGAGTCTATGTGTCCCTTTTTCTTCTAATCTTTCTTGTAGTTGTAGCGTAGCTCTTGTAAGTCCTTTCAACCCCCCCAACCTTAGCAAGCATCCTGTTTTTGTAAATATCAGGCAGGAACTGCTAGAACACAGTGTCCTCTTTGAGTTGAGGCCCCTTTTTGCACAGTTTTTCCAAAAGACTTAAAAATTTAACTCCGGTAACCTGCAGCTTCCACCAGCTTTTTGCAGTCATCTCAAATTATAGATACTGTATATACATTTCAACAGTAACACTATATATTTTCTAAACAAAAGGGACCCCAATATCAGTTTTATTTCCATACAATGATTTGCACATATTTTTATATTAGCAGATCTAGATATGCAAGGGAGAAAAACAGACAGCAAGAGAAAACTGAGAGACAGAGAGAGGCAAAGAACTGGGAGCCTGTCGGGTTGATCAAGTCCGAAGTCTCACAGGAAAATTTGGTTGCACGACCAGACAGAGAAGAAATAGAAAAGGAAAGATCCTTGCACTTACACACTTTCTCCACAACAACTGGGACAGGGTCCTATTCTACGCTGTCACATACACCCCCCCCTCCTTAAGAGGGAACCTGTTTTGTTAAACAGGTTTCCAAAACTCTTTTTATTAGTTCTCTACTAATATTTGCTGCCTTCAGATATTGAGCACATGACCATTATTAGTTTTTATACGACAGTACAGCAAGCAGTAACATTCAAACCCATACATTTGCTTTCAACCTTCAGAACCCTAAATTCCTGATCCATATCTTGACAGAAAATCAGCATTTCTGTTCTTATTACCAGATTTGTGTATCGCAGTGAATTTAAATGGCTGTAGTGCCAGGTACCAGCTTGTGATTCTGCAATTTTTATCTTTCATCTAGTTAAGCTAACATAGAAGATTGTGATCTGTTACAAGAATAAAGTCAGTTCCTAGTAAATAAAACTTCAGGGACTCCATGGCCCACTTTGGCTAAACATTCCTTTCCGATAGTGGAGTACCTTTTCTCTCTGTCATGCAGTTTCCTACTTATGTACAGTATAGGATGCTCTGTCCCATCAACATTTTGACTTAGGACTGCACCAAGGCCTACCTTGGATGCATCTGTTTGTAGCATGAATGGTTTCTCAAAGTCTGAGCTTCTTAAAACAGGGGTTGAACATAATGCAGCCTTAATGGCTTGAAAGCTTCATCACACTCTGGGGTCCAGTTCACATTATTTGGGTACCATTTCTTCATGAGTTCAGTGAGGCAAATAACAAATTCAGCAAAGTTGGCAACAAATCTCCGATAATAACCAGCAAGTCCTAAAAATGACCGGACATGTTTCTTTGTTTTAGGTACAGGGCTATTAGCTACACCTTCTATTTTAGAAATCACTGGCTTAACTTCTCCATTTTCTGACACATAGCACACTTATCTGGTTTCCTGCATGACCAATGCACATTTGGTAGGACTGATAGTCAGACCTGCATTTTTGATAGCTTGGATAACTGCTCATGGGTGTTCCAGGTGGCTTTTCCAATCTGGACTGCACACCAAGACATCATCCAGGTACACAGCACAATAACTAGTGTGAGGGGATAAAATGACATCCATGTACCATTGGAATGTAGCTGGCACACGATGTAAACCAAAGGGCATAGTGGTGAACTGACACAATCCTACAAGGGTGGCAAATGCAGTTTTTTCTCTGAATTCTTTAGCTAAAGGTATTTGCCAGTAACACTTGGTGAGATCGAGGGTATTGATATACTTTTCACTCCCCCAGTCTGTCTACCAAATCATCTGTTCTGGGAATAGGAAACCTGTCAAATTCTGACACTTGATTATGTTTTCTAAAATTAAGGCAGATTCTAACACCCCCCTTATTTTTTGTTTACAATTACCATGGGAGATGACCAAACACTCCACAACTCCTCTATGATACCCAATTCTTTCATTTTTTGTATTTTCTAAACCACATCAGCTCTTAACCACTCTTGCAACCTGTATGTCTTGTCTAGTAGGACAAGCATTCCTTGTCACTATTACATGTAAGGTTGCTACCTGTCCAGTTTTGGACCGGATTGCCTGTTTTTTTTTACTTATTTGTCTGGGTCTCCAGTTTCCTCCCCATTTGCTCTGGTTTTCCCCATGCAGGGCCTACGGACCATGGATGCCACCACACTGCCATGGTGATCAGCCGCTCCCACTCCGACCCAAATGTAAATCATTCTAGCATCCCCTGCCACTCAGCACTGCCAGCCATGGCACTGCCGCACCACCAGTTACTTAAATTAAGAAGTTTGTTCCCATTCACACTCATCACAAGAATAAAATGTAAATGCTGCCTGGGATGGGTCTATAATGCCGTGCCACCTGCCTGTCTGACTCCGAGTCCAGTCCAGCTGTGTCACTGAGTAGAAGAAAAAGACTCATTGTTATTTTCTGAGCACCAGATTATTTATTAGACAGGCTGCAGGCACAGTTGGGTAGCACAGCAAAGTCTTAAATAATCATACCTTAAAGTCTCTTGTTGCTGATGAGACTGAGTTAAGTATACTGTCTCTGAGACTCTGACTGAAGCCTGCTTGAGGCGAGGACTGGAGGACCGAGTACAACTGCAGCCTGGGATGAGAGAGATGTGCAGTGCACTGTGCTGAGAATCCTACAGTCACTCTCACAGTCTCTTACTACAACCCCCCAACCCTCGCTCCGGCTGTCCTGGTCCCTGCCGCTTTCTGATGTCTCTCTCTCTCTCTCTCCTGCCCAGCTAGACTTCCAGGAGTTCAATCTGTTTTTCACAGTAGCGGTCGGCACCGAAAGCCCCATCAATCAGTGGCTTCCTCTACCGACTAGCTAATTTTCTACCATTCGGGTTGCTGTGCGACCTGCAGAAACCACCCACTGAAATTCACTGATTTTTATTGGTCCTTAAAAAGAGACCAATCATTTTCTTCTGCTGTCTGGCCCTGGAAAATATGAATATGCAGTGGGAAATAAAAAGAAAAGAAGGGCACCCCTACTCCTGACTATAAATACCCTAGCTTTTAGCTGCCTTATCTGTCCTCTGACAACCTCAGCTGACTGACTGTATCAATCTTTGACAACCACCACTGCGAATCTGCGAAATAACTGCTGCTGTTACCTGATCTCAAGGGACCACCACTACAGGGTGAAGAAGAGCTATCATCAAGAAGAGCTGCACCCACCACCGCTGCTGCTTACCAGAGAAGAGACTAGAGACAGAGGGAGAACATTCTGCTATAACTAGGATCAACTATGTAAGGTAGGCTGCTTGCCCTGTGTTAAAGTGGATTAAATTAATACAACGGTGAATTTCCAGGGCTCCCAGATTAGGCTGTTTCTTGAGTGTCCTGCCATTCTGTTCTATTCATGTTTTGTTTTGATTTTTTACTGGGGGGGCTACAGTATGTGATTAGAATTCAATTCTAAATCCCATCACTATAGTGTATGCTCAGAACTATAAATTATGAATGTATATATCATATCAACAAGTACTGCAGTTCTTTTTGGCTGAAGCGGACTGTGGACAGGCTTGACAAATTACAGTACTTCGTTTTAACAGGGATGCTTGATGTAGGGCCCAAGAGCCAGCTGGCTCATCAATTTGAATAGTTTGATGTGTGTTATATTATTTCACTATAAAATGCTGTTTTTGTAAAAGTTATAAAATTCTTTCATCATGAAACATAATTTGTGTTTGCCATTTTTGTTACTGAACAGTTCATTTCAGCTGGACTTGAAAGTACTGTACTTAATTTTAACAGGGATGCTGTTAAGGCTGGTTCACCAATTTAAATGGTCTTAGTCTTGTGTGTTATATTATTTATATTGTATTTTCAAAAGTTATACAATTCCATCATCATGAAACATCATTTCTATTTGCCACTTTTGTTACTGAAGTTCTTTTTGACTGGACTTGAAACTGCAGAATGCAGTTACAAGTCCTACCAAAAAGAACTTCAGTAACAAAAATGGCAAACAGAAATTACGTTTCATAATGATAGAACTTTTGAAAAGTACTTCATTTAACAGGGCCGCTTGCTGTAAGGCTGGCTCACCAATTAGTATGGTGTGTTATACTATGCATTCTGCATACTGTATGGGAAACAAATTATCAGAGTAGGTCTCATCTTGCTGTAGTTGTTGTGTAGCATTTATTGTGTGGGAAGGCAAGCAAACCACAGGTGTGGACCGGGCTCTGAGTTGCACACTAACTGGCCTGGAATTTTTGTGCATGCACTTAGAGTCTCTGGTTCAGGACAGCAGGCAGGAGCAAACTCAATACGGAACCTGCAGTCAGGCTGGGGGTCAAGTGCTACCATGTAGTAAAGGCACCCCATTTTCCTCTCACCTGGTGGGGGGTGGGGTTGATGCACTGGCACTGATGTCTGTCTCAGAAGAAATCCCTTCAGGTAAGTGAAGGGAAATCTGCTCCCTGCTTGGGGGGGGGGCATTTTCTGCAGCTCTGCCATACTGCTTTTTAAAGGGGCACTGTCAGCTTTGCCCTTCGGTTTTGCCTCAATTTGCAACAATGGTTCCACAGGCACATACCTGTACCAATATTAGAGTAGAATGCACATTCATAAGCAAAAAAACTGAACCAGTTACCTGTTTTTGTGAAAAAAAAAAGCATTATTTCAGCTTACTCACCAACTGAATGCAAATCTAGCCCACTGGAAGGAGATTCCACGCTGAGACCGCACATGTAGTCGGAGCGCAGTGCTGGCGTGCGCTTTTCATGGTCCCCATCGCAACAAATACATCATTCAGTAGTACTCTGTGATGAAAAGTGCTGCTGGTATTTAAAATTTAATCCCGAGCATCGGTTCAGCTGCAAAACACTTTCAAACTGTGGCACCAAAATCCCACGCATGCGCAATAGCAGCCGGAGGAAAAGATCTTGCACATGTGCAAGAACATGCCGCTATTACGCATGCACAGGATTTCGGTGCCACAGTCTGAAAGTGTTTTACAGCTGAACTGCTGTTCGGGATTACATTTTAAATACCAGCATTACTTTTCTTACGGAGTTCTACTAAATTATGCATTTGTTGTAAAGGGGACCAGAAAAAGCGCACTTCGTCACCACACTCTAGCTACATGTGTTTTCGCTGGGATCTCTTTCCGGTGGGCCGGGTTTGCATTCAGTCCGAAAGTTAGCTAAAATAATGCTCTTTTTTTATATATAAAAACAGCTAACCAGTTAAATTTTTTGCTTATGAATGTGCATTCTACTCTAATATTGGTACAGGTATGTGCCTGTGGAATTATTGTTGCAAACTGAGACAGAAGTGATGGGCAAAGCTGACAGTGTCCCTTTAATGGTGAAGTTGGCCAAAACAAGCTTACCACTAGATAGATTCAGAAAGTGGGATGTCATGCATCTCTTGTGGTGCTGCATCATCCACTTCAACACACATGGGAGAAAAATGGCCCATGGTCTCAGTTAAGGCAAGTTTAAAAAAAATGAAAATCAGTCCACAAGTATGTTACATTTATTAACATAGCTGTACCAGAGTGTAGTGTTTTGCTTGTGTGGGTGGGGGGTGGGACATTTGTTCCTTGCTTTGTTGATATTGTTAGAAGTACAGAAAAAAGACAAACTCATCTAAAACCTAGAAGTGCCTTTTGTGTTTCATTCAAACATTTTGAAGTACTGTATTATATTTGGTGCTTTGCATCTATGTGATGAACTCAGTGCCACAGCAAAACTCCTGAAGTTAGTTGAGACTTCCTTGGCCAGGATTTTCCTTCCACACTCAAATAAAAACACACAGTGTATTGGATTTAAAATGTAACTGCTCAAACCGAAGTCTTCATGGGTCCCAAGATGACAGCCTGGGTAAAGAATTGGCTGGAGAATAGGACAGAGAGAGTAATAGTAAATGGAGTCCACTCTGAAGAATGGGGGGTTACTAGTGGGGTACCGCAGGGTTCAGTATTAGGACCGGTCCTCTTCAATGTCTTTATAAGTGACACTGTAGAGGGACTGGAAGGAAAAGTATGTCTCTCTGCAGATGACACAAAGATCTGCAACAGAGTTGATGCACAAGGTGGAGTGGAAAGGATGAGAGGGACTTGGCAAGGTTAGAGGAGTGGTCAAATGTATGGCAGCTTAGATTCACTGCTAAGAAGTGCAAGGTAATGCACCTGGGAAACAAAACCCAGGGAAGAGTATACAATGGGGGTGAGATACCAACAACAACAAAATGGAAAGGGACCTGGGGGTAGTCATATCAGATGACCTAAGGTGGGCAAGCAATGTGAGAGGGCAGCAAGGAGGGCTGGGGGGATACTGGGATGCATAGGGAGAGGCATCACCAGTAGAAAACAGGAAGTTATTATCCATCTGTACAGACAGCTGGTGGGACCCCATCTGGAGTACTGCGTGCAGTTCTGGAGACCCAATCTCCGCAAAGACACAGACAGGATGGAAGCTGTCCAGAGGAGGGCAACTAAAATGGAGCAGGGTCTGCACCGGAAGACATATGAAGAGAGACTTAAGGAGCTTAATATGTATAGCCTCGAGGAAAGGGGGGGGGACATGATAGAAACTTCAAGTACCTCAAGGAAATCAACAAAGTCCAAGAGGGTAGCATATTTCAAAAGAGAGGTGTGCAAGAACAAGGGGGCACAATTTGAAGATGGGGGGGTGGCTCAGAGGTAATTTAAGGAAGTATTTTTTCACAGAGAGGGTTGTGGATGTATGGAACGGCCTTCTGGAGGAGGCTGTAGAGTCGAAAACAGTGGTGGAATTCAAGCATGCATAGGACAGTCATAAGGCAATTCTAGGGGATGGGGGTAGGACGATGTAGGCTGCTGGTTAACTAGGATCTGCAGCTTATCCACTAGGTAAGGAAATGGGCAGATGGGTGGGCCAAGTGGTCCTTATCTGCTGTCAAATTCTATGTTTCTATGTTTCTATGTATTTTTATCAGCACTCACTTAAGAACCCAGGGGCCTGATAATGGGATATTTAACTGCCCAGGCCAAATCTTTTGTTTCCTAGTCACCTTATAAGAAGCTGCCCATTAGTATCTACTCTTTTCACACGTTGCTTTAAATCTAACTGCTCAAACTGTGGGCCATGCTACTGCAACTGCCAAAGTCTTCACTGTATTTTATCACAACTCATTTAAGAACCTCAGGACCTGATAGTGGATATTTAGCTAAGCAGGCCACATCCTTTGTTACTTAATCACCTTATAAGAATCCAACCATTAGTATCTATTCCTTTCACAGATTGCTTTAAAATCTTAACTGAGGGCTTTGCTACTGGCACTGCTAAAGTCTTCAAGGTATGTCATTATCATAACTCACTGACTCAAAGGAGCTGGGCAATTTTTTTTTTTTTTTTTACAGTTAGTTGTTTTTTGCCCTTCCATCCTCTTTTCCATACCAGTTAGGTACTCTATTATGCTTTGACCATTTTTAATACACAATCTAGCTGGTGTACTCAGATCAGAGCTCAGCACTCCTCAGTGGCTACTGCTCTTTCTTTATATATTTTAACACATTCTATGACATCAATAACATCATTCCATGCTATTAATCTGAATGGCCTGGCTTGGTATTATTGATGTCATAGAATGTTCAGGCAGTATGAAGAGAGAACGCACCAACAGGTGAGGAGAGAGGGATTCAGGGTAGTTACAAAGGTAACCCAGTTAGTTTATTAATTTTTCAAAATGAGTAACACACAAATTAGAATATCGGATATATACTAAAGGGACCACTGGAGGACATCTCAGGTTGTAAACATTGTTCCCCATCACCTTTCAGAACCCTGGGGTCTGATAATGGATATTTAAGTGACCAGGTCAGACCATGTGTTTCTTCATCCCCCTCTAAGAAGTCATCTCTTGGTATATAGTCTTTTAATATTGGCTTAGAAGTGTAAAACCATACTCAAAAAATACCTCTAGGTTTGTGTACAGCATTTCTCAGTAGGTAGTACATCTTCCTCTGGACCAAAATGTTGTAGTTCTTATCCTACCACAGGATTGGACTTATACCTAAAAATTGCTGGCACCTGAATCCAGTATTAGGAGGTGCAGTGCGGTACTGTTGGGGAGTGCTGTCCTTTGGATGAGATGATAAACCAAGGTCCATTCTACTCATCCTGGTGCTGTCCTGGTGGGTGTCCAGGTGAAAGTAAATGAACCTAAGGCATTCTTCACAAAGAGTAGGGGATATTCCAGGTGTCCTGACCAACAGTCCCCTTCCCACAAAACTGGATCATGTAATTGTCCAGGCTGTGTGTGGGTGTTGATGTGTGATATGGCTGCCACTAAACATTTAGTAACATCACTACCCGTCTAGCATTGCCTGTAAAGCACTTTAGGGTACACTGTGTATGAAAAGTGCAATATAAATGCTGTCTTTTTCTTCTTCTTCTTCTCCTCTGAGATGCTCTGGCAACTTTTATTTGCTCTGTGTTACTGATACTGCCAAGTCAAGGAAGACTGGACAACAATTTTCAGTCAGTCTGATTGCTCCACCATAACTGCATGTCACCGACTGCAATGTCTGAAATATTACAGTAAAATGTTCATATTGTGCTGCCAATGGACTGAGCCTGTGACATCCTGCTGTCCTGGAACTTCCAACAGTGGCCATTGCACAGTGTTTTATTGCTCTTTTTGACTTACCCGCTCTCCTTTGCAATATGAGCAGACTTGATAGACCAAATGGTCTTCTTCTGCTGGCTTCTTCGTATGTTCGTATGAGTCTTAGTGGAAAAAGATTCCAACCCATTCATGGTGAAGAAAGAAGTAGCTGTCCTGTTAAGAAGGCCAAAATATTTTGCTGCTACAACAAGGCTTGGAAAAGCAAATATTCCTGGATCAGATCTGCAGGACCAGAAATGGAAAATTCTGCCAAATGCACTGTCTGTGGCTCTGCTTTTACAGTGAAGTGGGATGGTGAGGCTGCAGTAAAGAATCACAAAAAAAGTGAAAAACACCAACAGCTAACACACCTGCGAAAAGAAAATCATATCATGAAGAAATTTTTTTGTTGCAGGAAATAGTTCTGAAAGCAATAAGGTTATGGCAGCCGAACTTACAGAACTATACCATGGAGTCCAGCATCACCACTCCTACCTGTCCATAGACTGCAGAATGAAGATAGCCCAGCAGATCTACACAGATTCAAGTATTGCATCCAAAATGAGTTGTGGACAAAGGCAGAGAGCACTGTCACCAATGTCTTGGCACCTTTGAGGAAGAGCAGTTGTTACTAGAAATGGGCAATTCATTTTACTCTTTTGCATCAAATGCTTCTAATAAGGGCAATAACAATTTTTTTTCAGTTGCTGTGCAGTACTTTGATCCCAAAAAGGGGATTCAACAGAAACTGTTGGACTTTTATGAAGATCACAATGAAACTGCAGATGCTGTCACAGAAAAAATTATTGAATCCCTTACCAGCAGAGGTTTAAAGCTTGTACACTTATCAAGCTAGGCTGCAGACAATGCCTCTGTAAATTATGGGAAACATCATTCAGTTTTTCAAAACTTAAGGTCAGAAGTTGCCCACCTTGTGTCTGCCAGCTGCCTGTGTCATCCATAATTTAGGCAGCCCTTTGACTTGTCCCTGGACTCAGAAGCAGTTTTCCTGAAGGTCACATTAGGAGGGGCTAAACACCTCACTATTGGCTGCGTATACAGCCCCCCCCAACCAATGCCCTCTGCTCCCTTGATTTGCTCCTAAAGAGCCCTGTGATGGACTCAGCATCGGAGATTATCCTATTGGGTGATTTCAACCTAAACTGGGCACAAGAGGCTAAGTCCGCAATAAATGGAGTCTTACACGACTCCCACCTTGCTCAAATTATCTCCCTACCAACCAGATTGAACTACAAATCAGGGAGACATTCCACAATAGACTGGGTCCTGACTTCATCCCCAAGTAACGTAAAGTTGGCTGGGACTCTGGTAGACGCTTTAAGCGACCACTCGCCGATATTTGCCATATGGAAGAATAATGGGATTAAAGTCCCACCTCGAATTATCACTGCTAGGGACTACTCTAACTTCCATCCTGACCAGTTCATTGGATACCTAAATGGCATTGACTGGAACCCCATAACACTTCTACCCAACCTGGAGGAAGCTGTCAAATTTTTCCAAACCACCCTAACTGGTATCACCGACCTTGTAGCCCCTATGAAAACCCACAGGGTTAAGGGGAACTGCTATAAGTGGACCTCTCCCCACCTAAAAGCCCAGATGACCACCCGGGACAAAGCTTGGAAAAAGTGCAGGAGAACTAATCTTCCTGAGGACTTAGTCAGATACAGAGCCCTGAGGAACCAATGCAAACAGAACATAAAAAAAGCTAAGAAAGACTATATCTTCAATCTCCAAAAAACTAACCTGGGAAACCCTAGGTTCTTCTGGTCACATATTAATGAACTCCTAAAGGGTCACAAAAAATCCACAACTGGCCCCATCCTGTCGAACAGGCAAGTACTTGATGAGGGGCCTCACATCGCAGAGGCCCTAAATGGCTACTTTACAAATCTGGATGTGTACAAGGTGGGGCACATAGACAATGGTCATAAGCCTTAAGAGCCTCTGCCCCGTGAACTTGACTGCCCACAGTTTCATCTGCGGATGGTTAAGGTAAAGGAAGTTCTGCTCATCCTTAAATCCCTACAGATGAGAGGCACTGGAGGCCCTAATGGAATCCAGCCAAGAATCCTTAAGGAAGGTGCCCCAGCTCTAGCGAAGCCACTAACCTGGCTGATAAACCGGTCCGTCTTGGAAGGGTCAGTTCCCGAACCATGGAAACAGGCCATAGTGATTCCCATTCACAAGGGAGGGCCTACTGAGCCTATAGAGAACTATAGGCCAATTTCCTTGCTGTCTGCAATAGCAAAAATACAAGAGAAGCTGGTCTACTCCCAACTTCGCGAATACTTGGAAACCTACCAGGTAATCTCCTCGTCTCAGCACGGCTTCAGAGCCAAGCATGGGACAGATACTGCCCTAACCAAATTCTCAGCAGATGTCCTGTGCAATATTGATTCAGGGGCCAGTACAGGCGTGATATTTATTGACCTCTCAAAAGCTTTTGACTTGGTAAATCATAGCCTCCTCTTGCATAAAATGAGTGCTATAGACCTGGACACCCATGCACTAGGTTGGTTTGTGAGTTACCTCACTGACTGTACCCAGAGGATCAGGTGGAAGGACAATGTTTCACAGACCACACCGCTCAAAGAAGGTGTACCACAGGGGTCAATACTCGGGCCCCCTTCTCTTCACCCTGTTCATAAATGACCTGCACTTACACTGCGGAAGCAGCAGCGTCATCCAATATGCGGACGATGCTGTCATTTACCAAGCCTCCCCTGATGTAAAGGAACTGAAGATTGCCCTCCAAGAGGACATCCTTCAGATGGAGGACTGGCTCACCTTGAACAAAATGGTATTAAATACCAGAAAAACCAAGGCGATGCTGTTTGGGCACAGATCCCTGGGATCTGAGCATTCAACGCTCCTTCAACTGCAGTCCAGAGGGGGGGACAAACTCGAGGTGGTTACTCATACGATGTACCTCGGTCTAACCCTTGACCAAGTCTTCACCCTAAAAAAATCATGTGGACCAACTCACCAAAGCCATCCATATGAAACTCGGCATCCTCTATAGATTAAAGGACCAGATTATCCCTGTAGCCAGGGTTGCCATTGCAACCAGCGTCCTACTCCCTAAGCTCACCTATGCAGCCTCTGTTCTACCCAGGGTGGCCTCTACGGAACCTAGCCGGCTCCAGACCTTATACAACAAGATCGCTCGGTTTGCCACAATGTCCCACCCTAGAACACACCACTGCGAGGCCCAGGCCAGGCTCAGGTGGCCGTCACTGGAAGCCCACCTCATCTACCCGACTTTTTGCCTGGCATCTAAGTTACTGGGCCCCTCTCCTCCCCCTAGTCTCAAAGGGCTAATCACGGTCAAATCCATTTATAGGAGCCTTCGCACCTCAGGACAAACTCTCCTCGTGGTTCCTAAAACAAGGTCCAAAGCTGGGTCCAGATCCTTCGTGTTCACAGCCCCATCCAGCTGGAACAACCTCCCACAGGAGGTAAGGGAGGCAGGGTCAGGCCCCTGCTTCCGGTCCAAACTCAAAGCACACCTGCTCGACAGTTGTACTTGCCAATGCCTTAGGACCTGACCGCACGTCACCCCCCCCTTAGGAAGGTGACCTGACTCCTAGCAACGTAGCCCTTATCTCGTGCTCTCCCTAGATCTTCATGTTTATGTGCATGTAACATGTTTTTATATATCCTACTCTGGAGGTCTCTCTGACTGTATGTTCCCTCTCCATCTACTCTGATTGTAACCCTATGTAATCTAGCACTGTAACACAATATATGTCATCTATCAACTTGTACTGTTCTGTTACTTGTATGTTATTTTTAACCCCGGGTCACCCCTGAAAAAGGGACCTCCGGGGCCCAGTGGGCCTACCCGGTCAACAAAATTCAATAACTAAATAAACTGTGCCAGGAATGCCAGTAGGGCTCTGAGTAGGTATGATGTGGAAAACTTGGTAATAAAAGTATACAATGAGTTTTCCAGCTCTGCTAAGATTATACATGAGCTAAAATACACGTTTGCCTTTGTTGAGTTGGAATAGAAGGATCTGCTATGTCATGTGGTCCCTCGCTGGCTTTCCCTCCTGCCAGCAATAAACAGGCTTCTCCAGTGCTGGCCTGTAGTTAAATTGTACCTCATCAGCCAGGGTTCAGATGAATGCCATCCTGCCATTTGGAGGTTCACTGCAGAAAATGAAGATGGGTATAGCAGCAGCGATGAACTCACTGAGGGAGAGTGCTATATCCATTTTATGCAGTATACAATGGGCATTTTCCACAAATCAATAGCACTGCTGGAGAGCAAAACTGTGACAAGTACAGAGGTGAATGACATAATGCATAAGCTAAAACAGGAGCTGGAGAAAAGACTGGAGGACAACTTGTTTGGCTACAAAGTGACTGCAGCACTGCAGACATTTCCAGGAAACATCAAAGATAGAATTTTAAAAGACTTCTGTGGATTTTACAGTTGTGCCATTAAGTATTTAAAAAATGGTTCAAATTTGAAACAAGTTCTCTTCAGGGGATGCAGATCAATGGCACTGAGTAAGCCAGAAATGGCACGGAATGAGCTGCTCCACTGTGCAGAAGTTCTGCAGCTCACAAGCATTTTGGACATGGATGCACTTTATTCAGGTTACTGTCTGCTCAGTAATGTACTGCCAGTACTGAGTGGTATGACAGGGTCTGTGGCAAACAAATGGGTAACTTTTTTTGCCAAGACACTAGAATGTAAAACACTTCTACTGCTGGTACAGTTTGAGTTGTCAAACCTGTTAGCAACAGCTTTGTAGAAATAGTTTTTTCTATCATGAGGAACTGCTGGACAGATGAGAGAAACCATTTGTCTGTCAGTTTAGTAAAGGCTGAACAGCAGGTTAAACCTAACTTTCAACATAGCTGCACACAGTTCCATGCCTTTATAAAAAAAAATATAAAGTTGTTAGATTCAGCTAAATCAAATAATGCAAATTCAAAGTACAGTGACAATGAACTGATGAGACAATACGTGCCAAACAACTGCCATGCCTGCCAGTTTAAAAACAGAAATCATACATGTGCAATCGTTGTTTGATATGTGCATGTGTCCCATGTGTGCAACAGTAATTTTACAAGCTATAATGGGTGCATTTTTTCTAATGTCATTTCTTTTCCTATTCCTACTTCTGTGATTTTTGCTCATACCATAATATGAAAGTGTTTTGGTTTCAGTTGGTCATCAGTTTTTTAAAGGGGCAGGCCCAACAAGGGTGTGTGGTTTAGGGCCAAAATAGGGGAAGGGCTTAAGGTCCGTTTTTTGCCTTATTCAAAGATGGCAACCCTACACTCCCCTACACTGAAAGTGGAACAGCAGGCCATTTAACAGTATGTAGTCTTCTTATCACAAATATTAAACTGCAATAACCCAAACCTGTTGCAGCCATGGGCATCAGTGTGCTCTCTTTTAATTACTTTTCCCTCCCTCCCCGAATTTGAAGACTCATCTGTTCTTCTTCTGGAAACTGATGGCCTTTGCTATTCTCATAGGTTGTAATCGGAGGTGGAAATGCACACTCAGCTAAAACTACAAAGAAGGCAAAACTGGCTTGGATTTCTTCTAGTTTATATATGCAGTTACCAAATATAAAAAGAGACTCCAACTTAAAAGCCACTTAATTTTTTTTATTTTTATTATGATCAACATTCTTTTAGATTATTATGTTTTTAAACTAGGAATACCCCAACTGCCTTGCAACAAACATGCTGTGTGCAGTGTGCAAAGGTGTTTTGGGGAGGATTGATTTTATTATGTATATACTGTACATGCTTGTTTCTTGCCTGTACATAATTGCATTGTTTCTTGACCTTGTGTGATGCAGGTCCACTTTGTAAATGACCTTGTTCAATGGTGTTCACCTGGATAAATAAAGATTTGATTGATTGATTAATTGTCTTCCAATAATAGTGAAGGAGGGTATAACTTGCAGTGTCTTTAGGATTTGTTGACTCCTGATTTTTCTTTTGGGGGACACACTAAAAAATGCAAGCAAGTCATTCTTATTAAGCTGGAATAACCTTAATTAGGATGTTTGCTTCTCCCAGCAACTCAGGGGGTGGTGGTGTTCTTCAGTCAGTGACCCTCATTTCACTTATGTATAGCAGCAATCAATACAACTCTCAATTCTGATTTTGTTCCTTATCTGGTGCTCCAGTTCTAGTATACCCTGGTCCTCCACTCTTCTTTAGCTGGGCAACTTGAACCCCCCTTATGAATTGAGCTTGATGCCACTACTTAGGCTCCAGGTTCAAATCTGCCAAGAAATTACTGTCACCCTTGCAGGTACTGATCTGCAGCCCACAAATCAAAACTGTGATCGATGTCCACCTGTGGGGACAGAGTCCTCTGCTCAAGTTTGCTGCCAGCCACGTTTCTGCAATCAGCTCCTCCTCCAATACCTGTGACCACACTGAGATCGATCCTACCTCCATGGACACCACTGAATCTTCTCACTTCTTGACTACAGCTCACCTTCCAGTTCTTCCTTCCAAACTCATCTTCTAGGGAGTCAGCATGCACTGTGAGCAGCCTCACAATGAAAAATTAACATGGCTGAGCTACCCATACCTACACAGCAGCAAACCGTAGCTGCTGTGGACCTAATCAAACTCTGCTACTCTTACTGCAGTCTCCTCCCACACAATAGTGGCGGGACAAAATTACGCAACATGATCCAGCATAAGTCAAGATGCCATGCGGCCACTAGCTTCTTGGCTTTGTAGTGGGTGGCATCAGTTTGTTGCCCATTTTAATGAGTATGTATGCCATGGCATACTTAACATATCAGTAGCTATGCCATTGCCTTGTGTGATCGTATAGCATAGCTAGCATTTCTGCGATCATGTGGCTGGTTTTCCTGATTTCTGTGGCCAGCACTGATTTCTGCTGTCATCCCTGGTTTCTGCGGCCATTGCAGGAATCGCAGAATCACAGTAAACACGGGGCCTTGATTATGACCTCCAAGTCCCTCTCTTCCTTAGTATCTGCCAACAGCTCTCCCCCCAGCTTGTAGCTTGCTCAAGTGTTCCTGCTCCCCATGTGCATGATTTTGCATTTCTTTGTGTTAAACATTAGTTACCACACATATCCGACCATCTCTCCAACTGTTCCAGGTCCTTTCTCATCCTTTCCACACCCTCCGGCGTATCCACTCTGTTGCAGATCTTCGTATCATCCACAGACATTGAAGAGAACTGGCCCCAAAACTGACCCTTGAGGTACCCCACTAGTCACCTCCCTTTCCTCCGACTGGATTCCGGTTACCACTATCCTCTATTTTCAGTCCTTTAACCAATTTTCAATCCAGTTTACCACCTTGTGTCCCATCCCCAGGCTTCATAGCTTGTTGACCAGTTTCCTGGGTCCTGGCTACCTGTTGGAACTCCTGACATCTGCAGCCTCTGTTTGCTCCCTCTGCTCCTCCTCAAAGAGCCTTCTGAACATTCTCAGGGTTTGGCTCAGGATTTCTGATGACTGAGCTTTCAGTGTCACTGGGCCGACTCGGTGGAATGTGCTTCCCCATGCAGACTGGGAGATCCCTTCAATTGGTGTTTTTAAGTAGAGGCTTAAGGTTCACCTATTTCGTCAGGTGTTTAGTGAATAACATACTACAACCCTGTCTTTATTATAATTAATTTTAATTTTTGAGTATTGATTTTAACTTCTGCTGCTTTTAAGAGCATTTGTATGTATGTATTTTGTTATATTGTGTATAGCGCCCAGAGCCTCTGGGTTGGGCACCTTAAAAATTTGCCTTGCCTCCTATGTGGGACAGTATCAAAGGCTTTACTGAAACAGCCAGCCCGGTGGTGCAGAGGGTTGAGGCACTGGCACCTTACCTCGAACTATGCTGGCAACCTGGGATCGGGAATGGACTCTGGATGCCAGAGGCTGGCAGGGGAAGGAGAGGATTGAGCATCCGTAGGACTGCTCTTCTCCCCTGGGGAGGGGAAGGGGACGGCGTCGCTCTGCAGCAGTCTCTGGTGGAGACCAGGAGCACTGCAGTGGTGGTGCAAGGGGGAACAACACAGAAAACTGCAAACTGCTCCATGACTGTCCGGATGATGGCTGCCGGTCCACCGATGCCCCGAAGGAGCCATGTCCACCTCAGCAGCACCCCAGGACCAGGTAGTTGTGCTAGTCTTCCCTCCTGGTGCCTTTCCCCTCAGAGGAGGGTGACCCACCCAGCAAAGGGTTATGCCAGGTTACCCTGGAGGTGGCTGCTATGTGAGGTTGGAGGCTCAGGAGGGACAGGTGGATCAGAAGAGACCTAGGTAGCCCGAAGGAGTGGTGGGTCATGGAGCATGTAGGAGCAAAAAGAAATAGACAGAAAAAAAAAAAAGGCTTTGCTGAAATCTAGGTAGGCAATGTCTGCAGCCCCCCTCTCCCCCTTTGGTCTCTACTGCCTTTGTCACCCAGTCAAAGAAATCTATTAGATTAGTTTGACAGGACCATTCCACAGTGAACCCGTGTTGCCTGGGATCCACCATCCCCATGACTTCTAGGCACTCCACTATTCCTTCCTTAAGTAGTGTCTCCATTATCTTTTCTGCTATAGAGATTAGACTAACTGGTCTGTATTTCCCTGTATCTTCTTTACTACTGCTGTTGTGAAGATGGACATTTGCCCTTCTCCAGTCCTCTGGGACCACTCCAGTGTCTACTGACTCACTGAACAAGGCTGCCAGAAGGGCTGCCAGTTCAATTCTCAGTTCCCTTAAGACCCTGGGATGTATGACATCTGGACCCATGGTTTTGTCCACCTTCAGCTTTACAAGCTCTTCTAGGACCCACTCCTCTATGAACGGACTGGTGTTTACCTCCTTTTCCTCTGTTCTTTAAATTCTAGCTGAGGGCCTGCCTATGCACTTCCACAGTGAAGACTAAACAGAAATATTTGTTCAGGTTTGCTGCTTTCTCCCCATGTCCCTCCAGTAACTGTCCCTTGGCTTCTCAAAGCTTAGCTATCCCCCCCATTGCCTTCCTCCTCTCACTGATGTACCTGAAGAATGTCTTGTTTCCCTTTGTGACCAATTGAGCTATTCTTTTCTCAATTTTCACTTTGATGTTTCTAACCCAGTTCTCCACTTTGTGGCCCACTCCCAGGCTACCCAACTTGTTAACCAGTCTCCAGTGTGGAACAGTGTTGAAGGCAGGCACAGAAATGTTTTTTTAAATTTGGTTGCCCACGGACAACTAGGACCTGAAATTTGGTTGCCCTGTGAAATTTTGTGCTTGCTTGTGAAATTTAACTAACATAAATATACTCGTCGTTGATGCAAGTTTAGTGTTTTTGATTCTAGTGGCTCAGTCCAAATGCTCAACATTATTTTAACCCTGTAACATAATAACTGCAAAACAAATTCCAATATTTTTTTTTTTTTTAAACAGGAAAGCACACATAGATGAGGCAGTATAGTGCAGCAGTTTTAGGCTCTGAGCTGCAAATCTGATGGCATCCAGCAGACTAGACCTGGGTTTGAGTCCCACAGCTTTCACTTGCATACTGTGTGACCCTGAGCAAGTCACTTAACTTCCCTGTGCTCCCAGGTCACACCTGTAAAAAAACTTTCAGGTTAGTGTGCTACTCCTGGTTAAACAACTAAAGAAAAAAATAGATGGTCATCAGCATCATTAATGAACACCTGGTTGCAACTCTGCAAGTCAGACTAGTTACCAGAAAGCAGATGAATTCATATTAGCTTGTTTACAGGGGGCTGCCGCCTAGGGGTTACGTTAGTGTCACCATGACCACCGGAAGAAAAAAAAAAGTAATCAAGTACAGCAGCAGCACTGCACTGCACTGCACACCCCTGGAGTGAAAAAAGCAGTGCTTAGCTAATGGGTGCAGTGAAGTCAGACAGTTCAGTAATAGAACATGAAGAAGCCGTAGCAAAGGAGCTGGTGCTTGAGAGAGAAAGAAAGCGAGAGAGAGAGAGAGACCATGAATATGCTTTGTTCCAGGCCCATCCTCAAGGCAGCACAAAATAGCCTCATGTGGTTGAAAATCACTCACACAGCAGGCAGGGATAGGAACGGAAGGATATGATAGACAGGAACAGAGGATAGTAGTGTGTTTGACAATGTATTTTTTTTCCAGGTGATCTGGTCAAGTGGGGTTTACACTTCCAGAAAAGTCAAAGTGTTGTATTGCTATTGCAAAACTTTTGTCACTTGGGCAGTGGACCGAGACATCTGGCTTCCTTTTCTTTTTCAATAAAGTATTTTATTGATGAAATAAATTCTGTGTGCTTATGTATTTATTTTCAACCACAGTCTGACAAACCCAACCCACACAGCAGACTCTCAAGTCCAAATACTTTTCTTTTCTCAGTCTGAAACTGGAAAGTACTAGGAGTCCACAAACTAAAATTAAATGTATTCTCTCCATGTACTGTGACTCCCTACCACCACTCGTACTGTCTAGCTGAAGCCAAATGCTTCCAAATTCCCCTCCCCATCACACCCAACACTCGCACAGCATAATGTTTGTCCTAGACTGTCTCACACTGTCCTTTGTTTTATTATGTTTCTTTTTTATGTTGGCGTGCTTGTGCAGCCAACATCGTGGGATAGTGCCACTTTAGAGGCGCGGTCGCTGTTGGGAGAATGCAGGGCACGCATCAGTAGGTACGTCCCGCATTCCCCAATCGAATTTGCACAGCACCACACTGCATACATAATGGCTTAGCACATCTAAGAAAAGGTCTGCTGCAATCCGAGCAAAGCTGCCAGATGCAGCAGTCCTTTCTTGTCCGGGCTCCGCCATTATGTACATGGCGGGACACTGGCCGTAGAACTGCCACCCTGGGGTGCCCAATCCTGTCAGCTGCCCCTGCCTCCTGTGAATGTGCCAATGGGAGCCCACCCCATCAGCATAAAGCACCCCCAATTGTTTAATGCGGTGCCAATGCCTCGGCTCTGCACCCGCCTTCTTTGTGTGCGGCTGGTGCCCCAATCCTCGTCGGCATAAATCCCCCGTCTTGTTTGCTGATGAGGGTGCCCAATCCTCTGTCGACTACAGACACCCCCAAACAGTTAGGTGGCACACTGGCAGCCCACCCCAGCATGCCAAATGCCCTGCAAAACAAAAACTGTCCCACAATGTTTTTTCTGTTTTTAACCTGTAAAACAAAAACGGTCCCTCGTAGTCTCTGTGCCCCTCCCCACCCACCCTCTGAGCACCCTGCCTCCCCACCCCCACCCCATACTTACCTCCGAGTCGGTGCGGCGATCTTCGGGTGGACCGGGAACACATCTGCACTCTTTAAAGCTGACCACAAACTCAGGAAATGCCGGTAAGCTGTATAATGTAATAGATATGCATTTTTGTGAAATTTGGCCCCAAATTTTCAACATGGGTTACTGGGACCCCTTCTCATGAATTCTTGCACTATCATGGTGTTATTCGGTAGCGAAAGGTGATTTCGCAGTCACTGCGTGGAATCACCTTTCGCGACCGCGTAACGAAATGACAGTGCCACTGTTCATGAAGGGGGCTCTCAAAAACCCTATGTTCCAAATTTGGTGGGAAAACATGACTGTTTTATCAGTGTGTAACGCTGCATAACGCGTACTTTCGTAAATCGAATTCGCAATATTTTCATGCCAGATTCTCAACATTGGCATTTTACCACATCTTCTTGTGAACCGTACAGCTGTCATTTTTTACATCCTGGCCGAAATGTGTTTTCGCACTTCCGACGCAGAATAGTGCAGTCGTGGTGCAAAATCAGTGTTCAGGACACATTACAAAAATGACAGTGACACTGTTCATGAGCAGAGATCCTAAAATGCCTGTGTTGAAAATTTGGTGACAATACTCCATAAAGTGACTGTTTTAAGAGCGTGCATAGCAACTGCGCAACACACGCTTGTACGTTAGCGCGTTTGCACTATTTTCATGCCAGATTCTCAACACTGGCATTTTACCACACCTTCTTGTGAACTGTACAGCTGTCATTTTTCACGTCCTGGCCGAAATGTGTTTTCGCCCTTCCAGAGCAGAATAGCACGTTCGCTGTGCAAAATCAGTGTTCAGGACAGATTACGAAAATGACAGTGACATTGTTCATGAGCAGAGGTCCTAAAATGCCTGTGTTGAAAATTTGGTGACAATACTCCATAAAATGACTGTGTTACGAGCGTGCAGTACGCAGTTTGTAAGCACGCTCGTATGTTTGCAAACTTCTAATATTCTCACTCCAGATTTTCTACAGTACCATTGTTCTGCACCTCCTAATGAACAGTACAGCTGTCATTTTTCACATCCTGACCAAAATCTGTTTTCGCAGTTCCAGCACGGAATAGCGTGGTCGCTGTGGAAAGTCCGTGTTTGAGACAGATGATGAAAATGACAGTGACACTGTTCATTAGCAGATGCCCGAAAATGCCTATGTTGAAAATTTGGGAACGAAAGTCAATAAAATGAGTGTTTTATGAGCGTGCGTTGCACAGTTAGCACGCATGCTCATGACTTTGTGAATTTGTAATACTTTCACTCCAGCTGTTCATCATTGGCATTTTACCATATCTCCTTATGAACACTGCAGCTGCCCGAAATGTGTTTTCGCACATCCAACACAGAATTGCACGGCCACTGTGCAAAATCAGTTTTTGGGACAGTTTGAGGAAATGACGGTGACACTATTTATGAGCAGAGGTCCTAAAATGCTTATACTGAAAATTTGGTGCCAAAACTCCATACGACTGTGTTGCAAGCGTGCATTGCGCAGTTTCCACGCACCCTTGTAACTTCATCAATAAAGGAATAATGCCCGACAGGGTGGGTGCAATGCTGGGATAACATCCCACCTCAAGTGGTTGGGCCCGAGGCCAACGGCCGAGGGCGTCCAACACCTGAGGCGGGATGTTATCCCAGCAGAACACCCACCCTGGAGAGCATTATTCCTATTATACAATGGCTCGAATGTGTTAAATGAAGAGACAGATAAGAAAAAGTAACTTTAAATTATTTTTTTATTGATTAAAATGCGAAATATCCTTCCACTGCATTAAATAGTTCTGTTTTTAAGTTTTAAATAGGTTACAAATATGGGAATAAATAAAGTATTTTTAACATGTGAAAGATATACAACATTTCTCAAACTTAAACTTTTTTAAAACTTTATTATTGTGCAGAAACACTGAAGACTTAAAAGTTTGGTAGTTTAAGATCGATTTAGAAACAGCTGCAGAAACTGATTGTCAAACAGGTTAGTACTTTAACAATCATTTAGAAATGCTAACAGGTCAGTAGTTTTAAATTCATTTAGAAGCAATATGAAGGACAAATTAGAAGCAACATGAAGGACAAAGTGCTACTTCATCTACGGCTTGTAAATATTAAATACACACATGCTGTTGCCTTGGATGTAGAATTGGTTGCCTTTGCTCGTAGTTTGCAGGGCAGTATTGCTGTTTTCTTGCTCAATGCAGTCTTCTTGGGTGTTTCTTGGTGGTGGGATGTTTACTGTTGCCATGGTGTGATTGGAGGTAGCTGTCGACGGTTGTGGTTCCGGCGCCGTGACATTTGCTGTGGTGTCGCAGGTTCGTGGCATGGATCCGATGCTTCCTGTTGTTCCTGAGATGACAGCATGCCATTGGGATCTTTGTTGCAGCGTCGGGCCCCAGTAGCTTTTTAAAGATGATTCCTGTTTGTTGCCAGTTACAGATATTATTTGACGGCTCTCTAGTTCCGCACTACTTAACAACTGGATGGCTGTTGCTCGCAAGGAATGATTTGTGTATGTGCGTGGAAGCCCTGCAGCATGGCACATTTTCGGCAGCATGGAAGACAGGTAATTTTTGCTGAGCAGCTCCAAGGTATATCACACTTTTTCTGTGACCCAGGGACTGGCAGGCTTTATCCTAGGATGCAAAAGCAGGCATGGACTGTTGCTGGGAAGTTTTGAAATTTATTTTTTTAGCAAAGCAACTGGGCATTGAGGATGACCTTGTATAGCAAACATTGTGCCCCTGTAGCAATCCCGGTCTTTTTCTAGTGGGTCGCAGTGATTCTTCATTTTTTCATTGAAGTTCAGGGTGGCATACTCAAGTCCGGTTTCTGTTTTTTTAAAGTCAAAACTGGAGGCCTGTAGTTGTATTTGCCCCTCACACCCACGTCTGGTGAAATGCAACTGAACTTCTAGCCAGACTCGGCGTAGAGGTCCTTAGTGTTTCTGTGTTGAGCGCCTCGGACTGTCTGAGGAATGACAGTTCGGTCTCCATGAGGGGAGCGTGGTGTTGGGCCTTGTCTTTTCCATCACGTCTGAGGCTTTTGATTTGGGCTATGAAAACATTATTCGCGCTCTGAAACTCTGTGTGGCTGATTATATTTATGTTTCTTGACAGCGGGGGCTCGTTCAGGTAACGGTTAAGCCCCACTCTTAACCCGATGAAATTGCTTATGCCATAGTGGGCTCCATTACTGGTTCTGACTGAGGCATAGAATTTCCGTAAAATTTGATTTAAGAGAGTTTCGCTTACTGTTGCTAAGTCAACTTCGGTACCCGTTTCTTTGATCCAGTCATTTAAGACGTTAATGGCCCACACAGTTTGCCGCTTTGTTGATGGTTCATTCCTGTCACATTCAATTTGATCAAGCTGGCTGTCATGGATTTCAACATGCCTTCATTTTTCCTTTTGGGCTCAGTATTTTCTTTGTCCTCTGAAAACCATTTGTCTATTGTTGCTATTTTGAACAAATTGAAATTTAGCTTAGGAAATGCCGACATGAGTCTGCTTTATCTTGTTTATTATTTCTGACAGGGTGGTCTTTGACAGCTGCTGTGTAGTGATCTATCTTTTGATGTGTAGTGATACGGCTGACAGCTGGCTGGCACTACAGCTGGGATGTTATGCCAGGATAACATCCCTGTTGTGGTGGGCAACTGACCAGAGTCCAGGAAATTTTCTTGCCATTGTATAATCTGCAATATTTTCATGCCACATTTTCACCACTGGCATTTGTGCACATCTCCTTATCAAGAGTCCAGCTGCCATTTTTCACAGTCTGCCCAAAACGTGTTTCTGCAGCTGTGGCACACAATGGCGTGCTCGCTGTGCAAAATCACCTTTTGAGACACAGTCACAAAATCACAGCACTATGCGTCTCTAGCTATGCCACTCCCACTGCCAATACCAGCGCGACAACATTCAGCATTGACAAATGCTTGTTTATCTCTCTCTCTTACATGCAGTGTGTACTGTTGTGTGGTCGCATTTGTGTTGTGACCTCCAACAGCAGCAGTACACTCTTCTTTTTCCAGGCAGGCAACAGGTTCTGTACTGGTCTGGTAGTGGTACTGTCTGGTAGCAAAGTAAATCGTCTGTGTACTGTAGTACTAATCACTCCATGTACCAGTACTCAAGTACCCTCCACTCCAGTCCTTAGGAACAAAGTCTATCCTCTATCTCCTCCCCTTATACTTTTGTTTGGTCTATCTCTCTCTTACTGTTTTCTTTTTTCTTTTCTTTATAAGAGGTATACAATGGTGAGCCGTAAGATAAATTATTTATTTACACAAGTGCTGTTTGACCTCGAGTAACCTCACAAGTGGCATAAGCCATGAGTGAAATGTCAGAGGTCAAACAACACGAGTGCAGATATATCATTTATCGGACAGCTCACCATTGTATATTTCATTTATGCAATAGGGATGCTATTTGTCAGTGCAGGGTCATTTGCTATTGATTGTTCATCTTTTCCTGAATATGTTTGTCAAAAAGTGAACAAAAACTGCATTTTCTACTCTTTTTTGCTAATTATAAAAAAAACATAAGGTATCTATAAATGAAATAACACTCATTTTGTAGATAATATAGTGCTACACAACTGTCATGCTCACATCACTATACTATCTTTTTTCATTTTAAAGTTATTTACATTTGAATATAGTTAGTACTGGTACTGAGGCTGAACATTCTAAATGAGTTCCGGAGTGACTGTGACATAACTACTATGTATATAAATCTGTGATTATGCATCTACTATGTGTATAAAATAGAAAATAAAGTATGGGTCGGGATGTGTAATAAGACGTTTACACACACCCGAGGGGTGAGATGCTACATAAACCCTGAGAGCGAAGCTCGAGGGGTTTATTAAAAGCATCTAACCCCGAGGATGTGTGTAAACTTCGAGTTTACACACACCGACTCATGTTTTAGTTTATATAATTGCTGGGTTTGCCTTTTTCGCCTTAGTAATTATATAAAATGAATGCAGGTTGCTGCGCGGTCCTCCCAGTTCTGAAGGGAAAAGCAGCAGTGGGGGCATGCGCAGAGCGAGGGAAACCATGCACGTGTTTGCTGTTATAAATGCTCCTTTATAACAGTAAATTATGCCACCGTTTCCCTATGGGAAAAAGGCCAAGCAGGTTATTATTGTAAAATTCTGAATTTATCTCATAATAGCTTAGATTCATCACATAGGATTTATGTCCATACCTACTGCATGAATATATATAGTATACCAGCAGACACTACAGTGGTTGGTGTACTTCGTGGAAATTTTCTTGCCCTGACTGTCCACCAGGCTCCAGCTCCCTCTTTCTCATCCGGAGTCCTTTACTCCTTTAGCACTGCTAGCCTGCACACTGTATTGCAATTTGTGTTCTAAGAATATTGCCTGCCTTAGCTCTCGAGGTGGGGGGCAAACAAAATAGCTACCCAAGTAGCCACCAGCCTCTGTCTGACTGCTCTTAACTTAGAAAAATATAATTTTATGCTTTATTATGTTATTTTCCTTTTTCCCTCTCAGCCTGAGCAGAGTGCAGTGCAGTACAGCCTCACAATCAGAGCGTGAGTCACTACTCCCTTAAGCTGCTGCAGCAACAGAGATGCTAAAGAGAACTGGCAAAGTGCTCCTCAGTTGCCTGCCCGGCTGTCTACTGTGTTTTTGAGAGTTCACCAAGTTGGGACTGACTGATTTAATATTTATTTTAAATGTCCCAATCCTCCTCGATTAACTTTACAGTCATCCACCAGGATCTGTCCCCCGGCTGCTCGTCGAGTGCTCAACCACTTAAGTTTGGACTTGGGCCCGAGGCCTCCCACCCCTTCCCAACACAACTCTCCTTAGTCTCTCTCCTCCTCCTCCTAGGGTAATATTCCCACTTCACAGCCAAGCCACGGAATCCTCAAGCTCTGAAGAGAGATTTTTTTTTACCTGCTGGACTGGAGTGGAATCATATCCTGCCTGACTAAAATAAACAAGTTTTCTCCTCCTCACCTGCCACTCCTAGTACACACACACCAATTACAACACCCTCTTCACTCCAAGATATCTGAGCAATTGGCACACTATGGGGTAGAACACGTTTTCTCCATACTCGGAAGGCGGTCTCTCTCTCAATGTGGCACGCTACTGGTGCGCGACAGTGTACTCTGCCTAGGACCGCCCCTTCACTCTGCCTACTTTCTGCCATGGACATCACTCTTCATCAGTCGACTGGCAGACTGGGGGTCACATGATGGTCCAAACTAAAGTCAAATGACACAGGCAGCTTCATAGGAGATCATGCCTGCACACCCTCTTCCTCCTCCTCGGCAACTCGTAATCCTCCTCATGGCCTCAACAGGTAATTAACACTGCCACTGTTAAAAAAAAAAGGGAGTCCTTACTTGGCAGGCGGGCATGCACAATGCTGTAAAATCAAGCGCATGCCCAGACTGCCAAAATCAGTTCATGGTTTTGTTGCTTGCCCGACAGGCATTTAAATCAGGAGACCTACTTGTCCGGATTTAATTTCCTTTTGTCCCGGGCTGCTGGGCAGTGGGATTTTTTCCTAGTCTGGTTGAAGGCTTTACTGAAATCGAGGTAGGTGCTATGCTCCACTCCCCATTTATCCACTCCATTCATCATTCAGTCAAAAAAGTTTATCAGGTTTGTTTGACATGATCTTCTTGCTGTGAATCCATACACAGTCACAAAAGATCAAATCTGATGTGTGACCCCGATCCAATTCTCTCAGCATTAAATCAAAGAATGCTATCATGTTTGTCTAACAGGACCTCAATCCCATAAAACCCATGCTGTTTACTACCCCAGAGACCGTTGCTCACCAGGTAGTCTACGAGGTCTTCTTTGATTGGTGATGCCATCAGCTTCTCTACAATGGAGGTCAGACTGACAGGTCTATAGTATAGGTCTTTTTTTCTGGTCCCCCTCCCCTCTTATGTAGCGGAATGATGTCTGCCACCCTCCAGTCTTTAGGAACCACCCAGGTCCTTAGTGAGCAACTGAATGGTCCTAACAGCGGTTCAGCCAGTTCCACTGCCAGTTCCCCAAGTACCCTCAGATGCAACCCATCTGGTTCTGGGGCCTTGTGTATCTACATGGCTGACAGTCCTTCCTTGACCATGTCACTTGTAAATATTGGCTGCCTCATCTTTGAGGGACCCACTTATTGACCATTATGATGACACTGTAAGGCAAGGCCCCGCCTCCCTCCCTGGTGAAAACTGAGCAAAATAATCATGAAGGAAGGCAGCCTTTTGTCCATCCTTTTCTGTCACCCTACTCCCTCCAATTAGACCCCGGAGCCATCATCTGCAGTTGGAATCATTGGTTGAATTCAACGCAGTTGCAATTAGTTACAACTGCATTAAACTGCAGTCATAAGATAGTGGAGATGCAATCCACTGCAGTTGACGATTCCATGACCCATCCAGATTTTTTGTTTTGAGCTGCAGTGTGTTTTGCTTTCTTTCCTGGTTGGGAGCAGCACAAATGCCTAATGGTTCACAACTGCCAGCATGGAGCCTTTCAACCAATAAATGCACCCTGGCTCCTTGGCACTACAGCCAGGGTTCTGAGATTTTCTGAGGTTCTAACTCAGTTCAGGTTCTACAGGGTGGGGTTCTAGTTCGGTTCAGTTTTGTTTATGAATTGCAAGTTTAGGTTCTGGTTCAGTTCTTAAAATTTGGTTCTTTAACATAAATAAAACATGAATATAGTTGAATTTGTCAAACATCGTAACTTTAATGAAAAAATGTCAATAATACAAAGGGCAAAGAAAGCAAGAAATCTTATTGACTATATTCAAATACATTAAGTATTTAACATTGAGTAACAAAAAAACAAAAAAAAGGGTCTCTAAGCATGATAGGGAGTCAACCTAATCTGAAAGGGGGAACTGGCAGTATAGCCTAGAGGGTAGAATAATGAGCTTGGTACATCCATACCTCTCAACCTCATGCCTCCTGAAACAGGGACAAGGCTTAAAAAAAGCAGGGACAAAGACCCACAATCAGGGACACATCTTAAAAATTGGTACTATTCGCTCAGAATGCTGATAGAATAAGGGGACTATTATTCAGATGCATTTTCTGAAGAAGAACAAGTCTGTAACTTTAATGTTTGACATTATTTTGTGATGTTAATCACCACCGTTCCTTCACAAAAACACAAATTTAACAAGGGACAGAAGAACATTTTGAGGCAAAATCAGGGACATCCCTGAAAATCAGGGACAGCTGAGAGGTATGGGTACATCCAGGAGTCCAACAGGCCTGGGTTTGATTCCCAGCCACAACATACACTTGAATACTGTGCAAGTCTGAGCAAGTCATTTAACTTCACCATAGCTCCTGAATCTCCCCCATGTGCCTAGCATGCCTTACTCACTTACCGAAAGGGGACAGGGAACCAGAGTGACCCTGCAGCCTTTGCAGGTGTAAAAAAGATTAGTTGTGTTCTGGTGGCATTTTTGTTGCAGAGCCCACATGATCTCAAATCATAGCTGCATTTACACTACCTGCATCACAGATGTCTGTACCGGTCCTGGTAATGATGTGAGGCTCCGGAGTTTGGAAATCAAACAAACAACCACCTATAACGCCTGCCCTGTCATCCAGCAGAGGGAAAGATACTACAGGCAATGAACAGGTATTACACAGTTCTGCATTTTAAAAAGGGCAAGTTCATGGTCGGTTCTGGTTCACCACCTCATTCAATTAGGTGGTTCTAGTTCAGTTCAGTTCTGAAGAAAACCACAAAGTTCAGGTTCTGTTCGTATTCAGTTTGCACTAGAATCCTGGCTCTGCTTGGCATGAATCTACCTATTGGGATTAGTAGAAGGAGTATCCATGTGCTTTACAGCATCTGTGCTTGGTTGGTCGATATGGTGGGGAGAGCGTGTCAAGGTAGGAGAGTGAGAGGAGAGGAGAGGAGGCATCTGTGTCTATTGGGGCATCGGCCAAGAAGGAGCAAGCAGTATGTTCTTTATTTTTGGCAGGGATGAAGTTCGGCAGCTGAGCGGCTTGGCCTTTATTTTTAAATTTGTCTGATGCCGGGTCGGAGACTAGTGCTGTGTAGTTGTGTAGGTCCCAGTCTTCCAGTAAAGGCAGGCAGCTGCGGTGCAGCAATTGTGTGAGGGTGGTGAGTTAGTGGTGGTCGTGTGGTCAGGCATGTTTGGGCCCTTGACCCAGGTGGGCGACTCTCTCACCTGCTTAGTCAATCAGGTGGAGATTGTCTCTAGTAATTAAAGTCAGCAAAGAGGGAGTGGTGGGTGCACAGTATTTCCACCACACTGAGTGCCGAAGTGGAGTCTGGGGACCGACTGTGTGAACTGGTTGGGGAGGAGCAGGCACACACTGTGCCATGCACCGACAAGTACAGCAGCAGCCTGCGGTGAGGAGCCAGCCACTGCCACCCGATGCCGACCTGAATCACTCGACGCAATTGACAACTGAACTGGTAACAGGGCAGGCTACAGCAAGGTAAGGCAAGCAAGCAAGCAAAGTATGTAATATGTTGGGGCAGCCTATACTGGGCAGCAGGCAGTAGGGAGTAGGAGTCGCCATATGCAGTCTCTCAGAGAACTAGGCCATGCCTGTGTGAGTGTGTCTAATTGTCTGCTGTGTACGTGCCTGCTCCTTCATCGAGTTTGGGACCAGCAAAAACAAACCTTAGGTGGGGACTGCAAATCCAAATACACATATGAACGTGGTTGTTTAACCCAGGCCAGTAGACTATGTTTTCTGTGCCTGGGCTGGGAGGGAAAATACTTAAGCAAACCTGAAGAATCAATGTACATGAGAATAACTTCTCACCAAGTTTAATAAAGTAATGAAGTGGACTGTACTAAGACCTGTACTACTTAAATCTACAACAAATCAAAAATAAAGACTGCTCATTCAAATAAAACTAAGGCCCTTTTCATTTTTAATTTATTCTTGATTTACCTCACTGTAATTCTCCTATGCCAGCACATACATTTTTGCCTGATGCATTACCTGGCCACAAAACTTGCCCATCTGCCAAGCAAGTCAGTTCCTCTCAGGCTCCACTGAGCTCTGCCCACAGCAAGCCCAACGGCAGTAGGGGATAAGATACCTTGTACAAACCAAAGTTCTACAGTCTTCCAAAGAAGCTATCCCTGGGTTGTTTCAAGCTGTGCTCCTGTGAAGGTAACTCAGCTATAGTCGATGTAAATTGCAAAAAAAAGTGTTAATGCTTTAGTTAGGGTTAAAGCCACAAAAGGAGGGAAAATATGGCATTAGGGTGTCCAACCCTAACAGCCCACCCAAAAAAAGAGTCCAGGAGTCTACGACAATCCATTCCAACTGCAATATTACTGATGATATATCACCATGGAGGTCCACTGCCATGAGGAATACATGGAGGGAGGGGCTGCTTGCTGGGACAAAGTATGAGAGTTCAGATTCACTGGAATTCAGCCTTATAAGCAGCATCAGCCAGACACAGAGTGAGAAAGGATGGGGCAGAAGGGGTGGTGTGGAACAGAGAGAAAGAAGCCTGGCTGCTCAGCCGCTATCTCCAGTTTGTGGTGTGAGTGGTTGTGATTTGGATATAGCTGGGGATATAGTAACAAACAGAGCATAAGTGTGAGTTGTGAGAGCACGTGGAAGCAAGCAAAATCAACATACAGGGGTGCAAAATGCCCCACTCCCCCATCAATCTAAGATTATGGCATACGGTATGATGGCACATCCCAGTTATTCCTGCATCCAGTGATTTCACTTGTTAATCTCAAATGCTACACTCACACTGGAGCAGACATGTGCAAGGGGTACAACATTTTTCATCCTTTCTCTCTGACAGAGACTGCAGAGTAGAGGTCTGGGGCGGGGGACACAAAGTTTTTCATTCGTTCTCTGATGGAGACTGCAGAGGACTGTGGGGGCCACAAAGTTTTTCACTCCAGTCTCTTTGATGGAGCAGCTGCTATCACTTTCCAGCCTAAAACAACTCTGTAAGATGAAAAAACAGCTTCTTCCTTGGATTATTAGATGACTCACCTGCAATCCTGCTATGAAAGTTCAGCTCCAACAAGGCTCTCTGCAAAGTTCTGAACAGACAAATGGCCTGTATGCCTTGCAAAGTGCAAACTGCACCCAACACAGCACTGAACATTTTATGAAAGCACACTTCCCTTTGATGTTACCTTTTGCAGAGACTTTATTTGTTTGTTTACCGAGTGGGTGCTCTGATCTCAGGGACCATTTCAGTCATGACCCGGGCCACTTACCATATATACTCACGTATAAGTTGGATTTTTGGACATTGAAATTAACATCTTGTTTCACTATCCGACTTACATGCGAGATATAGGGTTAATTAAAAACTGTGACCGATCAGAAAAACCACAAACTTTGCTGCCTGTGTCAAGACTGAGAATGATTAACACCTGTTGATGTACAATTGCTAACTGCTGGTTCGTAATTATCTTACTGAAGTTAAAATCTCTCTGTCCCACCCCAGTTCACTATTACTGCTCACTCTGCCCAAAATACCTGCTCACAAATGGAAATGCAGTGCCTATGAAGCTGATTTTAAATTAAAAGTTGTGCGATATGCTGATGCTCATACAAGTACTGCTGCTGAGCGAGAATTTAATATAGATGAAAACTTAATATACGGTTGGAAACTGAAAAAAGAAAGATTCGCTGCTGTGTGCTGACAGAAATGAAACACACATATGCGCAAATCCTTCTCCTGTATCTTATATAGAAGGGTTGGTGAACTAAGGCAGCAAGGTTAAATTGTAACCAGAATGGCTCTCCGGCCTCAAGTGCATGCAATATCAAAGAAGCAAGGAAGTGCTGACAACTTCAGGGCATCTGCGGGGTGGTGTACCAGATTTAGGAGCAGGCACAGTCTCACACTACGGCAGAGGACACACATAGCACAGAAACTACCCACAGATGTGCAGCTAAAGGTTGACAGCTTTCACAAATTTATTATAAAAGAAAGAAAACTATATGACTAACCCCTAATATCAATTGGCAACATGGACGAGACACTGGTCAGCTTTGATCTTCCATCAAATTGCGCAAGTCACTTTAAAGGTGAACGGACAGCCACAGTTCACACTTGCAGAGGGGAAAATTTCAATTTTACTGTAGTGTTTTCCTGCCTAGCAGATGGTACCAAATTAAAGCCAATGATCATTTTTAAAAGAAAAACGCTTCCTAAAGAAAAGATACCTACTAATGTCCTTGTGGAAGCATATCCTAAGGGCTGGATGGACGAAGTACTGGTAAATAAATGGATAACAGAGGTTTGGTTGAAAAGACCTTGTGCACTACTAAACAGAAAACGCTGCCTTATTTGGGACATGTTTCATCGTCATTTGGTGGACTCAGTAAAATAAATAAATAAATAAATAAATAAAATTACGCCGTCACTGCACCAGCAAAGCTGTAATACCAGGAGGCTGTACATCGCTCCTTCAACCTCTCGACGTAAGTCTGAGCCAGCCATTTAAAAATAATATGAGGGAGCTCTGGAGAGAGTGGATGGTTAATGACGGCTAGGAATTCACTCTTGGGGGTAACACAAAAAAGCCTAATTAGGACTGGTGTGTAATTGGATACGGGAAGCATGGGACACTGGCCCAGGCACAGCCGTAGAGAAATCACTTAAAACATGCACCATTTCCAATTTGATGGATGGGACAGAAGATAAAATGCTGTTTGCTAACCTCGTTGATGAAAGCAGTGCTTCATTCACTGAACAAGCCGATGATTTACCCATACGTGAGCCAGGCGAACTCAATGATGTATACAATGATATCCCGCTGTCAGAGCTACAACTCCACATGCTGTTTTAATTGGATGACGAGGAAGGTGAGGAGTTTTTTGGATTTTAAATGTTCCAGATTTCAAGGCACTTTATTTCATTAACTGGCACCAGTAACTACTCCCCCAGCTCATGTTAACCGAGCACTAACTGTGCAAATGATAGTGTGCTTGCTAATAACTTTTTAATTTGGCACTGTGATACTGTGATAAAATGCTAAAACATAAAATGTCTTCTAGAAATAAAATAACAGTTTTTCTACTTTAAATTCTGCTCTGTTATTATTTGTTTTTTGTAAAGACTGCAGCTGCTTAAAACTCAGGACCGACTTATAGACGGGTCAATGGCAAAGTTGTGATTTACCGTGTTCAAGTCGGTACACCGACTTACAGGCGGACCAACTTGTATGCAAGTATATACGGTAGATGGAACATCTGTTACAATACAGTTACAGTACATATACAATGGAGCAGAAAAAAGAAATCACTAAGTGGCAATCAATGTAGTGAAAGATACAGTAGTAGTACAGCAGACTCACAAATACAAGTTGATCAATGTTTCGAGGGCACTTGCTGTTCCAGGATCCATCTGTGTTACTTAACCAGCTATATGTTTAACTGGGGTGACCAGCAGCCAGTTACCTTTACCTAGTATAGCATGTACATGAGGATCTGCCCAGTGTTACTTCCTGGAGGTTCTGTTTGAATGTGTGACGTGAAACCAGAGCCTGAAGTTCATTGGGGAAGGAGTTCTATAGCTGAGGTGCTGTATAGGAGAAGGCTTTCCTTCCCAGCTCTGTATTACTTCTGGGGCATTCCAGTAGCCTACAACTAGAGGACCTTCATTTGACTCTGTTTCTTTTTGGCATCAGCAGCCCCACCAAAGGTGATCCTGCCCCTTTTTGCAACGTTTTTGATATGAATACTCTGAGCATGAGGTCTCTCCAATCGGAGGGGAAGAGCTAGCCCAGAGATTGGTTGAGGTGACAGTGGTGAGTACGGTATGGGGCTAGGGTAAGGAATCTGCATATGTTGTTGTAGGCTGTGTTCAAGCGATTTAGTAGAGAAGGGGGTGTGAGGGCTATTACTTGGGAACAGTATTCAAGTATGGGGAGGAGATGACCCCTACAAATCGCTACTGTAGCCTCAGGGGACAGGAGGTGCCCAAGTCTATAGCACGTTCCCATCTGCCGGTTCACCTTCTTTATTGACGAGCTGATATGGTACTTAAACGTTAGAGAACGGTCAAGTGAGACCCGCAGGTATTTCAAGTCTCTGACTGTTCCATGCATCCAAAACCCTCTCCATGAAAAAATACTTCCTCACATTACCTCTAAGCCACCCCCCCCTCCATCTTCAAATGGTGTCCCCTTGTTCTTGCACATCTCTTTTTCAGAAAGGTGCTACCCTTGTTGACTCCCTTGAGGTACTTGAAAGTTTCTATCATGTTCCCCCTCTCCCTCCTCTCCTTGAGGGTATACATATTAAGCTCCTTTAGTCTCTTTTCATATGTCTTCTGGTGCAGACCCTGCACCATTTTGGTTGCCCTCCTCTGAACCGGCTCCACCCTTTCTATGTCTTTGCGAAGATGTGGTCTCCAGAACTGCACGCAATACTCCAGATGGGGTCTCACCAACTGTGTGTACAGAGGGATAACAACGTCCTGTTTTCTACCAGTGATGCCTCTCCCTATGCATCACGGTATCCCCCCAGCCCTCCTTACTGCCTTCTCACATTGCTTGCCCACCTTAAGTCATCTGATATAACTACCCCCAGGTCCCTTTCCATTTTTGTTGTTGTCAATATCTCCTCCCCCCACTGTGTACTCTTCCCCTGGGTTTTTGTTTCCCAGGTGCATTACTTTGCACTTCTTTGCACTGAATCTAAGATGCCATACATTTGACCATTCCTCCAACCTTGCCAAGTCCTTTCTCATCCTTTCCACCCCACCTTGCATCTCAACCTGCTGCAGATCTTTGTGTCATCTGCAAAGACACACACTTCTCCTTCCAGTCCCTCTGCAATGTTACTTATAAAGACATTAAAAAGGACCGCATTCACTACTGAACCCTGCAGTTCCCCACTAGTAACCACCCTTTCTTAACTGTGGACTCCGTTTACTATTACCCTTTGCATCCTGTTGTCCAGCCAATGTTTTACCCAGGCTATCACCCTGCGACCCACTCCCAGACTGGCTAATTTGTTAAATAATCGTTTGTTCAGGAGTGTGTCAAATGCCTTCCTAAAGTCTAGACAGGCCATGTCCACAGCCCCTCCCTGGTCTACTACTTTGGTCACCCAATGAAAGAAATTGATTAGATTCGCCTGACGTGACCTTCCCACTGTGACTCCATGCTGTCTTGGATCCTGTGCCCCACTGGCCTCTAGGTACTCAACAATTCTTTCCTTCATAAGTGATTCCATCATTTTCTCTACCACTGAGGTCAAACTGACAAGTCTGTAGTTTTCTGCCTCTGTCTTGCTCCTACTTTTGTGAAGGGGAATCACATCCACCTTCCTCCAGTCCTCAGGTACCACACCATTCTCCCATGATTTATTGAAAAGGGTAGTCAGTGGTGTTACTAGTTCTTCCCTTAGTTGTTTTAGATTTCTGGGGTGAATCCCATCAGGCCTCATTGCTTTGTCCATCTTCAGTTTTAGGAGTTCTTTCAGAACCCTTTCTTCTGGGAAAGTACTGATATCAACCCCTAGCCACAGTGCTTTTATTGACTGGATTATTAGGTACCTTCCCCTCCTCTTTCTTTGTGAATATTGAGCACAAGTATTCATTCAGTATCCCTGCCTTTTCACTGTCTCTCTCTGCCCACTCACCCTCCTCTTTATTCAGCCTCAGTATCCCTCCCTTTGCCTTTCTTTGCTCCCTAATGTACCTATAAAAGGTTTTATCCCCCTTCTTAACCGAGTTGGCTCTCTTTTCCTCGGTTTGGGCTTTTGCTATTCTGACTGCCTTTCCCGCTTCCTTCTGGTTTAACTGGTACAGTTCTCTGTCCCGCTCCTTCTATTTTTTCTTTATAATTCCTGAATGCTATCTTTTTCTCCCTAACCTTCCCCGCCACCTCTTTTGAGAACCATATCGTTTTCTTCTTTCGTTTTGATTTATTTGCTTCACACAAAGGCTTGTTGCCTCTTTGATGGCAGTTTTGATGTTTCCCCACTGTTGCTCCACCCCTCCTTCTTGCCTATTTGCTAGTGCTTTTCTGAGGCACCCTCTCATTTTGACAAAATCAGCCCTCCTGAAGTCCAGTACCTTCACTTTTGCATGGCTTGTCACTACAGCTGAGTTTATCGTGAACCACACTTTTTGGTGGTCACTTGTTCCCAGATGACTACCCACTTCTAAATCTGAGATCCTGTCTCTGTCCCCATTTGAGACTACCAGGTCTAAGACTGCTCCCTCCCAAGTGGTTTCCAAGACAAGCAGTCTGAGTCATGCCCTATGTAGGTCATCAAGAATGGCCCTGCTCATGAATGTGGCTGCAGCAAAAGTGCTCCTGTTAACATTTAGCAAATTCAGGTCCCCCATCAACAATATCTCTCCTTTCTCTGCCATCCTAAGGATGTCTTCTATCATTTCCTTGTCCATTTCCTCCCCCTGAGATGGGGGTCTGTATACAACCTCTGTGTGGATTGTGGTGCCATTTCCAGTCTCCAGAGTGACCCACAGTGCCTCCTCTCCTCCTTGTTTACCCTTTAGTTCTGTTGCTTTGATCCTTCCCATACATAGAGAGCTACTCCTCCTCCTCTTCTACCCTCCCTGTCCCTCCTGTAGATTGTGTACCCTGGTATGTTGACATCCCAATCATGGTTCTCTGTGTGCAATGTTTCTGTGACTGCCAAGGTATTCAGGCATCTCTCTTCCATCAAGGCCACCAGTTCAGGGAGCTTGTTACCTAGACTACGGACATTACACTCCATTTTTTTGATGACCTTAACCCTTTTTGCCCCATCTTTGTCCTTACTGCCTATATCTTTTTTTTTCCATTTACCCCTGCCCTTCTCCTTATTGACTTCTCTGTCTTGGTGTTAACCTTACTAACTACCCTGATTTTTTTTTGGGGGGGGGTTAGGATTTCCCCTCTTGTTGTTTTGTATACTTACTATTTCCTCTCTCTCTCTCTCTCTCTCATCTCTCTCTCTCTCTCTCTTTTTTTTTTATACATAATTGTTTTTTTCCCTACTTTCCTACCACCTCCTTAAAGCTCCTGATCTTCCTGTTCTGGGACTGTAAGTTCCTATATTCCTCAGTAGTGTCCTTCTTACTTGCTCAGAGTGAGATCTCCAGCAGCTTAGGGGGGTAGAGAGCTACTCTTTTCCTTCTAGGAAGGTGAGTCTTTTGTGCCTCTCTGATCACTCCCTTCCTGCTCCCAAACAGGAAGTTCCTGTTGTCAGTCAAATCCTGTGCCTATAAAAGCAGAACCAGCTATGGGTGGAGGCACTGGAGGGCAATATAGTCCCAGTAAAGTTCTAACAGCAGTAAGGTTGCCACCTACCTCGTTTTTGACTGGAGCACCCGTTTTTTTGGACCTCCATTCAGTGATTCGGTCCTCCTGCGCAGTCATCCGGTTTTTCAGCAGTACTACCAAAGTTTTAAACTTGCAGCCAAATCTGACCCGAAAAACACGCAGTGCCCCTGCCGTTGTTCGCCAAGCCAGCCAGCTCCTTATCATTTTCCCATGCTGGCTTGGCATGTGACGTGTCCCTCACGCCATCTCTTTGTTCTACTACCCCTCCGTGCAACAACTTCCGCTCTATGCCACAAGTTCTTTTCTAATCATACCGACCCTATGGTTCTCAATTCAGCAGGCAGACTGGAAGAGAGACCCCGCCTTGTTGGCTTACCGGTTGCTGGCTGGATGGCCAGGAGAGATGTCAGAGGAAGTCACAATGGAGCCACTCGAGAGTCGCACTGGCCAGTGACATGCAAGGGGGTGGGCGGGACATCAGGAAGGCACATCAGAGACTCAGGAAGGGCTACAGTAGGGAGAAAGGCAGCAACATCATAGTCAGCCAGCATAGAAGTTATGAGGGATACAGAAACAAACCAATGGGCTTCTAAGCGGGGAGCACAAAGTACCCCATGAAGAGCCACTATTTAAGGGCCAATCAGTTTGCTAGGAATATAACCAATCAGGGCTTGTGATCAGGGCCAATCACAGGTGAAGATAAAGCAGCCAATAACAGCAGACCCCTGAAAAGAACAAAGAAAAGCTCCTGGATAAAAAGAGGAGTTTTTAGCCATGTAGTATCCATCCATTGAGGAGGAGGAGTTGGAGGACCAATGACGTAGTGAGCAACAGCGGGAGGACAAGAGAAACTGAGAGAACTACCACCAGCAAGCAAGCAAGCAGCTCAATTTATTCACTATCTGAAGTCCAGCACAGCACAGAGGACAAGAGGAGGCTCAGCAGCAGCCAACTGCCAGCATATTTCTTCTTGTGGAGCAGCTTTGACTTCTGGAAAGCAAGCAGCAATACCAGCCCTGCATCCCAGCAGCCAGCTAACCATCCAGAATCTAAATAGCACCACTGAAGGTAAGCTGAAGCCCATTTCTCAGTGCAGGCTCACTCACTGTTGTAACTTTCAGTATGTATTTGTATACTGATTTACATGGTTCAGTATTTTTAAAATGTAGTTTAATGGTGCAGTGTGTGTGTGTCGGGTGGGGGGGGGGATGGAGAGATTGTGGCCACCTGTGGATGATTTCTTTGTGGGAGGGAGGGAAGGTGGGAGTACAGATTAACAGTTTTTATTATCATTATTATATTTTGGTTACTTTCTAATTTATACAGTTGGGGTACGTGGGAAGTGCTCAGGGACTGGGTGGGAGGACATGTAGGTCCAAGGTAGGAGTTATGTGCTGCGGACAGACAAACAGTTGTTGAATCATGGCTGCCCATTGCCCAAGGATGATTTCTGGGGACGGTTTGGAGGACTGGGTGGGAGGGCAATAGGACATGGAGCTAGAAGTGACTGTGCTGCTAGTGTGATTGTGAACAGAACAGGAACTGTATAGCTGTGCTGAATGATTGACAAAACATACATGTATTTATGTGCAATATCTGTGCCAATGTTGGATTTGTGTAATTGGGTATCATCTTCAGTTGGGAAGTAGCTGGGGCATTGCTGCATTTTTTTTTTTTTTTTGCAAGTTTCCTAATTGTGCTCAGTATTTTAACCTGCATATCTGATCACTTGTGTTACTGTCGCATGATGTTTAGAGCTGACTGACTGAAATGTTTTACGTTGTTAGCTGGTGTGAACAGAAGAAACACATACATAGAAATTGTTGACAGATAAGGACCAATTGGCCTATCTAGTCTACCCGTTAGTCCTGTACTTGATTACAGCTTTTAACCCTCCTCCCATACTTGTCCCATGCATGTTTAAATCCAGCCACAGTGCTTGCTCCCACCATGTCCTGTGGCAGATCATGCATCCACCACCCTCTCCATGAAAAAAAGTCCTCACATTCCCTCTTAACCTGCCATCTTCCAATTTCATGTCATGCCTCCTAATTCTTGTACTACTCCTGTATTTGTCTGACGTGAGCTAACCATTATGAACCCATATTGCCTAAGATGGTCAATGTCCGGGAAGGATGCAGGTCTCTTGTGTTCTTTCAACGATGTGTTTGGAAGAGGCAGGTCTCTTGTGTTCTTTCGCTGATGTCTAGGGAGGAGGCAGGTCTCTTGTGTTCTTTTGCCAATGTCTAGGGAGGAGGCAGGTCTCTTGTGTTCTTTTGCCAATGTCTGGGGAGGAGGCAGGTCTCTTGTATTCTTTCGCCAATGTCTGGGGAGGAGGCAGGTCTCTTGTGTTCTTTCACCGATATCTGGGGAGAAGGCAGTTCTCTTGTGTTCTTTCGCCAATGTCTGGGGAACAGGCAGGTTTCTTGTGCTGTTTTGCCGATGTGTGAGGAGGAGGCAGGTATCCTGTCTCCTACAGCGGTCAGGGGATGGCAGCATTATGGGTATCATGTCTTCATGAAAGTTGTACATGCTTCCATGCCCATGATCCTGGCTAGTTCAAGTCCACATATTCCTCATGTGACCGTCAACGCAAAGACAAATCCTGATCTTCAAATGTGATTCTTATTCTTTTTTGCCTTTTTTTACCTTCTGCTACAAGAGAAAAAAATTCACCACTGATAGTGACAGTGTTACAGATATATATATATATATATTTTTGGGGTATTGCGCATATTTTGCATAGTGCCTTCCTGTATGCTTTTTTTTATTAACATTAAATTTGTGATGTGACAAATGAGATACTCTTGCAAATATTTTAGTAGAACTGCTGAACATCAAAGCGCACCAAGGAAAAATGAGCAACGGAAGGAAGAGATACTTTGCTTAGATGCACAACGGTACTGGAAACAGAAGCAGCAGCTCAGAAGTTCATGCTATGAAGAAGAGTGAGACCCGTGGATTCTGCACCTACAATAAGGCATGGGAGCAGAAGTATCCCTGGGTGCGACTAGTTCCAGGCATGGATGAATCTGCAAAATGTGCATCCTGTGGAGCAGTATTTACAGTCAAATGGGATGGTGAGTGTGCCTTGAAAAACCACCTGAAGACCAAGAAGCACCAACAAAATGCAACTCTTCAAAAAGAGAACCTTTTTATGACCCAGTTTGTTCAGTCAAGCAACAACCCTGAGAACCACAAAGTGACTGCAGCAGAGGTAGCAGCAATTTATCATGGAGTGCAGCACCATCACTCCTACTTATCTATGGACTGTGGTATGAAACTAACCCATCAGATCTTTCCAGACTCTGCAATAGGTGCAAAAGTAAGCTGTGGACGTACTAAAGCTGAATGTTTTGTCACCAGTGTTTTAGCACCATATTCACAAGAACTGCTGCTACAGGAATCTGATCCTGTTTCTTTTCCATTGCTTCCGATGCCTCCAATAAAGGAAAACAAAAGATGTTCCTGGGCTGTCCAGTTTTCCCACCAAACAAGTGGCATTCAAAGAAAGCTTCTGGATTTTCATGAAGATCATGATGAAACCTCAGAAGCCATTGCTAAGAGGGTAATAGGCTGTATTGGCAGTCATGGACTACAATTAGAAAATGTTTCAAGCTATGCTGCTGACAATGCCTCAGTAAATTATGGGAAACACTGATCAGTATTTAAGCACTTGCAGTCACAAATACCCCATCTGGTGGCAGTTAACAGTTTGTGCCACATAATACACAATTGTGCACGCCATGCAAGCATGGCTCTTGCAAGATATGATGTGGAAACCCTGGCACTAGAGTGTACAGTGAGTTTTCAGACCTGCAAAAGGGTGCAAAACCCAGGAAATGTTCAGGTTTGTTGAACAGGAGGGAAGGAAATTCTCCAGCATGTCGTGACAAGGTGGCTATCTTTTTTACTAGCAGTAACGAGACTGGTGGAGTGCTGGAGAGCTATAAAAAGTTATTTCATCAGCCAAGGAGAAGAAGAGTGTCACCCAGCAATCTGGAAGTTCATGGATGCACATGAGGATGGCTATAGTGACACCGATGAACTGTCAGAAGCAGAGTGTCACCTGCATTTCACGCACTACAGTTTGCAAATATTCCATAAATCTGTTGCCAAATTAGAAAGTAATTCACTTGCTGCTCCAGATGTGTACAGCATAATGGTCACTCTCTGCTCAGAACTCCTCTAGAGAAGTGAGGACCAGTTATTTGGCTTTAAGGCGACATCAGCATTGAGACATTTTCCTGCTGGTGTTAAAGAGAGGGTGACCAAAGACTTCTGTTCTTTCTACAGCCGATCAGTTACATATCTAGACAAATGGTTTGACTATGATAACAGCCCCCTAAAAGCCATGCAAATCTTTGCATTGCACCAGGCAACAGTATCCTGGGATGAAGTATACAATTGTGTGGACGTTTTAAAATTAAATGGTGAACTGGACATGGACATGTTATATAAAGACTATTCCATGCTTAGTATAGCAGTGCCATCTTTAACGGAAATGAGTGGAGCCGGAGCATCTGTCAGTGACAGGTGGATGGCATTTTTTAGTAAAGCGCCAAAATACAAAATGTTACTAAAGCTAGTCCAATTTGTGCTGTCTGTTCCAGTCAGCGACAGTTATGTGGAATGTGTTTTTTCCGTTATGGGAAATGCATGAACAGATGAGCAAAATCGAATGCTGGTGGACTTGGTGAAGGCAGAATTACAAGTAAAACTAAATTACAGTCACACATGTTTCCAGTTTTACTCGTTCATAAAAGGAAATGCAAAACTCCTGGATGCAGCCAAATCGAATAAAAAAATATACTTTTAAATTCTGATAAACATTTTATTTGAAAGTCTTACTTTGAATTTAAAATACTTACATTGAATTTATGACTTTAAACAACATGCTCTGACAGAAGTACAGATGTGTATATGTGCGCGTGTGTAGTATATATAATAGTGGCACGGTCGTACCATTATAGTTAGGGCTGAGCGGCCAGTTACATACTAAAGTCAAATGTTTGGACATTAATAACTTTGGACCTGTTCAACGGATTTGCCTGTAATTTGGTACACGCATTGGGGCACACTATATCTCTTGATCTGCCAAATTGCGTTTGTGTTGGAGTGCTGGTCTTCATGTACGAAAGTGCTGAAAAATGCAAAATTATCCATTTTTGGAGGCACCTTTTTAGCGTTCTTAATGTGGTCCTGCACGGCCACCGTGTGGTATGCTGCTCTGCAAGATGGCTCATTTGAAAGAGCTTTGGTGGCCAAACATGCCGCTTTATGTTTGGTGAAAAAATATTAAGGCATTCAAAAGTTATGGCACTTTTAAGTTCCCATTATAAGTCAATGGGAAAATGTATACGTATATCTTGCGATCAAAGAAAGGGGGTTCTGGCCATCTGGTCTTGCCTGGCGATCAAAGAATTTGCGGCCTCACAGTTCAAGAATCTTTGTTCCCGAGGAATTTTCAAAATTCTTTGGCCGTGAGGACCGCCATCTTGTTTTCAGTTTTCCAATCACACAAACACAAATATCTCGGCTCAGGGGTTACTTCTGAAGTAAAACTTTGATGGGTTTTACTCAGGGGACCCAGAACTATCAAGCCATGGCTTTGGTTCCATCCAAATTAGTCCAAAAATAGAGTTATAAACTTTTAAAATCTTAAATCGTGGCTCGCTAACGATCTTTGATCGCAAGCCTGCAAATTCTTTGATCGTGAGATTCTTTGATCATGATCTTGCATCGTGACCTAAAACACTAATATCTCTGCTCAGGGGTGGGCAAGGGACACAAATGAGGGATTGTTTTGCTCAAGAGGGTCCATTCTGTTGAACCATGCCATTGGTTTGGTTGAAATTGGTGAACAAATCGCATTTCACCCTTATTTTTATTCTTTGATCGTGAGCCTGCAAATTCTTTGATCATGAGGCTGCAAATTCTTTGATCGTGAGATTCTTTGATCGCGATTTTGCATCGCGAGCGAGGGACAAGATGGCCCAATTTAAATTTCAATTTTCTTAGCCTAGGGGTGTCCTAGGAAGTCAAATGAGGGTGGGTTTTACTCAGGGGGGCTTCGTTCTGTTGAACCATGGTGGTGGTTTACTGCAACTGCTTCTATTTTTTTATTAAATTTGTTATTCTTTGTTCGTGAGCCTGCAAATTCTTTGATCGTGACATTCTTTGATCGTGATCTTTGATTGCAAAATAGGGACAAGATGGCCAGATTTTTTATAATGGAATAGATAGGGAAATTTTGCCAATCTTTGACATTGAATATCTCAGAAATGGTTTGGTCCTTTTACTTGAAATTTGGAGGGAAGAAAGGCAACATCCCACAGATGTGCCTTTTAGTGGACTGGTCAAAAAATATTACAGTGTGGCAAAGTTATGGCACTATGAGGTTGGTGCTTTTTCCCATAGCATAACATTGCGGCGTCTGCCATATTACAGGAATTCTTTGCCGCTCTGCTGGAAAATAACAGTTTGGTCTTTTGGGCTGAAATTTGGAGGGAGGAAAGCCAACATCATACAAATGTGCCTTTTGGTGGTTTGGAGAAAAAATATTACAGGGTGGCAAAGATACAGCACTCCGAAGTTGATGATTTTCCCCCATAGGATAACATTATGACGTCTGTCGTATCTTTCAAGGCCTGTATCTCAGAAATAGTGCAAGATACAGACTTTTTGTCAAAAAAATGCTTAGCCCCCCAGTTATGGGCTAAGCACAAAACTAGCCAGGAAAGTAATAATTCATACAAAATGTTAATTTTTTTCCTACGTCATACAGTTCCTGAGATATAAGCAATTTAGAATTCCAAGTCGTACCTTTCTACTCCGAAGTCAATTATAATGCATACATTCTTTGTTTTCAATTAGTTTTATCGATGCAGTTTTTGGGGAAAAGAAGGGTGTGCCCTTTTGTTACTGTGACAGTTAGCATTTCCAGTTGCGCTTCTGTTACCATTAGAATCATCGTTCCCGTCTACGCCACCATGTGTGTAACGGGTTGCATTTTCATATGCACTTGCATTTCTCTTTCTGTTGTCTTTATTGTTGCTGTTACTATTACCATTTACGTTTACTATTGTGGTACCATGACCTTATGTGTAACGGTTTGCGTTTTCGTTTGCACTTGCTTTTCTGTTTTTATTGGCTTTATTGTTGCTATTACCATAAACATTTGCATTTACAATTGTGGTACCGTGAGAGTGTGCGTCACGGTTTGCATTTTCATATGTGCTTGCATTTCTGTTTACTTTGGTGGTATTGTTACTGTTACTGTTACCGTTTGCATTTACAATTGTGGTACCATGAATGTGTGTGTTACCAGTTGTGTTCTGCATGCACTTCTGTTTGACGTCTCCATTTATGTAACTGTCTGCTTTGGCGTCACTTTACGCTTGTGTTTCTAGTAATGTTTGATTTGCCATTTATGTTTGCTTTGCCATGTGCATTACCATTGCCACTTGCATTTGCTTTGCATTTCTTGTTACTGTGTAACATGACATCACTTGGCGGGAGCGTGGGGTCCTGCCACCACTGCATTCCATTCATTATTTATCATCCTCATTCTCAAAAAGAAGGGAAATTAGAAGCAAAAAACTCAGTTTAATGCATCAGTTAGGGTTGTTCTACAGCAAAAAAAAGCTAGGAAATTCAGGGTTGGGGTTGAAAGCCCCCCTTGGACCCCTGAGCCCAGTCCCCCAACCAGCATCAGGGTGCGTGTTGGGGTCGTCAGTCCTCTCACCCCATTCTCCTATACTCACCTTCTTTACTCATGTGATGGGGTGAGAGTTAGGTCCAATGACCCCAACGCGCACCCCGATGCCAGTTGGGGGGGTGGGCTAGGGGGTCCAAGGGGGGGGGCTTTCAACCCTAACCCCGAATTTCCTAGGTTTTTTTTGCTGTGGAACAACCCTAACTGACGCATTAAATGGAGTTTTTTGCCTCTAATATATATACATGTATATTCTCAATTAAGAAAAGTGGGGTTGAATTATGGTCTGTGTGTTTTGCTTGCTTTTTATACACTGTTCATTTTATACCATTTAATTTTTTTCTGCACAATCTAATTTATCGGTTAAGAAAGGTGGGGGTGGAATTGTGGTTTGTGTGCTTTGTCTTCTTTTTATATACTGCTTACTTTATATTTGCATTCATAAATTGTGATTCCATAATAAAAATGCTGAAATAACACTGTGTCAGTGTGCCCCCTGCTTTTGGCTTTCATTGAAAAATCAAGAGGTTTGATCGACATGTAACATCACCAGTAGTGGGTGGGTTGGGGGCGTGGCTTTCCAAAAGGGGTGGGGCATCTGTTGCTCGGTTTTGACCTGACTCAAAGGTAGCAACCCTAAACAGCAGCTCCTCCCTCTTGCTGTTCTCTGCCACAAGCTATCTAGGTCAATTTTTAAATGCAAACACCTGGCTTCCTTCTCCCTAAGCCACTCCACCTAATTCACAGTTTCTTTTTCACCTAGCTAACTGCACAGATAACAATTCCTTCACCCAACTCAGACAAACACACTCTTTTTTTGTTTGTTTTTTGTTTTTACCCTAAATTGAAGTTCCCGCGGTAGTAGAGTTCTAGTTCTTTAGTCCAAAAGTGTAGTAAAGTTCTGCAGCAACTCCTTCCTCTTGCTGTTCTCAGCCACAAACTATCTAAGTCAGTTTTTAAATACAAACACCCGGCTTCCTTCTCTCCAAGCCACTCCCCCTAATTCACAGTTTCTTTCTGAGGCTACCTTTGTCTGCTTCGCTGAGCACATGGTCAGTGATTTTGGTAAGAGCAGTGGTGGTGCTAAAATCCCTATGGAAACCATGTTGGTCCTTGGACAGCAGGCAGTTGTTATCAATGTGCTCCAATAACTGATAGTGGACCACTTTTTCAAGTATTTTTCCCATGTGGGACAGTATACAGTAGCTACGGGTCTGTAGTTGTCAGGAAGGTGTGTATCACCAGCCTTAAATATGGGGACTAGGACTATTCTAAGAAATAATTCACTCTGTTGCAACACTTTCCATGTTCACAAGCACATCCCCGGTTTCTCCCCATTTCCAGTTGAGGTATGACTGTACACAGAGAGAGAGAGAGAGGCTGAACCTCCTAGTTTGCGGTTTGAATAACACAGAGCTGGAGCACTGCCTGCAGGTAAAGTGTGGCTCGAGCTGCATACCTTCAAGGTGATTAACTTGCAGTTAACCCTGTGACTGCCTGCATGCAAACAGTCCCCTACATTAAAAGTGGAATAGCAGGCTGTTTTTTTTTCCCCCAACAGTATCTAGTGCTTTTATTTATTTATTTATCTGTCTGTTAGTTTTGTTGTTGCTGACCAGGAAGGAAGGACTAGACAGGTTTGTGGTTTTGTCACAAATAAAAGCTGCAGTAAGCACAATTCTAGCTAAGCTGTGTGCCACGACATTCACATTTAATGACTTTTCCTCTCTCTATTCGTGATATACACCCCCTGCTGGAACTCTCAGCTAGATTTCTTCAGAAAACTGGTGGCAGAAATATCACCGGGGACCTTTTAGCATTGACGCCTGCTCTATAGATTGGTGACCCCTTTGTGCTGACTGCTATAAAATCCTGACATTTAGTATGCTACATGAATTAAAAGTGGAATCAAACAAAGTGCTGTTGTGATAGCATTAGAATATCACTGTAGCACTTTATGTGATTAATGCCACATTAGATCTAACACTATACCGCTATAACATTTACCTGATTTCACTTGCAGTCATGCAGCATGCTATAATACAATAACACCCATATGATTAGTGGGCAGACAGTAACTGAGCCTCAGTCAGCTGTGCACTGATTTTTGTCACCAGCAGTATGCGGTTGGAGCAGAGCCTGAGCAGCATAGCTGTCAAATTCTGTACTGTTGTAGCCAGACATAAAGCAACGTCGGGCTATGGCAACGTTGAATCTTTTTTTTTTTTTTACCCCTTGGTGGGCCCTCTTCTGGAGTCAGGACCCCGGGCAGTTGTCCATTTGAGCATGGTGCTGATGCCATACAAATGCAAGAAGCAGTGTGCCTCCTGGGGAAGTGACAAGTGGGGAAGAGCTAAGGAGTTGGTCCAGGGAGGTTAGTTCAGTTGTTATACCACTGGCCACTGCCCCCTCTTTAAACTGCAGGCTGCCGCACCGACAGAAGAAAAAGAGGTGATTATGTCTCGTCAGGAGAGCCATAGGGTAACATAAGGGGGAAGCTATGCCAACCCAGCCCGATAGCCCAAACCTTTCTACATGGATGGGTGTCATATGCTCCCTGCCAACACAGGAGGGTCTCTTGCATGGGGAACCAAACAGTGAAATCAGAGGGGAGGGAGGGCAGAGCTGCTTGTGGAGAAAAGAGAACATTTCAGAGTTCTAGTCAAGTACTTACAGGATCGCTTCTGCTTACATGTAGTGATCGTGGAGCTTCAGGAGTCAGTGGTGAGTCAGCACCTGAGGGTAGGACTGGAAAACTACACCAGAGCTGTTACTCAATCTGCCAGGATCTGGAGTCCTCTACTATGACTGTTGAGGAGGTGGCAGGCTGGCTGTGAATTTCCAGGTGTACGGGCTGCAGATATGAGCAGTGAGGGGGTGGTGTGTTCCAAAGACAAGGTTTGACTAAGGGATCAGATCAGTTCCTCGTGGGTAAAGATGATTCAGTTACAGGGTGGACTGATGATCCAGAGCAAGGAGACTCAAGCTGCTGATTGAAGGTTTTCTCATACCCAAGCATATGTCAGTCTTTTGCCATTTCCTACACTGGCCTCTGTGCTGTTGGATCCGCAGGGAGTCACTGTTTTGGTCACAAGGTGGAGATGTGTCACTAGACACCAGGGAAACAGCAGCTCAGTGCTGTCAGTGCAGCCCACAGAATGAGTTCCAGCTGTGGCTGCAGAAGTCAAGAAATTCCTGCTGTTCTCATATAGAACATGGGGAAGGGCTCCTTCTAAGCTGGGCACCCAGGATTATGGATGCCCATAAAAGGTATTTTGACCCATATGTTAAAAAAAACAGACATGAGAATCTAGCTAAACAGGTCTGTTTACCTAGGTTCTGGTGTTCGTTTTTAAAATATGCCACCATTTTTAGGAATGTTCCACAATTGTTAGTTCCTGAGAAAAAATCGTTAAGATGGCCGTTGCCTCGCTACAAAGAATGTTTGGTGCCCTGCCAATTCAGTGGCACAAAACCACAAACCTGCATTTGCGGTATCAAATTTTTACTTTTGCTTCCAAACATTATCTGAAAAATCATACTGCATATGTGCAGGTTGTAGAACACTAAAATGTAAATGCATACACTCTACTGCTCTGTAATACTTATTATTCTGATATGAAATGTAATGTTCTACTTTGTGATACTTATTGTGATGCCATGTGACATGTGACCCCGGGTCGACCCAGAAAAAGGGATTTTTTTTGTCTCAGTGGTCTTACCCAGTTAGCAAAATTCAAATAAATGAATAAATTAAATAAAATAAATAAATAAACCCATCAATATGTTTTCACCAGACCTGTCAAAGGCACTACCTTGGGACATGGCACATGTCCCTTACAAGTTTGGGGAAACAACTCCATTCCATGTAGGCTGTAGGGGAAAGCAAATAAAAAACTTTAGGTATATGAAAAAAAGTTTTTGTTTTTTTTTTTTTACAAAAAATGACATATGCTGATCTCAGAAACCATAACAGTTGCCATCACAAAAATGTCCACACATCAAGACCTTGCCGCCTAAACAATACATACACAATTTCAGCTCATTTCATCAACAAGAGTCAGATATTAATGTGCAAAATATGAGGTTTAACATTAAACAGGCTACTCAACCTTAACTATATGGGGGCGTAATAATGTATCACACCCTTGAGCAAACGTGATCTTTAAATCACAGATCAACGATGCTCTGTGAAGACACTGGTTTCTACACAATCTTTCTCTGAAAACGGGGGGAATGTAACTAATATATTTATTCTTTTGTAAATGCTGTAAGCTTTAAAGTTTGCAAAGGGACACAAGCAATTTTGACTTTTTTCTATCCTTCTTAACTCTCAACCATTTTAGGAAAAACCCCATACATGCCATCTACTTACTGCTGGGGTGTCTTCAAGATGATCCTCCTGCTGCCGAGTTTCTTCCTCCTTTACATCATCGATGGGGAGTTCTCATCCTCAAACAGCAATAACAAGTGCTCCTTTGGGATATTGTACCCTCACATTTATTACAAAAACAGAAACCAGGTAATAAAAGAATTATATATAATCAGAGATAGACATTTGACTTTTAATATATTGTTTCACCAGGATGTGGGCTGGGCCAGTGTCCCATTTTCACCCATGCCAGGAGTGTAATGTTTAATTTTTAACAAACGAAGTAAAAGGAGGATGAAACACACAAACTCATATTTAATAGGGTTGTCTTATGGCTGGATAGTCAGAATCTGTCAGCCTGAGGTAGAGGAAATAAAGTTAGAGCACACCCTCCCTCACCAGTCTAACTATTCCCTCCATTTTTCCCTTATGTACCTAAAAGTTTTATTCCCACCTTTTACTCCCTCAGCAATCCATGGCCTCTTGTCTGCCTTTTTCCTCCTGGCCTCCACCCTTTCCTCAAATTTAGCCTGATAATCATGTCAGGCTTCTTCCACCTCGCTCTTCTTGTACTCAAAAATGCCTTTCTTTTGCTCTCCCAGCTGTCCTCACCTCTTTGAGAACCAGATCAGCCCTTTGTACTTGTTCATGTTGGCAGTCTTCCTTAACACAACATTCCCCAGGCGAATCCATAAGTAATTAATCAAGCTTTGTCAAGGTCAGTCATCACCTATCCTGGTTAATCATCAAATGTTACCATGTGATCAACACATGCACCATGGAGTTATTGAATGCCACATCTCCATAGGGGACAAAATGGAAAACCCTGGTCACAGCAAGATGAGACAGAAACATAGAATCTGATGGCAGATAAGGACTGCTTGGCTCACCTAGTCTGCCCATTTTCCTTGTTTCATATACAGATTTAAATAATTCTGTAGCTCACTCTCTTTTTCCTATCGCTAGAGTTCCAGGACTTCAGCAAGGCCATTGACATTGTGCTGCATTCAAGGCTGTTAAACAAGCTGGGGAACATGGGAGCGAGTAGGACGGTGGTGCAGTGGGTGGGGAACTGTGTGGATTGCAGTACACAGAGGGTGATGGTAAACAGCTGCCACTCCACAGAGGGAAGAGTGACCAGTGGGGTGCAACAGGGATCGATGCCAGGTCTGGTCCTCTTCAACATCTTTATCAGTGACATTACAGAAGCCCCAGAGGAGAGAATTTGCTTGTTCGCTGACTGCAACAGGGTGGACACGCTGTTGGGTATGGATAGGATGAGGAGAGATCTACAGAAGCTTGAGAAATGGTCAAGGAGTGGCAGTTGAGATTCAACACAAACAAAATGCAAAATAATGCATATAGGGCACAAAAATCAGGAAAAACATATCAGCTTGGGGTGGGGAGGTAACAGAATGCTCCAAGCAGGAAAGGACCTAGGGGTCATCTCTGATGACTTCAAGGTAGGAGACAGTGTGACAAAGTGACAGGAAAAGCAATCAGGATGCTGGGCTGCATAGGCAGGGTATCACCAGTAGGAAAAGGGAGGTCATAATTTCACTATACAAGACACTAGTGAGACCACACACCTCAAATACACTGTCCTGTTCTGGAGGCCTTATCTACATAAGGACATAGGCAGGGTGGAGGCAGTTCAGAGGATGGCAATCAAGATGGTGCAAGGATCACATCACAAAACCTATGCAGACAGGCTGAAAACTACATATGTACTCCTGGAAGACAACAGGGACAGGGTGACATGATTGAGACATACAAGTAACTCATGGGGAGAAACAAGTTGCAGGAAAACAAAATTTTCATAGGACAAGATGTTGCAGGACTCTAGGACATGGGAGGAAGCTGGAAGGAGGGAGGTTCAGAGGGAACGTGAGGAAGAATTTCTTCATGGAGAGGGTGGTGGACAAATGGAGCACCCCGCTGGAGGAGGAGGTGGTGGGGGCTGAAATGGTTACAAGATTTAAGTATGAATGGGATAGGTATCTGTGGACCCTGGTAGTCATGGAGGGGATGACCTAGACCTAGAGAATCTTGACGAAGCAAAGTACATGTGCACAGGAGCAGGCTAGGTGGGCTGTAGGCCTTTATCTACTATCAACGTCTATTTAGTAGTGATTACATTAGTTTCTCCACCACCGAGGTCGGGCTTATTGGCCTGTAATTGCCATCCTCCTCCTTGCTCCCACTTTTGTGGAGAGGGACTACATGCACCCTCCTCCCATCCCTTGGTACCACACCTGTTTCCAATGAACTGTTGAACAGGGCTATCAGTGGTGCTGCCAGCATCTTCCTGAATTTTCTTAATACTCTGGGATGTATCCCGGCCCAGCCCCATTGTCTTGTCCACTTTCAGATTAGCGAGTTCTTTAAGACTCTGTCTTCTCCTAGCTGTCACAGTGGTGCGGAGGGTTGAGGTGCTTGATGCCATAACTCGCTCTGTGCTGGTAATCCGGTTTGGGAGTGAGCCTGGGTCACTGGAAGTTGGCCAGGGAAGGGCAGGAGTTGGACTGAGTGGCTGTGGGGCAGCTCTCCTCTCCCGGGAGGATCTCATTAACTCCCGCAGGGCTGCCCCTGGGTGAAGGCCTGAGGATAGTGCAGATGGTGAGTGGCTAGAACAGGGAGGATGCCACAGATAACTGCATGCGCATGCAACCACACATGCGCGAACGAGTGACCATGGCATGGGGATGGGAAGAAAAATGGAGCTGGCAGTCTCCACGATAGCCTAGTTGTGCCAGCACCAGCCCCCCAGAATCTAGATGTCAGTTTCGGGGGGGGGGGAGAAAAGTTGATGCTTCTCACCTTTGGCTCTGCCATGGGGGTGGGGGCAATCCAGGGATGGACTGGTGTGAGATGCCATGGCCGGAGAGTGTGCCCATCTGAAGGAGGGGCTAGAGGCACCTGCCAGCCCTGCAGGAAGGAGGAGTATACATCTCTATATAAAAAAAAAAAAAAAAAAAAATCTCTCTTCCTTAAATGGACTGGTGTCCACCTCCCTCCTAGTGGTGCTTCCATCACCTAACTTTGATCCCACCCTTCTCCTTCATCTGTGAATACTAAACAAAAATACTTGTTCTGGATTTCTGCTTTTTCTTGGTCCTCCACTGTACACTTCCCTATTTCCTTTTTAGTCTCACAATCCCACCCTTACTCTGCTTTCTTTCACTAGAATACCTGAAAAGTTTTTGTCCCTTTTATTGTTGCCTGGCTATTTTATCTTCAGTCTGTGCCTTTACGCTCCTGACTGATTTCCACTTCTGATTTTACGGATACAGTTATCGGCTTCTTCCCTCTGTTTCCTTGTTCCTTCTGAATGCTACCCTTTTGCCCTTACCTTCTTGGCTACTTCCTTTGAGAATCAGAGTGATTTTTGTCTTTCTCTTTGTTTTTCCTACTTGCCTAATGTGATTTCTTGTTGCCTCCACTATGGCTCCTATAAGATTCTCCAGTTGTTCCTTCACTACCCCTCTTTTCTCCTTTCCTGACAGTGATTTCCTAAGACATTACATCTTTGCAAAGTTGGCCTGCCTGGAATCCAGGACCTTTGACTCTTCTGCTGTTCTCACATTGAATCACACCCTGCTGCGATCGCCTGATCCCAGATGGCTCCCCACTTTTACATCTGTCACTCTGTCCCCATTGGTAGGGATGTAAGTTTGTCATGGCAGTCATACACATCATTGATTCCATGACGTTTGATCTTTATTCAGGACTTCCATGACTTTCACTAGTGTCATCAGAATGTAGCAATGACGACAGTGCCACAACATTTACTACTGTTTACTAATGATTTCATGAACAAACAATGAGTCATTAAAACCTCATCCATGACAAACTTACATCCCTACCCATTGGTAAGTACCTGGTCCAAAGTTGCTCCCTTTAGAGTGGGCTCCATAACTAGCTGTCTTAGACATTCCCCCTGCAGGGCTTCTAGATATCTCTGTTCCTGGGTGAGGCTGCAGCCTGGTTGCTTCTATTCACATCCGGCAGAATGAAGTTTCCTGCCAGCAGCACCTCCCCTTAGGCTGTCATTCTGTGGATGGCTTCTACAAGTACCCTGTCCAGCTCTTCCCCTTGCGTGGGAGGTCTGTACATCACACCAGTGTGAATGGCAGTGCAATTTCCCATCTCCAGGGCGATCCACAGTGCCTCTGCCTTCCCCTGCATTCTCTGTACCTCAGTTGTCTTAATTGCTTCCCTGATGTAGACAGCCACTCCTCCTCCTTTTTTACCCACCCAGTCCCTTCTGAACAGAGTGTAACCTAGTATTGCCATATCCCAGTCATGGTTCCCCGTAAGCCATGTCTCGGTAACAGCAACAATGTCCAGGTCTACCTCAGCCATCAGGGCCACTAGGTCCGGGATTTTGTTTCCCAGACTGTGGGCATTCGTGCACATGGCCTTCCAATTTTTACTGCCTCCTCTCCTAATAACTTCCCTCCTATCCCCATGTCTTTCCTCCACATCTCTATTGTTCTTACTCCCATTCTGCTGTTTCTCTGCATTTTTACCTATTTGGGTTTTCATTATCTTTGGTGATTTCTCCAGCTTAGGGTCCTCTCTGCCATCTGTATCATTCTATGGGGGGGGTGGACTGTTTGCTTCACCCAGCTTATTTCCCCCACTCCCCTTTGCTAGTTTAAATGCTTGCTGATTAAACATTTAAACCTTTCACTGAGGAGCGTAGCTTCACCCCCTCCCCCGGATAGATGCTGGCCACTGCTACTATACAGGCCTACATCACTCTAGGTAGAACTCCAGTCCCCAGTGAAGCCTAATCCCTCTGCTCTGTGCCAGTCTTTGAGCCATGTATTGAATCTCTTGGTGAGAGGTGCCTTGTTCTCCCCTTGTCCTTTGTGGGTAACACCTCTGAAAAGGTTACAGAGTGCGCCACCTGTCTAAGACCCCTCCCCAACTCCCTGAACTGCTCCTGCACTACACAAGAAATATAGACACATATACTTTGATGGCAGATAAGGACCAGCCGCCACCTAGTCTGCCCATTTCCTACCTACAGGATAAGCTACCCCCCACAAAAATTGCCTTATGTCTGCCCCATGCATTCTTGAATTCTCCCACAGTTTTGGACCCCACAGCCTCCTCAGGATGGCTGTTCCATGCGTCCACTACCCTCTCTGTGAAAAAATACTACCTCACATTGCCCCTGAAGCGCCCCCCAGCTTCAAATTGTGTCTCCTTGTTCCTGCACATCTCTTTTTCCGAAAGATGCTACCCTCTTGGACTTTGTTGATTCCACTGAAGTACTTAAAAGTTTCTATCATGTCCCGCCCACCCTCCTTTCCGCAAGGGTATACATATTAAGCTCCTTAAGTCTCTCCTTGTATGGCTTCTCTTGCAGACCCTGCACCATTTTAGTTGCCCACCTCATTTCTTGCCAGGTCATTTGTCTCCAAGTACACAATGACATCTAGCTCACCTTCCCATCCTGCTGATTCAGTGATCCTTAGGTTGCACAATCCATCCCTCCATGCCATGTTGCCAGGTAGGCACTTGACCTCCTTCACTTCCTCCCCTCTTGGCCCCTAGCCTACCACTCTTATGATAAGAGTCCCCTGCCAGAAGTTGCTTCCTCCTCCTCTGGAGTCCTCTGCCCCTCCCCAGGGTCTCTGCCATGGAGGACCCCACATCCTCCTTGGTTACCACTGTGGGTGCCTCCCTGGAACAGTCTAGTCCTGCCAGAGCAGCACAGTAGTTATGAAGTGCAACCGTAAGATGCATCTTTTCCCCACCACCCACACCCTTCCCGAGCCCACCGTTTTCCAGCTGCTCCTCTTCCTTTGTGACCGTTAAGGCGCAGGGGCGGACTTAGTGGTCCCTGGGCAGGGGAGGAGGTCCTGCGAATTCCGGCCAACTCTACTTGGAGACGAGCAACCTCCGCCTCAGCCCAGAGAGGTGCCTGCAGATGGAAAGCACTGTAGCCTCAGAAAGTCTCTCTGAAGACTGGAACCCACAGTCACTGCACCACTCCCATCAAGTCTAGTCCTTCCTGCTTTAGTGTCTCTCTCTATCTCTCTGCCTCTCTACTTTCCCTCTGTAAAGAAACACCCTTGCTTAGATGCCTTTGTGTCCTGTAGCTGTTTCTGTGTGTTCCGGTGAACCTTCCCTTCCTGCCTGGATAGGAAATACCCATCTGTTGTCAGTCACCCCCTACAGCCTATAAGAGTGGAGGTTGACCCAGGTGGGTGGAGACGTGGGAGGGCAGTATCATCTGTGTGCAAGTGTCTGTTGTGTCTCCTGTTCTCCTTATGTCCCATTGCTGCTGCTAGCGAAACACCCTGTAGGAATTTAATTTTAGAAGGCACTAAGCCTCCTGAGCTTCTCCCAATTAAGTATCTGTTTAATAAGCTTCTTGAATCTACTCACCCCAAGATTAAGTTCCATCCTGACTTAGTTTCCCCCACATCACCTATTACAATTTAAAACCCAAGTTTCAAGGTTACGCAGTCACTGCCTCCCAAGCTTCAAAGTGCCCCAACCACTGTTTACAGATCTTTTCTCCCTACTTACCCTGCTATTTTCAAAAGGAAGAGAAATATAAATAAATATTAATATACTTTTAAGGTAAAGCTAGGTGCTTTCAGTCCACTCCTTCAGCAAACTCTCATGACTGCTTAGCTCTGCAGGCCCAGCATCCGGCGACTCAGGTACCTCCTGGAATCTGGATCTGATGCTGGCAGGGCAAGGACCCTGCCACCCTGCCATGGAGGGCAAGCTGGGGCGCCTTATGAGAGGTACGCCCTTGGGAGAAGCTAGAGATGGGGGCTGAGGACCAGCAGGAAGGAGGGTCAGCCTTGATCAAGAGAGATCATGATTTAATGCTCAGATATGTAACTATAAAATCACCAACCATGATTACGGGTTATTTCTGTAGGCGTAAATCAGCGTGATGATTTCTAATGATCTGTGAATGATCAATGATGAATATATCAGTTCTGTACTTTAAATGTTAAGTCACATGAGTAATACTGTACTTACTCCAAAACAAGTGTCCCAGGACAAGCAAGCCACACAGAAATTCTGATTTCTATGTTCATCAATTTTATTTTCTTAGCAAGCATACCCTCACAGCCTGATCCAAAATATCGCCCTATAAGGGCTTCTTCAGGGGACAAAGGACTTGTCAGTATTTTGTTCAAATTAATTTTTCTCTCTTTATAGAAGTGAACAGTACATAGAGCTTGGTCTCTTCAGACCCAAAGAAATCACATATCCCAAAACTACAGCACTCTCTGTCCGTTAGTTCACAGTTCGTAAGTATTAAATTTCTTCTGTAACGTCTGTATATAGGAGGACATACTGCCAATATGGAGAATGCTCTGCAGAGCATGACCAGAACAAAACAAACAGAACAAGCATTTGTCCATGCCAAATGTTTGCTTGCTGGCATTGGCACTGGTAGTGTAGAAGTTACAGAGCTGCATAATAGGAAAGGCAGTGAAGTATTGAACTGAAGCCAACCGCACCACCACCTTGCAGAGAGTGACAGGCATTGGGGTGTGCCTTTGGGTCGTCAGGCATAACGACCATGCCATTTCACCACACCCTACCCTGCAGACACTGACAAGTGTCACGGTGTGCCTTGGGGTCTTTGGCCCTTATGCGCACCCCATTCCATCAGGAAATACGGTGAGATGGGTGCGGTATAGGAGAATGGGGTGAAGTTTTGGCCCAAAGAGTCTGAGGCACACCTTGATGCCTCTCACTGGCTGCAGGGTGTGGGTGGAATGGTATGAGCATGATAGGCAAGAATCCCAAGTCACACCCCTGATGCCTGTCATTCTCTACAGGGTGGGGCGTTATGGTCGGAAACCCTAACGCCTCAGGCATTCGTTGGTATTTTCACTCCAAATTTTCAACATGTTTTTTTGTGACCCCCACCACATGAACAGTGGCAATATCAGTTTGTTAGACGAAAACTGCTTTTGCACAGCGACTATGGCATTTGGCACCACAGGTGCAAAAACACATTCCGAACAGGATGTGAAAAATGACAGCGGTACTGTTTTGTTGAAAATCTGCTGTGAAAATCTTAAAAAAAAAAACTGGTGAAGTCATGAGCGTGTGTAGAAACTGTGCAACTCACACCCGTAATGTAACTAGTTTGGGGATTTTTTTACAGCAGATTGTTAACACAGGCATTTTGGGACCTCCGATCATGAGCAGTGTCAGTGTGATTTTCTTCATCTGTCCTGAACAATGATTTCCCACAACGACCACGCATTTCTGTGCTGAAAATGTGAAAACACATTTTGGCCATGTTGTGGAAAATGACAGCTGTACTGTTCATAAGGAGGTGTGGAAAAATGCCACTGGTGAAAATCTGGACTGAAAATATTACAAATTCATGAACTTACGAGGGTGCATGGAAACTGCGCAATGCTCACTCATAACACAGTCATTTTATGGAGTTTTGTCACCAAATTTTCAACATAGCCATTTTAAGACCTCTGCTCATGACCAACATCACTGTGATTTTCTTAATCTGTCCCAAACATTGTTTTCGCACATCGACTGTGCCATTGTGCGCTACATGTACGGAAACACATTTTGGGTGGGATGTGAAAAATGGTAGCTGAACTGCTCATAAGGAAGTGCGGTAAAATGGCACTGTTGAAAATCTGGTGTGCAAATATTACAAATTCACAAACTTGCCAGCGTGCGTAGGAACTGCGCAATGAGTGCTCCTAAAACAGTAATTTTGGGAATTTTTTCACCAAATTTTCAACATAGCCATTTTAACACCTCTGCTCATGCCCAGTGTCACTGTGATTTTCTTAACATGTCCCATACTTTGATTTTGCACACCGACTGCGACATTGTGCGCTACATGGGCAGAAGCACGTTGTGGGCGAGATGTGAAAAATGACAACTGTACTGTTCATAAGGAGGGTGGTAAAATGCAACGCTTGAAAATCTGGAGTGAAAATATTGAAAATTTATGTAACTTATGAGCGCGTAAGAACTTGCAACGACGCTATAAAATAGTCATTTTAGGAATTTTTCACCAAATTTTCAACATAGCTATTTTAAGACCTCTGCTCATGAACAGTGTCACTGTGATTTTCTTATGTGTCCCATACATTGATTTCACACACCGACTGCGCCATTGTGCACTACATGGGCGGAAACACATTTTGGGTGAGATGTGAAAAATGACAGCTGAACTGCTCATAAGTAGGTGTGGTAAAATGGCAGTGTTGAAAATGTGGAGTGAAAATATTGACATTTCGCAAACTTATGAGCGCGTGTATGAACTGTGCAATGCACGCTTGTAAAACAGTCATTATTAGGAAATTTTTCACCAAATTTTCAAAATAGGCTTTTTGAGAGCCCTCCTTATGAACACTGGCAGTGTCGTTTTGTTAATCATTCTGGAAAGGTGATTTCGCGCAGTGGCTGCGAAATCACCCTTTGGGCCAGAGTAATGCCATGACAGTGACAGCATTCATGAGAAGGGGAACCAAAAACCCCATGCTGAAAATTTGGTGCAAAAATTCCAAAAAATGCCTGAGATATGCAATAAAGTTGAAAAAACCCTATCTATCCCATTATACAGCTTACCGGCATTTCCTCAGTTCGCGGTCGGCTTTGAAGAGTGCAGACGTGTTCTCGGTCCGCCGAAGATCATTGCGCCGAGCTCCGGAGGTAAGTATGGGGTGAGGGGGGTGTGGTGAGGCAGGGTGCACAGTGGGTGGGTGTGGGTTGTGGGAGGCGGCAGGGAGAAGCGCCGAGGGACAATTTTTGTATTTACAGGTTTTTTTTTGTTTCCTAAGATGACGAGGGGCATTTGCCACGCTGGGGTGGGCTCCCAACATGGCACCTGGATGCTTTGGGGGGGCGTGGAGCCGACGGGGGATTGGGCACCCCTGTTTGCCATACAGTGTGGGGGGGATGGGGGAAGGCGCATGAGCACGCAGTGCATGCGTGTGTGTGTGTATGTGTGGAGGGGATCTCGCTCATTCAAGCAGAGCTCTCCTTTTCAACTGTATGCCACTGCATTTTCAGCTGTCATACACATCTGGAGCAGTGATTGGCGCACCGCAGCGCCTGCAAACACACTGACTGAATTGAAGAGGCTGACACACCTCTGGAAAACTTGATGATGGCACTATGTTTCTTGCACATGCAGCAAGCAAATATAAAATTACTGCTCATTTTAGCAGAAGATATAAAGGAAATCTGATCCTTACCTACAATGAGCTGAGGGGCAGATTTTGAAGAAAATAACATTCATGGACTTGGAAATAAGACTTTTTGATTTGTGTGGCAGGTTTGTCCTGGACACTAGTTTCTGAGCATCTACTTTGCCTACCAGCTCCGAGAGCTATCTAGACACTTACAGACTGTTTCTGAAGGGTACCCATCTGTGCATCTGGTATTGCATAATAAGTAATGTACTTAACAATGATTTGTTACTAATATAAACAATAAGATGCCAAATATCACCCAAAGCAGATTAATTATGATTTCTAAAATGAGTAAAAGAATCATGTGACCACATTGGTCAGGACCTGTGTCCTTACAGGACAACCCTGCAGCTGGCACACTTTATACCAAGCTGGATGCAGCACAGCCCACACAGTCATGCCTACCAGAAACCTTTGGGGAAAAAAGAAAACAAAATTTGACAGACATGGTTGTAATGGAAAAAGGTCGACAACCACTAGTAGCCACACCTAACAATTAAAAATAAACACAGCCACATAAACACTCTTGTACATTTTTATAAAAACCCACCCCCAGCGCACACCATACAGGCAGTAACCAAATCAAAAATAAATGCTGCAAGTACAAACTAATGTCTTTTGGAGACTTTATTCAGCTGGTTGGTAATTTACAAAGTGCAGTATCATATCTTTATTGCCCTACATTGCAATGCGACCCCCTTAAGCACAACAAGATCCGCACCAGGACTTCACTAGAACTTCTGTGACTGTTCAATGATAGACTGTGACATTAAAGTGACCCCAGCTGAAATCATTAATGACAGAACACTCCCAACATTGTAAATCGTGTCACAGTTCACCACAAGCAGCCACCAACCTGTACTTCTGCTGGATTTTCCTAAACCTAGAAGTAATGCAAGCAAGGCATAGCAGCCCAGACAGTTACACCAGTAGGTAACATTTGCAGCAGCACCATCCACTTGCATGCTACCTCACCTAATTCTGCCCCTCTGCGACAATAGCTCAGTACAACTACATTTTTTTTCTTAAGTAAACCACAGTGTCAGATCAATGTACCAATCGTAATCATGGAAAGCACAGTTTAAGGACCAAAACAATGGTCATTTCTATTTCAAAATAATTCTGCCTTGACAGTATTAGTTTGCAGATTGATAGAAAAGGATCTGAGCACAAACCAGTACTTGTAGGAACGCACCATGGCCATAAAAGACACTACTGAATGGAGCTATATAAACCAATTTGAGCCCTTCTAACACTATTAAGAAATGAGAATTCTGAGTGATTATAACTGAAAGTAGAGCTCACACAAACCCAAACTAATGTCCGAAGAACTCTCAATGCTGTTCACTAAGCTGATTTTAACAAAATTCTATTAAAGAGACACTGTCAACCTGTTTTGCATCATATTGTGTTCTAGTTAAAAACCCACAATTTATGATTGCTTACATTCTCTAAAATTAATTGATGTTGCTGTTTATTTTGTCTGTCTCTTTGTTTAGTAGAACCGAAATGCATGCTAATGTATATTTATAAACAATTTAGTTTTTTTTTCAAATTCTGAATCTATTCTTATTGAATACATCCTGAACATTAGAAGCACCCACAAACAGTGCAGTCGCTCATGATGCAGAAGCCTCCTAAACTCCCTTTGCATCATGAGCAGCTCGACTGTGTTGGAGGTGTTCCCAAGTCCAGGAAAGATGTAGTGTGAGTTGATTAAGGAATGAAAAACAAACCTGATTTTGTGGGCAGTCTGTTCTTCACTTTTTAAAAGAAAATAAGAATCAGAATCAAACTACCAGCTATATCAGCAATCTTTACAGAATGCTGGCAATGATAAAATGAGTTTTTTTAAACAAAGGGACATTCTGAGGCCTAAGGGAGTTAACAGTGTCCCTTTAAAGTTTGGATTTTATTACCTAAATGGACATTCGTTTGGAGTTTGCCCCATTTTGTGCAGCGACATTTATGGTTTACTTGGGCAAGCACCACACACACCTGGGAACCACTTTTTTGCTACTACATAACTGAAAGTAGTATGCTTGTATACTGTCTATCAATTTATATATATATATATATATTTTTTTTAACTATTAAGGGATCAAGTCACCTACCCCAGCAAAACAATAAGGAGGCTAGGTGCCCACCCTGGGACCACTTCTCATGCCCACCTCCCCTCCAGGTCAAATGCTCCTCTTCTGAATTCATGTGGTGGCACTGGACGCCCACCCCGGTGCCAAAGATCATCCTGACAGTGGGGTGCCCAATCCCCAGGGCAGCTTCTGTCACCCTGCAGTAAAGAAAAGAGTCCCTCATTGATCTATTTTTCCTAACCTGTAAAAAAATAAAATGGTCCCTAGTTGATCTGCCCCCCCCCGGCAAACCATTAAATATAAGTGGCAGCACCAGTGTGCCCAACCCTGTTGCCACCAAAGATTATCTTGACACTGGTGTGCCCAATCCGCAGTATCAGCTTCTGTTCCGCTACAATAAAGAAAACCATCCCTCAGTGATCTTTTCATTTTTCTACCTAAAAAAGTTCATCAGTGATCTACCCCCCCGAGCAGACTGCCATCTGTCTAGCTATCTACGTAGCTACCTACCTACCTGTAGAAGCAGAGCAGGGTACTGACCCCCAGCCAGTGGTGCAAGTGGTAGACAAGAAGTACAGGAACTCAGGCACTGGAAAATACGAAATGCAGAATGAAGTTCCTCAATCTGAAGGATAACTGTATAGATACTATGGGTTTTAATTAGGGATATTGAAGTATTTCTAGGAAAATATTGTTGTATAAGTCAAATTTTGTGATGGAATGCCTGATTTCAGGTCACAGGCCCAGAAGCTGTCATTATTTTGCTGGTTTAAGAATTTTATTTCAAATATCAGTAGGAAGGAGTACAGGAACTCAGTTCCTGCTGCAAAAAAGGTACAGGGAATGAGTTCCTGTGTGTTCCTGCTCGCTTCCATCACTGGCCCCGGCACGGCTTCTCTTGTCCCCTTCCCCTCCAGGTAACTTGTCCCCTTCTTATCTATGGTAGCACCAGGGTGCCCACCCCCAGTGCCACCAGAGCTTCCCCCAACAATGGGATGCCCAATGCCCAGTGTCGGATTCTGTCCCCCTACAATAAAGAAAAATTCCTCAATGATCTTTTTTTTTTACCTAAAAAAAAAAAATCAATTGGAGAGCTGCCCCACCACCACACTGCCACCAGTCTGTCTAGCTATCTATCTACTTATCGAAGTGGAGTGGGGTGCCACCCCCAGTACTGCATAGTGTCGGACTGGCCCACCCAGATACCTGGTAATATCCAGGTGGACGCGTTCTTGTTGGATACTTGACCACCTTCTAAACTCTGAAAATTTTTGCATTAATCATCCATGCTTTAATTTAATGCAGTATTTGTGCTACTGTATGTAAATGTAAGATGCAAACATAGATCTAGTGTATTAAATTTAGGTGGAATACTGATATAAGTGTGTATAACCATGCCTACTTCTCTTGCCCTCCTCCCTTTCAGATCACTGTCCCCTTCTTATTTCTGATGAAGTGGTGCCACCAGAGATCCTCCTGACACTTTGGTGCCTAGTCCCTGTAGTGTCTTCTGTCCCCACAATAAAGACAACTGTTTATTGTTATATATATATATATATATATATATATATATATATATATATATATATATATACACCACACACACACACACACACACTGTATATATTATATTATATAAAATAGTATATGGTTACCCTTTGTTGTGCATAAAAATCAGCCTGCTCAAAATCCTTGTTAGCACATTTTAAACTGTTGTGTGCATTCTAAAGTGTTGTTATGTGCATGCCAAACAGTTGTTAGGCACAGTTCAAAGGTCATACAATTCTAAATTTCTCATTTGTTCTACACCTAGCTACTTACTAACCACCTAGTGCCCAAAGTCATACCTTTTACCTTTCAAAAGTCTGGAAATTTGATTATGTTATGTGAGTAGGACAAAGAAATGCAAATTTTTTTGTTTTAACTTCAGTGGGGGTCTGTCACCCTAGTGTAAAAAAAAATATACTATAAAAAAACAAAATATGGTCAACCATACACAACTCGGCATAGGTTTCCATCTCAGGGTTGAGATGACAGCATGGACCTCTTCAGCTTCACTCTTGAGGTTCATATGCTGTCATCTCAACCTGATGAGGAACACAGCCTTGTTGTGTATTAGAAAATGGGCACAAATAAAAAGGATCTGATTGGCTGGCTTGGGTACATTAACTACAGTGAGAGCCCTGTAAGTAAAAGTACCAGCCATGCCAACCCTGACAACCTCAGAATTGTATCACTGTGCCCACCCTGCTTCATCATTGGCTGAAGCACTGGACACACAATTCAAACTGCCACCATTTTGTTTTTAAACAGTTAGCTAGTGACTTATGCCACCCCCACCACCATCACCATGAAAACATAACATTCACGGAGCAATACTTTTCAAATTTATAAGGGACATGAGGAAACAAAACTCATTTTTGCTTTTGTCAATGCGTTCCTGTAACAGGGTGTGGGATAACAGATGGACACAACAGTTGGTATAACGTTCAATGCACCATTGGCAAAGGCGCAATGTTTATTTGTTCCAAAACCAACAAAAAGGAAATAAAGTAAAAGGCTCAAACTGTGAGCAAAATAAAGGCTATATAAAGCAAATAACATTCTGTACCATTGTGGCAAATTTAAGCACTCAGTTTCCACTTGTGTGGTAAGGTCTTATCAACCCTTCTCACTTCCTGGTCAGAAAACACTGACCCTATCTGGCCAAATGCTGAACAGGTTAGCCCTTTTATATCTGCTCACACACTCATGTGTCTACAGCATCATCATGTTCATATGAGTTTATTTTTAGAGCTCCACTTAATTTATATAACATAGGGAGCTCATATTAATATTCACTATATCAGGTCTGAGCAAACAGAACTTATTTTTAGTTACAGAGAACTTCAATTCCAAACAGGAAACATTTTGTTCAGGTCTAAGGTAAGGTGTTGCAGTATAAAGGTAGACATAAGAGGCCACTGCCACCCTATAATGCAAGCATACAGCAACTAGGCAAACAGAGCACACACCCTGCTTGCAGGAGTCTGCAGAGCTTTGCTACTTTTGGGAGTAAGTTTTAACTTAGTTTGCTTTCTTTCTCGACTCTGTCTGGTTATTTATTATTTTAATACAATAATGCCTTGTTACCAAGCAAAGGAGACTAGCTGAGGTTTGTTTTTAAAACTTGCAGGGGGGGGAATTCACCAGTGCCAAAATTTGCACTTCCTAGTGAGAAAAGCTTAATTATATAGCTCCAGTCAGAACAGCAGAGGAACAGGGAAGTATCTAAAAAAACTCCTGAAGGAGTTTTTCCCTTCAAAAATGCAGCCTGTACGTTTCCCTTTTAAAGTATTTATATTTTAAAATAATAGAGCGGTTCCTGTTGCATTTTAACCAGTATTCTTTGGGAGAAACACATTTATTTAGCCCTTCCTGATATCTTGTGTTTCAGCTAACAACCTGAGTGTTACTCTCACACTCTAATGGGGCTGTAACTCAGGATAGCCTCTCCATTTCATTTCAGCAGGGGAAAAGCATTATTTTATTTAAACAGCCCACTGCTAAGTCAGCAGGAGCACATATTTGCTGGTTGCTACATGCTTTTACCTATGCACATGATAAATACCTATTTGGGGTTTGTTTGGTGTAAAGCCCAAAATATCAAAAAACTCAATACACTTAAAGGATTCTTTCTCAAGACCCATTTCTGGTAATATAGCACTAAATGTAGCTACTGCAAAACTTTTAGCTACGGGTTAAATACCAGTCTGATTTTTAAATGACCACACTTGTTAACACAGTGAGGTGGCTTCTAACATTCAGATATTTAACTGCCAGGCGATTACACAATGCCAGTCCCTTTTCTATCACCATGCTTTGACTGCACCTAGCCTTATTTTTTCGACCACAGGAAAACTGAAAAACAGCAGCGACAGAAAAGCTTTTAGATGGGGGGAGGGGGGGGCTCAATGGTGGCCAACCACCTGAACTAATAGCATAAAGGACAGTATAAAGACAGGACAGAACTGTTGCAACAGCAGTTTTTAAAGAGTGAGAAGGTCCAACTCAAGGAGCAGGCTTACTTTAACCAGTAGAAATCTACTAACTCCTTTTGAGAGGTTTTGTAACACACAGTACCATTCTATATTTCCCCTGTAAGGGCTCTGTGCTTAGCCTCTTCATTTCTAAGTGTTTCACTTAATTTAGGCACTTTGAACAATTTAATTTCTCTGCACTCATGGGCCCAGATATTCAAACTGCGCCAGGCTGTGGTGCAAGCTTGGGCGCTAGCTCAACTTGCTGCGCAGGGTGGTGATTGGGCAATATTCAACGGAGCTGTGCCATGGCTCAGCAACATTGAATATCGCACCCTGGCCACCCGCAGTGTGCATGGCACAGTTGCCAGAGTGGAGCATAGGGATGCACTAGCGCAAGTTCCACTGCGCTATCCACAGCAACCGCGATATTCAAAACTTGACATGCACATGGGGCCATAATGTATGCAAGGCGCCAAATGGGTCCATTTGCATATCATTATGGCCCCATTTGCATGCAGGTGCGCCGATCCCGATGACTGCACCTGGCACCTGCGAGGCTGCAGCCGTCGAGGACCGCCCTTCCACAGCCTGACAATGTGCTCCACAGCCCGATCGCGGGCATTTGTTAAAAAAAGAAGAATTCCATCAAATATCCCTGGTGGTCCAGTGGACCGTTGTCTGCCCGATCACGGGCATTTGTCAAAAGAGTATAAATATTTCCAATATCCCTGGTGGTCCAGTGGACCGCTGTGTGCCCGATCGCGAGCATTTGTCACAAAATAAATAAATATTTCCAATATCCCTGGTGGTCCAGTGGACCTGCAAGCCCGATTGCAGGCTAAGTACATAAATAAGCCCCATCAATATCCCCGATGGTCCAGTGGACCCCCCACCCGACCCGCTCACTGAATCCCACCGCCCGCTCCTTACCTCGCCTGCCACTCCGCCGCCGCGATTATCAGTCCGGTAGGCTGTCGCCCATTGGTCCACAGCATGGACCATGAGTCATCGCGTGCAGCCCATACCGTACTACACATTCCATATCTGGAATGGCCAATGCGGTATAAACTTCTGCGCCAATCAGCTCACGTATCGGAGCAATAGCGTACAGCCCTACTGACTGTGTCAGTCGCTCAGGCGACTGCGGTATGAGCTGAAAGGCCGCGCCGCTGACCGGGGCGGGCAGTGATTCAGTGTAACGAGGTGGGGATTCACTGGACCACTACGGATATTGGAAATATTTATTTATTTTATGACAAATGCCCTGATCAGGCACACCGGTCCACTGGACCACCAGATACTGGAAATATTTATTTATTTTATGACAAATGCTCATGACAGCACACAGTGATCCACGGACCACCAGGATATTGGAAATATTTATTCTTTTGACAAATGCCCACGATCGGCAGACAGCGTCCACTGGACCACCAGGGATACTGGACAGCATTCTTCTTTTTTTAACAAATGCCCACGATCGGGCATGGGGGGGGCACCGCCAGGTGCAGCCGGAGCTCAGGTGGCCACCCACAGGTGGCAGCTGCCGTGTTACACCTTGCAATGCGACAGCTCACCTGTGGATGGCCATCCATTGTTCCTTTTTTTTTTGGATCAACTTTGTGCTGGTGCAGGTAGGGGTTGCGCATGCATGGCTCTGCACATCCCGGGCTGAATATCGGGCTGTGCAGAGTATACATGGGCACACACCCCCACCTGCGCCTGCATACATTACGGATGCGCTCCGGCGCGATCGGGATTTGTGCCACGCACTTTTCCCTTTGAATATCGTGGTCAAGTTGACATCAGTGGTTGCATGGTGCAACAGCAACCTTTTGAATATCTGGGCCATGAAGTTCAGAGCTGCCCATTTATGCGAGCAACAAACATTAACCAGAACTTCTCTCTTGGGGGGACAGAACAGAATAATTCAGCATCCTACCCAGGGGCCACCCTCTTAAAGTTCCCTGTCTCTGTTTTGCTCTTCCTGTGGCTTGGACCCTGCCTCATGGCTCGGACTACAGCCCTGACTCAGACTCCCATGCTCAAACTAATGCTCCTGTACCTCAAAATCCAGCTCTGTCATCAAATAAAAGGTACCAGACAACAAGCTTATTTTCCTTGGACCTTAACGCTATTTAGTTTCAGGGAATAAATACAACAGGGCAAGTTCCCAAGCAAAATTAGATAGAAATGCCGCATGGAAACAGCGAATCAACGGGCACAGTTAACTCTTGTACCGATGGACTGCAACCTACTTACCATACTGCCCTTCACATTGTGTGCCATTAAGACGAGGGACATTTCTATTATTTATTAGCAAGCTCCCCGTGTATTCACAGCATTTCTTTCCTCCCTAAAACTGCATACATTTATCTTCTTGACTGACGGGGGAGGGGGGGGCTGAAACATCACACTACCAGAGGTACAGGAACTACTTTACCTCAAAAGAAGAGAAAAGTAGAACTGTAGTCATTTTTATAGAATTACTTCTTGTTTTTCTTTGTAATTCCACAAAAGCGACACAGTTAGCCATATTGTAAGCACAATAATACCCTCCAGGGTGGGTGGTATGGGCAATATCAGACCTTCTAGGGGCATAATGAGGCCCTCCACCTGCAGCATTGAGCCTCATTACACCCCTAGGCGGTCCGGTACTGCCCAATACCACCCATCCCGTCGGGTGTTATTGCTTGCTGGTTGCCCATACATTATTCACTATATTTTTTTACCTGCAAAAAAAGAACAGTCCATCAGCGATCTGACCCCCTCAAGCATCTGCCACTAACCCCTTAACTCCCCCACTCAGCACACACACCCCAGTCACCCTCACTCATCTGAACAGATTCCTCAAAGTAGACGCACTCTCCAATCAAAGACACACCTTGCTGCTAGAACCGGTGAATGCATTATTCTTAGCGCTGTCATTTTTGAACATTTTTACAACAAATTTCAACATGGTCGTTTTGGAACCCACCATGAATAATAGTGATGAAATTACACAAATCTGTCACAGAAGGCTGCGAGTGGGTTTTGAAAATTGATTCCGCTTTGTTCATGAGCTGGCATCATAAGAAGGATTTGCTGAAAATTTAGGGTAAACATATTGAAAAACAACAACGTTACGAGTGTGCATTAAAAGTTTTCACTTTGGCAATTTTCAATATTTTTACCCCAGATTTTCAGCATACCCATTTTTTTCACAGCACCTCCGAACACGATAGTTGTAATTTTTGAAAACCTAGCTAAAATGTGTTTTTGGACATGTGGAGCAAAATAATGCTTGAGTCAGTATTACAGAACTTTCACCTAGCAAGTTCATGAGGTGGGTCATAACATGGCTATTTTGAAAATTTTACAGTGAAAATGTTAAAATACATCTGATAAGCATACATTGAAATGTTTCTACACGCTCAAAGTGTGGTAATTTAGTATATTTTGACTCCTAATTTTCAGCACAGCAATTTTTTCACACCACCTCATGAACATGACAGCTGTGGTTTTGCAAACCCTGGCCAAAATGCGTTTTGCACCTGTAGCATGGAATGATATTTTGGGGGGAAATTTGAAAACTTTAATCTACTGGGTTCGTGCAGTGGGGTGGTAATACGATTATGCTGAAAATTTGGGGTACAAATATGGTAAAATGGCCAGGGTACAAGTGAATGTCACAATATTTTACTGTTCACTCATAACTCTGCTACTCTGCAATATTTCAACTCTAAACTGTCTACATAGATATTTTTCCAAACCACCTCATAAATGTGACAGGTATATATTTTTTTAAAATCCTGGGTGAGACGTGTTTTCACATTTGTGGTGCTAAATGATGTTTCAGACAATACAGTACAAACAACCTTGAAAATCTGTGGTCAAAATATATAAAAAATTAACAAACCTTGAGTGTACTTAGTGGGTATGTTCTGTGATCCCGTGCTGGTGAGCTGGGTTCAGAGGTGAGGTCAGTGACTCAGCTATGTGGGTGAGGGTGGTGGGATGGTGCTCTATGCCACACCCCCACAAGTCAGGAAAGAAAGCTGCAGGGCTGCCCACACAGGCCCAGGTCCCATAGAGTGAAGACAACTCTTCTCCTGGTATAGGGTCCTGCACCTCTGCCCTGTGGGTGGCAGAGGGTCCTGTGCATTGGCTGGCAGCTGGACTCTTTGAGTCTGTATATTCAGTCAAATGGCAGTGCAGGGACTAGAGGGCCCTGTTATTCCACAGCCCACCAGATGGTGCAAATGTATTTTTGACTTCCGCTGGTGGACTGAGTTTTCCTAATAATGCCCACCCAGATCTCTGAACATTTATTTATTTCATTTGATAACTGGAAGGCCCACTAGAACCAGAGGTCCATTTTCAGGGCGACCCAGCATTAGTTACATTTAGGTACAGTAGATATCATAACAAGTGGTACAGAAGGACTTGTAACACATCAGACATGATCTCCTGCAGGGCCCTGCAAAGAAAAACTACAACAAATTTGCTGGCAACATGTGGTGAGACAGACTTCTACCATTGAAGAGTATCACTATGAGGCACAGGCTTAGTGCTGTACCTTCTGCTTCAGACAAGAGGCTTCGGGCTGGATGGAAGGGGAAACATTAGGAATGGCAACCCCAAGGAAAAAAACACCACTGATTCACCAGGACTTCGAACACCCAAAACCCTAATGTGTTTTCCTTTTGTTGCTTGAGGCTGTGGAAGAGGAATTAGGGTTGGAAAACTTAACACAACATTCCCCTACTTTTGTGGCATTAACTAGAACCCCAACTGGTGCATTAATGAAGTTTTTTGCAAAGAATATATATTATAGGTTCTACGTCTGACATTAACCAAACACTGTTTCTTTACCTAGCTTGTGAAACACTCATACTGTGACTAGCGGATCATGAAATATGTAAAACTTTTTACAACACCCCAAACTTTTTGTATCATATTATAACCCCCTAACCAATTTGGGGGCTTACCTGTAGCCCATTTGCTCTCATTTCTGCTCCCCTGCCAGGTGCCTCCAGCAAATGCCTGCATTTTCTTTTTTGGGTCCCCTGTTTCTGGCCTGAGTCCTGTTTGTGCCCATGGTGCCCCAGTGTGAGCCCCAGTGTAAATCCAGCCCTGCAGGGCTCCAAGTTCCAACCGCGATCCCCACTGCTTGTTTCAGCGCTCTGGTGCCGGCGAGGGTCGCCTTTGATCTCCCAACCGCTCAACTTTCAGTCGATTGGGAGAGTATTTCGGCAGTACTGGTGTCTCCACCTGCTAAGGGGGACCTCGTGACCATGGGCAGGGCCCTGAGCTGCCCTCTCTTCAATAATTTAAAAGATCCATGAGGTAGTCACTATTGGGGCTCATGAATATTAATGAGCCCAAAGCCCTGATCACTGGATAGCTGTATTTTGGCCACGGCCGAGAAAGGAAAAGAAATGTCTTAAACTCAAAATACAATATTTGTAACTGTTGTATGTATGGGGACAAATGCTTACAGGAAAAATGTTTACAAATAATTAAATAACATAACTCCTGACTGCACCAGTAAAACATTGGGACTCTGAAAGATAGCCTGCCTGCTGCAATTCATTCTTAAATATTGGGAGAAGCAACAGGCAAGCGGACTGAGCAATTTATTTAATCTAGGCAGTGACAGCCAGAACACTTCCAGGGCTACTGAACTGTGGGGCATTTGGGAAATGATATAATTTATTGTGGCTGCACCAGGACTTAATTTAGGATTATTCCTAATCTATTTAAGGGACTTGATGTTCAGCAGCCATTTACAACCAGTCACAGCCAATCATAAAGCTAGGAATGCACAGCCAGGACTTGTGGGACATTAGCTAAAGCTCATGGGAAATTACCAAGTGCTTATGGGGAACTGCAGGGACCTATTTCAGGCACCAAAACAGTAAACCAACTGTGCATCGAGTAAGGTTCATGCATAATTAATTTCTTGACTGACATGCCTTCCAGCCAATCGAGGCCAAGCACCAAGTAGTTTCAGCCAATCAGGAGCCTCAGGAGAACCCCATAAAAGACTGTGTTTTCAGCAATTTTCTAAACTCGAGCAGGAACCCTCTACAGGGTGGGGGCTCAGCCATGCAACTGGGCCTGGAGATAAGTTAATCCTTTCCTTCCAGGAGGGGTGTTTGCCTTATTAGCAGTAACAGTTTAAAGTGATTTAGCAATCTGCTAGTCTGGGGGCTGCCAGAATGTCCTCCAGGTGCTAGCCTTCCCTTCCACATTGGGGAAAGATCTGGACCTGCAACTCAACATCAAGTCAGCTATGAGAGAGCTGATCATACCTCAGTTGTGAAAGGACTGAAGATTTCAGGAACCTTGATTGCAAAGATTCTACCGTGACGAGTCTGAGTGAGTACTCTTGTACCCCCCGGTGCAAGAATGAAAGATAAATTGCTTAAATGGGGCTGCCAATGCCAAAAGACTGTCCGATTTTTTGTTCATCTGGTCTGTACCCTGCATTCTGCTATGCCCAACCTTAGCCCAGCATAGGTGGACCTTTTTTTTGGAAACCTTTCTATTTGTGACTGTTCTACTGGTCTGCACCTTGCATCTGCTATGCCTGTCTTGCCCAGCGCAGGTGGACCTATCTATTCCGGGGACCTAAGTGAGCCCAGAGTATCGTGTGTCTGTTCTGGGGGACCCAAGTGAGCCCAGAGTATTGTGTAACTGTTCTGAGGGACCCAAGTGAGCCCAGAGTATTGTGTAACTGTTCTGAGGGACCCAAGTGAGCCCAGAGTATTGTGTAACTGTTCTGGGGGACCCAAGTGAGCCCAGAGTATTGTATACTGTAAGTATGCTGAAATGTGTTCCAAACTATCCAGTCAAACTGTCCAGCCATGAACCATGAATAGGACTGAAACCCCAAGTCTACTGAATTTGACTAATGTGACCTGAAAATGACTGTCCTTATGAAAACGAACCAGGGCGGCCATCCTGAACCCTGGTTGAAGGTATCATCCCTTCACTGATTGTATCAGATGTGTATGAACTATAAATGTGCTGAATGTACCAAGACATATAAATGTGATGGATATACAGAAGGAAATATTTGACTTTCACACCCGGTGTGACTGGCTGGTTGCATCTAGCCAATGTTTCGAGTGCAACATGTAGGGTAGTCCCTGCACACCACAAAGAGACTGTGAAGAGTTCAAATGTTTAATGTTGGAAATCTAATTGGACATTTCTGTTAATCAAGCCAGCCAATGTACAGCTGCAATTTTCACCAGGCCTGCAACGTGCAAGAACTTTCACGTACTGGGTACCCTGGGTGAAATATGTGGGATTGCGGGGTCTCATACTGAATCCTTGGAGAACTGGTACCAGTTGTGGGTAAAATAACACTGTGTCCCATCAACTTCTGTGCAGTTTGGATAGCCAGGGCTCTGGGTATCAATGCTGGTACAATGTGATTGCTTTTCTGATTTGAAACCAGGTATTTACCCAGTTGGAGGGTTTTCACCAGCACAATCCAAACCAAACCAAATCAACTGTAAATATAATAATGAATGTGCCTGCATAACCTCTATTCCTTTTGTTCCCCCATTCCTAATCCCTAATGCCCCCTGAATAAATATTGTGGTGGCTGTTTTTGCAAATAATCATGCCATGAGCATATTATTAGCGAGAGACATAATTGATAAAATGTTTACTGTATGGGGAAATGTTATTAGGTCATGTCTTTGGGAGGTTAATGGTTATAGTGGGTAGTATAACATCCCATGGGGTTGTATCGGTAACACCTAACCCACTTAAAGCTAAACTCGGGGGCACTGCACAAATGTAATATCATAGGAAAGAACAAGTTTAAAGTAAGTTTGGAACCCAGGTCCCTCAGCCGTGTTAGTGGCTACCAAGGCAGGGGTGGTAACTCTAGGAGTAGTGCCGCCTAGGGGTTACAATATTACTTCAAGTTAAAGACCCACATTTCATGATTCCTTACCTTCTGTACACTTTACATATGTTGTGGGTTGTTTTATAGGCTACCTTTCTTACCAGAACTGAAATGGATGCTAATGGTGTCATTATACCCAACCTTATTTTCATTTAAATCCTTGCGCTACCATTACTGCACTTCTTGAGCACTGGGAACACCCCAAAGCAGCACAGCCACTTGTGATACAATAGTCTCCTCCTACCACTTGATCGTGACTTGAGTGGCTAAACAGAGATGGGGTGTTCCCAGGTCCAGAAAAGATGCAATGGGAACTGATCAGGAACGGTAAACTAACACATTTGTGTGTGGTAACACCAATAAGGTATGTAGTCTGTTTTTCACTCTTAAGAATAAAAAAAGGAATCAAAATCAAACCAGTTACAACAGAAATCTCTACAGAATGACTAATCGCAATGTGTTTTTATACTAGAGACATTTCGAGGCCTAAAGGAGTTAACAACGTCCCTTAATAATTATAAATGTGGTTTTAAAACTTTCCTTTTCATGTGAAGTTTGTCCCTCTACTGCCAACAATGAGTGAAACAAATCAAGACAGAGAGGAAAGCCTAATATTCTTCACATGCTGCTTCAGTTTTCAGATAAAGGTACAAGGATGTTGCAACTAGCCCCTAATCCCATCCAGTTACTGCATTACCCAGACGCACATCAGACCTGAAGATGTTAAAGCCCCATTCCCTAGCTCTTACTCTACTGAAACCATGGTTCATAATTCTGTACCATCACTTCCTTGTGTAGTTCCTTCTCCTGTGTGCTTAACAGCTTCCACTCCTCTTTAGAAAACAACTGCAACATCTTCAAAGGTTTTGGTACCTGAAACAATGTGAGATGTATTTTATTCTTGTTTTACTTAACACACTGATAGATCTGCAGCTTTTTAACTCAAAGAGTTAATCTTTGGGAGGTTAATGGTTATAGTGGGTAGTATAACATCCCATGAGGTTGTACCAGGTAACAGCTAACCCACTTAAAGCTAAACTCTGGGTGGGGACACTGCACAAATGTAATGTACAAATGCACAAAGATGCAAATCCTGTATAACAAGGTAGCCCGGTTTGCTACCCAGGACCAATCGCGAAGGCACCATTGTGACGCACTTGCCCAGCTACGCTGGCCCTTGCTGACCTCTCATCTCCACTACCTCCTGCTCTGCATGACCTTCAAGATACTCAGCTCTTCAGCTCCACCCAGCATTGCTGGAACTATTGCACTCAAACATAACCCCAGGAGCCTACGGACATCTGGACGTACGCTGCTTGAAGTTCCCAGAGTCAGGACTAACGCTGGTGGCAGGTCGTGCTCCTACTCAGCCCCCTACCTGTGGAACAAACTCCCACCCCTACTGCAGGAAGCCTCCTCACTGATGAACTTCCCCACCAGGCTCAAAGCCTATATGTCTGATACTAGGACTTGTCATTGCCACGGCTCATGACCCACCCACACCTGCTTCTATCCTCCTAATATCCAGATCCTCCAAGCACCTTATCAGATTCCACGGTGCTTCCCTCTAGGCATAGTACCACAGCTAACTTTCCAGTGACCCATGCCAGTAGTAAACAATGAGCTTACTATTTAAAATTACATTTCTTCTGAACCTTTTGTTAATTCTTCTGTCAACATATTTGTAAGGACTGATGCATGATGATAACCATGGCTGTAACTGCTCACACACCTGAAACTACTCTGTAACCCAAGTCTTTCTCTGTATGAAAATATGTACTGTTTTCCAGGGTCGCCCCTCAAAAAGGGACCTTCAGGGCTCAGTGGGCCTACCCGGTCACCAAATTTTAAATAAATAAAATAAAGAGGACAGGCAAGGTCCAGACTGACAGCTGGCAAAGTCCAAGGAGTCCCAGATCCATTAGTGTTTAACAGACTGGAGTCTGCCCAAAACCCATCCCCCTGCTATCCCACCAGATAGTTCCTGTGATGTTATTACTCTTATTATAATTAACTTTTATGCTCCCACACTGCTGTAGCCCCTTCCTCTGGGTCAGCCACAGTCCCTGCTCCATTCCTTCCACTCCCTGACCTCCCCCATGGTGGGGTCAGGATCAAGCAAGTCACATGCCACACACTTCTGTGTGCAGAGGCAGGAGTTCCTGGGCTGGAAGAGCAGTGGACAGTGGTGAGGTGGAGCCAAAGTGCACCTGGTCCATCCTACACAGAGCAGGGCTTTTCCTTGTTCTGGGGCTGAGTCATGTGTCATGCTCACTGACCCTACAGAGGGGCACTCCATCATCATCATCATCATCATCATCCCCCCTCCCAGTTGCACTGTTGCTGCACTGCCACCTGTGGTCACCTAGGTGACAGTGTTGAAGCAGCAACCCTCCCTTCCCAGAAGATGAAAGTGAATATTTGTCCCATCCCTAAAACTGTTCATATTTAGTTTGGGTGTGCTAGTCCACTCTGCTGCCCCTAAGGACTGTATGTTTTATTTTAAAAATTTAAATGCTAAGAAAAAAGTTACAGTTTCAATACAAAACTGATTTCAGACTAATTAGTATAAAATTAAGTTGTATAACCACCACATGCAGCTGGGAGATATGTGACAATTGTTGCCTTGTGAGCATTCATTTACAGAAAATGAAATAAAACTCTACATATAGAAAGGAAACTGTAATGATCTCATATGTCAGAAGTGACATGTAAAAATCTATCGTGACATACAAAGGAAATCTTATTTCATGCTTTGTTTAATCTTCAGTGTTTGAAAACACAAAACAAGCTATCAAAAAATATTAGTTGATTGTGGGGAAAAATGTTTCAGAAGAGAAGACAATACAAAAAAATTGAAATGCAAAAATAAGACATTAAGCTAAAAACAATCCAAAAATGGATTTCTTTTTTGTATGGGAGCTCTTTCAATAATACTTTTGCAAAAAGCATGTCAAAACAGATGCCATTACTCCACTTCTGCTTTGTTCTTTCGCATCTTTCGCATCAACTTTCTTACCTCCAGCTTCATGATCCTGTTTTAGCCTCCGCAGCACCTGCTTACAATTCAGAATCACAATGTTAAGAACCCTGAGCAGCTGTACAGAGATTGGGACTACAAGGAGTTCTGGGGATGTTCCTAGAAAACAAGTTCCATCAGCAGGCCAGAGTGCTCCAGTTTCCACCATAGCTGCTTGCAGACACAGAAGAGCACTTCCTGTCCACCTCTGAAATGTGTCCCTAAATTATTTAAATCAGTAGCTTAATATTCATAGCATGCTGCAGCAGGAGTAGGGGTTCTAAAGCATAGTAAACCGTTAAAGAGACAGGGGCAAATCCAGATTTGAAGTCTTATGACTGACGCCAACGCCAAAGCCCTTTTCATCACGATGGAAACCCACCAGGCTGTTCCAACTCTACAAAAGGTTTACATACGAACATACAAAATTTGCCAGCAGATAAAGCATAGAGGTCTATCAAGTCAGCTCAAATCTGTAGCTAGCACCCCTTATTCTGCAGCTGCCCATCCCTTCCACCCTTTTCCTCCATTGACCCTCCCCCTTGTCCTGTCGCATCCCCTTTTGAAACAGTCCACTGTTCTACTGGATACCGCTTCTGCAGATAACGCATTCCACCCAGCTACCACCCTCTCTGTAAAAAAGTGTCTCCTCATCTCCCTCCTGAAGCTTCCTCCCTCCAGTCTCATATCTCGGCCCCTGGTGTCCCTCCCCTCTCTTGCTTTGAACAGCCCCTCTGTACCTGTCTTGTTTATTCCTTTCATGTACTTAAAGGTTTCAATCGTGTCCCCCTGACCCTTCTGTCCTCCAGCGAGTACATGTTCAACTCCCTCAGCCTCCTCTCCTATGATAAGTCCCCAGCCCCTTGATCATCTTTGTCGCCCTGCGCTGCAGCCCCTCCAGTAACTTACTATTCCTCCTCAGATACGGGCACCAGTACTGCACGCAGTACTCCAGGTGTGGCCTAATGACCTATACAGTGGCAGAATCGCCTTCCTCCACTAGGATATACCCTTGTAATGCAACCCAGCATTTTGTTGGCCTTTGCAGCTGCCTTCCCACATTGCCACCGAGTTGTTCATTGACCCTGTAATGAGCACCCCGGTCCTTCTCCTCCCCTCTGTCTGGGCTAGCTGCACTCTCCAGCTGGTAACTCCTCCTTGGGTTCTTCACCCCAAAATGCAGCACCTTGCACTTTTTGACATTAAACCCCAGTTGTCAGGTGTCTGAGCAGGTTTCAAGCTTTGTCAGATCATCCTGCAACCCCTGCCACCCGCCTAGGTCATCCACCACTGCTTCCACCTTGGTATCATCAACAAACAGACCGATCTTGCTCTTGATATCCAATGATATGTCTGCAATGAATATCCCAAACAACACTGGTCCCAGCACTGATCCCTGTGGAACATCTCCCGTCACTACCCTTTGGTGTGAGAGCTCCCCACCCACCACCACCCTCTGTTGCCTTCCTGAAGTCAGTTCCCTACCCATCGCACCAGCTTTGTACCCACCCCTGTGCCTTCTAACTTACAGGAACACAGCTTCCCAATATCAAGTCACCAGCACACGCTAACATACTCATACCTTTCAACCTCCGGAGTCTAAAATGAGGGACACCAACCCTTGAAATGAGGAACAATGAGGGGCACCGCAGTCCAAAATGATGGACATCAGAATGTTAGTACTTTAGGGAACCCTGGATATAATATGAGGACTCGGACTGTAAGTGACTCAACTCGTAGGCCTATGATCAGCTGCCTATGACAACTGGGGCTTTACTAGTAGTAGCAGCCAGTCAGCCAGAGCCAAGTTAAGTTGCCAGCACAATACACAACAAATCAGGGCACTAAGGGCAGGGGCAGCTCACTCACTCCCTCCCCCCTTCACCTTGTTTCCATCCTCTCACTCCTTCAAACCCATTTAAGCTGATGCAGACTGCAGTGCAGAGAGCCCCTCCCCCCTCAACCGGCATAGTACAGTAAGTACATCTGTCTGACATTTGCCTAACACAGCAGAGAGTAGATGGCACTCGGTCTGTCCAGCACTGAGTCGATCAGTCGAGTTGAGCTCCCGTGTGGTCTGTAGTAATTTTGTGCTTGCTACTCATGTCGAGCTGACTTGCTCGAGCTGACTGGTATGCTTTCTCTCCAAAGGGGGGGGGGGGGCTGCTCTAGTCTCTGCTCCTGGAGAACACACGAAACCCACCAGCCCACAACCATAACTTTGGAGCCTAAAAAGGCTAGGGGACTTTAGGCTGGGCTCAGTTCCTCTGGGTCGGTGGTGCCAAACAAGAATCTGAACACCTGAACCAATACTAACTTAGCAGGGCCAGTGGTAAGATTCAAAAACAAAAATCAACTCTGATCAGTCCAGACACTCCCAGTCTCCATCCTGAAAATAATCCAGTTTGGTTTGCACTTTTCAGAGTCGCAAGTCATGACCATGCTCACCGCTCACTCATCCTCCTCCTCACAGTCTCTTCAACCTATGCATCATGCGACCATGCGTTTCAAAGCATCAAACGGAACCTGTGCTGTTTGTTCATTGGCTGAGATGTTAGTGAGGAGGAGGAGGAGCAGACTTGGAGTGACCAAACCAACCCAGACTCAACTTGGACTTAATTTAGTAGCCTTGTGCCACGACACTGCTCGCTTCCATTCCAATCCAGCCAATAGTGTGCTTTTAAAGGGCCCGACGGCCCACTGATGTCAGCACTGTCATCAATGTCAATGAAATCCAGGACAATGACAGGTGCTGGTGGGACAGTGGGACAAGTTAAAAAAATGGGGGCAAAATCAGGTTGTCCCACATAATGCAGGACACTTAAGAAGTATGGAAATACTCCACTTCCATACTAAGAGAGGTGGTGGCTGAACCTCTGGCAATCCTGGGCTGGCAGTATCGTCTACAGGTTAGAGTAATGAACTGTGAAAGAGCTTCATACATCCTGCAGACCAGACTTGAGTTTGAGTCTCACAACCTTCACTTGCATACTGTGTGACTCTGAACAAGTCACTTAACTGCCCAGTGCTCCCAGGTCACACATGAAAACAGGCACTTGTGCCTAGTGGGACTTATCTTCTTACCCAACACTAAAATAAAAAAAAAGTCCTGTTTAGCGATCACTGGAAATAGGGGAGGTACCCAAAACTGGAGGACAGCAGATGTAGTCCCCTTATACAGAAGTGGGAACAAAGAGGAAGCGGGGAACTATAGATCAGTCAGCCTGACCTCGGTAGTGGGGAAGATCACGGAAGCACTACTGAAGGAGAGCTTGGTGGAACATCTGGTTGCCAGTGAACTACAGGACCCAAAGCAGCATGGTTTCACCAGGGGGAGGTCATGCCAGACCAACCTCAATGAATTTTTCGACTGGGTGACAAGGGAGGTGGATCATTGGAGGGTAGTGGACATGGCCTATCTGGACTTCAGCAAAGCCTTTGACACTGTGCCACATAGAAGGCTATTAAACAAACTGGGGAATATGGGTCTGGGCAGGAAGGTAGTGCGGTGGGTAGGTAATTGGCTGGGTGGCAGGACACAGAGGATGGTGATAAATGGCTGTCACTCCACAGAGGGAAGAATGACCACTGGGGAACCACAGTGATCAGTGCTGGGACTGGTCCTATTCAATGTCTTCATCAGTGACATTGTGCAGGACCCAGAAGTCAGAATTTCCCTGTTTGCTGATGACACAAAGCTCTGAAACAGAGTGGACATTCCAGAGTGTGTAGACAGAATGAGGAGGGATCTGCAGAAGATTGAAGAATGGTCAAGTGTTTGGCAGTTGAAACTCAATGCAAAGAAGTGCAAGATAATGCACATGGGGCACAAAAACCCTGGAGCAACATATCAGTTGGGGTGTGTGAGGATATAGCATGCACCAGGCAGGAAATGGACCTTAGGGTTATCATCTCTGATGACCTCAAGGTAGGGAAACAGTGTGACAAGGCAGCAGGTAAAGCAAATAGGATGCTGGGATGCATAGGCAGGAGCATCACCAGCATGAAAAGGGAGGTCATAATTCCACTATACAAGACACTAGTGAGGCCCCACCTGGAGTACAGTGTACAGTTCTGGAGACCTTACCTATGTAAGGACATAGGCAGGGTAGAGAAGGTTCAGAGGAGGGCATCAAAGATGGTATAGGGGTTGCATCACAAGTCCTATGAGGACCAGTTGAAGGACTTGAATATGTACTCCCTGGAGGAGAGGAGGGGGAGAGGGGATATGATAGAGACATACAAGTACCTTACAGGGAGGAACAGGGTGCAGGAATACACTGTTTTCCAATGAGAAAGATGTTGCAGGACTAGAGGGCATGGGATGAAGTTGGAGGGAAAGTAATTCAGAGGAAACGTGAGGGAGAATTTCTTCACAGAACAGGTGGTGGACAAGTGGAACACCCTGCCAGAGGAAGTGGTGGGGGCTGAAACAATCACAAGATTTAAGAATGCATGGGATAGACATAAGGGAATTCTGGAGGTCAGGAGTAAGGGGCTACAGGCTTCTAGGAAAACATAAAGTGAACCTATAAGGTCAAAGGGGCAGCCTGAGTGGGCCATAGGCCCTTATCAGCCGAGCGTGTCTATGTATCTATGTACCTGTGGCACAACAATCAGCTGGCCCATCACCATTTACATAAGCCATCACCACCATTCTCTGAAGTACCTCTTGGCTCCTGAGCATACCTCTCAATCTTCTGTCATTGAAATGAGGAATACAGTCACACACAATGAGGGGCACTGACCATCATAATGAGGAACAAGTCCTCAAACATGGAGATACAAGCTAATAACACAGGGTTTTAAATAACTGATTAGCAGTTTTTTTCTTGGGACAATGCTAACTGTACAGAAAGTAATTATATAGGTTTTCTGGAAGTGTTATGTTTGTTAAACACAATGAGGAAAGTGCTATGCATTTTCACAATGTTTTAGCACTTTCATGAGCAAAATGCTAATCAATTTTTGGAGTTAAATAAATCTCTGTAACACTGTTGAAACTATTATGTTTATTTGTACAACGTTTATTTTTGATTTAGCAACTGAGAATATTTTGAATTTGTGCTTTAAAGTCTGCCTTTACTGTGCATTCTCTATGTGGGCAGACTTTTTCCACTGGGGCAGATGAGTGACAGAGAGTTTTGGGGGGTAAAATGAGGGGTGTCCCTCATAATCAGAGACAGTTGATAGGTTTACTCCTGAGGCAATTTCTTAAAGGGGCACAGTCAGACTTTAATGCCCCAGTTTCACACAACTGATCATGAGAGGCATCAATTTTGTGATCTCATCAAGCTGGTGCAGTGACATTGAGAGCTGAGGCATATAATGCCATACCTCCTGTCACACTGTTGAACCATGTTTGGAAATTAGCTTGGTTTCCCAGGGGTCAGCAGGGCAGGAGAGGATGAAGTGCCCCCAGGACAGCTGTCCTCTCCTAGGGTAGGGGTGGCAGCCATATCAGTCTTTGACTGCCACTGGGTGGAGGCCTAGTGCCAATGCTGGCATGAGAGGCTCAGGATCGAGGCCACAGATCTGCAGAACAGGCATGCCTCCATGTGCGTATTACTGATATACAAGCCACAGCAAGGGCCTCAGGAGAATACAGAAAAGGGATCCTGTGGCAGGATGAAGCCCTACACTTCTCAACGAACCTGCACCACCACCATCTGAATGCTAAGTCAAACTGAATTTGGGTACTTGGGGGGGGCAGCCCTCCCCTTTACACCCTGCCACATGGGAAATCTTTGGGGGAACAAGCTTCTAGGTAAGTCCAGGGGAAGTTGATGCTCACTGGTGGGGGAGTTGGAGGACAGGACCCGAAAAGTTTGCCAGCAGGAGTGAAAAGTCACACGAAAAAAAAAATCTATCTCCTTTTGTGTTCATTCTTAGTGACTGTCATTTTTTAAATTTAATTTTCTTATCCTCTGATGATGTGAGTAGGCCACATGAACTACCGGTAAAAAAAGAAACACAGAATGCGTTGGCAGAAAAGGACCGGTAGACCCCTTTGCTCTGCACTGTTTTCCCTCCCTAACACCACATCCTGGACTCTGCTGGGTCACCGGTGTCCCTCTCCCTCCCGCCTCCATTACGTCTATTTATTCTACCCATGTGCCTAATCCATACAGGTTTGAAGGTCCCCACTGTCATCACCCACCACCATCACCTCTCCTGACAGTCTGTTCCAAGCATCCACCACCCATTCTGTGAAGCAGTATTTCCTCACATCCCTCCAAAACTCCACACCCCCAAGCTTTATAGCATGCCACCATGTTCTGGTGCTCTTCCGGTTATGAAAGAGACTCCCCTCCTGCACCTTGTTTACCCCTATGAGGTACTTGTAGGTCTCAAGCATGTCCCTCCTCGCATTTCTTTCCCCCATGGAGTACATGTTGAGTTCCCACTGCCTCTCCTCACATGGTTTCTCATGAAATCCCAGCACCACTTTAGTAATTCAGAAACATAGAAGCATAGCATTTTCCAGCTGATAAGCTGCTTTGCCCACCTATTCAGACTATTTTTTCCCTTCCCACAGTATCACTACAGATCCTACTAGATCTCTGGTCCATTCACTCATTGCTTCTCTTTCACTAAGATTCCCATATGCCTATCCCATGCATTCTTGAATACTACCACTGTCTTTAAACCACTTACATCAGCTGGAAGTCTGTACCATGAATCCACCACTCTCCCAGTGAAGAAGACCTTCCTCACATCTCTCCTGAATCTTCCCCCTCCCACTTCTTGTCATGACCCCTTGTCCCTGAGCATCTTTTTTCTGAACAATTTCCCTCCTGTATCTTGTTTTTCTCCATGGGTATTTAAAAGTCTGTATCATATCCACCCTCACCCTCCTCTCTTCTACAGTGTACACATTTAGGTCCTTAAGCCTTTCCACATAGGGCATCTGATGTAGACACTGCACCATCTTAGTTGCCCTCCTCTGGACAGCATGTAGTCTCCAGAATTGGACACAGCACTCTAGGTTGAGTCTTACTAGTGATCTACTGTATGCAGAGGCAATTCCACCTCCCTTTTTCTGCCGGTGATATACCTCTTAGTGAACTACATTGCCCACTAGCCCTCTACCTGGCCACTTTTAGGTCATACGATAGGATTCATTTCAGGTCTCTGTCCTGCTTGGTGGTTGTAAATCCCACTCCACCCATTTTGTAGATAGACTGGCACACCACTGCTCCCTACATGACAGGCTTGACTGTCTTCCCCATCCTAGTTTTATGACCTCTTGCTAGGGGGTGTTATCCATAGCATTTTTCAAAAGTGCATGTCTCTTACCCTTCCTACATGCAGTATATACCTCTTGAGGTCTGGAGTGACTCACTTTGTACAATTAGACCATGGCTGCTTATCTTCAGTATGTATATTATCTGTCCTGGTCACCGAAGGGTTTGTGAGAAGCTTTTCACTGTTTATTATGTTTTAATGTTGCATTGTACTCTGACAAGCTCTTCCTAAAGTGTCATTGCCCTGTACCTTTCTTTATAATGCACTTCATGTATGTAATCTCCAAGGTAGTCTCTGAAGATAAGCATTTGTTTGCCTAGTGCAGTTACAGTACATGATCAACAAAAACTAAATAAATAAGGTGGTCCTTAGAGATTAAAGGATGAAACAGGATGTGATGACAGTGAGGCCTGTCCAATGATGCAGATGCAATGGGAAGGCCAGCTGGGAGTATTTCTAGTAGGTCGGGGAGGCAGGCCTCAGACAGCTGATGATTGATCCCACCAGAGACATGAAAATTCTGGAACTTGTACTTACTAATGAGGACAGAATCACAAACATCTGGATAGAAGATCAGCTGGGATCCAGCAACCACTATGCTGTGGTTTAGCGTGGGGACAGAGACACAAGCTAGCTACACAAAAGCAAAAGTCTTAGATTTCAGGAGAGCAGACTTTGGTAAGACAGAGAGGGGTATCAAAGAGGCCCTGGAGAGGGGGAAGAATGGAGGAGGAGGAATTGAAGAGCAGTGGGAGCACCTAAAGAGTGCCATTGGGAAGCTGACAAGCCAATGTATCAAGACGAAGAACAATGGGCAAGAAAAGAAGGCAACCACTGTGGTGCTCAAAGAAAGTGGCAGACAAGGTAAGGGCCAAAAGGGCAAGTTTCAGAAAGTATAAGGAGAATCAGAGGGAGGACGACAGGAAAGTGTACTTAAAGATTCTAAGAGAAGTGTGGAAGGCTATAAGGAGCGCAAAGGCCCAGACCAAAGAAAGATTAACACAGACTGTGAAGAATGGTGACAAGACATTCTATAGGTACATCACTGAAAGAAGGAAAACCAGGGGAAGCATTGTAAGGGTCAGAGGGGACACAGGGGAATGTAAGGAGGGGGATCAAGAGAAGGCTGAAATACAGAACAAATACTTTTGTTCAGTATTCACTAAGAAGGGAGAGGGTCATGGAACACAGCTGTGAAACAAAAGGAAAGGTTTACAGAAGTAGACACAGATCCATTCACAGCAGAGAGAGTCCTGGAGGAGCTTGCAAAGCTGAAGGTGGAAAAAGCAATGGGGCTAGATGGCATGCACCCTAGGATATTAAGGAAGCTGTGGAGAGAGTTAGCAGCACCTCAGGCAGCCTTGTTCACTGAGTCATTCAACACAGGAGTGGTTCCAGAGGACTGGAAGAGGGCACATGAGTCCCTCTGCACAAAAGCAGAAGTAGGGAGGAGGCAGGGAACTATAGGCTGGTCAGCCTCACCTCAGTGGTGGGTAAGATCATGGAGGCACTGCTGAAAGAAAGAATAATGGCACACTGGGAATCCAGTGGTGCTCTGGATCCACAGCAACATGGATTCATGGCAGAGGGGTCATGTCAGACAAATCTGATAGATTTTTTTGATTGGGTGATGAAGAAAGTAAATCGGGGGGCAGTAGACACCGCCTACTTTGACTTCAGTAAGGCTTTCAATACTGTCCCACATAAAAGGCTTGTTAACAAGACGGATAGCTTGGGTATGGGGCAAAAGGTGGTAGACTGAGTAACAAACTGGCTGACGGACACGAGGCAGAGAGTGGTGGTGAATGGGGTCCAATCCAGGGAGGTGGGTGACCAGCAAGGTACCACAGGTATCAGTATTTGGACCAGTCCTGTTTGATATCTCCATCAGTGATACTGCAGAAGAACTGGAAGGAAAGGTCTGTCTGTTTACAGATGATACCAAGATCTGCAACCAGATGGATATTCCAGAAGGTGTAGAAAGAGAATGAAGAGGTACTTGGGGAAGCTTAAAAAATGGTCTGAGCTGTGGCAGCTGAGGTTCAATTAAAAGAAATGCAAGATAATGCACCTGGGAAGGGGAAACCCTGGTGAGAGCTACAAGATGGGGGGAGTTGCTGACTATCACCAGGGAAGAAAGGGACATGGGGGTTATCATTTAAGATGACCTGAAGGTGTCCAAGCAAAGTACAAAGGCTGCAGGGAGGGCCAGTGGCATGCTGGGGAGCACAAGCAGAGGTATCACTAGCAAAAGTTTGGAGGTAGTGAGGCTATTGTACAAAACACTAGTGAGACCTCATCTAAAGTACTGTGTGCAATTCTGGACATCACGCCTTTGCAAGGACTTTGACAGAGGCGGGGCGGTCCAGAGATGAGCAACTGAGATGGTGCAGGGTTTCCACCAGAAAACATGTGAGGAGATATTGAAAAATCTCAATTTCTCTGTACTCTCTGGAGGAAAGGAGGGATGAGGGGGACATGATAGAAATATTTATATACCTCACCTGCATTAACAAGGTGCAGGGGGAGACATTTTCCAGCATAAAAGGAGCACAAGAACGAGGGGGCATGACATGAGATTGGAAAGGGGCAGGTTAAGGAGTAATGTGAGGATGTTTTTCTTCACAGAGGGGGTAGAAGACACATAGAATAGTCTGCAACAGGAGGTGGCAGGAGCGAGCATGGCAGAGGGATTGAAACATGCCTCGGACAGGTATAAGGGAACCTTAGAGGTGAGTAGGAGTGGTGATAGGCCATGTCTGGCTAGGGTCACAGGTCACAAACAAGTGTTGGGCTATAGGGCAGACTGGATGGGCCTAGTGGTTCTTATCAGTTGACAGTTTCTATGTTTCTGTGTTTCTATGTTGTAATGAGAACTTGTAACATCACATTTTCCAAAGTCTGTCATAACTCACTATTTCACAGTTTTTATTAATTGCTTGCACTCTACTTAGAAATAAAGTAAGTTTTGAGTTAGGTTTTTCTGTGTGATATCTATCTTTGCAGATACATGTATTTTTTTCATCTCTGTAGAAAGCTGTATTCCCCATAGACTTTAGTTGAGCAATCCTGTAACATATGTAAATGTTGTGGAATATTAAATATTATTCTTCTATACTTTGCACTTTCTGTGATGGAGTCATTTAAGGTATAGATAATATGGGGTAAACTGTCACAGTTGTGATCAGTTTGTGAAGAGACAGGCTACAAAGCTACCATACCTTAAAGGAAAACTATACCCTCATATCATTTTAATTTTATTTGTTTCCATGCCAACAGACTCCTTTCCTGTAACTGTTAGAGCTATATGTGTTACCTTTAGTGTGTTTTCACTGCTCATGGTAGCCCCTGTGACTGCTCTGGGAGTCTCCATTTCATGGTTGTTGAAATCTCATTGTCCATGAGAACTGCATTAGCATATGAGAACATGATGTCAGATCAACCATTTGTATCATGTATCTCTATGCTGAAAGAACAAATATCCTGCAAAAACTCTCTGGAAACAAACTGAATGGAGTTCAAAGGGGAAAAAAACTGCATTACAACGTAAATAGTTTGCAAAGCTTAGCTCACTGAAGGTAAAGGTGGTATTTCATACCTTCTTGCAGCTTGTTTCTTTGAAGACCAATTAAGCAGACAGGCATACTGGGGAGTTTAAAGGGTGATTATGCATCATGTTCTCATATGCTACTGCAGTTCTCAGGGACAATGACATTTTAGCAACCACCAAATGGGGCCTCCCAGGACAGTTACAGGGCCTAGTATGAAGTGTAAAAACAGACTAAGGCAGCTGCATGCATCTCTAACAGCTACATGAAAAGAGTTGTCTATTGCAATGGAAACAAATAAAATGTAGAAGCTATGAGGGTGTAGTTTTCCTTTAAGCAAGGTGTTCCCAGTGTGATAAAAGAAGTGAGTTATTTTCCTATTGGGAAAGAGTGCTGTACTGAGAGAACCTGAGTGAGAGTTCAGCTGGTAAGTGGCAGCATACCAAGATGACTATTCTGGCATTTGAAGTGCTGTGAAAACTGGTAGCAGTGCAAACTGAGTTCTGGGAGAAAACCAGTTTGTGACAAGCAGTATTACCACATTCTGCTCCTTCTTACTCCTAGTCCCTGACAGTACATTTAACGGCCACCAGACATTACCCTGGATATGTATCCCAGGAATTAAATCAGGTCAGTTACGTATAATAAGAATCCCAGTAACCTTCTTTAGTGTGCTCATTACTATCTTTTTAAAAATCTTTACATCCTGATTTAACCAAGAAATTGTGTGCAAATCTCGAAGCATTAAACTGCCTTTCCCAGCTTTGGAAATTACAGCCTATTTCCTCCTACTCCCCATTATAATTGCCTTTATGTTTGTCCCATGCATTCTTGAATTCCCCCACTGTGTCTGATCCCACAGCCTCCTCAGGAAGGCGGTTTCATGTAATCGGCCACATAGACAGGACCCTTATAATCTAAGGGTGGGAAGGGCCTTATTGAAAAAGGAGCGCATTACATAAGGTACAGTTCTAGCCATTCCAACAGTGGTAGCACAGGACCTACTGTACATTAAATAAAGTAGCGTACTGCAACATTCTTATTTCTCACTATATAGTCCAAGTGCTTGAAACAATGAGTCCTTCTATGAGCACAGTGATCACGCATTCAGAATTAATCCAGGCACAATCCTTGAATATAGTTCCAACAGGGCCACATCCTGGTTCCACTTGTACCTCACTGGCAGATCCCAAGCTGTCCGTTTCAGTTCTTTTACCTCGGATTACCTCCCAATCACCATAGGGGCACCACAAGGCTCTGTCCTAAGCCCCCTCCTGTTCTCGATCTTCCTGAACGACCTGCCCTCTGCCTGCCCACACACCTCCATCCACATGTATGTGGACAACACTGTGCTGTATGCATCTGGCCCCTTGTCCACAGAGGTCACGACCAGACTGCAGTAAGACTTTATCTTGGTCCAGCACTGGCTATGTTCAAATCACCTCCTCCTCCTCAATGACCAGAAAACAGTCTCATTAACCTTTGGCACAAGGCAAAACATTTCTAGGCTCTCCTCCCCGATCATATTACACACCCTGGAAGGGTCCCCCTGGAGTCTTGTACCTCCTACAGATACCTCGGCATCTGGCTTGACCAGCACCTCAATTTTTCCACACACATCGACTCCTTACTCAAGAAACTGCACCCCAGTCTTGGTGCACTTTATCGGAATCATGACAGTATCCCCCAACCTGCCAGGAAGGCCATTGTGTTGAAAATGATCCTGCCCTCTCATGACTACAGGGACGTAGTCTACTGTGCCAGCCCTAAGTCCACCTTAGCCAGACTGGACCCCCTTTTCCACTCTTTCTGTCATTTCATCCTGAACTGTCCATACTCCACTCACCACTGTGCCCTGTATCAATCTACGAACCTCACCTTTCTAGACAATCACAGACAGTCCCATTGTGCCAAGATCCCAGCCAAGTATTGGTCCCCATGACTCCCCTCCTATCTCACCGATACCTTAACTTACCCCTGCACCCATGCATACTCTTTCAGAAACTCGGACTCTCTGTCCCTAGCTGTCCCACACCTGTCTACTACCGTCCATCAGGCAGCATTCAGCTACTGCATTCCTACATTGTGGAACTCCCTCCCAACACATGTTCATCACTTCTCCTCCCTCTTGCACCTCAACTCCATGCTCTAAGCTCATTTCGCCTCATCCTGCGCATGTGTCTAGGTGTTTCTCAGTCACTGTGTGGAATGTCTGTGTATGTCCGCACTTAGTAATGCAATTTAACCTGTGACTAACTGTTCTCCCACTCTGCTTTGTCTCTCTCAGGGACCAATATTGTTAGAGGCCTACACTATGTAATTATTGTATCATGCTGTATTTAACTTGTTTATGCTATCTTCAACTATTATCCATGTTCCCCCCTTCCCCAGGATGCATCTGGAATCGAGCATTCGACTGCTCAGTAGTATGCTTTCCTGGTAAAATGCTTAAATAAATAAATAAATATAGCCATGGATGTCATTTATATTGTGCTGGCTGCCCTCCCAACAGCACCAACCCTGCTCTATCTCACAGCAACTTTCTGTATTTTTGTTGTAATTGATTGGTTGACATGATGGCCCAGTGGTATGCTGGATGCCTTAACTCCTGCCATGCCAGTGACCTGAGTTCAGAAGTGAGCACAGGCTGCTGGGGGTCAGCTGGAATAGGAGAAAACTGAGCATCTGGAGGACTGCTCTCACTCCTGGGAAGGGGGTCCAGTGGAGCTGCTCCTAACCTGCCAACATGTGGAGGTGTTAAGGCAGGGCAATTGGTGCAGCTTAGTAGTGAAGATACCCAGCAGCAGACGTGTGGTACATGCGTATCTCTACATGCATGAACACCTGCATCACTGCATGTCATCTGGTGGGGGGCACTGAACAAGGGAAAAGCATGGAGGCTGGAGTTTGAAATTTGACCTATCACCTGGCCCAGGAAGTCACTAAGGACAACCTCCTATCTGGAATGTGCTTTGGGGAGGATGGACACCCCTCTTATGGTCACACTCCACTAAGGGAAATCTGTGTTCAGTCTCAGAGGTGAGTTCTGGGGAAGGCAGTTGTAGGTGGAGTGTGGGTTATGGTTTCAGGTCTGAAAGAAATCTTGATGAATATATATATATATATATTTATTTTATCTAAGAAACACCTATCCCGGAGGCTCAGGGCACTGAACATATTAAAATTTCATACTGCAAATCATAATAAATACATAAACAACATACTATTGAACATAAATATACAATATCCAGCAATTAAAACAAAATTGAATATAAATGCTAGCCTCAGTAGCAGCAACTACTACTCAAAATAGCTGAAGGCTAACTTAAGCATGGAATTCTGAAAACAGGTAAGGGCTATAAAACATAGTCTGGGAAGGCCTGATTATAAAGGAAGGCCTTGAGGCAAGCTTTAAATACCTCCACAGAAGGGGCCTTCCTAACAGCTGAAGAAAGCAAATTCCACAGGACAGGGGTGGCAACACTAAATGCTCTGTCACCAGCTGTTTTTAACCTTGTCCTGAGAATTGCAAGGCGGCCCCTAGAGAAGGAACGGAGGGAGTGGACCGAGACAGCCAGTGTAAGAAGATACTTCAGGTAACCAGGGCCTAGGCCATGTAGGGCCTTAAAGGTGAGCAAACCCACCTTGAAGAGGACCCTCCACCTAACCGGCAGCCTGTGCAGTTGATGCAGCACTGGAGTAATGTGACAATACTTAGGCTGTCCTGTCAACAGCCTCACTGCCACATTTTGTACCATTTTTCTGGTTTGTAGCATCGAAAGGAGTTAGCACCCAGTCCAGGTCTTGTTTAAAATAAACTTTTATTTAAAGTATGAACTGCTGTGTGCAGAAATCTGGCTCTTGAACCATAATGGTTGCAGGCTGGCAAGTAACATCCTGTCTTTCACCTGGTTACCCACCAGGCTTCATTTCTTGTTTCTAAATCATCGAGCTCTGCGCTTGTTTCTTAATTCTCATCAGATTCTCTAATTTTTTTTTATACAACTGTGACTGAATGCTTATGCGTTGCCTCTTTTTATAGGATGTGTAAGATATTTTAGAAAATGGGACTATAGAAAGCTTCATTTTGATTGGCTAAAAGTGCAAATCAGCCGGTCCAGTATGAGACAACAGAGACCGGGAAATATCTAGTCCCAGTCTCTGTTGCCTCATATAGTTCTAATAATATTGGGCCAGTAGAACGTTCAAAACGGCAACTGCAGTCATGTTGTTTGTCTCAGTTAGAAAGACTTAAGCAGTCAGCTGATCTCCTCCTGTCCCTTCTGCCATGTTCCTGAACTTGCCTCAGTCAGGAGCGAGTAAATGAATGCAACATTTCTTTTTTTTTTTACCCTGTACCCCATTACCAAATGAACTGCACAAACAAAACATTTTGTAAAAAAAAAAATCAGCCCAGTCACGCCACTTCCCAATCACTAACTGCCATCCCATGATCACCATGATCACCGTCACACTCTCCGACTCTGTTTTTTTGTACATTTAACTGTCACAACTCACATTTGTAAAAAAAAGATGTCTGGTAAAGCAGAAATTGGCATTTTATTTTCTCCCTGCTCTCTCTCTCTCTCTCTGTCGACTAGATCGTTATTTGAAATTCCTTTGCTCGGTTTTCGGCTCCCTGCCCACGCCCTGCCAGCAAGGTTTAACTTGTAAAAAATAAAAAAATCCTCTGTCCCTAGTGCCAATGTGCCACAACTTTCCAGGTATCACCAGATTTAAAGAAATACTGTTCCCGACTGTGCTCCGGTACCCCACAGCTCCTGGTCCCAGCTTGAAAGAAAAGTGAAAGTATACTACTACTGTCTAAGGGGTGGGGGGGAGAGAGACGACACAGACAAATGAAGCAAAGTGCTTGCATGAGGAGCATTAACAGCTCCTGATCTCCATCACTTGCCCATTTTCTAAATGAAACAAAATCAGACAGGAGTACCTTGCTACACATGACTGCCACCATAGAAAACATTTACTGAAGCGCAGTACACAACTTACTGTGATCGCTGATGGGGCACTACAGAGATCATACTCTCTGCTCTCACACACTGACTATTGCAGCTATCGCTGTCTTCGTTAGAAAATGGGCATCAAAATCCTCATTGTCTGAGACCCCCTTGACATCCGCAATCTATCTAGCAACAGACCTCAGCCAATAAAAGTTGCCAGCGTTTTTGTTCCCATCACGACGATCCCACAGCCGATCAAATGTTACGTTTCTGATAGCTGTCAAAAGCTGCCATTTTTATTCTCCGTGTGCCCCGAAATTTTAAAACCAAACTGACAATGTCAGATAACCTACCAGTGTTCTTTGAAATACTAAATGAGGAGAGTCTTAAAGAACTGTTCCCTTCATCGGAATCGCCGTCAGCTGCAAAAAAAAAAAAACGAGCAGAAAAACGGACACAGTCCCTCGAGACAAGCTGTCATATATCGGTGAATGAACAGGAGCTCGCTCAAATAGAAAGTGATAGGGATGAGTGTAATACAAAAAAAAACACTGTTTGGGCTGTGGGAGTGTTCAGCGACTGGGCATCCAGGTAGAGTCTGGCCGTTAACTTTAAAACAGAAACTGCCAAAAAGCTCTGCAGCTTACTAAGGCAGTTCTATGCTGAGGTGCGTACCAGTGCTGGGACTGAGTACTCTGTTTCTGGCTACTGTGCCATCCGTGCTGGGCTAAATCATCACCTTAACAGCACCACAGTAGCACGTAGCTTCAACATAATAAGTGACCCAATTTTCTGTCCTGCCAACAATGTTTTTATCAGTATCCTCAAAAAATATCGCAAAGCAAATAAAGACAAGGCTACCAACCACCCTGCAATAAATGCAGCAGATCTAAAAAAAATCTTTGAGTCTGATGCTATGTCACCCAATACTGCGCTAGGCTTAGTGAAAAGACTCTGGTTTGAAATACAAATCCACATGGCCCGGTGAGGCAGGGAGGGGTTACGTGAGCTGACACCAAAGTCATTTGAAGTGAAGGTTGATGAAAATGGTTGCAGATATCTAAGCCTAGCACACAACCAGCATTCAGAAAACCACAACCAACCCAGGGAGTCGAACAAAGAAAACAGCAGAGGCAGTATTTTTGAGGAGCCTGAGAATGAAAACTGCCCAGTCAAACTGTACCTGAAGTATATTTCAAAAATCCCAGCAGACGCCCTGCAAAGCCCTGTACATGCATCCTAGAAGACTCCCCCAAGCATTCCTAGATACTCAGCAGACATGGTACTCGAATGAGCCTGTGGGAAAAAATTATTTAGGCTCACTAAAGGCACTAATAAGTAAAGAAGCAAACCTTTCAGCAAGATATACCAACCACAGTATCTGAGCCACCTCAGTACAGATCTTGTCAGACGCAGGTCTCCAAGCCAGGGAGATAATGTCAGTAACAGGGCACAAATGGGAGCAGAACCTGCAAAGTTACTGGAAACCATCTACACATGATAAAAAGAAATGGAGCAATGTCCTGGGTGCACAGGAAACAACATTCAAGACAAAAGAGCCAGAAGAACCAGAAGAAAAGCCATGCTGCAGCTCAGCCATGCCCCCTACTGGAACCTTATCAACACCATTCAATCTTCTGAATTGTTCCTTCACAGCACCAGTGAATTTTATCAACTACAGCAATTAAAAGGCACACATTTTATTGTTTTCTCCATCCCAAAGCCAAAGTGCAACGTGCGGGTTATAAAACCGTTTCTTTATTTTCCCAATCCCAGTCCCAAAAAGGGACTACTTTTTCTCCCAACAGTTAAAAGTTCATATATCTGAATGAATAAAAAAAAATTTAACTGAAAAACTATTTTGTGTCTCTGTCTCATTAATGTTACCCATTTCCCATTTTCTAAGCCCAATAATACCCTCCAGGGTGGGCGGTAGTGTGCTATACTGGACATTCCAGGGGCTATAAGGCCCTCTGCCTGTGGCGTCGGGCCTCATTACACCCCAGAGGTCGAGTATAAGCACAATACCACCCACCCTGTCATGTATTATTGCTTACAGAGAGCCTCTCTGGGTCACTTTAAGACCATACCATGCGTACTTAAGTTTCATGTTGGGCACTGTCATAAAGGCATAGGTCAGGAAGCATAGGCAAAACAGGACCAAATGTAAAATTCACAAGTAGCATTTTATTAGTATTGTTAATAAAAAAAAGTTGTACATGATAGCTTTTCACAAAGGTAGTACAAATAAAAAAAATCTTTCCTCTGAGAGTCTGTTTTAATTTAAATTTTGCAAGTGAAGGACAAAAGAAAAAGCACCCACCACAGAAAACAGACCTCAAACAGTTTCACATGCAATTTATGCCATTTATTGATGAAAAACAGATGGTTAACATCCCACTATTCAGCAGTGGAAAAACCACTGGGCCACAAACATGAACACGCCATAGACATACATTTCACCTGGAGACATTCCAGGCTTCTGCAGAGTAAATTAATTGTGCCCATTTTTTAATTTATAAAAGAACAATTACATGCAAGTGCTGTTAAAAGAAAGTGTTACAATTAAAAATTACACTACTTGTTAACCAGCCTGTTACCCTTAATTGGCTATTCCTAAGAAATAAACAGTTGGTTAATCAGACATATTTTAAATCTCAGTCTCTCGGCCCAGTGGTGCTGAGGGCTGAGGTGCTGAACATCACACTGGCGACCCAGGTTCTGGAGTGAGCTTGGGTCTTCGGGGGTTGGCAGGGATGGGGAAGGATCGAGCGTCCTATGGACTGCTCTCCTTCCCCAGGGAGGGGGAATTCCATATGCCAGTGCACTGGTGACCTCTAGCAGTGGCTAGAGCACTACAGTGCATGCACACGCAGAATGCAGGCGATTAGAGCGGTGGCAGATGTCTTTCGGGTATGTATGGGAGTATGCACATGCAAAGCGGGATGTCATTGCATTCCTGCATTTCGGGGAGAAAAACTAAGAAAATCCCCCTATCAGCGTGTGAGATGACGGCGACCATTGGTAGCCCAAAGCCACACTTCCATGTTGGACATTCCTCTGTACCTCCCCCAGGGGATTCTGGGGCCTCTTCAAGGTGCCAGAAGAGACCAGAGTCCCGAAGATGGTGAAGCTCATGGAGGGCAGTTCAGGCAAGCGGTGGAGCCGAGGAGCTGTGAATGGGACCCCGAGACATGCCCCAAAGGTAGGGAGCAGAAATCGAGTCATTAAAAAATAAAATATTAGTCTCTCCTTCTCAAATCCTCCAAACAAAACACTGCTCTCTTTTGAGAAGATGTTTTTCCCTGGCAATTAAATTCTGCATCCTGTTCTTGTTAAGCTGTATCTGCTGTTTTCAAACGATGTAACAAAACTTTTTCACTGCCCTTCCTGTGATCAGCCTGAAGAGCACATCTAGACTTCTTAAAAGGTGCTACCAATTATAAAATGGGGAGAGAAAACCCTGCATTTTGATTGGTTCTTCCCTGTGTATCAAATCCATTTGATGCATAGGTAAAAATGAGTACAAAAACACAGTACTGCATTGTCAGTGTCAGTGTCAGTGTCAGTGGCTCAGTAGGTAGCATACTCGCCTCTGAGGCCGGGAGATCAGAGGGCTGTGGGTTCAGTTCCCACATCTGGCACTTGGGTTAATATCCCAGTACTGACACTGTAGTGCAGTATGAGAGGGGTGCTGTCTTTTGGATGAGACGTTAAACCGAGGTCCCATCTGCCTGGATTGGTGGTAGTTTAGGTGGATGTTAAAGATCCCATGGCACTTATCGAAAAGAGTAGAGGAATTTCCCCAGTGTCCTGGCCAAATTTCCCTCATTCACTAAAAATACCACCAACAGCTTAATCTGGTTCAAGGTCAGTTGGCATTCATCTGTATCCCCCTCCTCCGGGTTGTGCCTGAAAATAGGCAGGATTTGTCTAGTGCACTTACCCAGTCAACAAAAGATAAATAAATAAATAAAGTAAAAAAAAAAAACAGAAAGTCACAGTGCCATCAGAACACTCAGTTTTTCAGCTACCACGATTTTCCACCCTGTGTTAGCAAGGAAAAATGGAAAAATGACTAACCAAACTGAGTACAATTAAAACACCCTACTAATGTTTTTTTTTTAGTTTGTAACACATTTGCACATTTTATGAATTGTGTTCTCTGTTAACCCTAATGTGACCCACGCTTCCATGTAGCTACTCCTAGCCACTTGCTTGCTTTCTCAAGAGTATACCAATCAGTTGTGCTGTTTAAGTCACAATCCAGCTAAAAGACATTGGTGACTACCAAAATAGCAACTGTAAATCACTTAAACAAATATCAGCAATCTGCAGTATAGCGAGGTGAACATTCACTGGCCAAACAACAGCACCAAAGCAAAATATACATATTCAAGCCCCTGCACCCTCCATCTCAAAATAATCAACTCAAGGGCGGGTGGGCACAGGGTGAGACAAGAAAGCACAGAAAGGGGCTACTCCAAGGGGACAATGGTCCGCAGGGGGAGAACACTGGGGAGAATGGGGAAACCTGAGGGTGGGCGGGAGACTAACTCGGGGAACTGGCATGGACAAAAATTAAAATTAAATACAAACACCAAAACCACACAGCAGTACAAAAAGAAAGAACTACATGCCAGACTCGACCCCCAAACCACTAGCTTCCCAAACTATAACCCTATCCACCACGCTAGACAGGCAGCTGGATTCAGCCCTCCCAGATATACCCTTTATCCTTCACATACAGTCTCTCCCTAGCTATTAACTCCATTGATGTATTTCCCAGTAGCTCTTCTTTCAACTTATTATTCACTTCTACTAGCTATTTAAAAAGTCGCTCATATTGGGTCACTCACATCGAGCTACTCAATTTGAGTAGCTTATATCAGAGACCACGCCCGCCCATTTCACTTGCTCACCTGCTCCTTCAATACAGGGCTGAACAGCAGGTACACTGAAAGCACTCACAGTTAATTTAAAACTTCTGTTCCTCACCTGTGCTGGCTAATGCAGTCATTTTATTTTCTGAAAAAAACAACTGAAAAACACACACCCATTCTTTTTGTTCATATTTGAATTGACTCCGACCTGCATTGACTGCACTCATCCCTAGAGATACTGAGGGGTCCTCAGAGCGGCATTACATGTTGCTCTTGCCACTTGCATGAGAAACTGCCTTCTCACATTTCCACACGTTACTTCTGCCCAGCCCCCATCCTGCTTAATTGCAGCAGGGATCGAACTCTCAACCAATACATGTATCCCAATGGAAAAAACTAAAATACAGAAACAATGACTGAACTTGCCAATCTTCATTCCTATATTTCAGCCCATAGAACTTGTTCAAAGTCTTCCCTTGCCCAGTGTCCGTACGTGCTACATGTTTCCCACTGGTGCTGAATAAACCAACTTTAATTTAATGTTTTAAAAAGGTATACTGTATTTTAATTAAAAAAATAAAGTGGCCCACTTTGAACAACATTTAGTTTGGCACTATTATATAGAAGTAAAACTACAGCTATGGTAGTCATAGTAGCACAGAACTCCTGAGGGGGAAAATATGACATAAAGCTTATGCAGGTAGAGGAACTCTTTAAGGTCGCAATATATTAAAGATTTTATTGTTTTAGTATGCAGAATAGAAAATTCCAGTTTTTAAATATATGGAAAATACAGATTCCCATTTTATAAATGCAATAAGACACTCCGGGGATGAGCACTAAACAGATATTACCTCACTTCCAGTGTCTGAAGGCATTCGGACTGCGGCCTAGTGCCTCACTATGCCCCAGGGCTTACGGTAATATCTGTTCAATACAAACACCCCTGTGTCTTATTACTTATTTAATACAGTCTACCCAGACCTTGGTTCCTAGTGATAATTCTACAAGCAAGCTTGTGGAGGTCAAAATATAACTCAAGGTCAACCCCTTGTATTAGAGACTGCATTTTTTTAGGAAACCCAAAGTAGGGTTGTCAGAACCCTCTGAAGTTCTGGGTTCTAGTTCTCGTCTAGAATGTTTTAAAATGTTCTACGGTTCTAATCTTTTTTAGAACTTTTTAGAACTCGAGCCCCATTTTTTTAATTGTGCTGCCAATAATGAAGATAAAACCGAAATACATGTGAAATTGAGCACACATGCACTGGCCCAGTGGCACTGAGGGCTGAGGCACTGGACACCACACCTCGTCCTACACCGGTGACCTAGGATTGGGAACGGACTTGGTTCATCAGGGAGTATGCTTGGGGGCAGGTTGGGAGCAGGATCGAGGTGCCTAACAGCAGTTCTCCTCTCCCGGGGAGAGGGGGTGTAGTCCCACCACCTCCAGTTGGAGGTCTGGTGGTAGCGCAGGGGGGTAAGGGTGACAGGTAGGGTGGGGTGCCCGCAGTGCATGGTGCATGCATGCCTCCACATGCTCACACTCATGCCAAGGACATGAGGGTTGGCATAAATGGGAAAAAATGGCTAAAAAAATCATGGAAAAAAAACTGAGCACACGCTGCCAATAATAAAGATAATGTTATTTTATTTATTTTTGTCTTTGTTAACCGTATAAGTGTGCTGATTCAATTGACCATTTTCAGACACAACCCAGGCCACAAGGTGGCACCAACGTAGTTCAATAGCCATAAATTTATATAGACAGTAGTAGCTATTACACAGTGATGAACAATAGACAAAGGTCAACACACGAGTCAAACATTTCCGTACAAAACCTCAGTATGAGGTCAATAGGGGTGCAATGTACAGTAAACTGAGCTGAGGCAGCAGTAACAACTCAGGTTACAGAGGATAAATGGTACAAAAACAACAAGCAGTGACTTTTATAATTAGAAGCAAGACATCCATTTCTCCTGAACTGGCTGACAGGCTAACAGATGGATTTGATAAGAAGACCTTGTAGGTCAAGGAGAAAGGAAACCAGAGACATGCACCTGAAAATGAGGACAAAAATAAATCTGTTCAATATAAGGGGAGAGAGAAATGATCATGTGTGACTTTAATATATTGGGTACAGTACAGCAGTCAAAGTGTAGACAGCAGGATGATGGCCAGTACGCCACATAGGAGTCACACATGCACATGGTACAGTGCAGCTGTCAAAGGGCACACGGATGGATGATGGCCAGTATGCCATGTAGGAGTCACACACACATGGTACAGTGCAGCTGTCAAAGGGCACACGGACCGATGATGGTCAGTACGCCATGTAGGAGTCACACATGCACACGGTACAGTGCAGCTGTCAAAGGGCACACAGATGGATGATGGCCAGTAAGCCATGTAGGAGTCATGCACACATGGTACAGTGCAGCTGTCAGAGGGCACACAGATGGATGATGGCCAGTATGCCATGTAGGAGTCATGCACACATGGTACAGTGCAGCTGTCAGAGGGCACACGGATGGATGATGGACAGTATGCCAAGTAGGAGATGGAGTCGCACACGACACAACACAAAGATTTTTTTTTTTTGATAATGAGTAAGTAAGTAATCTATCAGCTACGTCAGCACCATCTTCAGACTATGATCAGTCATAAAATGTGTTGTTTTTTTTAACATAAGGCTGCACACTCCATTGCTTTTGATTTGGTAACTTTCATAAAAAACAAATTCACTAATAAAAAATGCACTATGATGTGGCTGAACTGTGTCTTAATATTATGGTTTTGAAAGTTTTCCCCCAGGCATCATTAACACTTAATGCAGAGAAAATTAAGACCCAGACAAACAAGTTATTCAAATTTACATGACTAATTCCAGCTTCAAAACTTGACAGATGGGTCACTGATTTAAATAACTATGCACAGAACTGCCTTTTAGATGTTAACATCAATGAACACTGAATTGGGGGGAGGATTTGTATTTCAACTGAGTGGTTCTGCAAATTATTAACCACTCTATTAGCTTCAATAGAGAAAATACAGAAAAGCAAAATACAAAAGTCTCTCCATGAGGGTCTGGAGTAGTTGCTACCAGATACTGATGCTTCTGAGGCACAGGTTGGAATTTTGCCCTGGTCAGTAGTGACTCAAAGGAAAACTACACCCAAAACTTGAAACAATATATGCTGTGCAGAGGGTTTTAATTTGTATGTGAAGTTCTAGTGTTTCCTTCCCTCTGACTGGTATTAGGAGTTTTTCCTAAATTAGCCTGCTAGCTTTAGGGTAGTTTTACGACCCCTGGAGATCTCCATATCAAATAGTTTTATTGCATTTCTTTGTCCTACAGTGCATCTTGTTACATGTGATGGTGATGTAGCACAGCCAATAAATCCAACAGAAAGCACTGCATTACAATCAGTTTACAACAAAAGAGATGGCTATATTTTAAAATATGCAGAGTTCAGCTTGGTGACCACCCTCATCCTAAAGGTTTTACTGTCCTGAAAAACTTTGCTGCTGGTAATTTTTGTGCAGCTTGTAAAGCTTCCAAGATATTTAGTTTTTTGGCATGTGTGTGCTGAATGTTGGGTCTCTCTTACATCACAGTCACATGAGACAAGATGCATTGTGGGAACAAGAAATACAATTACGCTATCAGGTATGAAGATCCCCAGGGGTCATAAAACCAGCATAAAGCTAGCAGGCTAATTTGGGAAAAACTCCTAATACCAGTCAGAGGGAAGGAAACATGAGAACTTCATATACAAGTTAAAACACTCTGCACAACATATATTTTTTCAAGTTTTGGGTGTAGTTTTCCTTTAACAGCTGCTCTAATAGCTGTTTGGAGTGCAAAGCAAAATGAGTCATGAAGTTTCAGTCCAGTTCACAGAGGGCAGGTGTTCATGCCACCAAAACACACATGGCACAACACTTGCAGCAGCGTCTCACAAAATCAAAGGCTGAATAACGGGGGAGTCTGAACTTTCTTCTTTCACTAGCTGGAAGCCACTCCATTATAAGGCTGAGTTACACTGGTGAACAGCATTGCAGCCATCCATACCTTGTACAACATCTGTGAATCAAATGGAAATGTATTTACAGTAGCTATTTCCAGCTCCTCCCGCCTAGTCCTCCACCTTCTTTGTTGCTCCTTGCAAATACTTTATAACCAGAGCATAATTGCCTTTCTCCAGGAATAGCTTGAACAACAGTACACAAAATATTCCAGACACTTGACGCTAGGGTCAATATAAACATCACTACACCAACCCATCACCATGTCTGTCATATCCCTTCTATACACCTTTCCTACAATGCCATCCTGAACCTCCAATGCACCTTCTCCTGCCCCCCCCCCAGTTCCCACACACCTATAATTTAGTGCACTTCTGCACTTTGCCTGAAGCCTTTTACTGCACTGCTGGGCTTAGTTCTGCTTCATCCAAAGCAATTTGCATAGAACTGATTAATTGTATGCCTGTTGCCTCTGTACTGCTGCATCCACATCCACATCATGTCGTCTACCCTGCTGCACAGCGCTCATCACTGTTCCCCCTCCTTCCTAGCCCCATACACCAAAAGGCCCAAACTTAAGCCCACCAGATAGAACTGATTGCTGCTGCTGACCTGAGGCCCAGTGCGATGCGACTCCTGCTCCCTCCCCTGTCACTCCGACGAGTTGCGGTGACTGTTGCCGGGTCAACTCCACAGGTGGGTGACAGGTCGTCTGCTCCTCCTCTCTCCTCCAACAACATGTGAGGGTGTGAGCGCTGGCTGGGTCTGGTCCATGCTACTACTCCCTCCTCTGCCTGCTGGACTACAGCAACACCGGCAACAACTGCAAGTTAAAAGCAGCTTGCAGTCCGGAAGACTCAAAGTGCCGAGTACGCGTGCACCCACAGCCACCACAAGATGATTGGCAAATGGTGCCAAATGCAGCAACTGCTGTCAGCTGTCAATCATCATGGTGAGCAGGCAGGCACACTCAGAACAGGAAAGCAGCATGTGGAGAGGCAGAGGAAGGAGGCCATAAGCCCACCTCCACCACCATTACTTGTAACTGGTTGCCAAGCAGCAGATGCCATCAAAGCAGGCAGATCCCACCACCCCCCATCACTCATTGGAGATCTGCTGCTGCCGTTAGCTAGATCTGTCGGCTGACATTGGCAGCACAGTGTCCTCCTGGCTGCCCGCCCCCTTATCAAGATGGAAAAAAAAGATCCAAACCCTTTTGCGAACCCTCTGGTGTTCGAGTTCTAATTTAGAACTCGAACACCAGAGTTCAAGCACAGTTCGAATCTTTTTAGAACTAGTTTTGACAACCCTAACCCAAAGAGCTTTTTGAAATCATTTCGACAATACAGTTCTATACATTTGCAAACCAGGGGGATCCCAGTTTCACATAAGGAGTCACATGTTTTACTTTAACCACAGAGATGTAAGGGAAGAAAGAAATAACAGAAATGGCAAGTGAAAACAGGGAGATAGCAAGGGGGATATTGTAAGGACCATCAAAGTGGCCAATTCCTAGGTGCCACGAGAAAATCTGATTGCACAATGAGACAGAAAAAATAGCAAAATAGGACAGGACAACATACAGTAGATCTTGCATAATAAATGGTACTGGATCTTTTCCATTTCTGTCATAAGCATTTCATTACACTCCAGTTATTATTCAATGTCCTACTGTATTTTTGTCTTTAACTGTTCTTTCTTTAGTCAGCCAGCATTTGCACTTCACCACAGCTAGACTGGAGGGTCCCAAACCAAAACTAAGAAAAGGCAATGCATGATGAGACAGAGAAAGGGGCCTATCTTACACTTACTTATCGACTGAATATAAATAACACTTGGACAGATAGAAATGGTCTCATCTGGAATAACTATTTTTGGGAAAAAGTATCCTTTTTAACTGTGGGATTTAGTTCCCTTCAAACATGCACCAGCCCACACTCTCTCTCTCTCTCTCTCCTAAAGTGAATCAAAGCATGGGCTGCCAAGGGTAGGGGGCCTACATATCTCACTCACCTGTCAAGAATGGTTATATGTGATAACGGTGACCACCGAACAGTGAGCCACATTATCACGACATCAGGGCGGTGACAACATTTTCACCACCCTGACATCCCCTCTGGCGCAGGGGGAGCAGGCGCGGGGACTTCTAATTTGCTTTCTGTGGGGGACTACTCCCCTCCACACACCCCTCATTTAAAGGATTCTGAACTCCAGGGGGTGTATGTTGGGGGGCAAAAGCAAAAAAGAGAAGTTTTGGGCTGGGCACAACAAAAACGCAGTAGCGCCCAGACCCAGACGTGAACCCAGTACTCCATGCACCTCAAGCGGAGGCCAACTCCCGACACCACAGTGCAGTTCGGCAGCTGACTGCAGTGCCACCTCGTTCATCCCCTCCACCCCACCCAGCCCATGCTTGCCGTGCGCGCTTCCCCTCAAGACAGTACATAGCGACATCCTGTCAAGGCAGTCACCCATCCCACCACATCCAGTCACTCACCCTCGATTGCCATTCGGCTTTCTCCCACAAAGCATCACCATTTCAGATGGTGCCGTTTTTCAGGCACCAACATCACAGGCTACTGTCATGAATCTGGGGGGGGGGGATTCACAAAACAATCTGATGGTGCAAAACCTTCCCTAACTCCACAAAAGTTCTGTAGCTGCAGAAAAAAAAGGGGAAATTGCTCTGAGTGCTATACACAAAGGGGAGGACTCACAAAACCATCTGAAGGTGCAAAACCTTCCTTAAGTCCCCAAAAGTTCCATAGCTGTGGAAAAAAAAGGAATTTGCTCTGAGTGCTATACACAAAATGTCCGCAGCTATGGAAAAAATACACCATAGACTGTGGAAAAAAGTGCAGCTGTGGAAGTTCCTGAGGAAAAAAAATCATTGATAAGTATGGCACATCCCCTTAAAGGCTATTCTCAGCCAGAGTTTTTCCGCAGTTGAAAAAATGTTGACAAATGAGAGTGAGGTGTAACACTCCCTGAGCAAAATGCAGTGCCGCAACAATTGAAATACAATTATAGTGGAGGTCAGGCACAAGTAATAGCAAACCAGTGGGTGTATAGCAGTGGCACTTGTTACAGCAACACTAGCACACATTGTCATTGAAAGACAACAAACAACCACCACCAGATCCAGTGCAGCCCATGAAGGAGACCCCACACAGGCAGTAGAGGCTAAACAGCATTCAGCGAGTACTACTGCAGCAGGCAAAATAAATACTCCAGGGAGAGACACAACCATTGGTTACAGACAGCCACTGTGGTGCATTGTTTTGCTAGTACCTGTGGTGCTGCAGTGGTTCCAGTTGCAAGAATGGTTGCTAGTCTCTCTGTAGGTACTTTCAGCTACATCTATGGCAAGACTGACAAAGTCTGCTGCTCCAGCTAATATGGATCACCTGTTGTTGTGCATCCTAAGCCTTTTCCACAGCTGCGGAGCCACAATTGCACATTTTCAGCACTTGTGGAATTTTCTCAACTGCTGTTTTTTATGGATTTACACACGTGAGTACTTTTTCTTTCAGAATATCCTGCACCAGTGTTTCCACAGTGCTGCAGGCTTTTTTCCTGCACCTGTAGAATTTTTGGCTGTCTTTGTGAATCCAGCACTGGTTCTTAATTACATTCCAATCTCTCCCAAACACTAATAAGCTCTCTTTGAAATCTGCCAATTTATTATACAGCTCCCTAAGTAAGCAGTAATACCCAACAGGGTGGGTGGTACTAGGCTATACGTTTTTCGTTTTTAGTCTTTGGTAAGTGGGTAAGGCCCACTAGGCACAAGTGCCTATTTTCAGGGGTGACCTGGGAACACTGGGTAGTTAAGAGACTTGCTCCGAGTCACACAGTATGCAAGTGGAGGTTGTGAAAATCAAACCAAGGTCTGGTCTGCTGGATGTACCAAGCTCATTACTTTACCACCCAGGGGTGTATGAGGCCCAGTGCTGCGAGTGAAAGGCCTGATTGCCCCTGGAAAGTCTGGGAGAAGCCTACATGCACCTTGGATGACATTCCTATATGTAGAAAACAGGCAAGTGGAAATGTTTATGTAAGAAAAAATTAAATGTTGAAAAAGTTAAAAGAAACATTATAAAATAATTTTAAAGACATTTTGGTAAAGTAGTCCATTCAGTAGTAGAGTTGCAGGAGAGGGCACTGCTGCTAGAGGACTCCTGTTGCTAGCAGGACTGTTAGTAAGGCAGAGTTTTTTTTTTAAATGGTAGCTTTTTTATTTCAAACTTGTTAGTTTGGTGAGCAAGGTGACTGTGAGTGTGGTTGGCAAACTTATGAGCTCGGGGATGGCTTTAAGGCTGTGGTCGGGAAACTGAAAGTCTGTGGTCATTTGGAGCATTCTGAGTCTGAGCTGTCAACTGAAGGTTAGTTTGCCACTGTTTCAATTCCCAACTGGGAGAAGAGGTGAGTGGCGAGCAGGGGTAACTGATCTGGAGCAGGTCTGTGCTGAAAGTGAAATAAAATGCTTTCTGTGTGTTGAGGGGGTAATCTAACTGATGAAATTTATTTTTGTAGGTGACTAATGTTTTGGGGGGACAGAGATGTACCACATGCTGCCTGTACTGTTCATATTAACTGTAGGAAAATATATGTGGCTCTCTAATGGCACTTATGAAACAGCACAAAGTATTTAGTGCTTTTTTATTAGTGTGGCAAGTTAATTGAGAGCACAGGAAGTTAGCGGGTCAGTTTCTAGTGGCTGCCATTCAGATTCTGCATTTTCCCATTTGGCATAGTGATTCCTCTTGTACTGTGGCACATTGGACTGGCACTAGTTATTTTCCAGTCTCTGTTGGCACATAAATCAATGATCATAAATCAGTTATAAATGATCATAAATCACCGGCCCAGTGGCATTGAGGGTTGAGGTGCTGGACGCCACACCTCAAGCCACGCCAGTGACCTGGGTTCAGGAATGGACTTTGGCCACCGGGGGCTGGCAGGGGAGAGGGAGGATTGAGCGTCCAGTGACTGCTCTCCTCTCTCTGGGGTGGGTAGTGGGACTTGCATCGCCCTGTAGCGGTGACTGGAGGAGGTCAGTCATACTACAAGTGGCATGCAACAGGAGGGGGGGGAGTGCAGCAGGCAACAGCACTGTGTGCTCGGATGCCAGTGCACGTCCGGCTCTCCACTGGGGAAAAAATGTGGAGGGCAATCTTCGCAGTTGATGGCCGCGCCTTGTGCCTCCAGGGAGACCCAAGAGGGCCGCATACCTAGTGGTTGCAAGAGTGATAATGGCTGGCATGCTGGGGAGTGGGTTCATGTGGCCCGCATGCATGACTGGGTCCGGGGGTGCAAAGCCGGCGTCCGGCGATCATGTGGGGCTGCTCTGCCGTTCTGCCAAGGAGAAAACAATAGTACAATTAAAAAAAAAAAGATCATAAATCAGATCAATAAATCAGTGTCAGTGGCTCAGCAGGTAGCACACTCACCTCTGAGGCTGAGAGATCAGAAGGCTGTGGATTCTATACCCACACCAGGCACTTAGGTTAAATCCCAATACTGACACTGTAGAGCAGCATGAATGGGGAACTACACTCCTGAAGTGCCATCTTTTGGATGAGTCGTTAAACCAAGGTCCCATCTGCCTGTTCCGTGGTAGTTCAGGTGGATGTTAAACATCCCATGGCACTTCTCGAAAAGAACAAGGGAATTTTTTTATTAACATAAGAATAAAACACAGCTGTTACAAATAATAAACACCATCCAACTTCCATATCATGAAACTAAGGAGACAAACCAAAAAATACATGTACGGTTAGGTATAACTTCAAAAATTAAAAATAAAACATTCTATTTACTGATTAAGAATCTAGTATTCCTCTTCTCCTTCCTTTAACTATGTATCTCATCTATAATGTAAATACTTATGGTCAGCAACCCTTTTCCTAGAAAGTATAACATGGAAATCTTTCAAAGTACAAACATCACTTACACTTTTTTCTAATATTCTTATTAAATCACAAAATCCATTATTCTACTATGCTATGCTATATACTTACATCTTTAATGAGAAACTTTATTCTTAACTTCATTTACCGGAAGACCTAGGTTGTTCACTTATCATTCTATGCCTTTATCTGCTCCTATAGATATGCTGATGTATTCCTACCCATCTTTTCTTAACTGTATCCCTTGACAAAGTACGTGTTTCATAGGTCCATATTATTTATTTATTTATTTAGTCAGTCATAGGAATTACAATCCTTTGAGTCATAGACTCATTTACAAAGGCTCTGTGTCAACATAGTCATACATTCAAAGATAGTAGATTTGTGGGACATCACATTTCAAAGGATTTACAAATAATACCCAGGGTGGCTGAAGATCTATACATGTAGTAGCTAGGGTATTGATATTAGTACAGAGCAACAATTACAGAACAAATGCAGCTTCTGGGGCATTGTCATATTGTTGGAACAGTGATCGATACATTAGTGAGACAACACAGTTTAAGCAAAGTATTTACATATAATAGCCTGGGTGACTGTTGATCTATACACGTGGTAGCTAGGGTACTGGTATTAGTACAAGTGGTATGGTTACAGTGTGGGTGCAGCCTCTAGGGCATTGTCAAATAGCAGACAGTGATCAGCAGTGAAGCTATCCAATACAGTTAGTCCTATACAGTTGGTAGCAATGTCAATGGGGAGCGACCTAGTGCAGCTCTGTGCAGGTCAGTTAGGAGGATTAGCAGTTGCACTGGCATTGGTACAAGGATATAATGTGTTTTTTTAGGATGGTTTTGAAGTATCCTAGCTTGGGAATGGAGGTTTTGGCCGGGGGTAGCTCATTGTGCCAGGCAGCAGCTCTATAGAGGAATGATCTCTGGGCTAGGGAGGTTCTGATCCTGAGCACGGTCCACAGATGTTTGTTGGCAGAATGAGTGGTCACAATGCAGGAACACGAGAGTAGGGAGGAAGAGACTCCCAGTGGAGTTAACCCTAGGTGTATTTTTTTGGTGAGGAGACAGGATTGATATTGTAGTCTTTCCTCAAGGGTGAGAATGTTTGATAGAGCATATAGAGAACAAGTATGGGAGCGTTAATCTGCACCGAGGAGGAGTCGGCACACTTTATTAATGGCTATGTGAATTTTGTTTAAAGTGGTGTTGTCTGAAACAGAGTAGATGGGGAGTCCATAGTCAATGAAAGAGAGGGAGGACAGAAGAGGTGACAGCCAGATTCAGAGCCTCTGGTGTCAGGCAGTCTTTGTGCTGGTATAGGAGGCCAATGCAGGTATTAATGGCTGAGGTCAAGATGTTAATGTGGGCATGGAAGGATAGGGAGGTGTCAAAGATAAGGCCAAGGTATTTATAAGTGAGTACTTGTTCCAGGGGAGGTGAGCGTGGGAGAAGATTTTTAGTTCAGTGTCCTTGGCCTTGCTCTGCTGGTGGGCAGATAGCATGGCTTTTGTTTTTTTGATGTTGACCACAAGTCTGCAACTGGTGAACCAACTTTCAATCTGATTGAATGAGTCTTGGAGGAAGGACGGTAGGTTGTCTGGGCAAGGGTGTGCGATGTAGAGAACCACATCATCAGCGTGTAGCAGTAAGTTACCGGAGCAGGATTTGGGTAGTGCATTTAAGTAGATACTGAAGAGGAGGGGGCCCAAAATGGATCCCTGTGGGATCCCCTAAGAGGACAGGCAGAGTGGAAGATAGAGTGTCATTTATCTTAACACACTGGGATCTAGAAGTAAGGTAGCTATTGAACCAAAAGAGTGGTCTGTGTGATAGACCAGTGTGGTGGAGCGTGTCCAGGAGGAGGGGGTTGGAGACCGTAACAAAGGCCTTAGAGATGTCCACGAAGATGGCTCCGGCAATATGTTTACGGTCAAAGGCAGAGTGAATGAAATTGGAGAATTTGATGAGGGTGGTGGTTGTGCTATGGCCTGATCTGAAGCCATGTTGTTCACTACATAATAAATTGTGGGCTTGCAGATACTCAGTGAGTTGGTCGGCAATGATTTTTTCAAGGACTTTTGATAGAGGGGAAAGGATGGAGATGGGCTGATAGTTGCTGGGGTTGGTATTGTCTCCACTTTTTAGTATTGGGATAATTGTAGTAGTCTTCCAAGCTGTTGGGAACTGTCCCAAGCACAGGGAGTGGTTAAGGAGGTCGGTCAGGGGGGAAAGAACAGTGTCAAGAACCCGGTAGAGGATTTTCATGTCAAAAGAGTCTTTGTAATAGTTGGAGCCACTGAGAACTTTGGAGAGGTAGGATTTGGCTTCCTACTTTGTAATGACCCTAAGGTAGAAAGGGGGGCACTGGAGTTTTGGTTCAGAGGTAGCTTGGATGGGGTCGAAAAAGTTGCTCGAGAATACTGCACTAAGATCGGAAAAGGTTGAGGTAAGGCAGTTAGCGATAGCCAGTATGTTGGTGGAGGTGACATTGTTGATGCAGAACTGGGAAGGTGGTGGGAGGTGGGATTTGCCATTAATTTCTTTAATGTTGTCCCAAAATTTTCATGCACTTCCCCAGGAAGAAGCCATGGTGTCTTTATAATATTCAGCCTTGGCCTTGCATATGGCCCAGGTGCACCTATTGCATTCTGCTTTGTAGGCTAGTCTGTCTGCTTGGGAGCCAGATTCAATGGCTCTGTGCCACAGGTCATCCCTTTGTTTTAGTTGCTGCCATAATAAGGGCACGATCCATGGGACATTATGTTTTACAGTTTGCTTTTTAGTCAGGGGGGCAAAAATGTCACATGCTTTGTTGAATGAGCATGTGAAGGGCCAAGTCAATGTTAGGAAATTGGGTTATAGGGGCCCAGTCCCACTGGGCCAGATAATGTTTGATTTTTCAAAGGCCACCTGGTCATAAGCGCCTGTGGGTGGAGACACTAGGTTGGGGTTTGGGCAGGTGACATGACCAGGAGAAGAGGACAGGGGAGTGGTCATTCAGAAAGTCAGGAAGGATCACTAGGTCAGAGATTCTATGCCGTCGGTTAGTTAGTAGTATGTCTAGTAGGGTCTAGGAGCCATTTGCGGTGTTTACTCTGGTAGTTTGGTGGACCAGCTGGGTATGATCCAGCACCGCAAAGGCACCCTTGATGGCAGCTGTCGAATTGGTGAGCCAGTTTACATTTACATCGCCAACCAGGATATGCTCTGTTTTGGGAGGGAAGTTGGAAATACAGTTTGTGAGGGATTGTATGGCCATAGCTTGGTTGCGTGGGAGAACATACACCACTGTGATGGTTATGGGAGCCCTAGCGTGGTCCAAGGTAAGTTTTATGGATAAGGCTTGGGCACCGTGGTCTAGTGAGGGGATAGGGAGAGCTTGGTTTAGTAGGGAGTCTCGAACATAGTGGGCATATCCACCACCCAGTTTTCCCATTCTGTCAGCTCTGTGTAGAGTGAAGCCTGGGAAGCTGACAAATGAATCTGTTTTTTTTTTTTGAAAGCCATGCTTCAGTGAGTGCAAGGACATCTGGCTGGTGTTGTGCTGGCCAGCTTTGGAGAGATGCTATTTTTTGGGGAAGGCTGCAGATATTCATGGCAGCTATGCACAGCCCTTGGTGTAGTTTCTGTTGACTATTGGTGGCGGGGCCTGGGTTGGGGTGAATATTTCCAGATAAAAGAAGTAGTAGAGTTAGGACCCTGAGAAGAGCGAGGGACCACCATTTGGTGGTTGGGCACGAGTGAGGCACATGATTAGAGAGAGTAGCACAGGGAATGGGTAAGTTGAGGAGTGCAGGAAAGGTAAGGCAGATGAGTCGGTAGGGGATTGTGTGTGTGTGTGTGTGTGTGTTGGTGGCAGTTTAAGCTGGGGTGGATGTTTGTCAGGCATTGATGGGGGGTGGACCGTGGTAATAGGTAGAGAAGGTAAGGGGTGAGGTGGGTGTGTGGGTGGGGGGATGGCAATCTAACCCAGTAAGGAGCATGATAAGTGCAATTGGTAGAAGATGGGATAGTCTGCTAGGGAATAGGCAGTTGGGCAGTAGGCAGTGGGACCTGCTATACCAGTTCTGGTATAAGGGGAGCAGACTGACACCATCATTGTGGTGGTCTCAGTAGCACAGTGGTAGGGTGATGAACTTTGGTGCAGGCTGTACCAGGTTCAAGTCCTAGTGGGATAGAGCTACTGATACTGGTGGAAAAGGGTCAGGGTTTGAAGCCTGCAGGGGGACCAAAGGAAATTTATTGTAGCAGACTATGGAGTCAGAGGCTTTGAGAGCCTTGAAAACTATGAATAATTTAGCTGGATTTGTTGGTTTACTGGTTGAGCTGCTGACTCTGGTGGCAAGTGTCTAGGGTGTGGGACTGAAGAAAAAATTATTGTAGCTGATTATGGGGTCTGAAGCAATGAAAGTCTTGAAACTGTGAGTAACTTAGCCTGATTTGTTGGTTTACTGGTAGAGCTGCTGACTCTAGAAGCAAGGGTACAGGGTTTGAGACCTGCAGTGGGATGGAAGATTAGTATTTTTGCTGAGTGTGGAGGAAAAGGCTTAAGAGCTTTGAAACAAAGATAAATACTGGCCTGATTACTTGGTTTGGTGGTAGGGCTGCTGACTTTAGAGTCAGGGGTACAGGGTTTAAGACCTATAGAGCATGGGAGAGAACACAGGGTGATGAGAAGAAGACAACAAAAATGGGACTAGGAGGGAATTGTAGTGACTACTAGTGGATGGGAACTGAATTAGCAGAAACTAGGAAGTGGAGATGAGGGGGTGGATGTAGTGGTACTGGCAGGGAAAGTGCAGCAACCCCTAGTGGTCAGACAGTATAAGCTGAAAATGGGAACGTGGACACTTGGTAACAGGAAAGAGAGATCACATGATGTGTCACGTGATCTGACAGCAGCAATAACTGTAGAACCAATACGGGGTCGGTGGAGCAGTCAGCACACAGTGCAGATGGGGTAACACCTTTTCACATGTAGGCTGAAAGGAAGGAGGCTTTACCTCTTAAGGCTCTCTGGAGTCCCTTGCTATAAGTTCCTATTATATGTACTTCTTTCTCTATCATCTGAATTACTATAGTAAGCAAAAGCTGTATTTGTTGTATGACAAATTTACATCTAACTTGACACATAATAAATTTTATACAAGTGAACAATAGACACAATGTCCCTTCCTCAATACCTTGTAGCCCTCTAGAATATCCAAAAATTGCCTCATTATATGTTATTTTTTTCCAGTACTTATTGCCCCATTTCACACTGAGCATGTGCCAGACTTGTTGTGCATATGGATAGCGTATCAAAAAATGCTCTAATGTTTCTACTGTTTGGTAACTAGGGCACCATCTTTCCTCAATTTTTTTATGCTTCACATTTCCCTTTACTCCCAACCTCCCATGCCCACTCAACCACACTGTACCACACATTTGAGGGGGCATTCTTTTGTCTGTTAAGTAATCTCCCATTCTGTTGTTATGACTTAAGTGAACCCCTTTATATTCCGTTTGCATATTATATCCTAATTTTTGAATTGTCCCATATGTTTTTTTCCTATCGGGATATGAAACTTGTGTAACTGAAAGATTCCATTTTCTGATTTTTTCTACTACTGGCCAAAAACATTTTGCCACATGAACATCAGCTTTGTTTAATTTCTTTGGTTACTGTCTCCATAATTGTAATGCTGGAACTAACCAAGGAGCTGCTATTTTTTTCCAATCAGCATTATAGGGAGATTGAAATTTAGCAATATTGGCCTGTAAGAATAAGCTATAAAAAAAGATAATCAGGTTCAACAAGTTAATCCCTTCATTTTGGTAATATTTGTACAACTTTTCTCTTTTAATTGGATTCAGTCTATAACCCCATAATAGAAGAAATACTAAGCTTAATATTTTTGTATCCATATTGCTAGGGGGAGGAAATATAACGCTTATATAAGTAAATAACAGAATTAAGAAAGTTTTAACTATCACCACTTTTTTATTTTTTGTTTGCTGTCAATTTTTCCATTGCAGTACTTTTTCCAATCCTTTATTTAATTTCTCTGTCCAGTTTAAAGAAGCCATATCTCCTTTCCCATATGTTATACCCAGTACTGTTATTGTGGAGTCAGATATTAAAATGTATTGTATTTGTCCTCTTTGTTCCATAGCATGACTTAGTCTATACTCCATACTTTTGGTACAATTTATTCTGGACCCTGTCAGGTTTAAGAATTTATCTATTAATTGTAATGTATTTTCCACTGAGGGTATATCTGGTAAAATAAGACTTAAATTGTCTGCATATTCTATCATTTTTTGAGATATTATCCCCACTTTCCATAGTAATCTGACTTATAGATTCATCTTGATTGATAAGTTTCAGTAAAGGATCTAGGAAAAAGACATAGAGCAAAGGGCTAAGAGGACAACCTTGTCTAATTCCCCTATCAGTTTTTACGATCTGACCCAGATGTCCATTCACAATAGGAGTTGCAGCAGCTATTCTATAAATATTAGCGATCCAGCTTATAAATTGCTGTGGGATGCTATAGTGTTTTAGGACTACTTTCAGATCTGTATGTGAGATTTTGTCAAAAGCTTGCTCCTGGTCCAGTGCAAGAAGAGAACCATTCACTTTATCATTATTTCCTAAGTTTATAATTTCCCGTATCAGTAATAAATTGTCCTGTATACTTCTACCTTTTATTGAGCAAGTTTGACTCTGCTCTATAACATAAGGGGCTGCTGTACTTAATCTAAAATTCAAAATTGTCATTAAAATTTTAATATCAGTGTTCATTATAGCTAAAGGCCTCCAGTTTTTCAATATTTCCAGATCATCTTTATTATATAAAACTATTTGTGTAGCAAGACCTAGCTGGGGTGCAATATTTCCTGAATCCAAAATTGTGTTAAACACAACAACAAACATTTCTCCCATTTCTTTCCTAAAGGTTTAATAAAATTCTGTAGTTAAACGATCTATCCCCAGTGTGGTGTTGTTATTCAAGGACCCAATTGCCTCTTTTACTTCTTCCAATGTAATTGGTATAATCAGGTTTTGAATTATGGTATCTGGTAAATCTAGAATTTTTAGTTTTTTAATTGCTTTCTGAACTTGTTCCTCTGATATACAAGGGTCTGAATACAAAGTATTCATATGTGCAACCACAGTCTCCATAATCTCATCTTGTGATGTCACCACTTTACCATCTTCTTTCTTTAGACTGCTTGTGCATTTATGCTGCACTCTGGACTTGCAACTTTCAAATATATCTCCTGACCTAGTTTTACTCAGAGTACTCATTCTGTGTTCGTGGAGCAAGGAGGTAGCTCTAGAATACTGTAATTCTTCCATACTTGCTTTAATTGTTTCAATTTGCTCTGCAAACTCTCCATACCCCTTATTTATGAATGTAAAGATTTAACAAGCTGTGCTCTCAGGGTTAAATAGGTCTTGTATTGTTCTGTATACTTCTCCTTTGCCATAGACATACAGTATATTTATCCTTTATATCAGTCTTAGTGTCCATCTACCATCTACCTAAATCCTCCTTTAAACAGGCAATTGATTGTCTAGTTTGTAATAAATCCAATATTTGCTATTTGCAACTTCGATCTTGTAATAAATTATTGTTTAATTTCCAGAGTCCTTTTCCTCTCTGAATTTCCTGGGAGTGAGAAATATGTGAAAGAACTAATAAATGATCAGTATTCTCTATTAGTATTGTATAAGCCTGCAAAATCTTCAAAGATTGTGAAGAAAAAATAAAATCTATTTGCGTTGCAAGACTACCTCTATAGTATGTATGTCCATCAGAAGCTCTATAACAGTGTCTTAAAACCCCCTTGTTCCACTATGTTATTTAAATCCCTTGAATCACAAAATTAATTGTCAGTTTTTGCACCCCTGTCCTTTATATCCTGGAGACAATTGATGTCTCCTGCTCAAATTATCTGTTCAGATGTAAATATGTAAGGCCTCATTACATTAAACAAGTCTATCCTCTCCTTCTTTGTTTGAGGAGCATACAAATTAATTAGTCTCCAGGCTTTGTTATTATGTAAAACATCAAGCATAAGAGCCCTCCCGGGATATAAATACAGAGCTCTGGTAAATGTGTAATCATATCCTGTAAAAAGAATCCCCACCACATCACAAGAACTCTGACCCATTGAATAAAAGGAGGGCTCCCAGCAGCATAGCCTACTGGCTGCCACTATGTCATTCATGGAGGACAACCTAGTGTCCTGGATAAAGCAAATATCCAAATGCAATTCTTTCAATCAATCAATCTTTATTTAGCTAGGCGACACTCCGTTGAGGAAGCTCATTGTCAAGGAGGGCCTGGTCGGTACAGAATAAATAATGCAGTAGCACCATAGAACATATAGCACAAATGGGCATTGTAATACAATACATAGCAAAAAAAACCAGGTACAAGGATAATCAATGAGGCCTAGTTGTAAGGTGAAGCCTCATCTCAGTAAAAAGTACAGTAGAGAGGTAGAAGCAAGTCAGCACCAATGTGCCGAACCAGTGATTTTAGACATTGATAACTCTAGTAGAGCAGAGTTAATGCTAGTGACAGTGTTAGATGGGGGCTCAGCAGCAAGTAGAAAGCAAGGATGAATCCAGTAACATGGCTTAAGGTAATTCTAATGAGAGGATAGAAAGTGTAGAGGGTTGACTGTAGGAATAGCAATGTATGGCTACAGTTTAGTGACAGGGAGGGCATTGACAAGGCTCTGAGAAGTATCTTGAATATAGTTACTTGAATTCCTCAAAGCCAATAGGATGCACTAATTTTATCAATTTCTTTATGTTGTTACACAACTGGGGCAGCACATAGCTGAAGGAGGCTCTGCCAAAATGGGAAAAGACTTTAGGCACTAGTGAGATGTACGAATGGTTTCTGAAGGCACAGTTTTGTAAGGTGCAGGAGGGCAGACAGTCAGAAATGTAGGAGGGTAGCATCTTGAATATAGATCTCTAGGTCCATAGTATAGCATTATTTTGCCTCTAGAATGTAAGTGAGGTCCATCCTTCCTTGGAATAGAGTACACAGTGATGGGTATTATATGCTGCACCTGAGATGAAACGTAAGGCCCTATGATATAGGATGTCAAGCTTAGATAGGGTAGTTTTTGGGACTTGGCCATACAGGAAGTATGCATAGTCCAAAATAACTAGGAACATGGTATGTACTAAGCTTTTTCTGGCATCCTGGGTAAGTAGATGCTTGATTCTAAAAAAAGTCCAAACCTCTGTCTAAGTTTTTTTAAGAGCTTGTCTATATGATCAGCAAAAGAAAGCCTGTTGTCCATCCACATACATAGGTACTTGAACTTGATCATATAGTCAAGTGACTCACCAAGCAGGGTGGTGATAGTGGGAATATTGTCGTGCTTAAGAGTTTATGGACTTGGTTATGGGGATAACAGCATAGCCTTGGTCTTTTTGGCATTCAGTAGGAGATTTTGACTCAGGAGGTTTTGTTGCAGCAAAAGGAAATCTGATTGCAAGTCTCAGCAGACACCTTCAGGAGTAGGTCTGGCAGTGTAAAGGACTGTGCCATCCACAAAGAGATGTACACTGAAAAGTTTGATTCCACGGTTGATGTTGTTGATACAAAGTGAGACAAGTAAGGGCCCCAAGATGGAGCCTTGGGGTACGCCTCTGTTAATCTGTTTTAGAGTGGAGAGATCTCCTACTGCTTTTACTTGCTGCATCCACTCTGCCAGGTAGCATGAGAACCATTTTAGAGAAGGTGCATCTAGACCAATATTGCGGAGAGTAACTAAGAGCAACGCATGGTTGACAGTATCAAAGGCCTTGCTTAAGCTGAGGAATACCGTGTATACATGATTCTTTAAGTGATGGGCTCTCTGCCAGTCATTTATGACTTTAGCCAGAGCTGTGATAGTGCTTTGGCATGGCCTAAAGCCTGATTGCACAGGGTTTAGCAGATTTGAGGCATCAATGTAGTTTCTAAGTTGGCAATTCCAATTCACTAATTTCTCCAGCAATTTTGATAGGGTGGGGAGTAAGGAGATTGACCTTTAGTTATTTGGGTCTCTGTGGTCTCCTGAGTTGAACAGTGGTAAAACTTGTGCAGTCTTTCAGACAGAAGGGAGTTTACCCAAGCTGATGGACATATTAAAGAGGTGTGTTAATGGAGCTGCCAGCACTTGGTGACTGAGCTTTAAGAAAAAAGCAATGAGGTCCGCTCCTGCACTTTTTCTGGCATCCAGCCAAAGGAGCAGGTCATCCACTTCCTTGTAATTTACCAGTTGGAAGGAGAAACCCATGACAGGAGTACTGTGGATGGGGGAGGGCTTGCTGATCCTTGTGATGAAAACTGGGTAATTAGGTTATTTGCACGTGAAATGTCAAAGGCCATACCTGTGGTAATAAAATAATTATTAAAGCAGTCAGGGATTTCTGCCTTCTCAGTAATGAGGGATCCTTCGTATAAGATCTTGGTAGGGAGAGAACCTGATGAAGCATGACCTTGAATATCTCTAAGTGTTTGCCAGAATTTGGCAGGGTCCTTTGTGGAGGAGTCCAGAGTTGACTGAAAGTAGTCAGCCTTAGTGTTTCTGTCAAGCTTTGTGCAGAGGTTTCTGGATGCCCTAAAATCAGCCCAATCTGACAGAAGATTTGATTTATGAGCTTTCTTCCAGATCTTGTCCCTGTTGAGCAAAGCTGACTTCAGTTGACATGTAAACCAAGGGAGAGCCTTTTTCCTGGTATGTGCTTTGATCAAGCAGGCATGTCTGTCAATAGCTCCACGGAAAATAGTATGGAAGGCCTCATATGCTGTCTCTACTGTCTTGGCTAGGTAGAAGTCCTGCCACAACAAGACTTTTTGTAAGTCCGAAAGCAAGGCTTGTGCACTAAATTATGTAAACATCTCCTGATTGTGAACCTGGAATTAGAAATCGGCTTAAGTGCAGCTCTTATGAAAGAAATGAAGCAGTGGTCGCTGAGATCAGTGAAGAAGACTTCAGAATGTGAGAAGAGGTGTGGCTTATTTACTAGAATAATGTCTAGTAGGGAGCTTTTATTTGGGTTCTTATTATTTGGATGGGTCACTTCTGAGGCAATTTGAGTAAGTCTGAATGAGTCACATAGAATTTTTAAGGGTTTGTAGGAGTCCGAAAGCCAATCCAAGTTACATTCACTCAGGATTATGACTTCAGACTGCAGCACACTAAGAGAATGGTAAAGGTGACTTAACAGTTGAAGCCCTGCAGAGGGAGACCTGCAGCATCCTATGATGTGCAAGGCCAAGGAGGTTGAAAGTTGGACTTTGATCATGAGGCTTTCAAACTCTTTGGGCAATGATGAGACATCGGTAATAGAAACGTTACATTTTTCCAGTACGTAGTTGGCAACTCCCCACACCTCTAGTCCGTCTGTCTGCGTGAAATATATTGTATTCAGGTAAGTTGACCTCAGAGTCCAGGAAAGTGGGCTTGAGCCAGGCCTCAGAGACCACCAGGATTTCAGGTTTCATGTGTGTGTAATCCAAGTCTGCATGGCATCTAATTTACTTAGGAGGCTGCACACATTAATATGGAGGATACTTAGACTTTTATTTATTTATTTAAATCTCGGATTACAAATACCTTTGAGCTAGGGGCAGCTCATTTACAAAGGTTCCACTTCAAAGGAAAGGGTTACAATAAGGTTGGGAGTTATAGACAACATTCATAGTATCAATAGAGGTACAGACAACATTCATGGTATCATCGGAGCACAGCAAGTCAACTGCTAGCTAAGTGGGAGCAGTGCTAGCCATTCAAGATTACAAGCAAGCACAGAAAACCATAAGGTACATTTGAAGTAACATTGCTAATCAGAGGTGGGGGGAAGGGGAAGAGTAAGGAAGAGGTAGTGGTGATGAGAGGGCAGAGTCCAGATAGGGAAGAAAAAGAAAATATGGCAGCCAGAGGCCTTGTCGTGAGGTGAGAGAGAGGGGAGGCTAAGGTGGGAGAAGGGGTAAAAGAGGGAAAAAGGAGGACAGATGAAAGGGAAGGAGATAAGGGAGAGTGGGGACCAGAGGGCCTGGACAGGTCCAGGAAGAGGGGGGGTCAGTGGGATAATAGCGAGGAGGGGGTGAGGTAAGGGAGGAGGTGTCGGGGGGAAAGAGGAAATTGTTCTGTCAGGAGAGTTGGAACAAAACAGGAAGCCAAGTAAGAGCCTCAGAGAGTGAAAAAAGTTGTATAAGGGTGTCTTCAGAAGTGGGAAACTAGGTGTAACAATCACTAGTGCTTTAGGTTAGGAGATGCTGACGAAGCATAAGTTTAAATTGGGACAGACAAGAAAGACTGCTCAGTTGGTTGCTTAGATTATTAAACCACAAGGGGGCTCTGTATTGAAAGGATCGCTAGTATTGAGCAGTCCAACAGTGGGGTACTAGAAGGAGGTCAGAAAATTAGGTACGTGTGTGTTGGATCTTAGGGGATTTGTTTAGCAGACAACCAATGCTCGGGGGTAGTAATCCAAGTAGAGCTTTTTTGGACAGGAGGCAGGTTTGATATTTGATCCTGTTATTTAGTTGGAGCCAGCCAGACTGAGCATATAACTCACAGGTATGAGTGAGGTGCGCAGCACCCATAACTAACCTACTGGCTTTGTTCAGGGCCACCGTGAGTCGTTTAAGAGATGTAGAGGTTGCAGCACAGTATATGATTAGACTGTAATCAATGATCGACCGGATCGAGCTGTGAACTGCAACCTTAAGGGCTTCTTGGGTAAGACTTCGTCTGTGTCTGAAGAGGAGCCCAATTCTGGTATTAACATCTCTGGCAACATTTTCAATGTGAGGCACAAAGGTAAGGTGACTATCAAGGGTTAGACCTAGGTATTTGAAAAGCTGAGTTTGTTCAAGAGCTTCTCCATGGTTGTTGGTGATAGTGAGTTGATGGGCCTTAAACTTATTCCTAGAGGACGAAAACAGCAGGGCTTTAGTTTTTTTGTAGTTTAGCACTAGTTTGTGATTATTAAACCATCTTTCTGCTTCTGTGAAGCCTTGTTGAAGACTGTTTTCAAGAGCATTGGGATCCAGGTGGCTAGTAAAGATGACTGCGTCATCTGCGTAGAGGAGAGTGCACTGGTTGCAGACAGCTGGAAGGTCGTTCAGGAAAATACTGAACAATAAGGGACCCAGGATTGAGCCTTGAGGTACCCCTGATTGGATACCCCCCTGCTCCGACACTACATTTGATATCCTCACTCTCTGCAGTCTATCACTGAGGTAACTTCCTAACCATTTGAGGGTGTTTGGGGCAACACCAGTTTTAGAGAGTTGGTCAAACTACAGTGTGTGATTCACTGTGTCAAAGGCTTTTGTTAGGTCAACAAAGGCCGCACCCACAATCTTGCCTTGGTCGACTGCCTGTTGTATGAAGCTTGTGAATTCTAATAATGCTGTGGTAGTACTGTGCCCCTTTCTAAAGCCATGTTGTTGAGGGCACTGGATGGAGTATGTGTCCAGTTAAACACCAAGCTGGTTGGCAACAATTTGCTCAAGCACCTTGGAGAGTGGAGGGAAAATGGATATAGGCCTATAGTTACCCTGTAAGGAACGATCACCGGTTTTATGCACTGGAGTTAAGATGGCCATTTTCCAGGTATCAGAAAGTTGTCCCAGTGTAAGAGAAAGGTTTAGAATCTTAGTTATAGGTAGGAGAACTCCATCTAGGGTTAGGGTGATAAGATTAAGGTCTAGTCCGTCACTACTGTGTCTTGCGTTTCTTAGGACCTTAGCTAGTAACCTCTAACCAGGTTGCAGGATACCCTTTTAAAATAAAAAGGGGGGTGCTCAGGACTATTTTCATCACTGTGGCTTGTGGAGCGGGCAGCATCATCATTGAAAAAGTCAGGTGGGAGAACACAGCTCAAATTGGTAAAAGCATTGTTAAAGGCATTAGCAATGTCCAGAGGGTCAGCAGTAGGGGACCCATTTATATTTAGCATTGCAGGTGATACTTTAGGTTTTTTGACAGTGACGTCATTTATATTAGACCAGAAACTTCTGCTATCACCCCAGGAGATGGTAAGCATCTCCCTATGGTACTTGTCTTTTGCCTGGCGAGTCTCCCTTGTGCAGTTGTTTCTAGAAGCTTTATAGGCTTGTAGGTCCTTCTGCTTACCAGTGGCTTTTGTGCAGTGCCAGAGATGGTCCTGAAACTTCATGTGGGAAAGGAGCTCAGGAGTGATGCAGGGGTTAACCGTCCCAGAGACCTTAATCGTTTTGAGAGGGGCATGCATATCACAAGCAGCATTAAAACCCCTTATAAAGTGATAGAGAGCTACATTAACATCATTGGTTGAATCCAGGATGTTCCAATTTTGGGCACGAAGCTGTTGCTTTTGGAGGTTCAGGTGGCCTCTTCTGAGAAACCTTTTTAGGCTGATAAGGTCGCAAGGAGCAGAGATAGGTAGAGGGGGGGGCCTGGGTTCTGTTCAACACTGCCAGAACAGAGCAGAAGCATGAACAGTATCATTTTAAGGGCTCTCAACACAAGCTTAATGGATAGTGCCTGAACCCATTTGTTCTGATGAGGTGGGCAAGGCATATCGTAGTTTAAGCAGAAGCTAAGTACTCCCAAGGTTGCATGTAGAAGTACCCTGGCCTGGTGATGTAGGGGGGGAAGGTGTAGCTGTTGGGATTTGCTAAGTCCAATGCACATATTAAACATCTGTGATGAAGTCCCAATGTGCCATGGCAACAGAAAAGGGTAGGCCAGTGATGAGGACATGAAAGAATCAGTAAAGGGGACATCATTTCAAGGTGGGGCATTCCAAAGTAAAGGATGGGTCCCTATGTAGGGAGCTAGCAAAAAAGACAAAAAATTGGCCATAAGGCCTATGAGCAATAAGGGCCACATTCCTTCGGAGATGAGGGATGTACTAGCAGAATCTATGTATACCTTTGAACAAGGCAACTTAGGGCCGATAAGGTGGAAGGTGGAAGGGGGGAGGGCAGGAGTGAAAATACGTTAATTGAGGAAAATTGAGCAATGTGAGCCAGCTAGAACTTTATGACTTGGCACCGACCTGGGACTAGCCTAATGGAAAATCAGACGCAGTAGTAAGGGTAAAATACTTGTCCAAAATAGTTATGTACATAATCGGGGGCATGGGAAGGCACTGTAATAAGGAGAATCAGAGTAGCAGTAAGGGAGAGGGGGTGGGCAGCTAAACAGAGACAATGGGGCCAATATCAACAGGCATCACACTGTCCAAGGTCAATCTGAGAACAGGACCAGGGCAGGTACTAGAGAGACTGCAAATAGTGTGAACTAGGGCAGGTTCATGGAGACAACACACTTGGTAGACAGGAGGAGAAACATCTGGAGTCCAAAATGCAGGTCTAGGACACTTTTGCATGAGCAGTGGTGGGTGAGAGCAGCAGACCAGTGTGGAAGCTTTAAGAGATTAGGAGAGAGAGAAGGAGATCAACAAAGGGGGTGGGAGATGGATAGCTTTAAGCTCCTGAATTCTACTGCTGGGAGCCAATGAGGGGAGGGCAGGGTAGGGGAAGGAGGAGCTTTCAGCTTAAGTGTATTTAAAGATAGCTTCAGAGGGGGGAGGGGTGGATGAAAAATTCAGCAGTAGAAGCAGCAGCTGTGGAGGCTGAGGCCGTATATAGGCTGTATCTGATGCTTGTATTCAGGGGGCAGGCAGCAGCAGGCTTCTTGGCACTGAGAGATGTGCAGAGTAGTGTCCAGGTGTGCAGGAGGTGAACTGCAGATGGCGGTAGGTAGCCCAGTAGGTAAAATGACACCTGTTGAAAGAGGAACTGCACAGGTATTAAATAGCACTCTGAAGTGGGTGTGAAAATAAATTTAGTACACAAAGAGCTGCAATTTACTAAGAGGGTCAAATCAGAGGGCAGGAAGCAGACAGCTAGGCACCAGCTATGTAACTGAGATTTATGAAAAAAGGTGGTAACAGTTGGGGGGGGGGCGAAACAAAGGGAGACATTAAATTGGTAGCTGCACTGGATTCAAATAAAACAAATTAGCTGGCTATGGAGACTTTCAGCAAAGAAATCCTAAAATTCTAAAGTCCTGTAAATCCTGTACTCTAATAATCTGAGACACAGCTATAGAGATGTAAGCATCAATCCACGATGAAGGTGGCATCTAATGGGGAATAAATGCATGGTTGGGACCGTTGCGGCCTCGTGCCTACAACAGTCCAAGCATGCATTAATTCCCCATTAGATGCCACCTTCGGAGTGGATTAATGCTCTTGTAACATGGTGTCTACTTTGGTAGGTGTCTGATGTATCAGTCTCTACTGTTGTAATGAATCAGAAGGTGACAGGATTGCAATAAAAAACAAACGTTTGCTGTACTTTTGAGACATTGACATCACACGCTCTTATATACATATGTGTCATTTCACACATTTTGCAGGCAACTATTCTTATACATGCCTCGACAATTTTGATAACTTTTTCCACATTTCTGATGGCTGTTATTGTTCTGCCATTCTCAGGAGGACCCTGCTTGCCAAGTGCTAGTCATTCAGATTCATCATCTCTTTCTCATTTGCATAACACGTTGGCCCCTTTGCTCAACAACCGTCTCTTGTTTACCTGAGAAGCTGCTGTTCACATTATTGCTTCATTTGTGCCACCATTCCTTTTTACAGCTACTATCCACCGATCGTGCTCAATAATTAAACTTCACAGTCTCATGTACTGTCAAGCACTGGAACTGAGACGGATTTGCGCTCCTTTCATCTGCGACGTTGTCTCCCATTGCAGTGTCCGGGATCCCACTACCTTTTCAAACAACAGGTTCCTCGCCAGTGATAGTGGAGAACATCGGACCAGCGTACATAATAATTATGGGAATATTATGGGAATATCACAATGTGACGCATTTGTGGTTTGCGTGGTGATGAGACCTATATGGTGCTATTACGGTCATAGCCGGTGGGGGTGGTTTAGAAAGAGAGTCACTGGAGACATAGCACCAATGAACAAAAAGAATTTACTAGTAAGTAAAAAATACAAAAAAATAGCAATAACAGAGAAACAGAATGAAAAGACAATGGCATATAATCAGAAGTTTCATTTACATAAGTGTGCGCTCCAGTCAGCAACCTGAGAGGAAAAGAAAAAGAAAAGGTTAGTCCTACTAGTACTAAGTATTTGGGGGGCAGTTTTTTTGTCTTTTTTTTACCACATCCACACACTTACTTTGACTAGAGGCACAATTTTTAGTGAGAATGCTAGTTTTCAGTATGCGCCTGCTGATATTCTGACATATGTTTAAATATTGAGTTGAATGCAGCAGTTGTAGTAGTGCCATAGCATTCAAACCACATGAATTCATCTAAGTATGATGGTACCATAGCTGTTTGTGTGCCGTTCATTCACTTAAATAGTTTTTTTGCTTTGGACCAGTATGCCTCTATGGAATTGGTGTGTACTCCTGTGAAAGGGTCCACAAAGTTAAGTGAGTGGTTAACAGTTTAGTGCTGATAGTTTTTGACTGGTACATGACTGATTCCATTATATGCAGTTCACTGATTTGAGTGCATAACAGATCCCTCTTTAACGTGTTTCAAAATCAGGGGAAGTAGTGTTGCTGCATCTCTACGATCTATGAAATTTAAAACACCAACGTGTTTCTCCACATCATATATGCCAAACACCCAGTGTTCAGGTGTTCTCATATTTCGACCCCTGTTGTACTTGGCTTTAACCATGACGCTTTCGTCAATTTGCACTATTTTACCACTACCTCCTAGTTCCTCTTCCTCATGTAGAAGTCTCCAAATACATAGGTCACGGAGGAACTGGTACCAATCTATGACAGATTTTTTGTCTATCGCCATATGTTCTGTTACCAGGTGCACTGGGGACTGACAACACCAATAAAAAATGAACATTAATACCTTTTCTAGGGGTATCTTTGACTTGGAGAAGTAAGTGTTATGAAGTACACTTTGTTTCGATCGGCACTGTCTTTTCGTTCATTTCCATAGACAACCCAGTTTCCCAGCCGAACTGTCCTCAGTGATTGACATTAATTCGCCGCATCTTTTACACTTTTTTTCAGTGGACACAATATCCTTCTCCTGCAAAAAGTGCATAATGGATGCTGCAGAAACGCAAACAGCTGAGATAGTGACCACTGATATCAGATCCATGCTTGCTTTACCGTTATTACACACCACATGGATTTTGACTTTTACTCTTGTGTGCGCGAGGTATAACATATACAAACTAGTTTTTTTTTTAATGTCATTTCTTGAAAGAGGGGGTGGGTGCTTAAGACTGTGTTGTTAATGATGGTCCCATTGTGGGGGGCTCGGGGGATCGAAGAAGAAGTAATTAAATCTATTATTTGTTTATGTTTATGACTCATTTATGTGTTTGGCTGGACAAGATTTAGAAAAAGATCACAACTCTGTTTGACAGTGGGTCACGTGTCTAGCGTGCGCTATATTTCAGTGTCATGGCACTGGTAACATAATACTCAGACATATGCAATGTACACTGGTCCAATGTTCTCCATTATCGCCTCCTCGCTTCAGTGTCTGTCTGTTCCTGTTCCCTGTCTCCTTCTCACTTTTCGCCTTTCTCCTGTGGTCCACTCTCCCCCTCCCCTGCCATCCTAGTCTCCAACCTTCTTATGGACTTTCTAAGAACATTTCTCATTCCACTTTTACTCCTCTATCTCACCGATACACTTTCTGTCTCTATGTCTCACTATTAGTTTTCCTACTGTTCCTCTTATCTCCCTGCTGTACTTTCTCAAACTATATATCTCTATTTTTTAACTCTTGCCTTTTTCTACACTGCCCGTTTACCCCACTGCACACTTGTTGAACTTCACAAGCAACACAGCATTATCGTACCATAATGCCGTGTTGCTTCTGTACCACCTGACACAATTACACCAATTATCTTGCTTATTTCAGATGTTGTTCTTCTTTCCATGTTACAAACCAAGTTAAACACAATACAAAAGATGGCTCTAAACAATGACACAGGGAAAACTCTGCAGAGTAGAAGCTGAATGGAACAAATTTGGCACACTGAAGCTGAAAATCGGTGCTAGCAGGAGACAGGATCCCTGTAAGTGTAGGGATTCAGCTGAGCTATAGGAGAGAGAATAAAAACAAATGTATTTCTTTGCGAGTGCCAGATTGTTTGAACGAAGGCAGATCAAATGAATTCACTAGCTTACTATCTAAGAGCTGAGTCCAGTATCGGGAGAGCAAAATGCCAGTCCTTAGGGCAGTCAGTTGGGATGCTTCTGCTCAGGAGCAACCAGTGAGGACCTTTCCAGGGAATGGCACTGATTTTTCAAAACATTCGGCAGCAGAAGCAGCAGCTGTGGATGCCGGGACAGAGTATAGGCCGAATCTGATGCTTGTGTCCAGGGAACCAGTGGCAGCATACTTCTTGACACTGAGAGAGGTGCAGAGTGGTGTCCAGGCATGCAGAAGGTGAACCACAGATGGCGGTAGGTAGCCCAGTGGGCAAAAAGGATGCCTTATGCTTTTGTCCAGGGGGCTGGTGGCAGCAGGCTTCCTGGCACTAAGAGAGGTGCAGAGTGGTGTCCAGGCATGCAGGAGGCAAACTGCAGATGGCAGAAGGTAGCTCGTGGAGTACAAGGACACCTGTTGAAAGAGGGACAGCACAGGGATTAAATAGCACTCTGAAGTCGTGGGAGGAAAATTAAAATTAGCACACAGACACAGAGCTGCAATTTATTAAAAGAGGGGTCCAATCAGAGGTCAGAAAGAAGACAGCTAGGCGCCAGCTCTGTAAATGAGATTTGCAAAACAAGGATTTCACAGTCAGGGGGGATGAAACAAAGGGAGAAATTAAATTCGTACCTGCACTGGATTCAAATAAAACAAATCAGCTGACTATGGTGACTTTCAGCAAAGAAATCCTGAAATTCTAAACTACTGTAAATTCTGTACTCTAATAATCTTAGACACAGCAAAAGAGATACCAAGTTAAACATCATACAGAAGATGGCTCTAAACAGTGACACAGGAAAAACTCTGCAGAGCAGAAGCTGTGTGGAACAACATGGCACACTGAAGCTGAAAATTGGTGCTAGTAGGGAGTCAGGATCCCCATAAGTGCAGGGATTCAGCTGAACTATAGGAGGGTGAATTAAAACAAAAATACTTCTTTGCTAGTTCCAGATTGTTAGAATGAAGGCAGACCAAATGAATTCACTAGCTTAATATCTAAGAGTTGAGGCCAGTATTGGGAGAGCAAAATGCAAGCCCGTCGGGCAATCAGTTAGGATAATCCTGCTCAGAAGCAGTCAATGATGACTTTTCCAGGGAAGGGCACTGATTTTGAAAAATTCGCAACAGAAGGCAGCTGTGGAGTCCGGGTTGTGTATAAGGCTGACTGATGTCAAGGTCCAGGGAGCCGGTGGCAGTAGGCTTCTTGGCACCAAAAGAGGTACAAAGCGATGTCCAGGCATGCAGAAGGCAAACTGTAGATGATGGTAGGTATGTCAGTGGGTTACAAGGATGCCTGTTGAAAGACTGAGAGCACAGGGATTAAGTAGCACTCTGAAGTGGTGGGAGTGAAAATAAAATTAGCACACAGTCAAAGAGCTGCAATTTATTAAAAGAGGGTCAAATCAGAGGGCAGGAAGCAGACAGCTAAGCGCCAGCTCTGTAACTGGGATTTTTTAAAACAAGGGGGTCACAGTTGGGGGGGCAAAATAAAGGGAGAAATTAAACTGGAAGCTGCACTGGATTCAAATAAAACAAATCAGCTGGCTATGGGAACTTTCAGCAAAGAAATCCTGAAATTCTAAAGTCCTGTAAATCCTGTACTCTGCTAATCTTGGTCACAGCAATAAAGATACCAAGCTAAACACAATACCAAACATGGCTCTAAACAGTGACACAGGGAAAACTCTGCAGAGCGGAAGCTGTGTGGAGCAACATGGCACACTGAAGCTAAAAATTGGTGCTTGCAGGCAGACAGGAACCCCGTAAGGCAGGGAGTCAGCTGAGCTATAGGATGGAGAATAAAAACAAATGTACTTCTTTGTTTGAATGAAGGCAGACCAAATGAATTCACTAGCTTAATATCTAAGAGCTGAGTCCTGTATCAGGAGAGGAAAATGTCAGTCCATCGGGTTCTCAGTTAAGATGCTTCTGCTCAGGAGCAAACAATGAGGACTTTTCCAGGGAAAGGCGTTGGTTTTTGAAAAATTCTGCAGCAGAAGCAGCAGCTATGCAGGCCGGGACTGTGTATAGGTTGTACCTGATGCTTGTGTCCAAGGGGCTGGTGGCAGCAGGCTTCCTGGCACTGAGAGAGGTGCAGAGGGGTGTCCAGGCATGCAGGAGGTGAACCGCAGATGGTGGTAGGTAGCCCATTGGTCTACAAGGACACCTGTTGAAAGAGGGACAGCACAGGGAATAAGTACCACTCTGAAGTGGTGGGAGTGAAAATAAAATTAGCACACAGACAAAGAGCTGCAATTTACTAAAAGAGGATGAAATCAGAGAGCAGGAAGAAGACAGCTACTGTAGGTGCCAGCTATGTAATTGAGATTTGTAAAACAAGGGAGTCACTGTTAGGCGGGACAAAACTAAGGGAGAAATTAAATTGCTAGCTGCACTGGATTCAAATAAAACAAATTTGCTGGCTATGGAGACTTTCAGCAAAGAAATCCTGAAATTCTAAACTACTGTAAATCCTGTACTCTAATAATCTTAGTCACAGCCACAGAGATACCAACTTAAACACAATACAAAAGATGGCTCTAAATAGTGACACAGGGAAAACTCTGCAGAGCGGAAGCTGTGTGGTACAATGTGGTACACTGAAGCTGAAAATTGGTGCTAGCAGGGAGACAGGATCCCCATAAGTGCAGGGATTCAGCTGAGCTATAGAGGGAGAATAAAATCAAATATACTTCTTTGCCAGTTCCAGATTGTTTGAACGAAGGCAGACCAAATGTATTCACTAGCTTAATATCTAAGAGCTGAGTGCAGTATTGGGAAAGCAAAATGCCAATCCGTCAGGCAGTCAGTTACCAATGAGACTTTTCCATGGAAGGGCAGTGATTTAAAAAAAAAAAATTGGCAGTAGAAGCTGCAGCTGTTAAGGCCGGGGCTGTGTATAGGCTGAACCTGATGCTTGTGTCCTGGGGCCCAGTGGCAGTAGGCTTCTTGGCAACGAGAGAGGTGCACATTGGTGTCCAGTCATGTAGGAGGTGAACCGCATATGGCAGTAGGTAGCCCACTGGGCTACAAGGATGCCTGTTGAAAGAGGGAAAGCACAGGGATTAAATAGCACTCTGAAGTGGTGGGAGTGAAAATAAAATTAGCACACAGACAAAGAGCTGCAATTTACTAAAAGAGGTTCAAATCTGAGGGCAGGAAGCAAACAGCTAGGCGCCAGCTCTGTAATTGAGATTTGTAAAACAAAGGGGTCACAGTCGGGGGGGGGGGACAAAGGGTGCAATTAAATTGGTAGTCTCCCCTGGCTTCAAATAAAACAAAGTTGCTGGCTATGGAGACTTTCAGCAAAGAAATCCAGAAATTCAAAAGTCCTGTAAATCCTGTACTCTAATAATCTTAGACACAGCAATAGAGATACCAACTTAAACACAATATAAAAATTGTCTCTAAACAGTGACACAGGGAAAACTCTGCAGAGCAGAAGCTGTGTGGAACAATGTGATACACTGAAGCTGAAAATCAGTGCTAGCAGGGAGACAGGATCCCCATAAGTGCGGGGATTCAGCTGAGCTATAGGAGGATGAATTAAAACAAATATGCTTCTTTGCCAGTTCCAGATTGTTTGAACGAAGGCAGATGAAATGAATTCACTAGTCTAATATCTAAGAGCGTATCGGGAGAACAAAATGCCAGTTCGCCACACAGTCAGTTAGGATGCTCCTGCTCAGCAGCAGCAAATGAGGATTGTTCCAGGAAAAGGCAGTGATTTTCAAAAAATTCTGCAGCAGAAGCAGGAGCTGTTGAGACCGAGGCTGTGAATAGGCCATACCTGATGCTTGTGTCCAGGGGCCGGTGTCAGCAGGCTTCCTGGCACTGAGAGAGGTACAGAGTGATATCCAGGTATGCAGGAGGTGAACTGCAGATGGTGGTAGGTAGCCCAGTGGTCTACAAGGATGTTTGTTGAAAGAGGGACAGCACAGGGATTAAATAGCACTCTGAAGTGGTGGAAGTGAAAATAAAATTAGCACACAGACAAAGAGCTGCAATTTACTAAAAGAGGGTCAAATCAGAGGGCAAGAAGCAAACAGCTAGGCACCAGATCTGTAACTGAGATTTGTAAAACACGGGGTCACAGACGGGGGAGTGGAGTGCAAAACAAAGGAAGAAATTAAATTGGTATCTGCACTGGATTCAAATAAAACAAATCAGCTTGCTATGGAGACTTTCAGCAAAGAAATCCTGAAATTCTAAAGTCCTGTAAATATTGTACTCTAATAATCTTGGACACAGCAACAGAGATACCAAGTTAAACACAATACAAAAGATGGCTCTAAACAGTGACACAGGGAAAACTCTGCAGAGCGGAAGCTGTGTGGAACTACGTGGCACACTAAAGCTAAAAATCGGCGATAGCAGGGAGACAGGATCCCCGTCAGTGCAAGGATTCAGCGCAGCTATAGGAGGGTGAATTAAAACAAATATGCTTCTTTGCCAGTTCCAGATTGTTTGAACGAAGGCAGACCAAATGGATTCACTAGCTTAATATCTAAGAGCTGAGTCCGGTACCGGGACAGCAAAATGCCAGTCCGTCGGGCAGTCAGTTAGGATGATCCTGCTCAGGAGCAACCAATGAAGATTTTTTCAGGGAAAGGAACTGATTTTCAAAAAATTCTGTGACAGAAGCAGCAGCTGTGGAGGCCGGGGATGTGTATAGGCCATACCTGATACTTGTGTCCAGGGGACCAGTGGCAGCAGGCTTCTTGGCACCAAGAGAGGAGCAGAGTGGTGTCCAGTCATGCAGGAGGAGAACCACAGATGGTGGTAGGTAGCCCAGTGGGCTACAAGGACATCTGTTGAAAGAGGGACAGCACATGGATTAAATAGCACTTTGAAGTGGTGCGACTGAAAAGAAAATTAACACACAGACAAGAGCTGCTAAAAGAGGGTCAAATCAGAGGGCAGGAATCAGATAGCTAGGTGCCAGCTCTGTAAATGAGATTTGTAAAACAAGGGGGTCACAGTTGCTTTGGGGGATGAAACAAAGGGAGAAATTAAATTGACAGCTGCACTGGATTCAAATAAATCAAATCAGCTTGCTATGGAGACTTTCAGCAAAAGAAATCTTGAAATTCTAAAGTCCTGTAAGTCCTGTACTCTAATAATCTTAGACACAGCAGTAGAGATACCAAGTTAAATACAATACAAAAGATGGCTCTAAACAGTGACACAGGGAAAACTCTGCACAGCGGAAGCTGTGTGGAACAACGTGGCGCACTGAAGCTGAAAATCGGCAGTAGCAGGGAGACAGGATCCCCATAAGTGCAGGTATTCAGCTGAGCTATAGGAGAGAGAGAATAAAAACAAATATACATTTTTTTCCAGTTCCATATTGTTTGAACAAAGGGAAACCAAATGAATTCACTAGCTTAATATCAAAGAGATGAGTCTGGTGTCGGGAGAGCAAAATGCCAGTCCATCGGGCAGTCAATTAGGATGCTTCTGCTCAGGAGCAACCAATGAGGACTCTTCCAGGGAAAGGAACTGATTTTCGAAATGTTTGACAGCAGAAGCAGGCCATACCTGATGCTTGTGTCCAGAGGACCGGTGGCAGCAGGCTTCTTGGCACCGAGAGAGGTGCAGAGTGGTGTCCAGGCATGCAGAAGGTGAACCGCAGATGGTGGTAGGTAGCCCAGTGGACTACAAGGACTCCTGTTGAAAGAGGGACACCACAGGGATTAAATAGCATTCTGAAGTGGTGGGAGCGAAAATAAAATTAGCACATAGACAAAAAATTGCAATTTACTAAAAGAGTTTCAAATCAGAGGGCAGGAAGTAGACAGCTAGGCATCAACTGTGTATCTGAGAGTTGTAAAACAAGAGGGTCACGTTTGGGGGGGGGATGAAACAAAGGGAGAAATTAAACTGGTAACTGCACTGGAATGAAATAAAATAAATCTGCTGGCTATGGAGACTTTCAGGAAAGAAATCCTGAAATTCTGAAGTTCTGTAAATCCTGTACTCTAATAAACTTAGACACAGCAATAGAGATACCAAGTTAAACACAATAGAGAAGTTGGCTCTAAACAGTGACACAGGGAAAACACTGCAGAGTGGAAACTGTGCGGAACAACTTGGTGCACTGAGGCAACAATGGCATACCTGTTGTAGGTAAAATAAGCACGTATCTTAAGTCCTGCTGTGCAGAGTTCTCCCTCTGCACCGCATTCAGCAGCTCACACCAGCACTCTTCCCCAACTCCCTCTCCTTTTCCAGATACAGTTCCATGTCTCCCCCCCCCATGCTCCATGCACCTCCTGAAAGTGAGCCTTTTCTCTCTTACCTTCCCAGCCATGCCCTTTAAGAACTATAGTGTTCTTTTTCTTTCTCTTTGTTTTGCTTACTTGTTTAACAGAAAGGCATGTTGCCTCTGCTATGGCTTCCTTAAGGTTAATCCATTGCTTCTCTACATCCACCCTTCTTCCCCTGCCAGGGCTTCCTTGAGACATTTCTCCATTTTTGCAAAGTCAACCCATCTGAAATCCATGACCCTTGCTTTCATTTTGTTTTGACTCTTCCACTGTTCTCACATTGAACCACACCATACGATGATCACTAGACCATGGGTGGCTACCCACCATTACATCGGTGACTCTGTCTCCATTGATGAGTACTAAGACCAATAGTACTCCTTCTCTGGTGGGTTCCACCACAAACTGCTTGAGGCACACCCTCTGCAGGGCATCCAGGATGTCTCTGCTCCTGGCTGTGACTGCAGACTGGGAGCTCTAATCCACATCAGGCAAACTGAAGTCTCCCACCAGCAGCACTTCACCTCTCTACATCGGACCGAAACACTCTTTAGAGATCAATAAGACAGCTCTTACCTTCACCAATAGACAGTTCATTTGTGTTACACAAAATAGATGTGCACACAGAAATAGAATTCAACAACTTTAACTTAACAGTGCTTTTATTGTGTAACCCTGGCCTGGATGCTGGAGGAAGAGAGAGGGTTAAACATTTACCAATCACCTTAAGCACTCCCACCCCATAGCAGTATCACTTTGGAGTCACTTTACTCGGAGTCACTGCCACCCTCTCAGATCCCACATGATCATGGATGCACCTGCCCAAACAAGGGGCACAACAGGATGACTTATTCTACACAGAGTAGGAACACTTTTTAGCTGGTACCTGTACTAACACTTTACTTTGAAGTATATGCTTTGAAACAGCAATCAATGAATCTGGGTACCCAAGAATTGCACAAAGTCTAAATGAAAGCCGGGTAGCTGCATTGCCCAGGTTGTTTTGGTGATGCACTTGTTGAAACGATTAGCAAACTTTCAGAGAATTCACAGATAGTCCGTGCTGTGCAGAACACTCTGTAGGAGGGACACTAGACCAAGCTGTGCCCCTTCTGATTACTGTACATAACCTATCTGGCAAGGGTAAGTTCAGTTAACATTCAGTTACTCTAGCTGCTCCTGTGAGTCAAATACATACAGTAGCGAGCCTCTGTAGTGAAAAGAGGGTAGCACTAATTCATAGTTGGCCTGGATTTCGAATTAGGTGTAACTGTACTGAATTTACTGTACCCTGGCCTCACCCTATCTTAGTGATATATATTAAACAAGTATTAGGTGCGCTTGTTAAGTTGACCTGTACTGTACACTAGCATCGCCCTATCTAGGAGACCCCTTCACCTGTGCAGTTTAGTAAGTGTGTCAAGTGTACTCAAAATAATTAATTCCCTATCTGGGTGACCACACATAGAATAGTCCAGTTTGATTCTAGCATAAGGTAGGGCTTTGTATGGTCCAGACAATATTTCCTGAATAACACAAATAGTGCACTATTCACTATTCAGATCCTAAATAATGAATAGTAGCACTATTTATCCCTATTTGGAAAACACTATCTAAACAACAAGAAAAAACAACACCCCTCATCCTTTTCCATAGCCCAGATCCATTTATATACAGAAGTCCCCATCCCCTCCACTCTCAGTTAACACCCAACTCCCCACCCGGCACCATGTTGTTTTTTTCTTACTTTTTCTCTCCTGTGGCCCTCGGTCAGTTTCCTCTCCTCTCCTCCTTCTTCGGATGCCATCCGTCCACTCCGATCTCCTCTTGGGCCATCACCTTGTACTCCCCAATGGCTTACCCATTGTGGTGGGGAGGCGAGGGAGCCCCCAAGTCCCCCACCAGGCAAGGAGCCTTATCAGGTGGTGCCCGTGGAGATGGCATGCACTGGGTAGATGGCCATCAAACAGCATGACCTAGTTGCCACTAATTTTCTGGCTTTTCTCCCCTTACAGGAGTGCAGCATGCAGTAACACCTGTGACAGGGGTTGTGTACGCTCCTGTGCATGCCCACGTCAAGTGTCTGCCGCACTTCCATCCCATGTTCTTGCAACTCTGTGCCTTTGAGCCTCAGCCTTTGCTAGAGGTCAGGTGTGCACCGGTCGCTGATCTCCTCCCTCCCCAGAGATTTAGAGCAGTCCACTGGATGCTCGATCCACCTCCTCTCTGCTGACCCACAGTGGCCAGTGCTCATTCCTGAACATGGGTCACCAGCGTGGTGCGAGGTGTGGCATCCAGTGCCCCAACCCTCAGTGCTACTGGGCTGGCTCAGCACCACATTTTGATACACAGATTATGTTTAGTAAAACTACAGTGATGAGTGACTGACACAACCTGCCAGCCCCTGCAGCCACCCACTGAGTTTTCATTAGCTCTCTGCAGCACACTTAGCAAGTAGTAATCTTGATGACTGTCATCTCCCACCTTGCTAGTTAGCAGCAGCTCCCCACACCTGAATGTAAAGCAAAAGAGAAGAAGATGACCAACACAGCCCACCTTCCTCCACAGCTGACCGCCTTCTTCTGAATGAAGGCAGTCACGCACGCTTGCTCGCATTATTAAATCATCAGCTCACATGATCTGATCAGCTGATCATGAGGTAGGAGGGTTAGAGAAAAGAAATAAGAGACACCCTATCTAGGAAAAGGTAACAAATAAGTTTCAGGCAAGTGAAGGGGTAGGGTAACAATGTTCAGGAAAGTGGATAAAGAGTAGTTGTCACCTGGCCAAGTTAGGTACAGATAGGTGGGTAAGATAGGGGAAAAATCAGAGATATCATATCTTGGGTAGGGTAATAAAGAAGTTTTAGGCAAGCAACAGGGGAGGTAGGAATTCAACATGAGTAGAAAGGAGGCCATAGTGTACAGAGAAGTTGGAACCAGGGGTGTAGCCAGGGATTTCAGATCTGCACACCAAGTGGACTCACTGCTATCCCTCCCCCACTTGTTAGGGTATGCTACCCCTACCCGGGTGTAGCCACACAATACACAAATGTACACCAGGACCATGTTTGTTGCCTCATTTGGCACAATAAACACAACTTTTGTATCTCATGACAATGGTTGTTGCCATGCATGGGTAAATACAAATGCCATTCATTGCTCCCCAAGACACCCACATACCAACCCAGAGCTCCTATGAATAAAATTACAGAAAGGTTCAGCATTTTTTTTTGCTAGTTTTCATGGAAAAAGGAAGCAGTTCAGAGCCTATTTGCTATCCCCCTTAAATATAATTGCACACCATGGAGTACTTGGAGTATGCCTGCCTACACCCATGGTTTGAACAGACACTAAGTAAAGGAAGGAAAGAGAATGGAGTGGTGCAGTGCAATAGGTGTGTGGCCACAGTCTTTTGGGACACGTTCTAAAGACTGAGGTGTTGTCCCATTTGTACTCACCTTTCTGGACTGAGGGCAAAAATTGCTGGACTTCAGGTCTAACTGACAAGGTTGCTGACTGCTGAGGACCTTCTGTCCCACTCAGGGTCTACAAAATCTGCCACCACTCGCCTGGAATATGCCTAGGCAGAGAAAAAATGGTTGGACCTTGGTGGGCTCTGGACAGGTGGTGAGGTGTAGTAGGAAGGGTGCATGCTCTTCAGGCTGCACCACTGCAGAATTCCTTCACTGCACTGGTGGGATGGGGCAGCCAGGAAGTGGCACCTGTATCAGTAGGAAGGGAGGAAGTGAGCATTCTCAGAAGTAAAGGTCCAAAGTAGGGAGGAAAAGGCCCCCAACCAAGGACAAAGTAACTGCAAGTGAGGACTCCATAGTAAGGGGATAAACTGGGGGGTGAGGGAGGAAGGAGAGGGATATGAAGTGTCAAGGGGTGTTTCAGCTAGGAAGGATGAAGCGCCTATCAGAGGATCACTAGGGCAGCCGGAGCTGGAAGGGAGCTAGACATCATTATCCACCAGGGGAGAAATGAGGCAAGGTAGGGGTAGTGCAGGATAATGTCAGGGAACTGGGAGGGGGCCTCAGGCAGGTGGCATGTATAGTGGCAACTTGTGCTAGTCCAGCTGGTCTGGTCAAACAAACCAGTCTGAATTTTACTGATCTGGTGCAATCCTGGTGTCCAGTTTTCACCCATACCCCTGCACTCATCTCACCCCCTCCCCTCTCGTGTCACAGGCTACTGCACACACACACATGCACACACACATACGCCAACCATAATAACAAAATAATAAGCCAATTGTTGAAAATGGAAGATTCTGATTTCTGAGTGCACACCCTACCCTGGCCTGACTTCAAGTTCACACAAACACTGGTATTTGATTGTGGATGTAGAAATTAGAGCTTTTCAGAAGTTTCAGGTACAAAGGCCTTTTTAATAATGGGGCTATTTGCCAGATTTGTACCATTAAACACGTTAGAGTCAGTCACACTGGCATGAGGCAACCAGTCAAACTGAGATGATATTAAAATAAGCCAGACAAGAAAGCCTTGCACACTTCCCCCTCAGTATGACTAACTGTGAATAGAATTTGGAGGCATACAATAAGCAGGACAATTTATTTAGTTCCATACTTACAATAGAGTATTAAAGCTAAGTGATGAAATGGTGCCATCCTTGCTGTCTGAATAAAAACACCCAACGGTGTTTCTCTCTCATGTTCAGCTTTATCAGGGGGCCAGGGAATGCTGGGAGTTGTGCAGCGCTTTGGCAGTAGGGCGAGAGTTTTCAGAGAGAACATCTGGAGACTGCAGTGCTGCCCCATCTGTGTGCACCTCTCTGGGTTGACAGAGGTGGTTGCTAGACTTGAGGCTGAGTTGGCTAGGATTCAGGGGACCTTCTCCCCCACCCAAGGGCCACCATGTCTGACACTGTTACCTCTGAGGATGCCAAGTAGGAGAAGTGGCTGGACCATGGTGGAGTCAGGAATGCTGGGGGTGGTGGGTCACAGGCACATTTCTCAACTGTTACCCCTACAAATATTGTACACAGCTCTGGTGGGCAGGAGTGCCAGGAGGAAGAACCTGTGATAGTATCCAGGGAGGATATGGAGGCCCTCCATTGTGCAGACCCCAGGAAGGGGGAGGAGAACCCCAGAGGAGAAGGAATCACCTTCTATTGGGAGACGTAAGTGTCAGGGGTATTGATTTGAGAATAGGAAAGGGGCAGAGAGGGAGGTCAAGTGTTTATGTGATGCCAGGGCTCTGAAGGATGGGAAACATATCCTATGAATCACTAGGGTAAAAGGAAGGAAGAGGAAGCTGGAGGTCATTGTCCAAACTTAAAGAAAAAAAACAAAAAATGGGCACATCACTACAGCTTAAGGTGTGGCCCCTGGGAACCCTTACAGCTCTCTATGGCAGGGAAAATAGAAGTCATCGCTATGGTAACAGCCCCCAAGATACTTCACATCCTATCCCATCTACCAATCTAGATCCACACAAAGTAGTCTGAAGCTATGGACAAGGGAGTAGACAACTTCTTCTGGAAAGGCAAACAGCCCATATATAGCAGAGCCACACTTAAAGCACACTGTAGCAGGAAATGATGGGGACTCCACAGGTTCAAAGCATACTTTTGGGCTTTTTGAACAGTTCAGATTATTAAATGGCTTCAGGTTCTCACCAGGTCAACCCCACTTTGGCTTCACATCAAGACCTCAGCAATGAATGGGGGAACGTCTGCTGCCTGTCTGTACATACACTTCTTAAGCTAGCTTGCCACCACCTGACCATTGTTCCATCACTGGTGGCATGAAAGCCAACTCAAAATAAGCTAGATCTCACCCTGGCACACCCTACCTATGCTCCTCTATGGGGAAACCCTAACAGTAAGATAGGAAGCTCCATTGTCTGCTGGATAGCAAATAGAATCCATCAGGTCAAAGACTTATTTGTGTCCAGTTCTAGCACCCTAGATTCCTCAGAGAGAAATACTGTGACAGACCTCAACAACATGACAGTAGGTACCCCGTGGCACCCATTCCCGGAATGGCTCAAAGTCAAATGTGAGTGACATTATGTGGTGATCTTATCAACTAGTTGTGGACCACGAAGATCACCTGTCCCAGCTGCACACCCAGCGTCTCCTCAAGCAGGAGGACTGGTGAGACAATGTTGCAGTTCGAATGGGGTTGGGTGGATGGAAACACCCGATAAGGAGAGGCAAGAGGCAATCTATAAGTTTGATGCCCGACAGGCTTTATTCATGTCACAGGGAAAGGTAGACATGGTCACAAGGGGAAAAGGGGAACCAAACCACATGAGAACAGTAAGTGATACTCTCCACTAGCTCTAAAAGGTGCACCTTGGCTTAAAGCCACTACTTATAACACTCTATGGTGAACTCATAGAAACATAGAAACATAGACTTTGACGGCAGATAAGGACCGCTTGGCCCATCTAGTCTGCCCATTTCCCTACCTACAGGATAGGCCGTAGATCCTAGTTAACCAACACCCTATTTCTTCCTACCCCCCCACAAGAATTGCCTTATGTCTGTCCCATGCATTCTTGAATTCACCCACAGTTTTAGACCCCCACAACCTCCTCAGGAAGGCTGTTCCATGCATACACTACCCTCTCTGTGAAATAATACTTCCTCCGTTGCCCCTGACACGCCCTCCTTCTATCTTTAAATTGTGTCCCTTGTTCTTGCAAGTCTCTTTTCTGAAAGATGCTACCCTCTTGGACTTTGTTGATTCCACTGAGGTACTTAAAGTTTCTATCATGTCCCCTCTCCCTTCTTTCCTCAAGGGTATACATATTAAGCTCCTTTAGTCTCTCCTCATATGGCTTCTCTTGCAGACCCTGCACCATTTAAGTTGCCCTCCTCTGGACTACCTCTATCCTGTCTATGTCCTTGCGGAGATGGGGTCTCCAGAACTGGACACAGTACTCCAGATGGGGTCTCACCAACTGTCTGTACAGAGGGATAACAACTTCCTGTTTTCTGCTGCTGATGCCTCTCCCTATACATCCCAGTATACCCCCAGCCCTCCCTACTGCCTTCTCACATTGCTTGCTAACCTTAAGGTCATCTGATATGATTACCTCCAGGTCCCTTTCCTTTTTTGTTGTTACTACCTCCCCACCCATTGTGTATTCTTCCCCTGGGTTCTTGTTTCCCAGGTGCATTATTTTGCACTTCTTTGCATTGAATCCTAGCTGCCATACTTCTGACCATTCCTCCAACCTTGCCAAGTCCCTTTTCATCCTTTCCACGCCTCCTTGTGTATCAACCCTGTTGCAGATCTTTGTGTCATCTGCAAAAAGGCATACTTTTCCTTCCAGTCCCTCTGCAATGTCACTGATGAAGACATTAAAAAGGACTGGACCCAATACTGAACCCTGCGGTACCCCACTAGTAACCTCTCTTTCTTCAGAGTGGACTCCATTTACAATTACCTTCTGTGTCCTGTTGTGCAGCCAATGTTTTACCCAGGCTACCACCCTGGGACCCACTCCCAGGCTGGTTAATTTGACTATTAATCTTTTGTGTGGGACTGTGTCAAATGCCTTGCTAAAGTCTAGGTAGGCCATGTCCACAGCCCCTCCCTGGTCTACTACTTTGGTCACCCAGTCAAAGAAATCTATTAGATTGTCTGACATGACCTTCCGCTGTGAACCCATGCTGCCTTGGGTCCTGTGCTCCACTGGCCTCTAGGTACTCAACTATTCTTTCCTTCAGAGTGACTCCATCACTTTCCCTACCACAGAGGTCAGACTGACAGGTCTGTAGTTTCCTGCTCTGTCTTGGTCCCACTTTTGTGAAGGAATCACATCCGCCTTCCTCCAGTCCTCGGGTACCACACCATCTTCCCATGATTTATTAAAAAGGTAGCCAGTGGTTTCACTAGTTCCTCGCTTAATTCTTTTAGAATTCTGGGGTGAATTCCATCAGGACCCATTGCTTTGTCCACCTTCAGTTTTAGGAGTTCTTGCAGAACCCTTTCTTCTGTGAAAGGACTGGGATCGACTCCCCTATCAAGAGTGCTTCTGTTAATTGGATTAGGCACTTCCCCCTCCTCTTTTGTGAATACTGAGCAGAAATATTCATTCAGTATCCCTGCTTTTTCACTGTCCCCCTCTGCCCACCCACCGTTCATTCTATTCAGCCTCACTATCTCTCCCTTTGTCTTTCTCACGCTCGCTAATGTACTATAAAGGTTTTATCCCCTTCTTAACTGGAGTTGGCTATCTTTTCCTCAGTTTGGGCCTTTGCTATTCTGACTTCCCTCCCTGCTTCCTTCTGCCTTAACTGGTACAGCTCTCTGTCCTGCTCCTTCTGTGTTTCCTTATACTTCCGGAATGCTACCTTTTTCTTCCTGACTTTCACAGCCACCTCTTTTGAGAACCATAGTGGCTTTTTCTTTGATTTTGATTTGTTTATTTGCTTCACACAAAGGTTTGTTGCCTCTGTGATGGCAGTTTTGATTCCCCATTGTTGCTCCACACCTCCTTCTAGCCTGTTTGCTAGTGCTTTTCTGAGGCACTCTCCCATCTTGCCAAAGTCAGCTCTCCTAAAGTCTAGTACCCTCACTTTTGTATGGCTCCCTCTAAGAAGTCTAAAGAACAACATAAGCATCTACAACTTTATCAAGAGATAAAAGTTTTGCAGTGCACAAGGAATACCATGGTTTATCCTGGAAGATTAGGAGGCATAAACCTCTCATAAGTCTATTGGATCAAAGGAAGTCTAGATTTTGCTTGTTGTCTTCCTGTGCACAGGGAAGAGGGGAAAACAGGACTCTTGCTTGGTGCCAAGCTACACCAGTGGAAATCTAGGAGAGGTTGGGAAGAGAATCAGAGAGATTTTTAAACAGGCCCTGGTTCTTCGGCCAACCCACTCTCCAGGGTTGCTGGAATACTTGTGACACAAAAGGACTGAACTTTGCTGAGCTCTTTCCTGGCACAAACCCTCGACCAGGGCTGCCAAGGATGAAGAACACAAAACTTGGTGAAGAATCCACCTGAAAAGATTGCCAAGGATAAAGATACTGCTGCTGTTTCCCTGGCACAAACCCTTGACCAGGGCTCCCAAGGATGAAGAACACAAACTACTGAAGTTCCCTGGCACCAACCCTCAACCAGGGCTACCAAGGATGAAGAATACAAGACTTGGCAAAGAATCCACTTGCAAGAATTGCCAAGGGTGAAGATGCACTGAAGCTGCTTTGATGAAGGTTCCACCTGAAGGACCGCCAAGAAGACCACATGGTGTATGCAGGATGGAACAAGCAAGAAGAATAGGATGTGGGATGAAGATCTGGATTCCAGGAGCTCAAAACCAGAAAACAATAAATCGGCGGATGAAAACACACTTTGGCCATGATGGACTCGAGTTTCGGCTAACGTCTGGGAATGATGGTCGAGCCTTCTTCCAAGACGTTTCACTTCCAAGCTGACTGAACCACAAGGAGAACCAGGAACCAGTGTCTGTGACTCACACCAGGGAATGTCGACTTCGACTTGCGGTGGACAACAAGAAAGGAAGATGCTGTGAAGTTCTTCGCTGGCTGACGACTGTACTTCTACTTTGTATTAAACACTAGAATTCAATAGTTGCATTGTTCATTGCAGGGGCAATTTGCCTGGAACAGGAGCAAATTGCAGAAATCCAGGGCAATTGTTCATTGCAGGGGCATTTTGCCTAGAACAGGGGCAAACTGCAGAAATCCAGGGTAATTGTTACTTGCAGGGGCAAATTGCAGAAATCTGGGGCAATTGTTCATAACAGGGGCAAATGACCACAATCCTAGTATCATACAGTCTTGGTGCTTTTGTAATCAACACATCATTTCAAATGCTTAAGTAATAAACAGTTTGTATAGACAGTACATCAGCTGACAGTCATTTAATAGCAGATTGTGTGCTAAGCACTTCTTGGTTGAACCCCTCAAGCTTCTGCGTTCTCCTTCACTGGAATCTGGCTACCCCTGAACACCCTGAGCACAATGCTTTTTTTATACATAGATACATAGACAGTGTCGGCAGATAAGGGCCTATGGCCCACCCAGTCTGCCCATTCAAGTTTGTAAGTTCAGTTTATGTTTTCCAGGAAGTCTGTTGCCCCTTACCCCTGACCTCCAGAATTCCTTTATGTCTATCCCATGCATTCTTAAATCCCGTGATTGTTTCAGCCCCCACCACTTCCTCTGGCAGGGTGTTCCACTTGTCCACCACCCGTTCTGTGAAGAAATTCTTCCTCACGTTTCCTCTGAATCGTCTTCCCTCCAACTTCATCCCATGCCCTCTAGTCCTGGAACATCTTTTTCGCTTAAAAATAGTGCATTCCTGCACCCTGTTCCTCCCTGTAAGATACTTGTATGTCTCTATCATATCCCCTCTCTCCCTCCTCTCCTCCAGGGAGTACATGTTCAGTGCCTTCAACCTGTCCTCATAGGACTTGTGATGCAATCCATGCACCAACTTTGTTGCCCTCCTCTGAACCTTCTCTACCCTGTCTATGTCCTTACGTAGGTAAGGTCTCAGAACTGCACAGTGTACTCAGGTGCGGCCTCACTAGTGTCTTGTATATGGTGGAATTATGACCTCCTTTTCCTGCTGGTGATGCCCTGCCTATGCATCCCAGCATCCTATTTGCTTTACCTGCTGCCTTGTCCCACTGTTTCCCTGCCTTGAGGTCATCAGAGATGATAACTCAAGATCCCTTTCCTGCTTGGTGCATGCTATATCCTCACCCCCAACTGATATATTGTGCCAGGGTTTTGTACCCTATATGCATTATCTTGCACTTCCTTGCATTGAATTTCAACTGCCAAACCCCTGACCATTCTTCAAGTTTCTGCAGGTCCCTTCTCATTCTGTCTACACCCTCTGGTGTGTCTACTCTGTTACAGAGCTTTGTGTCATCAGCGAACAGTGAAATTCTGCCTTCTAGGTCTCATGAATGTCACTGATGAAGATATTGAATAGTACGGTCCCAGCACTGATCCCTGTGGTGCCCTACTGGTCACTCTTCCCTCTGTGGAGTGACAGCCATTTCCACCACCCTCTGTGTCCTGCTGCCCAGCCAGTTACCTACCCACCGCTTCTGTCCTGCCCACACCCATATTCCCCAGTTTGTGCAATAGTCTTCATGTGGCACAGTGTCAAAGGCCTTGTTGAAGCCAGATAGGCCATGTCCACTGCCTCCCCTGATCCAACCTTCCTAGTCACCCAGTCAAAAATTCAATGAGGTTGGTCTGACATGACCTTCCCCAGGTGAAACCATGCTGCCTTGGGTCCTGTAGTCCATTGACAACCAGATGTTCCACCAATCTCTCCTTCAGTAGTGCTTCCATGATCTTCCCCACTACCGAGGTGAGGCTGACTGGTCTGTAGTTCCCCGCTTCCTCTTTATTCCCACTTTTGTATAAGGGGACTACATCTGCTATCCTCCAGTCTTTGGGTACCTCCCCTGTTTCTAGTGATCGGCTAAACAGGATAGCAAGAGGTTCAGCCACCACCTCTCTTAGTTCTTTAAGGACCCTGGGGTGCACCCCATCTGGCCCCATTGCTTTATCAACTCTTATTACTTCCAGTTCCTTCAGGACCCTTTCTCGTGTAAAGGGACTTGTGTCCATTTCTGCACCATTCTCACCCCTTGTACTCCATTCAGACCCATTACCCTCCTCTTCCTCAGTAAAGACTGAGCAGAAATACCTGTTCAATATGTCAGCTTTACTGTTGTCATCCTCCACACAGCCCCCATCCTCCCCCTTCAGTCTCACTATCCCTCCCTTTGCCTTTCTTTTTTCACTTATGTACCTGTAAAAGGTTTTGTCCCCTCTACCCACTGATTTTGCAATGTGTTCTTCTGTCCTAGCTTTGGCTTCCCTTACTGACCTCCCTGCCTCCCTTTGCTTCTCCTGGTACTTCTCCCTATCCCCTTCTGCCTGTGTCTTTTTCTCCTGGCTTTCCTTGCCCTCTTTATCACTGGCCCCTCTGTCTTTTATGGACCTCTTTGCTGGACCCCTTTAATGTGGGCCTTTCTTTTAGACACCTTTAACTGGCTAGCCAGCCTATATGGTGGGTCTCTCTCTACTAGGCCCCTTTCTACCAGACCCCTTTAAGCATCGTGGGGCTTCCCTTAGCTGGACCCCTTTACTGTGAGCCTTACTGTTGCCCCTTTAAATCTTCTGGGCCTTGCTGCCCATTTAAATAATTACCTGGCCTGACTTAGGCCTAACCGCCAGTCACCCAAGGCATGCCCTGCCTTAAACCCACCCACCTACGAATACTAGGGTAATCCCCTTTAAGGTCTTTGGGTAGGCTCCTCCCCTTGGGCTGCACTGAGCCTGGAATAATTAATCTAGTAGGCCCTTTTCCCTCCCAGTCCCACAATGGCGCCTCAGCACTTTAAAGAATTTTTTGGGCTGCTGTGTAAAAGTTAGGGTGGCTAGCACTCTTCAATGTGCTGCTGCCGACTCACCAACCCTGGGCCAGGTGAAGCAGGTGTAAGGAGGAGGGAGGTTCTCGCTGGCAGAGTGAGGGATCACAACAGGCACTGAGGAAGGTGGCAATGAGCATCTAGAGGGCTGACAGCTTCTACCAGCGATGAGGCTCTGGCAATCCTGCTGATGAGGGACCAGAGTGCTGGTTTTAATTTTAAACAAAAGGGCACATGAAGCACACACCGCTGCGGGGAATCTGTTCTTTTCTTTTTTTCTTGTCTCCTGACCGCCAGACTCTACCACACTATGGAGGACAACAGATGGGAGCTGCAGTTTGTCACTGGCTGGAGGATGGCCTTGGGCAGAGTCGATGGGACTGGCTTCACACTGACCAGGTAAGCCCAGGATCCCCGCGCCAAGCTCTCTTGGTCCACACTTCTCCACAGCCAGCCTAAACTCTTCCCTGAAAAATGTCCATTTATTTCTCAAAAAGTGCTCGGGGTTCTAGTTCTTGAACCCAGAGTCCATGCCCCAGCCAACGGCCAGAATATTTTGAAATGGGCAGCACACACTGGACAAGGGCAGCAGTCTCAGGGCATGGATGCCCACTCTTGTGCTGTCTACTCTGGGGGGGGGGTTGGAACATAGCAGCAGAGCAGGCAGTAGCGAGAAAAAAATGTTTTTTCCATTGTGCTCTGCTTGACTATAGTGATGGGGGAAATCACTACCAAGGGGCCCCTCAAACTGCTCCCCCTGAGCCCACAATAACAACAGGGCACCCCAGGGCACCCTGCCTGATGAGCAGCACCCCATTTCTGTAGTGCCCCCAAACTTTGGGGCATTACACTTAGATAGCAGCAGATTTACTGCAGAAGGAAAATAGTGAGAACACAATGTTTCTTTCACCCTACATTTGTTCCATTGATTATAAAAAGGGCCAAAGGGGCAACATGAATATAGAAACTTCCCTCCGTCATGTCCCATTTATCAAAATCATTCTCCTCCCTAACACTGCAGTGGCTATTAGCTATTATCATTACTGAATCATTCACACAGACTTGGCAGTGACGAGCTAGTGGTCACAGGCTCAGCTGAGGCTACTGACCGATGATCTTACAGTAACCGTTGCATATTCTACTGACTTTACTGCCTGGTTATGGTTACTGCTTAGTGTGATACAACAATGTCATGTCACAGCGAATGAGTTGCCAGCCACAGTTGTGAAGGATTGTAAAAGGGAATGAACTGGTAATGAATAAGGTAGCCCCTGGAAGTGCATTTGTTTTTGCATTGTTTTCTACAGTGGACATGTCATTCCCAACCTAGTGTCAATTCATAGTAACTACAAAGTAGGCCTGTGCAAAATTTAAATTCTACTTGCAAAATTTATGCGAACATCGGAATTTCACTTCTGTGAAATTCGAGGAATAATTTTCGCAATGTTTGTGAAATTTCACTGTTGAACTACAGATTTTTTTCTGTACGGCATATTAAAACTTGTGGAATATATTTCAACAGAACAGCACACTTGCAGTAGCACCCATCTGCAGTTCTTGTGAACACCAGCACAGAATGACATTCCGCGGTTTACATTTTCAGCCATTCACATGTGAATGTGATGTCTTATTCAGTCGCCCTTGTTTCTTGTGTCACATAAAAAAAATTCCGCCATTTGCCCACATAGCCAGCATTAGATGCTGTGGATTTTCTGTGAACAGTGAATTAGAAAAATCTCCACTCAAAACACGTGCAACTCACCTTTCAGAAATCGTAGTTTTGAAGAGGTCAATCAGTGACAGTGACTCTGGTAGTGTCAGTGTGCACTGTAGAGTGATGGACTATTATTTGTTTTGCAAACTGTTGTTCTTTTTTTGATGGAGGAAGAATGGCAACAGCAGCAGTAAAAGTCTTGTCTGTGGAACAGAGTGAGGGTGAACATTCAGGACAGAGTCAGCAGCCACAGAATGATCAGCTGGAGAAAGTAAAGCAGCAAGCTGAGCGCCAACAGGAGGAGCACCAGCAGGCTGCAGATCAACAAGTGAAGGCTGTGGAGACAGAGGCGCAGCATGCCAGCAGCTCCCACCACAGGCTGGCCCCTACCTTTAGCAGCAAGGTTGTCATCCTCCTTGTTAAGGAGGTAACCAAACATGCCAAAGCCTTGTTTGGTCCTGAAAGACTCCCCTTGAAGCAAAGGGAGGAAATGTGTGGAGAGATAAAGATTGTAATGGATGGTCAACAGGAAAGCAACCCATGGACTGTTAGTTGAAATGCAAATGGGATGACCTCAAGCAACAGCAGCCAGAAGTGGTGGAGATACTTGGTGGTGTATGGCCCTTGTGTGAGGAAGGACAGAACAAGAGAAAGAGAGAGGAGGATTGCAGAACCAGTGAATATTCAATTTTCAGTATTTATACAATAGGGGTGGGAACTTCTAGAGTGTGATTAATGGACATATCTTCACTGGAGTGTGATAAATGAGGATGACATTAGCACAGTGATGATAAATGCTGTTTATCCATACTGTGCTTATATCAGCACTCACTCACTGCAACCTGCATTCTAAATGAAACTGCTTAACAAAACAGTTTCTTTTTCTTACTGATGCCTGTAATTACTCAATTAACACTGTAATGTACACTTACCTGTGTGCTATGGTGTTTCTGAAACTCCCAGCCCATTAAAGTGCTGATATCAGCTTCAGTACATCCTACATTCTAAATGAAACTGCTTAACAAAACAGTTTATTTTTCTTACTGATGCCTGCAAGTTACTCAATTAACATTTTAAAGTACACTCACCTGTGTGCTACAGTGTTTCTGAAACTCCCAGCCCATTAAAGTGCTGATATCAGCTTCAGTACAGCCTACATTCTAAATGAAACTGCTTCAAAAAACATTTCTTTTTCTCACTGAGGCCTGCAATTTCTCAATTACCATTGCAAAGGAAACCCACCTGTGTGCCATGGTGTTTCTAAGACTCCCTACCCATTCAGAAAAAACTCACACCATACACAGAAAGAACAGAAAGCACGCAGAAACAGAAAAAGTACACAGAGAAAATATTTCTAAAGCTCCCACCCCAATTATATAAATGGCACATATGATATGCAGATCATGTGCTATGGGAAATATCCTTATTCCTGCACTCGTGAGTATCCAGAGCTCACTCTGCAGGAGTGAGAATATTTTCCATATCACACTCCTGCCTAACATGTATCTTCTATTTCCAATTCATAATACTTACTGAGTCATATCATAGAATCATCTAAGCTTGATGGCAGAAAAGGACCATACCAGCCCATCTAGTCTGCCCTTTTTTTCTCTCTACACCTCCCCATCCCTGCCCTCCCCTGATACTAAGCCCCATATGCTTGTCCCATGCCCTCTTGAATTCTTCCACTGAGTTAGCCCCCACTACTCTGTCTTGTGGTCTGTTACAGGGCTTCACCACCCTCTCCGTGAAGAAACACCTTCTCACATTTTTTTTTATTTTATTTATAACTGGGTAAGGCCCAGTAGGCAAAAGTGCCTGTTTTCAGAGGTGACCTGGGAGCACTGGGCAGTTACATGACTTGTTCAGAGTCACACAGTATGCTAGTGGAGGTTGTGAGAATAAAACCTAGGTTTGGTCTGCTGGATGTATCAAGTTCGTTCACAGCTCATTACTCTAACCTCTAGGCTATACTGCCAGCCCATTGCCCCTGTGTCTTTTGCCTTGCAGTCTGAGGCTGTTCCCTCTAATTTTTACCCCTCCTTCCTCTTACATAAACCCTCTTCTCCCACATTATTGAGCCCCTTTACATATTTAAAAGTTTCAATCATGTCTCCCCTTTCCCTCTTTGTCTCCAGCATGTACAGATCCAGCTCCTTACACCTCTGCACATATAACTTTCCCTGCATACTCTGCACCATCTTAGTTGCCCTTCTCTGAACCCTCTCCAATGCATCTATATCCTTATAGAGATGTGGTCTCTAGAACTGAACCCCATACTCCAGGTGCGGCCTCACCATGGCTTTGTAAAGGGGCATTATTTCCTCCCTCTTTCTGCTAGTAGTGCCCCTGCCTATGCATGCTAACAATCTATTGGCCTTTCCTGTTGCCTTGCTACATTGGACTCCTACCTTTAGATTTGAGGATACTATGATCCCAAGATCTCTCTCCTGTTCTGTTACTTAAATTTCCTCCCCACCTAGGGATGTACCCTGCTCTTCTGTTCCTACTCCCTAAGTGCATCACAGTGCACTACTTGGCATTCATTTTCAGCTGTCACATCCCAGATCATTTTTCAAGCATCTTTAAGTCCTCCCTCATGTCCTCCACCCCCCCCGAGGTGTCCACCCTATTGCATATTTTTGTATCATCAGCAAATAGGCACACCCTTAACCTCAAACCCTCAGCAATATCACAGATGTAGATCTTGAAGAGAAGTGGACCCAAAACTGACCCCCTGTGGCACTTCACTCTTCACCCTCACTGTCCCAGAGTGCACCCCATTTAGCACCGCCTTCTGAGTTCTTTCTGACAACCAGGCCTCCTCCCAGCTTGTTATTTTTCCACCCAGTCCCAGACTTTCTATCTTGCTCACCAGCCTCCTATTGGGGGACGGTGTCAAAGGCCTTACTGAAGTCCAGATAGGCCACGTCCACCGCCCCCCGGGTCAATCACCTGAGTCACCCAATCAAAGAACTGAATTAGGTTTGTCTGGCAAGACTTCTCTTTCATGAAGCCATTCTATCTGCTGTCCTGCAAGCCACTCTCCTCCAGGTAATCCACCACCCTCTCCTTGATTAATGACTCCATTTCCTTCCCCACAACTGACTTGAGGCTGACAGGTCGGTAATTCCCCTTCATCTCTTTAATACCTCCCTTATGCAAAGACACTATGTCTGCACATTTCCTGTATCCAGAAACAAGTTCAAGAGACTAATCAAGGGTGTGGCTAACTCCTCCTTCAATTCCCTGATCACCCAGTGGTGTAACCCATCAGGCCCCATTGCCTTGTCCACACTAAATCTATCTAACTCTGCCCTAACCTTATACAGGGTGAATGGGCTTAGATCCACCCATATGCCCTCCTTCCCATTCGACTTTAGCACAGGTTCCCCACTGCCCTCCTCCTCCCTGAATACTGAGCTAAAGTGCTAAAGTACTAATTTAATAACTCTGCTTTTTCACAGTCCCTTTCCAGTTTTATTTCTCCCTCCCTCCTCAGCCTAATAATCCCCTGTCTTGGCCTTATCTTCTCCATCACATATCTGAAAAAGGTTTTATCCCCCCTTTTGGCCTTTTTTGCTATTTTCTCCTCAGTATCTGCTTTTGCCCTTCTGATCTTCTTCCCTGCCATACTCCTTTTTTTTCTATACTCTTCCTTATCTTCCTCACTGAGTGTCCTCTTAAATTTTCTGGAAGCCCTCCTCCTTTCCCCAACTGACCCTTGCAACCACCTTTGTAAACCAAAGTGACCTCCTCCCACTTTAGCTCCTCCTAACCTTTTTAATGCGCATTTCTGCAGCTTTCAGTACCCCTCCCTTGATAGCTTGCCATAACTCCTCCACTGCCCCTATATTCTCTGTACCCTCCATTGTCTCCCTTACTATCCTTCTCATAATGTCGAAGTCTGTGTGTCTGAAGTCCATGACTGTAGTACTATTTTTTCTTGTCTCCCTTCCTGCCCTGTCCTTGAACATTACCGTGCTGTGGTCGCTGTTGCCCAAGGTTTCTCCCACCTGCACCTCCTCCACACTCTCCCCATTTGTCAGGACCACATCCAGGAGGTTGTTGCCCCTTGTCGGCTCCCTGACTAGCTGTTGAAGGAATACCCCCTGAAGCGCAGCTATCATCTTCCTGCTCCTTGACAATGCTGCAACTGGGATTTCCCAGTCTACATCTGGGAGGTTTAGGTCCCCTACCAGCAGTAGCTCTCCTTTTAGGGCCAGCCATGTGACTGCCTGAATTTAATGTTGATCACCATCCTCCCCTTGTGTAGGTGGCCTGTATACCACCCCCAGTTACAAGGATTCTCCCGTCCTCCTGCCTAGCGTTTTCCTCTGTAGCTCAGTCTCCCCATCCTCCTCTTGTACTTCAGTTACACATATGCCTTCTCTGATGTATAAAGCAACTCCTACCCCCTTCTTACTCTCCCTATCCCTTCTGAACAGTCTGTAACCTGGGATAGTTGTTTCCCAGGTGTGCAGCTCTGCCCATCAGGTCTCACTTATAGCTACTATATCTAGTCCTTCATCCCCCATGATGTCCTCCAAGACCACCATCTTATTTGCTAAGCTCCTGATGTTGACTTCCAAGCCCTTCCACCGGGTTTCCTCACCATCCCCCCTTCTCTATTCTCCCTCTTGCCCATTATTTTAGCACTATCCTGCGGGGAGGCTGGTAGCCCCCCATTTCTCCTGCCATGTGGTGTGGATTTTTCCCACCCTCCCCCAATCTAGTTTAAATTGTAGCTTTCTTCTATGAACTCTCCTAATTTGCTTTTTAGCACTGTCACACCCTCCCTATTCAGGTGCAGTTTGTCTGGAGCAAATAGACTCTCATGCTCCCACATGGATCCCCAGTCCCCTACTAACCATACGCCATTTGATTGCACCACCCCACCGGCCACTCATTGAACTCCTTAATCTTCAGCCTCCTATCAGTACTTGCCTTTGGTACTGGCAACACCTCAGAGAAAGCGACTGATTTGAACCCCAGACTGCTGCAGTGTCTATCAAGTGCTCTAAATCTTGCCTGCACCTCCAACAGGCTTTTTCCTGCCAGGTCATTTGTTCCCAAGTGGAACATCAGGTGTGTTTTCTCATCCTGCTGTTTCCCCTTGAGGGGATATAGTGAATGACATCTGCCACCATCATGCATGGCAGACACTCAATCCATGCTGTACTACTCTTGCCCCCCGCCCCAATCTAATTCCTTTTATTATAGAGTCCCCAACAAGTAGGACCCTGTTCTCCATCACCTTCTGTTTGCATTTCCCTTTAATCCTTCTCCCAACCCCTTCCATTTCATTTCCCACCCTATTATCTCCATCACCTTTGCCCATTTCATCTCCCAGGTGTACTGTCTTCCCCATGCACTCCCCTAGATCCATGTGCCCCACAGGCATTTACTGCTAGGCTGCCTGTCTCTGCCCATCATCTGCAAGCTTTTTCCTTCCCCTTTGATTTGCCCCTAGCTGTGCCTTGCTTGAACTCCCTGGAGAACATTCCTCTTTTCCAGCCCCATCTCGCCCTAGCCCTTTTGAACCTGAGCTACTTGTCTCCTCCCCCTTTTGGGTTTGCCTTTCTGGGGTGTGTTCACCCTGGTGCCCCTATCCCTATGTTTACTACCCTCCTTGTTCTTTCCCAAAAGGGCATACCCCTTTTCCAATTCTCTTTCATCTTTCCTTTGTGTTTGCTTCTCTTATGTCCCCTGGATACTCCACAACTTCACTTTTCTGATTTTCTCCCCTATTTAGTGTCCCAAATGGAGCATATTTTCTTTTCTGCTCTAATTGAACTGCCTGTATCCACCTGGCTAGGGCTCCACCCCTTGCTTCCGCCTCCCATGCCCTCTGTGCAGGCTTTGGACCTTTATACTTAACCTCCTGCCATTCCCTCTGGTTTCCCTTATGTCCTTTTCTGCCTCTATCTGGGATTCCGGTAGCCCCACTAGAGCCATCCTCTAGCCCTTCTACCCTGCTTCTATACTCTATTGTTTTCCACCACTCCCCATGGCATCCTCCCCTGCCTATTTCTGTATTTGCTCTTTGTCCCCTTACAGCTCCCCTTTTAATCATTCCTTGTCACCCCACAGCTCCCCTTCTAATCTCAATAGTTCCCTAGGTGGAGCCCCCGTCCTCCTTTATATTCCTCTCCCTTTCCCACTTTAGCATCCATCTCAGCCATCTCACCTCTACCCTCAGCTGCACAAGCTGCCTACATACTGTGCAACCCCCCACTGTCCAAACTATATCCAGTACTATGGCGACCCACAACCTGTGCACCCCACCATCCTCCCAAAGATGCTACCAGCCATTTTAGCCTACAGACCATGACTCATACCTGCCCCTACCCTGCTCCATTGACCCCTCTAATTTCTACAGCCCTCCATTTCCCCTATGGCTTATTGCAAGGCTTAGTTTTCAGGCCCTAGTGTGAAAATGTCCCCCACTCAAAATATCAGTATCCAGCCCCTATGACTTTAGATTCCAGACCATGAAACTCCTGTAGCCAGGATTTCAGGCCCCAAAGCAACTTTCAAGTTTCATGTACTGCAGAACCAAATAGAGCAGTCAGGCAGAGGCACATCCCAGATCCTATTCCTCTCAAGAACTCATATGCCACACTGGCAAATGAGGACAACCAAATAGTGGTACCCAGGGAAGTGGAAGGAAAGGAAGTGGAGGTTAGGCAAGGAGGTGACCTCAGCGGGGAAAGCAGTGGACCCCAGAGGAGGAGGAAGCGAATCCTGGTGGGGGACTCCATCTTAAGAGGGATCCAGCTAGGAACACAGGAGGGGGAGGACAGGGAGGTGAGGTGCCTACCAGGTGCCACGGCATGGAGGGATGGAAGGAAGATACTGGGGATCACTGGGAAGGCAAGATGGGAGGGTGAGCTGGATGTCATTATCCACCTAGGTACTAATGACTTGGCAAATGGGGAGCCAAAGGAAGTTCAGGAAGAGTTTAGGAAACTGGGGAAGGGTCTCAAACAAGTAGCTACTTCTGTCACTTTCTCAGAAGTACTACCTGTGAGAGGCAAGGGAGAGCATAGGAGTGCATGCACCAGGAACTTTAACTCATGGTTGAAGAACTGGTGCTGTGAGGAAGGGTTTCGATTCATTGGTGACTGGGGACCCACCTGGAGGGATGGAGGTTTGTTCAAGCCTGACGGCCTGCATCCATCCTGGAGGGGAATCCAAGCACTCAATGATAAGTTTAAATGCTACATTGACAAGCATTTAAACTAGCAAAGGGGGGTGGCAGGCCAGCAAGGACGGTACCTACTTGCTCACCCCCCACAGCTAGTAGTGGAACCAGTGAACCAGAGGAGTGGCTATCTCTGCAAAGCAGTGTGCAAAAGATGGAGATTAGTGTCCAAAAGGTGGATAAGCAGAAAAGGGGCAAAATTCAGCAGAAGGGCAAACAGCAAGGAGAACCAGGGATAAATGACAACCAAGGAAGGGGCTGGAGTAGAACAGTGAAGCAGTCTAGGAGGTCAAATCATGGAAAGCCATGTGCAAATGCAAGGAGCCTTAGCAACAAGATGGAAGATCTGAGGCTGTCATGGTACAGTCAGACCTGGACATTGTGGCCATCACTGAAACCTGCTGTAATGATAACCATGACTGGGAGATGGCCATACCTGGCTACAACATATTCAGAAGAGACAGAGCAGGCAGGAAGGGAGGAGGAGTGGCACTGTATGTAAAAATGACATAAGGGCCACAGAGATCCAGGAGGAAAAAATGGGGAGAGATACTGTGGGTTAAGCTGGAAAGGAAAATGGGGTCAGCCATCCGCACAGATGTGGTCTATAGACCACCAGCTCAGGAGGAAGAAACAGATAGGAGTTGATGCTAGCCATCCAAAGGATGGCAGACAAGGTGAGGTAGTACTGGTTGAGACTTCAATATACCAGACGTGGACTGGAGCATCCCAGCAGCAGCATCAACTAGGAGCAGATTTATCCTGGACTCCTTCAGGTGCCTTCCTCAAGCAACTGGTCATGGAACCAACTCGGCAGAAGGCAATACTGGACCTTGTGCTCACAAACAGGGACAGTGTGATGGGGGTAACAGTGGGGAGCACCTGGGTAACAGTGACCACCAGTCATTGTGGTTTGAAATCACAGAAAGAGCAGAACCAAACCACACAAAAACATGTATCCTGGATTTTAGGGGGCAGACTTTGGGAAAATGGGGAGATACTTGAAAGAGGCATTAAGGGGAATGGGACAGGAATCAGGGGTTGAGGAACAGTGGGCAGTATTTAAAATGGGGATTATAAGAACAACAGAATTATGCATTAAGCAGGTTAGCAAGAGGAAAAGGAAGAGGAGACCATTATGGTTTTCCAAAGGGGTAGCGAAGAAAGTGAAAGCCAAAAAGATTGCATTCAGGCAATACAAAAGACACAGGCAGAAGGGATAGGGAGAAGTACCAGGAGAAACAAAGGGAGGCAGGGAAGTCAGTGAGGGAAGCCAAAGCTCAGACAGAAGAACACATTGCAAAATCAGTGGGTAAGGGACAAGACCTTTACAGGTACATAAGTGAAAAAAGAAAGACAAAGGGAGGATAGTGAGACTGAAGGGGAGGATGGGAAGCGAGGAGGATGACAACAATAAAGCTGACATATTGAACAGGTATTTCTGCTCAGTCTTTACTAAGGAAGAGGGTAATGGGTCTGAAGGGAGTACAAGGGGTGAGAATGGTGCAGAAATGGACACAAGTCCCTTTACACGAGAAAGGGTCCTGAAGGAACTGGAAGTAATAAGAGCTGATAAAGCAATGGGGCCAGATGGGGTGCACCCCAGGGTCCTTAAAGAACTAAGAGGTGGTGGCTGAACTCTGGCTATCCTGTTCAGCCAATCACTGGAAACAGGAGAGGTACCCAAAGACTGGAGGACAGCAGATGTAGTCCCTTATACAAAAGTGGGAACAAAGAGGAAGCAGGGAACTACAGACCAGTCAGCCTTACCTCGGTAGTGGGAAAGATCATGGAAGCACTACTGAAGGAGAGATTGGTGGAACATCTGGTTGTCAATGGACTACAGGACCCAAGCAGCATGGTTTCACCAGGGAGGCAGTCACGACCAACCTCATTGAATTTTTGACTGGGTGACTAGGAGGTGGATCAGGGAGGGCAGTGGACATGGCCTATCTGGACTTCAGCAAGGCCTTTGACACTGTGCCACATAGAAGACTATTACACAAACTGGGGAATATGGGTGTGGGCAGGACAGTAGTGTGGTGGGTAGGTAACTGGCTGGGTGGCAGGACACAGAGGTGGTGGTAAATGGCTGTCACTCCACAGAGGAAGAGTAACCAGTGGGGTACCACAGGGATCAGTGCTGGGACCCGGTCCTATTCAACATCTTCATCAGTGACATTGCACAGGATCTAGAAGGCAGAATTTCACTGTTCGCTGATGACACAAAGCTCTGTAACAGAGTAGACACACCAGAGGGTGTAGATAGAATGAGAAGGGACCTGCAGAAACTTGAAGAATGGTCAAGGGTTTGGCAGTTGAAATTCAATGCAAAGAGGCAAGATAATGCATATAGGGCACAAAAACCCTGGCACAATATATCAGTTGGGGGTGAGGATATAGCATGCACCAAGCAGGAAAGGGATCTTGGGTTGTCATCTCTGATGACCTCAAGTAGGGAAACAGTGTGACAAGGCATCAGGTAAAGCAAATAGGATGCTGGATGTATAGGCAGGGGCATCACCAGCAGGAAAAGGGAGGTCATAATTCCGCTATACAAGACACTAGTGAGGCCCCACCTGGAGTACAGTGTACAGTTCTGGAGACCATACCTATGTAAGGACATAGACAGGGTAGAGAAGGTTCAGAGGAGGGCAACAAAGATGGTGCATGGGTTGCATCACAAGTCCTATGAAGACAGGTTGAAGGAACTGAACATGTACTCCCTGGAGGAGAGGAGGGAGAGAGGGATATGGGATAGAGACATACAAGTATCTTACAGGGAGGAACAGGGTGCAGGAAAACACTATTTTTAAGCTGAAAAAGATGTTTCAGGACTAGAGGGCATGGGATGAAGTTGGAGGGAGGACAATCAGAGGAAACATGAGAAAGAATTTCTTCACAGAACGGGTGGTGGACAAGTGGAACACCTGCCAGAGGAAGTGGTGGGGCTGAAACAATCACGGATTTAAGAATGCATGGGATAGACATAAAGGAATTCTAGAGGGCAGGGGTAAGGGGAAACAGACTTCTAGGAAAACAAACTGAACTTACAAGCTCAAATGGGCAGACTAGGTGGGCCATAGGCCCTTATCTGCCGACACTGTCTATGTATCTATGTATCTATGTATAAACAGAACCCTAAAAACACATTGCTTTAAGCTTTTTAGATCCCAGACCTACAGATACCTTTATAAGCAGTGCCTTAAAACACAGTACTTGAGCTTTAGATTTCAGAAATTCCCATGATTTTCCCCTGGTTTCTCAGAACCATTTATACTCATAGAAGCCCCATAAATGTCACAGGACCTTAGTTTTTGAGAATTATGAGCACCAAAGAAGTCCCAGTTATACCACAGTACCCCAGTGCGGCTCCAAGAATGCCACAGTACCTTAGTTCTGAAGTTTTGAGCAGTCCCACAAAATGTGCCCAGTACTTCAGCACAGCAGAAATTTAGCTCTGGAAAGAAAATATGCCACACTACCGTTGCACAGAAGAAATTTATCTGTGGAAGAAATCCAAAGTGTCACACCTCCTTTGCAGATGTTTCCATGCCACCGGCTAGCAACAGAGATACCCCTTTCCCAGACCCCTTGTCTGCCCCTTTTATTTCTTTCCTTCTTATTTACTGTTTACTTTACAGCTCTGTACTGTCAATAGACTTTAGTGATATAATGTATCAAGATTTAAGTCAGGGTGTGGTATATGGCTGTGTTGTGTACTGAAATATGATGGCTAACAGTATTGTATGAAGTTAGCTGGTACCGTATGATGTCACAGGCCATGGGTATAAAGGAAGTGATGCACTAGGGGAGGCTGCATGTAGGGTGGGCAGGATGGGCCACTCTGGACCTTCAGAAACAATCAGACTGGCAGAAAACTGATGTCACAGAATGTAGAATCCCAAATCCAGGTTCAGGAACAAACACTGTTGATCCGCACAGAAACAGGCCGTAATTCCTTGATTCAGTGTTCTCAAATGCCCCGGATAATACAGACTCTTATGAGAGAGATCATGTTATGCCAGTAATGCAAAGTCAAGTTAGATCTTCTCCTCTCTCAGACACAGGGACAGCTGATCTGTTCGGAGACACTAATATGTAATAAATAGATGATATACAATGGGCTTTATTCAAACATGACATTTATTCTCATAAGTGAATGAGCAATATCATGAGCTACTTAGGAAAGTCTTATCACCTTACGAATGGGAATTATAAAAATGGTCTCAGAAAGGCTGCAATCTGATTGGCTGTTACAATTGCAATGGACATACATTAATCCCTGATACACTGTACTCTGCCGCCCAATCACCATGGCCCATGGAATCTTTCTGTCACAATTTCACGCTGTAGCACAGTGCTGCTGAATGATTGTAATGATGCAATCTAATTTTGGCAGCTCTGAAGCAGCATTCATGAGCTGTTGGTGGAATAACCATTTATTCAAACTCTCCCTGTAAATGATGGAAACATTAAACAATTATATTTTCAATGCTTTTATTCTGGACTAAGTTTGTATAACAGCAATAATGCACTCTCATGAATTACATTAATAGTCAGTTAATCTAACCCCTGGTCATGCGTTATATATAGAATAATATATGGGGTGGTGTGTGTAATGAGAGGTTTACACACACCCATGGAGTTAGATGCTCAAGCATCTAACCCCGGGGGTGTGTGTAAACTTCAAGTTTAAGCACACTACCACATATTTTATTTTATATAACTGCTGGGTTTCCCTTTTTCGCCTCAGCAATTATATAAAATAAAGAACTCCCAGTGTATCCTAGGGTCGGTTTCATTTTAGTCCGGTGTCGAGATTTGCTGCATTTTAAACCTGTTTTTTTCCCTTTGTGCAAGTCTTTGTGTGTAAGAACTTACCACCGAGTTCCTGTGGCGGTTCTGTTTCGGGCAAGATGGAAGCGGTGAGTGATCTTGACTGGTCACGCTGCTGCCTGAGCGTGTGCACAGCAAGAGAAATCATGTGCATGTTTGCCATTATAAACACTCCTTTATACTGACAAATTATGCCATGGTTTCCCCATGGGAAAAAGGGAGACCCATTTATTATTGCTTAATTAACGCTATATTTGGTCACAGGCCATTTTATGTTATACGTATATGGCAGACTAGTCTGTGTCCTATGGAATGTGATCATATTCATTGTGAAATAGTCTGAAGGGGCTGTCTCAGTCTTATGGATTTATTTATTTTTTATTTGTCTGCAATTTAAAAATACACATTGTTAGTTATTAACCAATTTTAATAACATTATTCATCTTTCCATTGTGTCACAATAATCTTTTTCAAACAATAAATTTATTTAATTACAGTTATGCAATCTCTACATACATCTCTATATGGGAAGCAGTACAGTGAGTTGTGACTTAGGCCCGGGTGCAGCTTACAACAAACATGGTGACCTGGGTTTGAATCCCACTGCACTCGCTTACATACTACTGTGTGACCCTTAGCTAGTCACTTACAGTAACGTGTTCAAGTTACAAATTTTGTATAATGCCCTAGTGACGGGATGGATGATGGAATCACCCACTGTAATATATCAACAGTAAATGCAGGTACCACATTTGTGGGTTCCAGGAATCAAATGACAAGATTGGAATTGGGTGAAATTTTGATCCCAACATGTGCTGTGCACCAAAAGATCCTTAAAATGTTTTTACCCCTTTTGAAGATCATTTTAGGTTTAGATAGGTTAGCTGATGTCAATTTCTTCTCTGCATTAAAGGTGTGACAGTTTTTAGAGAAAATGTCTTGAATAAGGGAGGCTCGTGAGCTGAAGGTGGTTATGAAAAGCGGCGTATTTCTATGTGATGGTACCTAGTCCTCTCTCATGTTGGTTGCCAAAAGAGAATCCCTGTGTAAAAATGTCATCTTCTCCTTGGCCTTTTGGACTACATGTTTGTTGTAGCCCCTTGCCTTTAAGTCATGTGTTAATATTTCCGCATGTTTCTGATAGTCCATATCTGTTGTCCAGTTTCTCTTGTACCTCATAAACTACCCACTGGTATATTTGTTGTCACATGTTTGGGGTGACAACTATTGTAGTAGTAAGAATTTATTGTAGGCATAAATTGCCTTTGCAGTCAAAACAAAGACGATATATAACATCACACACATAAGAACCATCACATATAACATCAATTTTTTTCCAGAATTGTACAAAGATATAAATTTATCATAAATAATCTTATATACAGTATATAAAATGCATTGTCTTAATGTTGGGCAGGCAGAATTCATCTATTCAGTCATCCACGCAGCATATTTCTTTTTCCTGAGCTGGGTTATATTTTTTTAAACAGAGAACTAGTTTCTTTAGAATTTGTAAGATTTTGGAATTAAGTAGTAAGTCTAAAATGTATCTTGTAGGCATTACCAAGGAACCAATGAAGTTGCATAGATATTTGCTTTTCAGATTGTTATACCATGTACATGTAAAAATTATGTGGTGTAGGTTTTCAGGTTCTTTCACATCACAGTGACAGGTAATTAATATTATGGTACAGTATCTCACATAAATCTTGTCACAAGTATGTTGCCCGGAAAGGTTTCATACCTATACTGAGTGATAATTTTCCTATAATCTGGGTTATGTACTTGGGTCAAATAAAATTTTAAGTTGTGATCTTGAGTATTATTGATCAACCATGTGGAGACTTTTAAGTTCTTAATTAGCTATGAATCAGATTCCTTTGCTTTCTTCATAACTATATCAGTTATAACTTTATGATATGCCGGGCTGATAGCAATTCCTTTCCCTAGCCAAGAACTGAAATATGTCAAGTTATAATATTTCAAGAGTTCCTCAACTTTCAATAGCCAGTTTTATTTTTTAATTTTGACCATGTTGCAAGTTGGGAGGGGCAGGGCAGCAAGATGGCTGTAACGCTGCTCTGCTCCACGCAGTTCCTGCGTCCTGAGTTTTAACTTTTACATTTTACTTCAATTTGACTTATATGAGAATTACTGAATGAAAGTTGTAGTGTTTTGCTTCATTTATCCAAGTTTTGTTATATATTTCTAGTTTCCAACTGCCAGATACCACTTTGCTCTATGTTGAGCCAGTTTTCTGGCCAGAAAGAGCTTGTTAGTTTAAAAAAAAAGTATGGCGAGATATTTATTTGGTGGACGGTGGAGCGTCTTTCTTTTTTTCCTGAGGTTTATGTTCTGGAGCAGAGGGGTGTTTTCTGGTGCATAGCCAATTTTGGAGATATTTTTCAGTGGAGAAGGTTGGTCGGAGTGATCACCGGGGAGATTCCAGATGGCCCTTGTCGAGCCTGTGAGTGATCTTGGATTCTTTGAACTGAAGGATGGCTGCTTGGAAATAAAATGGCATTTGTGCCGACAGGCTTGTTTGGCCTAATAAAAGGTGCTCTACTATTTGAGAGTGGGAGAAATCAAGAAAGCAGATGGGAACATGAGAGGAGCAGTTGGCTGCCTATACAGACATTTCGATGGCATAGATCCCAGAAAATGGGGGATGGGGTCCGGTTCCCTTGAGAAACTACTTGTGCTTGCAGCACCACTGAACGTTTTGGTTTTGGCCAGAGGAGAACGGTAAATGGGGGTAAGACATTATAAGAGGTATTCTAATATACTCCTGCTGTTTTTAACATGTTAATTAACATTTATTTAAACAACTGCTTTCCTTAAACACATGGACTCCCTGTTTGGGAACTTGGAACCACAGTATGTTTATATCGAGGGAATTGGAAAATGGAAATTGAAATGTGTGGTAGCTAGAGCCGTTTTAAGAACTCCCTGATTGGAGCCTGCGACTACACTATTCTGATCCTACAGAGCTATTGTTTGCTTCAATTACATGCTAAAATTATTCGTGGAAATATAGCCATACCTGCAGCATACTTTAATCAGCAAGGATGCTGTATTTTGTGTTGTGTAATGTGCAGGTGATAAGAATATGTAAAAACACATACACTTCTCTAAGTGGGTCTTTTGATTATAGAAACCCTTTGGACTGATGAATCAGACATACGAGATTCACTCAATGACTGTTAATGCAGGGTTTCATTGTAGCTATATTTCTTTGGAGTGATTTAAATAATTTTAGAGCAGCAGGCATTTGTTTATAATGCTATATGCTTGCTGCAGTAAAAATAGAATTACGCTAGCTCTAACTGTGTATGATTGGTCTTCAAGCATTCTCAAGATACAGGGGCTGGGAATTGTTCCCGGGGAATTTTTATTTGGATCCTAGAAATATTCTAACTAAAATGTGTCTGTCTGTATAAATCCCAATTATGCTTTAATGAGGGAAAGACTATTCCCAGTTAATCCTGAGGAGTGAATTTAATTAAGAGTTTGTCATTTAAGTAATTGACAAATTTTAAAGTGGACAATAGTTACGAAAATGTTATTAGATTGATATTAATGGACTGGGCTAATGATATGTGATACTAATACAAATTCTGACTGTTTGTTATCAAGGCTTTGGGATTTTCCATGGTCATCTGGTATCAGGTGGGGCACGATTTCCCACTATGAGTGGCTCCACCAGTGACATGGAGCCCCACTGTATGCCACAGAAGTGGCTATAGGTGTAACTTGAGCAATCAGTGGGGCATGGAATGGCATGCGCCGTATGGTGCCTCAGTGGACGTGCTTCAAAGCCAACATGTCCAATGGACTTCCAGGTAGGTGGTAATGTGATAATGTGTGAAAGGATGGGTCAGACTATGTTATAAAGTCCAGCTATAGGCTCCACAGAGGTTAACAGGTGTAGCTGTCATAGGGCCAACCATGGGCATGGAGCAGTGTGCACTTCATGGAGCCTAAATGGATATGCCCTCAATTCCAGCAGACCCAACTGGATTCTAGGCAGGATTGCTGTGGATTTGAAGTGACTAGTTGGGACCCTCTTAAAACACGGTTCTTATTGGGTACCTCAAGTGTGGCCAACAGGAGTGGTCAGATAGGAAGTAGTCTGCAGGGTATGTAGCAGTTCTTCTGCATGATACTTTTAATGGTTGCTTAATTATTGCAGTGTACCCATTTGGCCACCGGGTTGGCTTTGATGGGACAGGATGTTTGTGGAGGAGATAATCGCTGTTGGAATAGATCAGTCTGCTATGGTGTCATTTGGCATAAAGGTTATCCTTTGGCCATTCTTAAAGAGGACAGGAAGTCATTTCTAACTGGCAGCTGTTTGAAAAGTTCTTATTCTCAGAAATAATATGCCTTCCCCTAAAGTATCCATATTTAACTATACCTGTATAAAAAGTGGTATGAAAAACTGTATTTTACATTGTTTTGTGTTTATGGGCAGTATTCTTTTACAGTTCTCTTCATGGAACCTGTGATCTGGAGTTTTAACTATGTCACGGTTTGTGCACAGACCTCTGAGCATGGTTCTGATGGGAGAGTAGCTCATGTTTAACATTCTGTATACAAACCATGACATAGTAAAAACTCAAAATTACTGGTTCCATGAAGAGAACTATAAAAGAATGCTGCCCAAATCAACCAAACAATGTAAAATACAGTTTTCCTTATCCCTTTTTATTCATGTACAGTTAAATATGGATAATTTAGCAGAATGCATATAATTTCTGAGAATAAGTACTTTATAAACAGCTGCCAGTTAGAAATGATTTCCTGTCCCCTTTAAGCCATGGTAATGTTGGCTTGGCCATTTTATTAGTCTGATTATAGAAGGGACCTACAGTATTTACCTATTTATTTGTTCTCGATACAATTTAGGTATATAATTTATAAAATTCTATATGCATCTTGGTGTATTTTACAATATGTCAATTGAGACTGAATTTTTATGTTGTGATTTGTAGGAATTGTTGTATTTGTCAAGATATTGTAATGGCTTTTCAGCAGAACAATAAAATCTTACTACTTACTTTGACCAGGTTTCTTTTTCCAAGAAAGCGTCATTCAAAGTTATATGATCCAAATTTAAATGTAATTTTAGCCAGAACCTAACTATTCTGGTAAACACAGAAACATAGACTTTGATGGCAGATAAGGACCACTTGGCCCACCTAGTCTACCCATTCCCTACCTACTGGATAAGCTGTAGATCCTAGTTAACCAACAGCCTATTTCTTCCTACCCCCCACAAGAACTGCCTTATGTCTGTCACATGCATTGTTGAATTTTCCCATGGTTTTAGACCCCACAACCTCCTCAGGAAGGCGGTTCCATGTGTCCACCACACCCTCTGTAAAAAACTACTTCCCTACATTACCCCTGAGCCAGCCCCCCTCTATCTTCAAATTGTGTCCCCTAATTCTTCCACATCTCTTTTTCTGAAAGATGCTACCCTCTTGCACTTTGTTGATTCCACTGAGGTTCTTAAAAGTTTCTATCATGTCCCCCCCTTTCCTCAAGGGTATACATTTTAAGCTCCTTTAGTCTCTCCTTGTATGGCTTCTCCTGCAGACCCTGCACCACTTTAGTTGCCCTCCTCTGGACAGCCTCCATCCTGTCTATGTCCTTGCTGAGATGGGGTCTCCAGAACTGGATGCATTATTCCAGATGGGGTCTCACCAACTGTTTGTACAGAGGGATAATAACTTCTTGTTTTCTGCTGGTGATGTCTCTCCCTATACATCCCAGTATCCCCCTAGCCCTCCCTACTGCCTTCTCACATTGCTTACCCACCTTAAGGTCATCTGATATGATTACCCCCAGGTCCCTTTCCAGTTTTTTTGTTGTTACTACCTCCTCTCCCATTGTGTACTCTTCCCCTGGGTTATTGTTTCCCAGGTGCATTATTTTGCACTTCTTTGCATTGAATCTAAGCTGTCTACTTGCCATATTTGAGTTCTTACCAAAGAATTCTGAGTTCCAGAAGGAAGACCAAGTATCTGTTTAAATGCTTTATTTAGCACCATACCAAGCTCTTTGGTAACAGTTAGACCCCAGATCTCCACAGCATAGAGACCCTGACTAATTACCTTGGCATTTATAGCCAGGTTTTTTTATAGTGCACCCTCCAGATCTATTATTAAATCTCTTTAGGCCCAACACTGTTTTATTCATCTTGTTAGTTATTTTAATATGTATATTTCATCTTAAATTAGAGGAATACATAACACCCAAATAAGTATATTATTTTACAAAATCAATGGTAGACCCTGCAACACAGAGTTTTGTATATTTCTTCCTTGAACCAAAAACTACTATTTCTGTTTTCTGAGGATTCGGTTTCAAATTTAGTTGTTTAATAATGATATCTAATTATTTAAATTTCTCTGTAGACCCAGTCTAGACAAGGAGATGATTGTTAGATCATTAGTATATGCCAGTAGAGGTATTTTCTGCCGTCCTATTCTTGGAGGATGAAAATCTGAATTGCCTAAATTAAGTATTAGTTCACTTACACACACACATATATATATATATATATATATATATATATATATATATATATATATATATATATATATTAGGCAAAAAACTCCATTTAATGCATTAGTTAGGGTTGTTCCACAGCGACAAAAGTGAGGAAAGTCACTGTTAGGGTTGAAAACCCTAACTCCGAATTCACCCCCCCAGCACCACACATACACAGACACACACACACACACATTCAAGTATGGGGGAGGACCAAGTCAACACAACCAATGACAGACATCCAGCAGCAGATGATAGAAATAACAAACAATTGTCTAAATGTACTACGAGACATCCCCACCAACCTGACCAGGTACTGCATGCTCAGTGGAGATCAACAGCAAAACTGAGGCCATGTACACCAAACGTACACATCCCTGATTACAGCTGCACACAATGTACCACACTTAGTAGTTGCATGGCCTTACTTAACGATGCTCCACACCACACCACAACTGGTACTGTGCCATTAGTCAATATAAATGCTAAAGGTGCATGATCACAGTTGTAGAAAGGTTTTAACACTAGTGAGTATACATTAATTAAGAGAAGTACATAAATTAACTACAAGACACTAGCATGCTCAAGATAAAAGTAGTGTTACATTTAGTATGTGATTTTCATAGTAGTACATTTACTGCAACTGTTTACTGAAGATAGAGAGGCTGATGTAAATGTATGGAAAAGCATTGCCTGTTCAATGCTGTGAAATTCGTACTGCCAGTATCAGATGCATTCTTACTGATGAAGCTGTATTGCTAATGTACATACATAGACCTTCAGTGTGTTTAAATACTAAAGATGCAGTAAGTATTCTTTGTAAGAAGCAGTGTAATTGCATGTATCAGGCCAAGCAACTTCTAAATATCATAGGACTACTGAGCCAACAATGACGTACCTGTATCGGAGATGTCTATAGGATAAATTTTCCTGTAGGTACTTACTCAGTATGTTGTACCTGATAAAGACAATCTCATTGCATCTGGGATGACTAACTTATTCAAATAGTGATACATTTACTATTGTTGCAATGAGTGATCTATGCTACTTATGGACACAGCGTAATTTTTTTTAACAGTTGTTTCATTCTCAGGCTGTATACGTAGTGTTTGGGTTTGCCACACTGCTATCACTGATGCTATCAAAGTGATAACTATGTCAATTGTGGTACAACAGCAATCAAGTAGGTATAGTGTAGATATAAACAGAATGTCTCTTAGTATTGATTTAACTCACAATGGGATAAGTGTACTAGGATGGGAAGGATTATTTTCTATCACTGACTCTGCCAGTTATAATCACACTAACGTTTTGATGACTGTAATGATCAAGTTACACTGTTCATCTTCATGAGTTCATATTCACAGCTATTCTCCAGTAAGTAGACAGAGTATGGTGTGACACTGTGTTGCAAAACTCCTGCAGTGCCTAGCAGAGGGGAGAGTATCTAGTCATAAAGACAATTAAGCAATAAGGCATGACCAACGGTTATGTTAAATGGTCTGTTAATCACCATGTAGGGGTTTAATGTTGAATGAGATGTAGCCGAGTGCCACATGTCACTAGACAGTGATAAACTGACCATTAACATAATACCTGGGAGTGGCTTATTGCTATCATAATAAAACTGTTTTTTAAACAACATTAAAGCATGTTCATCATATGGTTAGGCTCTACATGTATGTTAATAAAAACTAAACATAAGGCTGTTACAATGTTTACAGTCAATTAGAAAGCTGCATTTCTCAAACCCTTGTTATAATCAGAGATATTATACCTGTACAATTCCTTGGGTTTGCTCAACTCTATTGCTCAGGTGGCCCATCACATGTGGTGCTGCCTGGGTGTGGGGCATCGTAGGTAAGGCCATGCAACTACTAAGTGTGGTACGCTCAGTGCAGCTGCAATCAGGGATGTGTATCGTTTGGTGTACATGGCCTCAGTTTTGCTGTTGATCTCCACTGAGCATGCAGTACCTGGTCAGGTGGGTGGGGATGTCTTGTAGTACATTTAGACAATTGTTTGTTATTTCTGTCACCTGCTACTGGATGTCTGTCATTGGTTGTGTTGACTTGGTCCTCCCCATACTTGAATGTGTGTGTGTGTGTGTGTGTCTGTGTGTGTGTGTGTGGTGCTGGGGTGATTCGGAGTTAGGGTTTTCAACCCTAACAGCGAATTTCCTCACTTTTGTCACTGTGGAACAACCCTAACTAATGCATTAAATGGAGTTTTTTGCCTCTAATTTCCCTTCTTTTTGAGAATGAAATTGAGAAATAGTGAATGTAATGCGGTGGCGGGATCGCAGGGCCCTTTGATGTCTTGTGGCATAGTAACAGGAGCAGCAACGCAAACAGAAATACTAACAGTGGCACACATAGTAACACAAGCGCGAATGAGAACAGAAAGGGTAATGCACACGGTGGCGTAGACGGGAACGGTGTGCCACGTGATGTCTTGTCACATAGTAACATGGTGCCTGTAAATGGAAATGTCAATGGGCATGGTGACATAAGTTAAACAGAAAGAGAAACAATCTGGTACACACAAATGGCAAAAATATACCAAAACACAAGCGCCAAATGGCATAAAGGATAGCTGCGTGGTGGCATTGGGGTGCATTGGGATCATCAGCCTAACTCTCACCCCATGACATGTAAAGCAGCAGAAGTATAGGAGAATGGGATGAGAGTTAGGACCCATGATCCCAATGCACACCCAATGTCGGTTGGGGGGTGGGTGGGGTGCAGAGGGTTTTCAACCTAACAGCAATTTCCTCACTTTTGTCGCTGTGGAACAACCCTAACTAATGCATTAAATGGGTTTTTGCCTCTAATTTCCCTTCTTTGAGAATGATAATGAGAAATAGTGAATGTAATGCAGCGGAGGGCCCGCCTCCCACCGCATAATGCGGTAAAGACGCGGGGCCCCACCACCTCAAATGTCTTGTGGCATACTAACGGATAGCAATGCAAACAGAAATGCTAACAGTGGCGCACATGGTAACACAAGCACGAATGAGAACAGAAAGGGTAACACACATGGTGGCGTAGACGGGAATGGTCTGCAAACAGAAATGTCAATGGGCATGATGATGTAAAGTGAAACAGAAAGATAAACAGTACTGTAGACAGAAATGGCAAAAAATAACAGAAACGCAAGCGCAAATGAAAACGCAAAGGATAACGCACATGGTGGCGCAGACGTCAACGGTAAATAAACGGGTATGGAACAGCAAGCGGAAAGAGGCAACAGTAACAGTAATGTAGTGCACAGGTTGGTTTTACCCAAAATCTGCATAGAGAAAGACAGTGAGTACAAATAATGTATGCATAATAATGAGTAACGATGCAGAAAATGAGATCTTGGAATACTAAATACATTATATCTCAGGAACCGTACGACGTAGAAAAAAAATTTAAAAGTCATATTATTTACAACTGTCCTGGCTAATTTGAGTGGGGGCTAAAAAATTTTCCAACGAAAAGTCCATATCTCGCACCGTTTCCGAGATAAGGGCCCTGAAAGGCGTGGCGAACGCCATAATGTTATCCTATGGGGAAGAAAGAAAAGTTCGTAGCACCATAACTTTGCCTCCCTGTAATGTTTTTTCACCAAACCACTGAAAGGCACATCTGTGGGCTGTTGGCTGTCTTCCCTCCAAATTTCAGGAAAAAAGACCAAACCGTTATTTTGCAGCAGGGTGCCAAAGGATTCCTGTAATGCGTTGGGCGCCGTAATGTTATCCTATGGGAAAAACCATCAAATTTGGAGTGCGGTAACTTTGCCGCCTTGTAATATTTTTCCAATACAACACTGAAAGGCACATCTGTGAGATGTCTGCTGCGTTTTCTCCAAATTTCAACCCAAAACTCCCAACTGTTCTTTTGCAGCAGAGTGCCAAAGAATTACTGTTATTTTGGGCATAGTGTCGCAAAGTAGTGTCGCAATTTGCGAAAGCTTTCGCAAAAGTTTGCGACACTTTAGTGAGTGCGACACTACTTTGTGAAAGTACTTTTTCCAGAAATCTGAAAAACATATTTCTGGGGTATTTTACCCCAAAATAAAGACATGGCTAGCATCCTCAGGGCCCGACTAGGTGAATACAAAAAGAATTAGGTTGCTTGAGGGTCTCAATTTTAAATGCCAAGCATTTTTCTGATCACTAACTGAAAACAAGATGGCGGATTTGCGACAGTAACAGGGCCATTTGCAACAGTAAAAAGTGCATTTGCGACACTGTCAAACTTTTTGTTAACTTTTCCCATTGACTAATAATGGGAAATTGTTTTTTGAATAACTTTTGAACTGTTTAATATTTTTTCACAAAATCTTCAAAAGGCACATCAGGGAACTTGGTCACACATTCCCTGAAGATTTTGGGCAGGTCACGCAAACAGTGCGACCTGTAGGCGTGACAGTAGAATTCCAGAAAAAGCATAAATGCACACGCAGATCACGCTTAATAACTCCGCAGCTGTATATCCGACCAGTACAAAACTTGGCAAATCCCAAGGCCTATCATTCTTGATCATGTATTCCAAATTTCAGGTAAATCCGTCAAATGGTTGCAAAGTTATTAAGGTGCAAAATTTTAGGTTTAACATAGAAATGGCTCCTCAACCCTAACTATGGTAGCACTACCGTGCTACCATAATATATATATATATATATATTATAGTGGCACGGTAGTGCCATTATAGTTAGGGTTGAGTACCCCATTTAAGGTTAAAGTGTGAAATTTGTCAGGTTAATAACTTTGCCACTGTAAGACAGATGTACCTGAAATTTGGCAGGATTGGAGTAGTACTGTAGAACTCTGGATCTACCAAGTTGTGTATCAGTCGGATATACAGTTGCAGAGCTAAATAGCACCGTTCCATGTTGCATTTATGCTTTTGGCGCATTCTTTGCTCGCACCTATAGGTCACATGGTTTGCATGACCAGTCCAAAAACTTCAGGAAACATGTGTCCCCAATGTGCCTTTCAAAGATTTCATGAAAAAATATTAAACAGTTCAGAAGTTATTAAAAAAATAATTTTCCCATTATAGTCAATGGGAAAAGTTAACAAAAAGTTCAACAGTGTCGCAAATGCAGTTTTTAGTGTCAAAAATTACCCCTGTAGTGTCATGAGTCAGACATTTTTTTTTCAGTTAGTGGTCACAGAAATGCTTGGCATTTAAATTTGGGACCCTCTAGGGACACAATTCTTTTTGTGTTCACCTAGTCGAGCCCTGAGGATGCTAGCCATGTCTTTTTGGGGGGGTTAAACACCCCAGAAATATGTTTTTGAAATTTTTGTAAACTGTAATTTTGCAAAGTAGTGTCCACATTCGACACTTTCATGATTTTTTTTGCAAAAGTGTCATGATTTGCTACACTGCTTTGAGACACTATGCCCAAAATAACAGGAATTCTTTGCCACCCTGCTGCAAAAGAATGGTTTGGTCTTTTGGGCTGAAATTTTGAGGGAAGAAAGTCAACATCCCACACATGTGCCTTTTTGTGGTTTGGTGAAAAAATATAGCAGGGATGCAAAGTTACAGTACTCCAAATTTGGCAATTTTTCCCATAGACTAACATTACGACGTCCGCCACGCCTTTTGGGGCCCGTATCTCGGAAACACTTCAAGTACGGACTTTTCATCAGAAAAATGCTTAGCCCCCCACTAGGGGACTAAGTACAAAACTAGCCAGGAAAGTAATAATTTATATCAAATTTTAATTTCTTAAAGAAGCCAGAAGGGGAAGGAAGGAAACATATTCAATTCAGTGCTTTAGAGTAAATGGTAATTGCTATTTTTCTTTTAAACTTAGATTGTGGGCTTTTAGTGACACTATACTTTCTTTGTTGTCTTTACTTATAATTGTCTTTGGGCTGTAGAAAATTTAAAACATAGTGGTGGTGTAATTCTGTGCTGTCTTTAATTGCTGCAAATTTTCGCCCCCCCCTCCCCTTCCCCCAACTCTTAATTATATGCCCTGTTAAATCTGATTGACAGGAGCTAAACACAGGGTATAGTAAGGGGTGTGAAGTAGGAGGGGCATAAGGGGGAAGAAGCCCACCCTCAGCACGACAAGTGTTTTGACTCATTTATTTATTTATTGGTTTCTTTTTCTTTAAAAAAAAAAAATTATTTGAGGATCAGTGGCAGGATTTTTAGTACAGTAAATTAATAAAAAGGGAACTAGGAGAGCTTCAGTAGCAGACAAGTAGTGAAACTGCAGTATAATGTGGGGAGTGGTGCAATGCAGTGGCTGTGGGGCAGCCATATTCGAGCAGACCTTCTGGACACTGAGGTGCTGCCCTATCTGCATCAGCATCTCTCTGGACTGCAGGATGAGGTAGCCAGACTCAGGCGGGAAGTAAACTGGGTCACAGTACCATCACCCCTATCCAGGGACCACCCAGTCCAATGCAACTGCCTCAAAGGATGCAGAGAACGAGGAGCACTTGGATGACAGTGGGCTCAGGAGGTTAGAGCAGTCAGGCAGAGGCACATCCCAGATCCTATTCCACTCAAGAACTCATATGCCACACTGGCAAATGAGGACAACCAAATAGAGCTACCCGGAGAAGTGCAAGGAAAGGATGTGGAGGTTAGCCAAGGGGGTGACCTCAGCGGGGAAAGCAGTGGACTCCAGAGGAGGAGGAAGCTAATGCTGGTGGTGGACTCCATCATAAGAGGGATCCAGCTAGGAACACAGGAGGGGGAGGACAGGGAGGTGAGGTGCCTACCAGGTGCCACGACAAGGAGGGATGGAAGGAAGATCCTGGGAATCACTGGGAAGGCAAGACGGGAGGGTGAGCTGGATGTCATTATCCACCTAGGTACTAATGACCTGGCAAATGGGGAGCCAAAGGAAGTTCAGGAAGAGTTTAGGAAACTGGGGAAGGGTCTCAAGCAAGTAGCTACTTCTGTCACTTTCTCAGAAGTACTACCTGTGAGAGGCAAGGGAAAGCATAGGAGTACATGCACCAGGAACTTTAACACATGGTAGAAGAACTGGTGCTGTGAGGAAGGGTTTGGATTCCTTGGTGACTGGGGACCCACCTGGAGGGATGGAGGTTTGTTCAAGCCTGACGGCCTGCATCCATCCTGGAGGGGAATCCAAGCACTCAATGATAAGTTTAAATGCTACATTGACAAGCATTTAAACTAGCAAGGGGGGTGGCAGACCAGCAAGGAGGGTACCTACTTGCTCACCCCCCACAGCTAGCAGTGGAACCAGTGAACCAGAGGAGAGGCTATCTCTGCAAAGCAGTGTGCAAAAGATGGAGATTATTGCCCAAGAGGTGGATAAGCAGAAAAGGGGCAAAATTCAGCAGAAGGGCAGACAGCAAGGAGAACCAGGGATAAATGACAACCAAGGAAGGGGCTGGAGAAGAACAGTGAAACAGTCTAGGGAGGTCAAATCATGGAAAGCCATGTGTGCAAATGCCAGGAGCCTTAGCAACAAGATGGAAGATCTGGAGGCTGTCATGGTACAGTCAGACCTGGACATTGTGGCCATCACTGAAACCTGCTGTAATGATAACCACGACTGGGAGATGGCCATACCTGGCTACAACATATTCAGAAGAGACAGAGCAGGCAGGAAGGAGGAGTGGCACTGTATGTGAAAGATGACATAAGGGCCACAGAGATCCAGGAGGAACAAAATGGGGAAGATACTATGGGTTAAGCTGGAAAGGAAAATGGGGACAGCTATCCGCACAGGTGTGGTCTATAGACCACCAGCCCAGGAGGAAGAAAGATGATAGGAGTTGTTAGCCATCCAAAGGATGGCAGACAAGGGTGAGGTAGTACTGGTTGGAGACTTCAATATTCCAGACGTGGACTGGAGCATCCCAGCAGCAGCATCAACTGGAGCAGATTTATCCTGGACTCCTTCAGGGTGCTTTCCTCAAGCAACTGGTCATGGAACCAACTCGGCAGAAGGCAATACTGGATCTTGTGCTCACAAACAGGGACAGTGTGATGGGGGTAACAGTGGGGAGCACCTGGGAAACAGTGACCACCAGTCATTGTGGCTTGAAATCACAGAAAGAGCAGAACCAAACCACACAAAACATGTATCCTGGATTTTAAGGGGGCAGACTTTGGGAAAATGGGGAGATACTTGAAAGAGGCATTAAGGGGAATGGGACAGGAATCAGGGGTTGAGGAACAGTGGGCAGTATTTAAAATGGGGATTACAAGAACAACAGAATTATGCATTAAGCAGGTTAGCAAGAGGAAAAGGAAGAGGAGACCATTATGGTTTTCCAAAGAGGTAGCAAAGAAAGTGAAAGCTAAAAAGATTGCATTCAGGCAATACAAAAAGACACAGGCAGAAGGGGATAGGGAGAAGTACCAGGAGAAGCAAAGGGAGGCAGGGAGGTCAGTAAGGGAAGCCAAAGCTCAGACAGAAGAACACATTGCAAAATCAGTGGGTAGAGGGGACAAAACCTTTTACAGGTACATAAGTGAAAAAAGAAAGACAAAGGAGGATAGTGAGGACTGAAGGGGGAGGATGGGGGCCACGTGGAGGATGACAACAGTAAAGCTGACATATTGAACAGGTATTTCTGCTCAGTCTTTACTGAGGAAGAGGAGGTAATGGGTCTGAAGGAGTACAAGGGTGAGAATGGTGCAGAAATGGACACAAGTCCCTTTACACGAGAAAGGGTCCTGAAGGAACTGGAAGTAATAAGAGTTGATAAAGCAATGGGGCCAGATGGGGTGCACCCCAGGGTCCTTAAAGAACTAAGAGAGGTGGTGGCTGAACCTCTGGCTATCCTGTTTAGCCGATCACTGGAAACAGGGAGGTACCCAAAGACTGGAGGAAAGCAGATGTAGTCCCTTATACAAAAGTGGGAACAAAGAGGAAGCGGGAACTACAGACCAGTCAGCCTCACCTCGGTAGTGGGAAGATCATGGAAGCACTACTGAAGGAGAGATTGGTGGAACATCTGGTTGTCAATGGACTACAGGACCCAAGGCAGCATGGTTTCACCAGGGGCGGTCATGTCAGACCAATCTCGTTGAATTTTTGACTGGGTGACTAGGAGGTGGATCAGGGAGGGCAGTGGACATGGCCTATCTGGACTTCAGCAAGGCCTTTGACACTGTGCCACATAGAAGACTATTACACAATCTGGGGAATATGGGTGTGGGCAGGACAGTAGTGTGGTGGGTAGGTAACTGGCTGGGTGGCAGGACACAGAGGGTGGTGGTAAATGGCTGTCACTCCACAGAGGGAAGAGTGACCAGTGGGGTACCACAGGGATAAGTGCTGGGACCAGTCCTATTCAACATATTCATCAGTGACATTGCACAGGACCTAGAAGGCAGAATTTCACTGTTCGCTGATGACACAAAGCTCTGTAACAGAGTAGACACACCAGAGGGTGTAGAGAGAATGAGAAGCGACCTGCAGAAACTTGAAGAATGGTCAGGGGTTTGGCAGTTGAAATTCAATGCAAAGAAGTGCAAGATAATGCATATGGGGCACAAAAACCCTGGCACAATGTATCGGTTGGGGGGGTGAGGATATAGCATGCACCAAGCAGGAAAGGGATCTTGGGGTTGCATCTCTGATGACCTCAAGGTAGGGAAACAGTGTGACAAGGCAGCAGGGAAAGCAAATTGGATGCTGGGATGTATAGGCAGGGGCATCACCAGCAGGAAAAGGGAGGTCATAATTCCGCTATACAAGACACTAGTGAGGCCCCACCTGGAGTACAGTGTACAGTTCTGGAGACCATTCCTACATAAGGACATAGACAGGGTAGAGAAGGTTCAGAGGAGGGCAACAAAGACGGTGCGCGGATTGCATCACAAGTCCTATGAAGACAGGTTGAAGGAACTGAACATGTACTCCCTGGAGGAGAGGAGAGAGAGAGGGGATATGATAGAGACATACAAGTATCTTACAGGGAGAAACAGGGTGCAGGAAAACACTATTTTAAGTGAAAAGATGTTCCAGGACTAGAGGGCATGGGATGAAGTTGGAGGAGGACGATTCAGAGGAAACATGAGAAAGAATTTCTTCACAGAGCAGGTGGTGGACAAGTGGAACACCCTGCCAGAGGAAGTGGTGGGGGCTGAAACAATCACAGGATTTAAGAATGCATGGGATAGACATAAAGGAATTCTGGAGGTCAGGGGTAAGGGGCAACAGACTTCTAGGAAAACAAACTGAACTTACAAGCTCAAATGGGCAGACTGGGTGGGCCATAGGCCCTTATCTGTCAACACTGTCTATGTATCTATGTACATCATAGGATTCCTGAGATATAAGCAATTTAGTATTCCAAGTGCTCATTTTCTGCTCCGAGGCCCATTATTATGCATACATTCTTTGTATTCACTGTGTTTCTCTATGCAGCTGTTGGTGAAAAAAAGGATGTGCTGTTCCGTTACTGTCACAGGTAGCATTCCCACTTGTGTTTCCATTACTATTTGCATTACCGTTCCTGTCTACGGCACCATGTGCGTTACCCTTTGCGTTTTCATTTCCACTTGCATTTGCGTTACTGTTACCATTTGCATTTCCACTACTGTGTTTGTTTATGTTTTGTTTTGTGTCACCGTGTGCATTACCGTTTGCATTTGCTTACGCGCTTCCATTTGCGTTTGTCTTTCCTATGGCATCATTGCTGTTACCGTTACCATTTGCATTTCCAATTGTGTTACCATGACAGTGCGCGTTACAGTTTGCGTTTCCGTACCCACTTGGATCTGTGTTTCTGTTTCCATTACCAGTTGTGCTTGCATTTCTATTACCGTTTGCATTATCATTAATATTTGAGTCATCCGCAAGCAAGTAGCTAGTGCTTGCATTTCATGCTGTCAAGTAGTTCACTATTTATAGTGCACATTCTCAAAAAGAAGGGAAGATGGCAAAACTCTGTTTATTGCATCAGTTAGGTTGTTCCACAGCGACAAAAGCGAAGAAATTTGTTGTTAGGGTTCCCACCTTCCTTGTACCCCACCCCAACCCGCCCCCCACCAACAGGCATCAGGGTGTGCATTGGGGTCGTTGGTCCTAACTCTCACCCCATATCATAATAGTACTTAACTTATATACTTAAGTATATAAACAAATATGACATGGTATAGTTTTGCAAGCAATTTAAATGACAAAAGTCTGTTCTGCTTGTAATTCCTATGAAATCCATTGATCTGGGAGATTGACTCCCAGATTGACTATGGTCTTGTCATCTATGGCACTGCCACTACCACTTCACTCAGAAGGATTACTACCACCCTAAACAAGGCCTGTCGACTCATCACTGGGGCCGAACAACTCACACACACCTGTGACCTCTACTCACAAGCTAACTGGCTTCAACTTGATAATAGAATTAGGTACCAAACCTGCATGATTGCTAAGAAAATACATTTGGGAACTGCCTCTCCCAGGGTCTGTTCCCTCCTTCAAACAAAAAACAGCTCCAGAATTACCAGGGGATCAAAGCCACAACTTTTCCGTATCCCTCGCTGCCGCACAGCCATTGGCCAGCATTCATTTGCCTACCGGGCACCCACTTGGTTTAACGGTCTTGCCAATGACACTATCAATACCACTGGGCTAGGGGCCTTCAAATCCAGGCTCCGAAACACACTGGTCACTTTCAGCATCTGCAACTGCCATGGATAATGTCTATGCATCTCTGCTCTGCTACTGCTCTTCCTATATCTAGCTCCTTACATAATGCACTTGCCCTAGTTTGGCCTCTGCCCCATACGCTCCACAGCACCTGACAATGACACCTTTCTGGCTGCTTCACCCCACCCCCCTCCTTATCCTTGCCTACCCCCCACCTCTCCTGTCTTCTCATTTTCTTACCTCCCGCCTTGCCCCTCCCATTTCTTTCTACCACCCCCTCCCTTATTGTCCTCTTCCTTTCCATTTAACCCTCTTCCTGTCTGTTCAAAATTAATTTGATATCCTTTACCCTTATTTGTGTAACAATTTTGTCTATTGTCATGTGATACCTATGTCTTGACGTGGAACCTTTGTAAAAGAGCCCTGGGCTCAAAGGTAATTGTAATCCTAGAATTGAAAAAAAAAAGGCATCTGTTTGGTTGTGCAGGGTACAAATCAATATAAAACTCAATTTCCAGAAGGTGCAATTGTCTTTTCCTTGAAAAGCAGCTAGCATTTTACTCCACAGCTCTTTTTGGTTTATTGCTCTTTGCATATTCACATGGTCTTTATACTCCCTTCTACATTCAGACAGTTTCATAAGATTATCTCTTGTTGGATGGTGCTTAGGTTTTCTAGTAATCTTAGCCAATTCTTTATTTTTCCCCAGGCATGTTTTATAGTACCAATTTTCATATTTATAAGACTGTAATGTATAAACTTTCCCCTGTTTTGTTAATGTCCTTCAATAAGTGCCTTGTATAGTTTCATATATTTTTTTCAGGGTCCAGTTCTCTTTCTGCTAAGGAATTAAATTGTTCTTGAAATTGAGCCATTACATATATTACATTTTACATTGTAAGATTATTCCACCTTATCCTTCTATTATTTATTATCTCCATTTTAGATTCATAGACAATTTGACTTTTTACTTCTGTTTTTCTCACAACAATAATTGGAGAGTGATCACTATCTGATCAAGTCACTATTTTTAGATCATAATATTTGCAATAGTTGTATGGTGAGATAAGCACATAATCCACTAATGAACTGCCTCTGGTCTTTATGCAGCTGTGCATCCCCTGCTTGTCTGCTTCAGATCTCCCATTATAAATTAATAGATCTGTATCCTTCAGAAAATTTTCAAGCTTATGATTACTATTTGTGTTTTCTTATCAGACGATGACCATTTCTGAATTCCTAGCTGTTTTTCCAGGTTAGAAGCTTTGCTATCTAATTGGGAGCTAAGATGACCACATCTGATATTCAGGTCACCTGTCATGAAGACCTCTGAATTTGGATATAGTATATAGAAACATAGAAGTCGAAAGCAGATAAGGGCCACAAGGCACATCCAGTTTGCCCATTTTTTCTACCTTATGAATATACCATTGGCCTTTACTCTGTCAGTAGCCTATCTACTCATACTCATCTGTATTGCTCCCTTATGCCTGTTTTATGCCTGTTTGAAGCCCTATATTGTATTCATAGCCACCACTTCCTGAAGTAGTCCATTCCATGCATCCACCACCCTTTCTGTGAAAAAGAACTTCCTCACATTACCCTGTAGACGGCCTCCCTCTAATCTCATGCTGTGTCCTCTTGTACTGCTATTTTTCTTATATTGAAACATGTTAGACTCTTTCACCTTGTTAAAACTCTTAAGCTGTTTGAAGGTTTTGATCATATCACCTCTCTCCACCTCTCTCTCCTTTGTTGTAGGGTATACATATTGAGCTCTATTGCTCTATTCTGATATGTTTTCTGATGCAGTCCCAGCACCATTTTGGTTGCCTTCTCTGGACTTCCTCCATTGTATTTATTTATTTAGTTGTTTTTGTTGACCAGGTATGTGGATTAGGCAAATTCTGCCTATTTTCAGGCACGACCCAGGGGAAGGGGCTATAGATGAATGCCAACTGACCTTGAACCAGACTAAGCTGTTGGTGGTATTTTTAGTGAACGGGAGAAATTTTGGCCAGGGCACCAGGGCAATTCTCCTACTCACCACAGGGGAAATCTCTGGCCAACCAAGATGGTGTACGAGAGTCCAGGGGAGAAGTTGGATACTGTGGTGGTGAAGGAGCTGGTCTCCTCCCACACCTCAGCCATGTTAGAGGCCAAAAATGTGTTGATTCTTGGAAATTGTGAAGTTTCTGCAGTGGAAGATGAGTTGTCTGTGCCTGACATAGTCCAAATTGAAGATGTGGATGGGATCTCAGTAGGTGAAGATGGCATGAATGGGGATTTAAGTTGCGATGCATCAGGTGAATGAATGTCCGGACAAGAAGGGAAAAAAATGAGTGAAGAGACATGAGAACTTCAGTGGCAGCTTGAGTTGGAAGAGCGTAGGATCCATGTGAGAAAATCCTCACTAATGCAGAAGATTCGGTGGAGTCAAAGTGATAGCCCATCAGACGCTGTCAGACCAAACCAGCTGTGTAAGGTACCAGAAATTTTTAAGGACCCTCTGTCTGCTAAACCTAAAAAAAAATGCCTGAGTGTCTCTGCAGCACAGAAAACTACAAGTGTGTGTACTAAACCTTCTAAATCTACCTCTGATAATGCTACTGATGAGTTGAGTGAGTTGCAACACAGTGCTACTCCAGGGACAGGGCCCTGGACTGTCGAGAAGGCCCTGTAGGGCGCTGACTGGGAAAAACCCAGTGGAGTCTCTCAGTGGAGCTCAGGTGATTCACCAATAAGAATGCCTTTACCAGAGGATTTTTTTTTACTACTGCCTCTGAGATCCCAAATGCTCCTCAAGACATGGATATTCCGGAAAGCAATCCTCTCGCTATTCCAGAAGATTTAACTTTAACTCAGAATTCTGTCTTAAAATTCACACCTCAGAGGCTTTATTGGAGAATAATGATCAAAATATACAGTTGGAGGCCCCGCTGAACTTGATGCCTGACAGGCAGAAAAAAACGTTCTCCTCCTTGTTTCGTCTGCTTGTCCTGCCAGCTAAAAGGCATAAGGAAGGAGTGGAATCTGGCACAAGAGTGCTGGACTTCAGGATGGCCAACTTTGGGAGGATGGGGGAAGTGGTAAAAGGGTACCTGGCCAGAATTCAATCTAGTATGGACACTAACCAGAGGAGGGAGCTCATAAAGCTGGGGATAGTGGAAGGCAACCAAAACCTGTTGCAAAGCCCAGAGCAAGAAGGCTAGGGCTAAGAAACTGAGCTGGTTGAGCAAGGAGGTCATGGAAAAGGTAAGGAGGAAAAGAGCTGCCTTTAGGAAGTACAAGAAAACAGGGAGGGGGGAGGACAGGGAGGAGTACTTGACAGAATCGAAGGAGGTGACAAGGGCAGTAAGGGGAGCCAAAGCATCTATGGAACTCAGGCTGGCACAAGGCATTAAGAAGGGGGAGAAGGACTTCTTTAAGTACATCAGGGAGAAAAGGAGCTCTAAAGACCACATAGTAAGGATAAGGAAGGAGGGGGGTTGGGTAGAAACAGGGTTCAATAAGGCGGACGCACTAAATGAGTACTTCTGCTCAGTATTTACTAAAGAAAAGAGGGGGGTGACACCCAAGGTGGGAGAAATGGCAGAAGCAGGGAGGGAAGTGGTGACAGATGGGGAAATCATGGAGGGCAGAGTTTGAGAGGGTTTGAAGGCACTGAGGGTGGACAAGGCACCAGGCCCAGATGGCATCCACCCAGGGTACTGAAGGAGCTGGCAGAGGTCCTTGCAGGACCTTTGGCGAACCTTTAATGCCTCACTACATTCGGGGTGTGTACCTCAGGACTGGAGGATGGCTCATGTGGGTGCCCCTCCACAAGTGGCCCCAAGGATGAACCAGGAAACTACAGACCAGTGAGCCTCACATCCATCGTGGGTAAGCTAATGGAGACTATCCTGAAGGAGAGGCTGGTGGCCCTCCTAGAGGCCAAAGGACTACAGGACAGCAGACAGCATGGCTTCATACATGGCAGATCTTGCCAAACTAACCTGGTCGAGTTCTATGACTGGGTAACTAGGCAACTGGACAGGGGTCATGCAGTGGATGTCCTGTATCTGGACTTCAGTAAGGCATTCAACTCAGTGCCGCATGGAAGGCTGGGAAGGAAGTTAGTAGGCACAGGGGCGGGTGCAAAGCTGGACTTTAGGAGGGCTGACTTTGGCAAGATGGGAGAGTGCCTCAGAAAAGCACTAGCAAACAGGCTAGAAGGAGGTGTGGAGCAACAATGGGGAATTATCAAAACTGCCATCACAGAGGCAACAAGCCTTTGTGTGAAGCAAATGAACAAATCAAAATGAAAGAAAAAGCCACTATGGTTCTCAAAGAGGTGGCTGAAAGTCAGGAAGAAAAAGATAGCATTCCGGAGTATAAGGAAACACAGAAGAAGCAGGACAGAGAGCTGTACCAGTTAAGGCAGAAGGAAGCAGGGAGGAAGTCAGAATAGCAAAGGCCCAAACTGAGGAAAGATAGCCAACTCAGTTAAGAGGGGATAAAACCTTTATAGGTACATCAACAAGTGTAGAAAGACAAAGGGAGGGATAGTGAGGCTGAATAGAATGAACAGTGGGTGGGCAGGGGACAGTGAAAAAGCAGGAATACTGAACGAATATTTCTGCTCAGTATTCAAAAAGAGGAGGGAAGTGCCTAATCCAATTAACAGAAGCACTCTTGATGGAAGTTCGATCCCAGTCCTTTCACAGAAGAAGGTTCTGCAAGAACTCCTCAAAACTGAAGAGTGGACAAAGCAATGGGTCCTGATGGAATTCACCCAGAATTCTAAAAGAATTAAGGGAGGAACTAGTGAAACCACTGGCTTCTCTTTTAATAAATCATGGGAGGATGGTGTGGTACCCGAGGGACTGGAGGAAGGCGGATGTGATTCCCTTCACAAAAGTGGGTCCAAGACAGAAGCAGGAAACTACAGACCTGTCAGTCTGACCTCTGTGGTAGGAAAGTGATGGAGTCACTTCTGAAGGAAAGAATAGTCGACTACCTAGAGGTCAGTGGAGCACAGGACCAAGGCAGCATGGGTTCACAGCGGGAAGGTCATGTCAGATGAATCTAATAGATTTCTTTGACTGGGTGACCAAAGTAGTAGACCAGGGAGGGGCTGTGGACATGGCCTACCTAGACTTTAGCAAGGCATTTGACACAGTCCCACACAAAAGATTAATAGTCAAATTAACCAGCCTGGGAGTGGGACCCAGGGTGGTAGCCTGGGTAAAACATTGGCTGGACAACAGGACACAGAAGGTAATTGTAAATGGAATCCATTCTGAAGAAAGAGGGGTTACTAGTGGGGTACCGCAGGGTTCAGTATTGGGTCCAGTCCTTTTTAATGTCTTCATCAGTGACATTGCAGAGGGACTGGAAGGAAAAGTATGCCTTTTTGCAGATGACACAAAAAATCTGCAACAGGGTTGATACACAAGGAGGCGTGGAAAGGATGAAAATGGACTTGGCAAGGTTGGAGGAATGGTCAGAAGTATGGCAGCTAGGATTCAATGCAAAGAAGTGCAAAATAATGCACCTGAGAAATAAGAACCCAGGGGAAGAATATACAATGGGTGGGGAGGTAGTAACAACAACAAAAAAGGAAAGGGACCTGGGGGTAATCATATCAGATGACCTTAAGGCTAGCAAGCAATGTGAGAAGGCAGTAGGGAGGGCTGGGGGTATACTGGGATGTATAGGGAGAGACATCAGCAGCAGAAAACAGGAAGTTGTTATCCCTCTGTACAGACAGTTGGTGAGACCCCATCTGGAGTACTGTGTCCAGTTCTGGAGACCCCATCTCCAAGGACATAGACAGGATAGAGGCAGTCCAGAGGAGGGCAACTAAAATGGTGCAGGGTCTGCAGAGAAGCCGTATGAGGAGAGACTAAAGGAGCTTAATATGTATACCCTTGAGGAAAGAAGGAGAGAGGTACATAATAGAAACTTTTAAGTACCTCAGTGGAATCAACAAAGTCCAAGAGGGTAGCATCTTTCAGAAAAGAGACTTGCAAGAACAAGGGACACAATTTAAAGATAGAAGAGGCGGTTCAGGGCAATGTGAGAAGTATTATTTCACAGAGAGGGTAGTGGATGCATGGAACAGCCTTCCTGAGGAGGTTTGGGGTCTAAAACTGTGGGAGAATTCAAGAATGCATGGGACAGACATAAGGCAATTCTTGTGGGGGTTGGAAGAAATAGGCTGTTGGTTAACTAGGATCTGCGGCCTATCCTGTAGGTAGAAATGGGCAGACTAGATGGGCCTAGCGGTCCTTATCTGGCTTCAAAGTCTATGTTTCTATGTTTCTATGGTGAGCTGGGTAGGGAACTGGCTTCAGGGAAGGCAACAGAGGGTGGTGGTGGGTGGGGAACTCTCACACCCAAGTGCAGTGACGAGCGGTGTTCCACAGGGCTCGGTGTTGGGACCAGTGTTATTTGGGATATTCATTGCAGACATATCATGGGACATCAAGAGCAGAATCAGTCTGTTTCCTGATGATACCAAGGTAGGTGCAGTGGTGGATGGCCTGGGGGATGGCAGGGGTTGCAGGATGATCTGGCAAAGCTTGAAACCTGATCAGACACCTGGCAACTGGGGTTTAATGCCAAAAAGTGCAAGGTGCTGCATTTTGGGATGAAGAACCCAAGGAGGAGTTACCAGCTGGGGGGTGCAGCTATCCCAGACAGAGGAGGAGAAGGATCTGGGTGTGCTCATTACAGGGTCAATGAACAACTCAGCACAATGTAGGAAGGCAGCTGCAAGAGGCCAACAAAATGCTGGGTTGTATTGCAAGGGTATATCCTCAAGGAGGAGGAGGTGATTCTGCCACTGTATAGGTCATTAGTTAGACCACACCTGGAGTACTGTGTGCAGTACTGGTGCCCGTATCTGAAGAGGACATTAAGTTACTGGAGGGTACAGCGCAGGTGACAAAGATGATCAAGGGGCTGGGGACTTATCATACAAGAGGAGGTTGAAGGAGTTGAACATGTACTCACTGGAGGAGAGGAGGGAGGGTGACATGATTGAAACCTTTAAATACATGAAAGGAATAAACAAGATGGGTACAGAGGGCTGTTCAAAGTAAGGAGAGGAGGGCCACCAGGGGCCATGATATGAGACTGGAGGAGGAAGGTTCAGGAGGAGATGAGGAGACACTTTTTACAGAAGGGTGGTGGCTGGGTGGAATCGTTACCTGCAAAGTGGTATGCAGTAGAACAGTGGACTGCTTCAAAAGGGAATGGGACAGGACAAGGGGGAGGGTTAATGAAGGGGAAGGGTGGAAGGGAGGGGCAGCTGCAGAATAAGGGGTGCTAGTTGCACATTCGAGCAGACTTGATAGACCTCTAGGCCTTTATCTGCTGGCAAATTTCATATGTTCGTATAACACCGTAAGGCTCCACTATGTAGGTGGACTGCCCAAAACCCCTGATCATGTATATGTTGCTAGGACTTTGTTGAAAGATTCCATGAAGTTTTTTTCCCACGAACTATATGCCCTAATACATATATTAGGTGAAACAAACTTCAACGTCAGCTTCAAAGCCACTCGGGGCCTAGAGTGTTTTTGGTCCAAATATCATGCCTTAAAAGAACTGCTTTATGGACTTCCTTCATAGCTATACCACTGACTAAACATGCCTACAAAAATATTACTATCTTGTTCAAGAACGAGGGTGTAGATCTCTCAGATGTGCTGTATTAGCTTAAATCGAGGTGTACAGTAATTGGAGATGCCGGGGTCATTCTGGACTTTGAAAATATTTTGACTGGGTCATGGAAAATTAAAGTTTTATTAAAGTCTGATGATAATGGTCTCATGCACTTATCTAACTCCTTTTTTCTACGTCATGACAGAGGGGCTCTGTTCTACCCAGGCCAGCCTAAAGCTTGCTACAGGTGCGGTGACCTTACGTACCTAAACAGCATATGTGACAAAGTGAAGTGTAACCTTTGTGGAGATTTAGGCCACATTAGTTCAGCTTGTCTTAATGAAACCAGATGTAACCTCTGTAATGAGCTGGGCCATACATTTCAGAACTGTTCTTGGGATGCGCACAATCAAAAGCACCATGATGGTGGGGCTGATCAACCTTTTTTTATTTCTCAGGCCCAAAAGTCTGAAATCAGAGACAAGGGCCATCTACTACATAATGAGCCTAATAGACCCAACATGCCAGGGTCGTCTTCAACTGGAAGACAAGACATGATCCCAGATAGTAATGCTACTAGACACCCCCAGGGCCAGGAAGAAGTAATGATTATTCCAGTGGACCCTAATCAGATGACTATGGAAATTCCCCTTCCTCCCAAACCTATTCAGACTGGTTTTAGAAGGTCAACAAGGTCATCACTAAAGGCAGCCCCTCCCAAAAAAGCAGTGATAAAACCTCTCCTATATCAACTTTTAACCCTTATGACATTCTACAAGAGTCCATGGGTAAATCTGGAGAGGAATCTGATACATCTTCAGTTCCCTCCTCACACCCCAAGGGAACAACAGACACAGACAGCTGTTCAAAAGGTAGAGGGGCCCAGAAACAGAAAGCGAAGACTAAAACAAAAGGGAGGTCAGGCACTGGGAAGAAAAAATAGGCTTATAGCTGAGTTAAATACTTATTAAATTGCCTTTCACAAAACCAGTATGGCTAGCCCCTCCTTTGATTGTCATATTGTAAATGCAAGCAGTATACAAAGGGTAGGGAAGAGAAACCTAGTCTTTACATGTTTCACCTCCTTGAAAATAGGTCTTATTTTTTATAGGATGTAAGGTTCCATTCCTGCTCAGAAATCAAGCAAGCACAAAGACATTGGCACAGTGGCCTTTCATTCTGGTCCGTTGGCCAAGAAACATGCTCTGGAGTGGGTTTATTGGTTCACGGAGTAGATATGAAACTACTAAAACTTTTTGACTTAGTCCCTGGTTGAGTGCTGATACTAGATGCATTCATTCAGAAAAAATTATATCTGCTGATAAACATATATGCCCCCAAACAAAATTAGGTAGATCTGATATACTAGCCCTGATTCAACCTTATCTACACACCTCAAAACTCATAATTTTGGCAGAAGACTTTAACTGCGGGCTCAGCTTGCAGGATAAAAGTTCTCATGCAAAAACAAAAAAGGTATATTGTGATTCCTTGAATAAAGTTATAACCACAGCACACCTACATGATGCTTATTTGGAATTTGCAAAATCTCATCCTTCCACCTTTCAAAAAGGCACCTTATCAACTATATATTTGTTTCTGGTAACTTCCAAATTACTAATGCAGAGACAAGTCCTTTAGAATTCTAGAATCATAAAATTGTAACCATTTCCATAGGTGATAATTTAGCTGATCTAAGGGGTCCAGGTATATGAAGGTTTAATACCTTTCTGCTTTCAGATCAGAGCCTTCTAATCTCCTTAAATCAACCAATTACGGCCAGAAAATCTGTTTATGTTTGTTATGATGATAGCATTAGGTGGTGGGAAGACACAAAGCATGACATCAGTAGTATAAGTTCATATATCTCATCAAATGTTAAATTTCAGCCAATCAGCATGTGCCACATCATTTGACAGGTGGGCATGGCCTAAAATGGACCAATCAGAATCACCCCTTGTTAAACCGGAAGTCCCTCCCTAAAATGTGCTAGCCGCGCCCACTTCTGGTGGAAGTTATGCAACCTTGAACCCATGTCCCGGCCCATGCACAGGAAATGATCCACACTGAAACCCTGGAAGTGACATAACACCACAATTTTGTAAGCGTCTTACGCCCCTCCTTCTCGTACACTCCTCGAACCCCTGCCACGCCATCCTGACTGGAACCCGAGTCCCACCATGCTAGCCTGAACTCCTGCATCCCCCCTTCTTCTGCACCCCCACCATCCTGGCTCGAACCCCTGTCCCCCCTTTCTTCTGCACCCCCACCATCCTGGCTTGAACCCCTGTCACTCTTCACCACCGTGCTCCACCCACCCCAAAAATAAGTTAGGGTTTATGTGGTGTTATGTGCCCCCTGTATGCTTGATGCTTGGGGGGGATATAACTGCAGAGGCACATGTGTGTTTTTTATTAGGATATCTTCAGAAAGAAGTATCTAGGAGGCAACCTGATCATGCAGAGGTTTCACAGATCTGTGTGGAGACCCCCCCAACCCGAGGGAACTTCATCTGCCTGTGTGAGTACCCCTTTTTCTGTTTTTATAACAATATACAAAATAATTTAACTTGCATCTGTAGGACTGTGTCAAACCTGCGTCAAAAGGATAGCTTTATGTATACGCATGTAACATTTATAAGCTAAAATGGGGGACCTCTGTGTAAATAAGATGGTTCAGCAGTTTTCTCTGGATAGCATTGCAACAATCGCAAAACTAATTATTTATACTTCATCATGAATTAAAAGAATAAAATATATCAGAAAAAAGGAATACACATACCTATAGTTCACCCCTCAGCTCTGTGTAGTATCAAGGAGAAGGCTGAAATGAAATATGTGTGTGTGATATTTATAATGTTTTGAAAAAGGGGGTGGGGGCTACAACAGATGTGCCTCTGACATATGTTACCATGTATAGTATGATGGGGTGTGGTGATGGTTTTACCAAGGGACAGTCCATCTTGCAAAGCATTATATAAACCCTGCATTTGAAGCCAGAAGGCACAGCTTTTGAGAGATTTCTCAGGTTCTGTTTTATAGACTTGGAGCAGATTATCAAAAACATCAAGCAAGAAGATGGCACAGCACAGCGCTTCTCATTTCAATGTCCCTGTAACAGGTCAGATTGTCATTCCACCTAATGAAAAGTCTGGAGATGAAAAACCAAGCAAGAAGATGGCAGAGTGCAGCGCTTCTCAATTCAACCTCCCTGTAACAGACCAGATTGTCACACCACCTAATGAAAAGTCTGGAGATGAAAAGCCAAGCAAGAAGATAGCTGTCGGAGCCCCACAACCCAAGCCAACATATGTGTACTACGTGAGGTGTGAAAAATAATGTCCCACACAAGTCTTGTTGAGTGGAAGAGTGTCTGACATAAAAAAGAAACTCGCTGAACAGTTTGGTGAATCAGAAAATCCTAAATCTGACTGTCCTTCTGAAGAGACACCACTGCAAGACCTTGAAGAGTTGCTGGGGTGTGAATCTGATGCAGAAAAAGAAGTTACTATGAAACCAAAAACAGAGAGTGACAAGAAGGGAGCCAAGAAGATGGTCAGTGAGACACTGCCAAAAAAGCATCAGAGAAAGTTGTGAAAAAGAAATGCAAGACACAGCCAAGAGGGTCCTCTGACCAAGAGGGTGATGATGATAATGCAGCCACAAGTAGTCAAGCCCACGCTAAGAAAGAGAAAGATGAGAAAAATGAAGAAGAAGAAAAGAGTTGCCTTGATGAGGTAAATGCATTTTAACATTTAAAAAAATGTGAGTGGTGACATGCGTACATGGTGTAACTGAGGGAGATGAGTTAGCAGTAGAACTAAATCTTACCTATAATGAGTCAGAGGACCAATGTTGTTTTCTGTTTTACTTTAATAGACTGAAGGATTTGCGATGGAGCAGCAGTCATATTCGGACAGCATGGATTCTCGACTTTCCACAAATCTACTGCTCGACTGTCTTTGCTGTGTGAAAGATACAAATGTGGTTGTTAATGAGATGTGTGAGAACCAGTATGTTAGAAATACAGAGAGCGAAAGAATGTTTCAAAATGTCACAGAACAGGCTGTGATCACTACACAACCCTCTTCTTCTACTGAGATTAGACAGGGGACCTCATGTGAAATACCAGGCCTCAGTAGTAAACCCCCAAAACTGACAACGATATGTACTGTAGAATGCGTTATGTATCATACCATCCATGTAATTGCCTCCAGTGATACAGAGGGTGATACATTGTGAATTGGTGATTCCTGTCCTGGGTGTGAGATAGATGATCCAGAGTCAGAAAAACCATTCATGTGTCCTTGATGACTTAAGGTCTAAAGCATACATAAATGTTTCGAAGCCATACATATAGGGCAGCTCATCCAGTGATCTTGGCAATGCTATGAAGCATCAGGGTTTAAATATGACCAATTGTACCCTGGAAACTATAAGTCATGTTTTAAATGATGTGAGAAAATCTGATGACCCGTGTGGTTAGTTATGCAAATGTTACAGCAGAGACAGTAAAATTAAAAAAGATGCCTGCCATCTGGTCAGCAAAGTTCCTTTAAAAATTTCTAAAAGAAATTCAGGAACCCTGTTTATATTGTAAACAATTACCCACCGCCCCACCCCAAATTACTACATGAAACATTTTAGTACCAAAGCGTGTCATATTTTATTTTACAGATAATCATGCAGGATGCAAGTACAGAGAGAATCAAAAGGCTATGTATCTGATCCTAAGCCATTACTGTCATCCATCACTGTTTGGTTCACCTCAATATGACATTTGCCTTTGTGAGATACATGCAGCCTCTGAACTGATGATGTTTGCCCTTCCAGAAGTATGGGAGGATACAGATAAATATATAAAGAATCTGTGTTACCACTTGTAGAAAATGTTAAAGTGTTTGCTGATATATTCATGGAAGGCGATGAATGCCTTTATGGACTTTATATCATGATCATCATAGTCATGTGTGTTGTACTACAAAGCAGAAAAAACCTATGATATTATGCGTGTTGTTAACATGGCTTCTCTGCTTGCTGAAATGATCCATTGGTCAAAAAAAGGACCCTTTAAAAAAATTATATAACGAAATTCAGGAACACTGTTTACATTGTTAAAAACATTTACCCCCCCCACCACCACCAAAAACTGTTACTTGTTACCATTTTAATATTGTTCATATTGTTACCTCGGCTTTACCACTTGCTAAACCACCCATGCATGAGAGGTCACTAAAACATAGTGCTGTATGTTTTTTTCCAGAGTATACAATGATGGGAAACACCCTGTCAGTGCATCCAGAGGCTTATTTACCAACTAGTCAGACACAGAGCTAAACAGCCTGGTTTAAATCTACCTACAGGACAAGCACCATCTGTACTTTTAGAGACATGCCAAGGTCTTTTTGATGGTCTCCCAGAGGGAACCCAAAAGGAAACTGTGGATTATTTTAAGGATGAGGGGGCTACTCTTGAGGAAACAATGTTTAAAATTGCTATAGAGTTTATCATAACCCTTATGATGTAATACACTTTTGTGGTTTTATCTGTACCGCTGTTGACTTTTTAGTGTTTAGTTTGCAGAACGGGGGGTCTGAGTCAGGCATCATAAATTTTGCTTCTTTTATCGCTTTTGTTGTGTTTCATAAACCAGATTTAGCATATGCTTTTCCTAAATAGTGTATTATAATGTACTTTCAGATGGAACGTACTGGCATGCTCCCAATATTCCAGACAGTCTTGATGTCTACCATGTACCGTGTGATAAAGGACATTTTAAAGGAACCTATATACTTTGGAAAGCAGCCTGCATTAAATGTCTGCTCTGAAGATGCTGCTGCTTCACTGGCAGAAAACACACTGACACTGATTAAAGAGTTGCCACCCCTTGTATGGAGACTTTATGTTGACATAATGGAAAACAGTAACCATAGAGCAGTATGCAAGATGAACATCGTTTTAGATGTAACAAAATGTCTTAAAAATCAGGCTTGTTATTTTGAGTGGTGTATGGCATATGTGTGTATGTATTGTGCCTACCTCATCACTAAGGGGGAAGTGGATGATGCCAATGCTTGTGTAAAACATGCAGCTCAAAAGTTGCTGTTTCTGGGTATTGTGAAGCGCGTAAAAATTGAAGAGTAGAAAAACAAGATATTATATAATCGTTGCATGCTTGCCATGTGTTATGACTTTTGTATGTAGCAGCTATATGCATTAGTTTATGTATTATAAAGTATATAAAGTAAATATTCAAATACTGTTTTGACATGTGTATTTATAAATAAAATATAATCATGCATTGCACTTTGTGGTTGTCATAGTGTTTTTAAAAGAACAGAAAGAGCACATACTTTATTTTACTGGTGACAAGAGTTTTGCTAGCTAACAGATGTGTTGGGGGGTTGACGAAAGAAGATGAATGATCACCTGTTCCAGAATATATATTTTAATGCAAAAGAAGTGGGTAGTTTCACAGGGGTGACTCAGCTGTATAAGGCTGCAAAAAAACTTGATAAAGAGGTCACCAGGAAAGGTGTTGCAGAATGGCTTGTGAAGCAGGACCCCTATTCATTACACAAAGCAGCCAGAGCCCGATTTAAGAAATCCTGTCATTGTTTCTGACATAGACAGACAATGGCAAGCTGATTTAGTGGATATGAGTCAATATGCAAGAAGTACAATAATGGGTTTAAGTACATACTGGCGTGCATCGATGTGCTGTCCAAGTATGCCTGGGTAGTGACTTTAAAGACAAATCAGGCAAGGCAGTGGCGCAGCCTTTAAAACTATTTTAAAAGTGGACACACCCTGCAAGTTGCAGACTGATCAGGGTAAGAGTTTCTAAATGCTTCCTTAAAACCTATTAAAACAAAATAAAATACACCATTTGTGACGAATAATGAAGTTAAGGCCAGCATTGTAGAAAGATTTAATAGGACACTAAGTCAGCGTATGGCATTACTTCCAGCCAGAATACTTGGAAATATACAGATGTGTTGTCAGACCTGGTGCACCGTATAACCATGCTTATCACAGAAGCATTAAACACAGACCTGTGGATGTTAACCCTTCAATGCCCTGGGTGTATGGAAGATCCTATCTGATAATTCTGTTCTTGGCAAAAAACAAAGGTACCCTTCAGAAAGATGATCACGTGAGACTATCTAAGCTAAAAGGGGTGTTTGAAAAGGATATGAACAGACGTACACAGATGAGATATTTATTGTGACAGAGGTCTTAAAGACACAGAGGCCTACCTATAAGCTAAAAGACTATCAGGGGGAAGACATTAAAGGTACTTTTTATGCTGAGGAGCTGCAAAAAATTGAACCCAATGAGGACTGTGTGTACAGGGTGCAGAAAATCCTGGAGGAGAAAAAGCGTGGCAGAAAAACTTGGTATCTGGTAAAGTGGAGAGGTGGCCGATAAATTTAATAGCTAGGTTGAGCAACACAGGTTCGGGACATTAGAAGCAGATAAGGCTTAAAATGCTCAAAATGGATTTTATATCACATTGCCCAGCAATGCATCGCACAACATTTTCCCCAACAATACTATATCCACTTTTACTGTAAAGTTACCACAAGCGCTTGAACTACCTGGTGAGTGGGAAGTGGGCTTAACGAAATTCAGTACCCTCATACCTGGGACAATGTGCCTGCACAGAAAAACAGGTTCAGTATGCTCTATCAGCCTTCTAAACATAGCCCACAGTAAACACCACCAACTGGACCCTTTACTGAGTCAGCAGCATTTAAAATTCCATCAGGCTATTATCCTAACATGGCTGGTGTTATTTCTCAAATTAATAAAAGCATATTTGAGTAAATGAACTGCCAGTGGTTTTGGAACAACAAACCGTCGGGAGAAAATGAGCATTGACAGTGACATCAAATGCATTTTGTTTATGCACAGGCAGTTACAGTACCTTTTGGGTTTTAGCAGACTTGAGGTAGGTGTAGGAAAGAATCTAGCAAAGAACCCTCCAGATATTAATGGGGTTTTTTACACATTATATATCTACACTGACATTATCACACATGAAATAGTGGGTGACAGTCTAGTGCCTTTGCTGAGATGCGTACCGTCAGGGGCCAAGACAATGAGATAGTGACTGTGACCTATGATAAACCCCATTATCAAACAGTCAGTAAACATCAGATCGATACAGTCACTATTGAAATAAAGAATGATCAAAATGAACCTGTACCATTTCGATTTGGAAAGGTGATCATGAAGTTGCATTTTCGCCCCAGAGAGTGCTCTAAAATTTAAGGATGGTGATTGTTCGACATTATGGGGACCCTGCCTTGTACAGAAGCTATTACAAGGTACAGGCAGGATATGGTCTGCCCGGCTTTCATGGACTTCCTACTATGTATGGTTCTGGTGTAGGAGGGATATTTTGTAGTCTGTTCAGAAAAGCAGTTCCATTTTTAAGAAGGGGGTTTGAAATTGCAAAACCACATCTACAGACAGCTGCTAAAAATGTTGCAAAGGATGTTGTGGGGCATGTGACTAGTGCTGTCGCTCAAAAGATGTCACAGGGTGATAAGCCTACTCAGGGTGGCTCAGGCTGATTGTATTCAAGAGGCAAAAGAGAAAAGCATAGAGTACACCCTTCACTTCTCACCTGGCCCCCTGGCTACTTTAAAAGAAGTGTTTCAAAGCATAAAACTTCACATAAAGAAAACTCTCAAAGGCAAAAGAGATCTTGAGGGTCGTAAAAAGCAGAGACCTGTTCTAAAAACATGGCTTTCGTGCACTGTGGTTCTGAAGAATGCACAATCAGAACTTGACTTGTTTGCGTTTCCACACAGACAAGCATTGAAAAGCATTTATGTGAGATACCTCTCTGGCTGCCTTTCAGAAAACTCACGATTGAATTTTTATATAGCAGGGACTGGTGAAGACTATTTGTATCTAAACAACACGCTTCTTTACCTGGTTTGCAAAATCACTGAAGCGGATGGTAGTGATATACCTGCAGCTGCCAAAGTGTGCCTTATAAACTACCCAGTGGCAACCATTTTCAGTCAGCTGGATGTGACTGTCGGTGATCGGCTCATCAATCAGAGCAATAACTGTTACCCCTACAGGGCTGTCATAGAATCTGTGCTGAACTTCAGTGAAGAGACCCTTCCTACACAATTTACCACAGGGTTATTTTACAAAGACATCCCTGGAAAACATGAAATCACAGACAGAGATGGTGACAATGTAGGTTTTAATAAAAGAAGCTCCTTCACACATCTCAGTAGAGGGGTAGAACTGCTGGGACACTTGCACACAGACTTGTTTTTTCAAGATAAACTGATGCTGAATGGCGTGGATATCAAAATTAAACTGACACATAACAGAGACAGCTTTTGCCTGATGAGTGGAGATGCTGAGCCTTATAAACTAAAAAAGTCATGGCTGCCTCTCTGTTTGTCAAAAGGGTTAAAGTGACCCCTGGAGTTCGTCTGGGACACTCAGAAGCCCTGCTGACCTCCAACACTAAATACCCTATACACAGAGTGGGTGTGAAAGTGTTCAGCCTCCCTGCAGGCAGCAGGGTCTGCAATCAAGAAAATTTGTTTTTGGGACAGTTACCAAAAATGATGGTCATAGGATTTGTTGACAATGATGCTTTTAGTGGTTCCTACACTAAAAACCCCTTTAACTTTAAGCATCATAACATTAATTTTGTGGCTCTGTATCTGGACGATGAACAAATCCCCGCTAAACCACTGCAGCCTGATTTTAGAAATGGGAATGCTGTGAGAGAATATTTTAATCTAGTACTAGCAGCGGGGAAATCTATGAAAGATCACCCGCTTTTAGTTAACCGTCAGGAATTTACCCAAGGGTACACCCTGTTTGCCTTTGATCTCACTCCGGACCAAGAATGTGCTTATCATTATTCTTTAATTAAAACTGGGAACCACAGAGCTGAGATCAGATTTGCAAACCTTCCACAAACAGTTAATCTCATTATCTATGCAGTGTTTGATAATGTCATTGAAATAAACCAGAGAAGAAATGTCATTTTGATTATATGTGATAAACCATAAAATGAACACAAAGCAGCTGGAAAAAATTGCTTAACAATGACTCCCACATCCGTGACTGCTTTCTGGGTGTGTTTCCTGTGATCTGCAAGGAGAGACTGAGAAACCTTCCGCAGCACTAGTCATCAATACTGACCCCCATGACCTCCCTGGACAGCACTGGTTAGCCATATACATTTCAGAAAAATGGGACTGGGAGTTCTTCGACAGCTACGGGTTTTCATCCTGACAATCATGCACAAATGATTGGGTTTTTAAACAAATGCAAACAACATTTTGTACCAAGACACACAATTACAAGATACCTTTTCTATCACCTGTGGATTTCACTGCATATTTTCTTACACCACAGATGCAAGGACTTTCTTATGATCAGATTTTAAAATGTACTCTAATGATTTGCTGAAAAATGATGCCATGGTAACTAGTTTTGTACGTCACTTTTTCAGACATCTAAACATGTCAGGGCATGTATCAGTGAGGTGGCAACATGTTCAGACCTGTTTGTCTTGTAATGAATTTAAAATATGCAACCTCTTGTAATTTTATTCAAAACCAGTCACTTATAAAATCATATATAAACACTCATAATTGTGTGTCTCTGTGTTTTCTGTGTTTAAACTTGGGGGGGCACCTGTGTTTAAACTGTGTGGAGGGGGCTGTGTTTAACATTTTCAGATATGCAATGTCTTCAATAATGACAAAAATATATAAAATATAAAGGCATTTCATGTAAAATACAACATACATCAGTGGTAACATCATGGATAAGATACGCAATGTCTTCAATAATGACAAATATATAAAATATAAAGGCATTTATTGTAAAAAAATTCCAATAAAATACAACATGCATCATAGATGAGATATAATAAACAAAAGCATCTCCTGTTAAAAAATGCACACTATATATACCATAGCACTGAGGTAGAATTATAAGCACCTCTTTCTAAAAACATGTTAACATATTTAACTATGAGGTAGGCTAACATGCATCAATATAAACACTTTTTTGTAAAAACAGGATTACCTATTCAATATGAGGTAAATGGCTAACATAGGTTGTACACAGCAGTCACTGAGGTAGGATTACATATTTAATATGAGGTAAATGTTCAACATAGGCTGTACACAACAGTCACTGAGGTATCTAACATTCATACATAGAGATTGCATTTAAGTTTTACATAGTGAGCCACACAGGTTTCTTAAAAGACTTTTGTCTTTGAAGTGCCACTGACCATTGTTAACTGAGATGGCTGTGGCTGCTTTGCACCAGCTACCGATTTCAGCCTTTCCACATAGCTCCTGTTTGCTGAGTGAGCAAACACTGAGGTTGGTATGTTAGACTCAGCCATTGCTTTGACAAAAACATCCCAGCCCTTTGGATTTCTGTGGTCAGGGATTGCGTGAGTGGCTGTAGCCGCTCTTACTAAATCGACCATGTGAGACCCAGAAACAACAGTGCCTTTATACATTAATTCACCCTTACCACTCCAAAACACAATATCCTTGTTCATTTGCCATATGCTTTAACAAAGTTCAGCATTGGTTTTAGAACCGATAGAAACACTCATTTAAAATGCCTTTCCATAGTACTAGGTACAGAAGCTGTCTCTGCCGTGTCCTGAGGGGGTCAGACATTGATTCATTTTCAGGCATGAGTAATGTCAAACTGGTTTTAGCTTGTTCTCCTTGTCTTACCAAATTCAGATAGCACTGTAACACAGCAGAGTACATTTTGGCTTTGTCATAGTCTGATAAATCAGTCCGGGACAGTATAGCTCTCATGTCAGTGTCCAAACTGTTAGTTGCAACTTTTCTCATATCCTGATCAGGGTAATTAGTTTTAATGTGATCCATCTGTTGCTGAGGTACCAAATACATTTTCTGTGTAAAATCCATTATCTGTTAGCCAGCAAGCCTGTGAGCAAAAGGGATGGCAATTTCTACAGCGTTCCTATAAAACCACCTGTCTGATTAACTATTTTCTTTTCCTTTTAAGATTATTTGTTTATCGGCTAAAGTTTTAATGACTGTCCGTTTTTTTTTTCAGCAAACGTAATTGTTTTGCCTACAGTGGTATATTTCCTTTGAGAGTGTTTAAGGCTATCTCAGCTATAGTTGATATCAGATCATCAGAGGCTGAACATAAAATAGCTTTTCTTAAGCTCGGAGGCCCTTTTACTAGTAACTTTAAAACAGACAGATTTCTCTGCAGTCTTTTAGACATAATGACAATACAGTATCAAATATTTTTAGAAGCAGAATGTGTTTTTTTCATGACATATGCCACAGGCCAGTCAGGGGGAAACACTCCACTATGCAGTCTATATTCATCTGGTGTATTGGATCTTAAATCAACCAGTAAATATCCGTGAGGCTTTCTTGTGGCATCTTCAAAAGCTTCTAATAAAAATTTTGTCTGACCAGGATACATTTGTCTAGCTAGAGTTATCATCTGAAGCTTGTCTCTGGGATTTTTAAACAAAATCATGTATTTGGCATTTAGTGTGATGGTCCTGCTTTTTTTTACCTTGACAGACACATTCGGACAATTAAAAATATTGTCAATTGTTTATGATGACTGTACTTGGTAAACCCATATTCCACTTCACTATTTTGACAGGCAGAGTCCATCAAATCATCTATAAGACAAAATTTACCTTTCCGGGGTAAGAGATCATTGTCAGCTAGTGACATCGGTAGCCCCTCCACAAATTTAATCTGAGGGAACTTTAAAAGCAATTCATTATACAAGGTTGCCAACAGCTGTAGAACCAGACAATATTTTCAGGCTTGTGTGATAAAGTGGCATCAGCATGTTCAACAACTGTTTTATAAAAAGTTCTTCCCACTATTAGAGGACCAGCCAACAGACAAGTAAAGGATGCTGCAACCTGATATCCATTTTTCACAATCAGTATATCTATAAGAATGTTTTAAAATTGTCTTGTAAAACTAGCTTGTCATAAACTACTCTGGGTTTTGGACAGTGTTTTGTTTCAAGGGACCACTGCTTTTTATTCCTAACAATGCTAGGTTGACTCACGGTAATTTCTTTAGAGATCTGTGACCCGTGATAGTCAAAGACCAGGTCCTCTGACTTTCAAAATTAATGTGCTTACTGCTGGCTACATTAAGGGTAAACCCTTTCACTTTAAGAACAACTTCCCCACTGGACAGCCTGTAGCCATAAGTTTTTGGGCCTGCAGAAACAAACTCTGTAATGTGTTCATCAGCAGGAACTTCACTGGTCAGCTCCCCTAAATAATCGCCCAAAGGTGGGGCCCAGTCACCCGGTCTGGACACAAAAATGACAGAGTCTGTGTCATGGTAAAGGCACCTGTCCTGTAACCTATCTAGCAGGTTGTAGAGTTCGACTCTGGCATATGCTGTTGTAAAACCAGCTATAAGTATGTTGATATTATTGGAATTTGTGTAATGATCGCTGGTATATTTCCAGCTTAAACAAGCTGTTTTGTCATCGATGAAAAAGCATGATGAGACATCGTGATACGGAACAAAAACATATTGAAATAATTTCTGTGGGTCTGTTACTATGCTCGTGGTCGGTAAATTAGCTCTCTGCCCAAATTTGCCCCAAAGAGAATTTAAAAACAGTTTAGATATCTGTCTCCTTGCAGGGTTAACAGCTATGGCTGCAGGGTTCAAATGTACATTTTCCCTTTCAAAATACTGTTGTATGTACCTGACTTTATCCTCTTCAGTTTTTACCCATGAAGGGAAACCAGATGCCTCTTGCTTGCTTTTTAGATGCAGCTTGATGTAGTCTGCAAAAAGCTCTGTGCATGACTCTTTAAAATGCCAAACTTCATAAATGTTAATGATCTTGTAGCCTTTTTCCAGTGCTAGGTTTAGTTCTACGGTACAGTAGGTACCTGTAAGTGACCGTTGCTCATCATCATGTGCGCATGATGTTGTTTGAAGTCTATTTTCAGCGCATGCACGACATAATGTAAACACAAGTTTTTTACCAATCCTGGATGGCAGCACTGGAAAGAAAAGACCTCTAGGGGGTAAGACTTTTACTTTTGCTAAACCAAAGTACTGAGTGAGGTCATCAAAATTATCATAAATTATGTCAGGATGACCAACTGGATACTGTTTGGTTTTGTTAACGAAAGGGTAGAAGCTGGTAAAATCATAATAGTGTATTTTCTCATCAGGCTGTGTCTTATAGTACAGACAAATGGCATTTGTTCTCCCCCCAAACAGTGACTGCCTAGGTTTGAGTGGCTGTGGTAGCTGCCTGTCCCTCAAGAAATTGTTCAAACCCTGGTCTGTAGTCAGCATTGCTTTCCATTCATGTTCCCACAATACTCTAATGGGAAAACCCTTGCTTTTTAGAAAATTAAATTTGTGCATGGTCCTATTGAATAACTGTCCAAAACTAGTCCCAGTCATGTGATTTCTATCTTTCTCACAGTAACAGATGTTGCAGCCATGAAAAAAACAACCATTAAATTCAAATGCTGTGGGTATTCCATTTATGACAGAATAGCCATCCAAAAAGTAAGGACCACCTTAAATTCACCACCCCTTAAGGCATAGCTGAATAGAAATGTTTTCTTTCTCAGATATGCACAAGCTCACTGAATAGCAGGTGTGGAGTATATCTTCAATTGTCTGTGGTAGTTGTCTGGGGGGAGAACAGCAACAGTGCATTCTTTCAAAAATAAAAATCTGTACATCGCCATAGAAACTGAGGCTATGGTGATGTACTGGAAGAGGTCTAAGGATACGGTTTCATACTCCACTGTATCACCATCTGACTGTTTTAAAATACTTTTGGTTGTCATCTCCAGTACTTCATTCCTAAATCTAACACAGGCTTTTCAAAGAATTTCAACATCTAACTGACAATAGTAGCGAAGCTCTCTTTTCAGATTGAATTCTCTATGTCGGTTAGCTAGGTACCATTGCAAAAACTCTTGCTTTTCTGCAGGCAGCATATATTCAGAACCATAAAACTGAGCATCGGGCGAGGGCCTACACTAATTTTTCATTAGCCTTGGTGTTAAAAAATGGAGAGTAACTTTGTAATCTCTTCTCAAATCCAAAGGGCTGGGGATTTTGCTAGTTAAAGGAAGAAAACAATGGCTGTCAACAAATCTGATGTGTAGGGATGTCACTGTGACACAGAGTACTTTTCCTCCTTGTGTGAGCAATTTAATATCAATTCTTTCCCTGACTAGCTGGCTAATGATAAAATAACTGTCATAGCCTTTGGCATTGTGTGCTATAAATGTGTAGTGTCTAAATGGTGCATCAATAAAATGTCCTACAAAATCTTTTATGCAATCTTCACCTTCAAATTCCCAAGACCTCTTCCCATCTAATTGCTTAGCATACACAAAATTTGGTATGTGCACCCCCATTTCTTGTGTGGCTTCAAAATCAAACACTATATATTTCTCAGAGATTTTTACATCTGTGAGTGGTGACATGTAACACAGATGCTTGTCTGCTGTCATGAAAGAATCACATCTGCTACACTGAATCAATTTACTTGTATGAGACCCCCTGTAAAAAACAAAACATTGTTCACACAGTTTCATGGATTTACAAGACCCTGTACTCCCATCAGCTCTAGCTAAATGTCTTTCTAGGCATGTTGAAGACCTACAAATCTTCTTACATTTGGGACATGATGCGGTATCATTTTCATTTTCGAGACAACACAGATCGAAGCAAACTTTGCACTGTTGTGCAGAGGTACAAGTGCGCCTATGAATTTTTTTACATTAGTGATACCATAAAAATGCCCTTCATGTAATAATACAAACAGTGTTTTAGGAAATCTTTCTGGACCTGTTCAAAATGTTTGCCAGTTTCCTTCATTATGATATAAAATCTTAATTTTGACTCCTAAAAAATGTTCAAACTGGGACACATCACTAAAAGTGACATGGGTTTGGTCTGACAAACCTATCTCAGCATGCAATATTTTAGCCTTGTTTAACAACTGACTGTCACTCATATGTGGATTTAAGAGTGCGAGAATGGAGCCACGAGAACACATAGAAACATAGAAACATAGAAGTTGACGAGATAAGGACCGCAAGGCCCATCCAGTCTGCCCATTTTTCTACCTTGAAATGTGCCATCGGCCTTTGCTCTGTCAGTGACCTATCTATTCATAGTCATTTGTATTGCTCCTTGATGCCTATCCCATGCCTGTTTGAAGCCCTGCACTGTATTCATAGCCACCACTTCTTGTGGTAATTCATTCCATGCATCTACCACCCTTTCTGTGAAAAAGAACCTCACATTCCCCCTTAATCGGCCTCCTCTAATCTCATGCTTGTCCTCTTGTCCTGCTAGTTTTCTTATATTTAAACATGTTAGACTTTTCACCTTGTTTATGCCCTTAAGGTGTTTAAATGTCTCGATCATATCACCTCTCCCTCCCTTTGCTCAAGGGTATACATATTGAGCTCCGTTAATCTGTCCTCATATGTCTTCTGATGCAGTCCCTGCACCATTTTGGTTACCCTTCTCTGGACTGCCTCAATTTGGATTAATGTCCCTGTAAAGTGTGGCCTCCAATACTACGCAGTACCACTCAGATAGAGCCTAACCAATATATCTCTTGTACAGAGGATTATTACCTCTCTCTTCGACATGATACCCCTACTAATACACCTAACACCCCTAGCCTTACCTACTGCTTTAGAGGTCTGCTTGATGATTTTAGGTCATCAGTGATGATGATGCCCAGTCTCTTTCTTCCTTTGTGACTGCTAGCAACTCCCTCCCAGCCTATAATGAGCTTCAGGGTTTCTCTTCCCTATGTGCATGATTTTGCACTTCTTTGCATTAAATCCCAGTTGCCACTCTTCTGACCATTCTGCTAGTTTATCAGATCTCTTCATTCATTCCCCACCCCATCTGGATCATCTACTCTGTTGCAGATCTTGGTGTCATCTGCAAACAGACAAATCCTTACCTCTAGTCCATCTACGAGGTCACTAATGAAGATGTTGAATAGGACTGGCCCCAGGACTGATCCCTGAGGTACCCACTTGTGACTTGGTCATCTCTTCTGACTGTGTACCATTTACCACCACTCTCTGTTTTCTGCCAGTCAACCAGTTTGCCACCCAGTTGACCAACTCTGACCACCTGAGCCTACCTAGCTTATTTATCAATCTTCTATGTGGAACAGTGTCAAGCTTTGCTGAAGTCAAGGTAAGCGACATCAACTACTCCCTCTGGTCCACCACTCTGGTTACCCAGTCAAAGAAATCTATGAGATTAGTTCTGACAGGACCTCCTTTGTAAACCCATGCTGTCTTGGATCCTGTGCCCTATAGATTCCAGGTGTTGCACTATCCTTCCTTAAGGAGCCTCCATAATCTTACCCACTATGAGGTAGACCTTGCGGTCTGTGATTCCACGTCTCCTCCTGCTACCACTCTTGTGGGTGGGATCACATAGAACCCTTCTCCAGTCTTCTGGGACCTCTCCTGTGCTCAGAGACTCACTAAACAATTCTGCTAAAGGCTCTGCTAGTTCCTCCTTTAGCTCCTTAAGTACCTAGGATGTAGCCATCAGGTCCCATTGCCTTATCCCCCTGAGCTTGCAAGCTCTTGTAGGACCCTTTCTTTTGTGAGGGAGTAGTGCTCACTCCCCTCCCCTGTGTCCACATGATGCTGAGCTGTGGGCCTGCCCTACCTTCTCTTCAGTAAATACTGAGCAAAAGTATCTATTTAGGATAGATGCCTTTACAGGGTCCTCCTCCTCACATGCTCCATTTCTCCATTAAACTTAGCAATACCCCTCTGGACTTTCTCCTTTCACTAATGTATCTATAGAAAGATCTTGTCACCTTCTTTACTGTCCGTGCTAGTGTTTCCTCAGTTTGGGACTTTGCCTGCCTTACTGCCTACCTGCTTCCCTTAGGGCAGTTTGGTATGCCTCCTATCTTCATCCAGCTGTGTTCCTTATATTTTCTGAAGGCCAGCCTTTTGGTCTGACCTTTTCTGCTACTGTATTTGAGACAAAAGTGTTTTCCTTCTTCTTTTACACTTCCTTTTCTGCTCTAACACAATGGGATGTTGCTTCAAGTATTGTATCCTTAATGCTTGCCCACTTTGCCTGTACCTCTCACCTGTGTTCTTTTGCTGGGCTAGCTTAACTCTGTTAGCCATCTTATCAAAGTCAGCTCCCTCTGAAGTCCCATATTTTGCCTTGGAATGGGATGATTTAGATGTAATGCCAAATTGAACCATACCATGTGATGGTCACTGGCCCCAGGTGACCTTCTACCTGGAGATCTGTGATCCCTTCTTTGTTAGTCAGTACTAGATCTAGGATAGCCCTGTCTCTTGTGGGTTTGCTGTACCAGTTGTTTGAGGCCCTCCTCCTGCAGGGAATCCACTATGTGTCTAGTTCTGGCCGATGTTCCTGCTGGTATTGACCAATCTGTATCTGGCATATTGAAGTCTCCCATTATCAGAACCTCCCTTTAGCTGTCATGTTTTGTATATCCTCTAACAGTAATGTGTCTATATCCTCCCTCTGGTCTGGGGGGCTGTAGACAAACCCCAGTTCTTATAGCTGTCCCATTTCCTGTTTCAGGGTGACCCACAGTTCTTCTGGCTCATTATGTGTATTCTGAATTTCTGTAGCTTTGATATTTTCATTAACATACAGGCCTACCTCCCCCTTTTTGCACCTCGGTCTCTTCCTGAACAATACACTAGCCAGGTACTGAAGTCTCCCAAGTGTGGTTACTGGTAAACCACGTCTCACCAATTGCTACTATGTCCAGTTTAGCCTCTGACATTATTGCCTGCAGGTCTGGGATCTTATTTCCCAGGCTGTGAGCATTTAAGCATGATTTTCCATTGGCCAGATTTTGGTGTGTTAGTTGTTGGGTGAAGTTTGGCATTACCCTGTGCATCTGAGTGGGAGACAAACCTTTTTCTTACCTGGATGATGCAAATGAACAGCAAACACGCTAATTCCTGTTTGACCACTAGCTGAGGGGAGGGGTGTTCTTCCCATTCGACGTATGGGTGCTGCACCTCTCCCCATTTGCTAGTTTAAATGATTCTGCAAAGGCGTCAAACTTCTGCCCCAATGCACTGACTCCCTCTTTAGTCAGATGCAGTCCATCGATTTAAAGAACTTTGCTCCCAGGAACTGCTGCCAGTCCTCAACAATCTGTGTCCTTTTCTGGCACCAGTCCCTGAGCCACGTGTTGGGCCCCTATCTCCCCTTCTGACCTTCCGTCCATCTGCTCCTTCTCCCAGACTGGCAGGATCTCAGAGAAGGAGATGCTGACGAAATAGATGATAGTTTGTCACCCAGCCTAGTCAGGTGTTCCTTGGTCTCCACAACTGACCGGCTTGGCGAGATCTAGTCCCTATGTGTACTAGGACATCAATGTTTTCTCCTGCTTTGTGAACAATTTAGCAATGCGGTCAGTGTCTCTCCATGCTGATGTACCACTGAGACATCTGACCATCACCCCTGGCTGGAGATGGGTATCAACTCCCGAATCATGGAGTCTCCTATGATCAGAAGTTGGATTTCCTTTTGTGCTTGTTTAGTTTTGGTTCCTGATTTGGGTGAGTATTGTTGTGCCAGCTCCTGTGCAGCAGTGTCCTGCTCTGCAGTGTCTTCTGCCTCTTTTATTTGATTTCAGAGATAGAGGCAGATACCTTCTGTAGTGTTTATATGGTTTTGGAGGTAATGTGTTGGAGAGCAGAGTGATGGGGCACCTGATTTGAGCCTCCTCCAACCACCTGCCAACCTCCTGGACCAACTACCCTCTGCGGTCGAGGTTTTCTGTTGGATGCTGGGGAAATGGCCGGTGGTTCTTATAATATTTCCTCTTCAATATGAAATTTGAGGCGTGCAATCTCTGCCCATGCTGCCCGGAGCTGAGACCTAAGATCTCCAAAGGCCCAGCATGTAGGACAGTGAATCCCAAATCCTGTAAGACTGTCCTTCTGAAAATTGTTCCACAGTACCTGCAGTTAATGAAATCCATTACAAATAAGTTGCTGGGTTTGTAACCTAGTCAGAGTAATTAGAAGGAAAAAAATGCAAGTAATGGTTTAATTGTGCTTTGTTTAACTTGTTATAACAAGTTAAATTACTAGTGCCCTATAAATGAGATCACCTTGTGGAGCCCCCACTGATCCGCCCCTTCCTGCTCTGTCACAGGAAATGTCACAACTGTGGTACCCTATAAAGGAGTGTAGCGGGGGTGGTTGGGGATGGGGGTGAGTGGCTGGGCCTTCCCCTGCCTAAAAAGAAGAACCACGGACGAAAGAACAAGGAGGTAGAGCAGAAACAATCAGTCAACAACAAATGCAGTAACCCTGAAAGCTTATCCATAATGTTAGACAAAACTGTAAAACCCATGTAAAAGCACCACCTGTAAGCACCACCTGTACACAAACTATTGTCTCTGTTATTTAAATCAATCAGGTATTGTCTCTTTTTCGTAAAATCCTGCTATACAAGATGGAGCTCAGTGTCCGCCTCCTCCACACCTCAACCCTGGTGGTTCCTTGATAGTTGTTACCACGCAGATGTATAGTGTCATCAGCAATTACTTCAGTATTGCTCTGTAGCATATCAGCTTTCTGATCTAAGAAGGTTGCAGCATTTAGTTCATTTGGTCTTGTCTTTCTTGAGAACAAGGGATGATTCAAAGAAGCAGCTTTTAATCTTACCTGTATAAAATCACCATATTGTGTTTTTCTCTTCACACTGTCTAACAAACTTTCTATAGCCTGATGCATTGCAGCAATAGCCTCTGTAAAAGATTTTATTTTATCTAGATTCATAAACTTATATCTTTGATGAAATTCTGTAGCATTAAATTTTTTTAAAATGTGTTCATATAGCTGTACAGATTCTAAAAATACTGTAGGGGGCACCCGGTTTGCCTGATCATCATCATGATGGTTTTCTAATTCAGACTGCTGACCATTAGCAAGATTCTGTAACAACCTACGTTTTAATATTTTCCTGGCAAGCTTTACTTTTCTTATCAACTTTTCTCGGATTGTTTTATTTTTTACTCAGATTTTTCCTTTTTGACCCCATTTGTTATTTTTTTTTCATTTTGTTAGTGATGCAACCCTTTGTACTCAGTTTGTGAATGCTTCCATGCTTTCACTTTGTAATTTGATTTTTGTTTTTGGTCCTTTCTTCCTCCAAACCCCTGTACTTTTCATACATGTTGGCCATACATGCCATCATTTTTCGATTAACTTTGATGAGAATTTAGATACATACTAAATAAGCACACAGTTCAATAAAGTAGCTGAACTTTTAAAAGCTCAGATTTAAGCTAGTTGATGATAAGTAATCCTCACTAGATAATCTGCCCTCTATTACCAAGGTGATTAAACAAACTATCAATTGTTTTAAAAATATAGGCTTCCCAATATTGATTATGTCAATGTCCCTTTCTTGAAACCTTTGGTCAAGAGACTCTTCAGCTGCTGCTCCCACTAGATGGATGTACAATGTTTATTGCATATGTTGGTTCATTTACAGCTGCAGAGACTCTTGACCGATGCTCATAGATGGCTGTATATCTTGTTCAGTCATGCTATGGGTATTCTGGTCACTAATGACACCAGCAGAAACTCTTGAATGCCTTTGAAAAACATCACTTTCATGTAATGGTCTCTTTCTCCCTCTCTCACCTGCAGGGGTTCTCTGTACTGCTGTTTAAAAACAGAAAATACACACCTGTCACTACTTTCAGTATTTTTAAAACTTTTATAAGACATAATTTAAACTCTAAAACCTGCAGCATCTACTATTTCTAGTTAAAAATAAAAAATACACACCTTCTGTAGTGGTAAACTGTGGATTAGCCAGCCTCTCCCCTGCAGGGGTTTTCTGTACTGCTGTTTAAAAACAAAAAATACACCCCTGTCACTACTTTCAGTATTTTAAAACTTTTATAAGACATAATTTAAACTCTAAAACCTGCAGCATCTACTGTTTCAAAACAAAAAATACACCCTGTCACTACTTTCAGTATTTTAAAACTTTTATAAGACATAATTTAAACTCTAAAACCTGCAGCATCTACTGTTTCTAGTTAAAAATAAAAAATTCACACTTTCTGTAGTGGTAAACTGTGGATTAGCCAGATGAGTAAACGTTTGGATAAGGTCTTCATCAACAGTCCATGAGTCCATTGTTATTTGTTAAATGTTTTTAACATTTTTTAGCTCAAGAAGTAGTTTGGCAGTCTCGCTCTGTCCTTTTGTCTTTAGCTTCCAAAATCTTGAAATGCTTATATAAAAATGACTCAGACCCAAGGGGGAGCTAGAGGCGATGGTCAGTGTGACACTGCCAAAATACATCAGAGAAAGAAAAGAAATGCAAGACACAGCTAAGAGGTCCTATCAAGAGGGTGATGATGATACCAGCCACAAGTAGTCAAGCCCACGCTTAAGAAAGAGAAAGATGAGAAATGAAGAATTAAGAAAAGATGTTTTGATGAGGTAATGCATTTTTAACACGAAAATGTGAGTGGTGACATGCGACATGGTGTAACTGAGGGAGATGAGTTAGCAGTAGAACTAAATCTTACCTATAATGAGCCAGAGGACCAATGTTGTTTTCTCACTAATAGACTGAAGGATTGCGATGGAGCAGCAGTCATTCGACAGCATGGATTCTCGATTTTCCAAATCTACTGCTCGACTGTCTTGCTGTGTGAAAGATACAAATGTGTTGCATGAGATGTGTGAGAACCAGTATGTTGGAATACAGGGAGAGTAAAGAATGTTTAAAATGTCACAGAACAGGCTGGATCACTACACAACCCTCTTCTTCTACTGAGATTAGACAGGGACCCTATGTGAAATACCAGCTTCGTAGTAAACCCCCAAACTGACAAGCTATATGTATTGTAGTAGTGCTATGTATCTTCCATCCATGGAATTGCCTCAGTAGTGCAGGGTGATGCATTGTGGGTGGTGGATTCCTGTCCTGGGTGTGAGATAGATGATCGAGTCAGAAAACCATTCATGTGTCCTGATGACTTAAGGTCTAAAGAAGCATACATAAATGTTTGAAGCCATATAGGCAGCCTACGTCGGTGATCTTGGCAATTGCTATGAAGCATCAGGGTTTGGAAGACAATTGTACCTGGAAACTATAAGTCATGTTTTAAAATGATGAGAAAACTGTGACCGTGTGGTTAGTTATGCAAATGTTACAGGAGAGACAGTAAATTAAAAGATGCTGCTATCTGGTCATAAAGGTTCCTTAAAAATTTCTAAAAATTCATTCAACCCTGTTTATATTGTAAATTACCATCCCACCCCCAATTAATACATGAAACATTTAGTACCCAAACGTATTCATATTTTATTTTACAGATAATCATGCAGGATGCAAGTACAGAGAATCTAAAATGGTGTATCTGATCCTAAGCTACTGTCATCCATCACTGTTTGTCACCCCTAATATGACATTTGGTTTTGTGAGATACATGCAGCTCTGAACTGATGATGTTTGCTCTTCCAGAAGTATGGAGGATCTGATAAATATATAAAGGACTTGTGTTACCACTTGTAGAAAGTTAAAGTTTTGTTGATATATCGTGAAGACGATGAATGCCTTTTTGGACTTTTATCATGATCATATAGTCATGTGTGTGTACCAAAGCAGAAAAACTGTTGATATTGTACGTGTTAATCTGGTTTCTCTGCTTGTTGAAATGATCCATTGTCTGCAGACCCTTTAAAAAATTATATAACGAATTCAGAACACTGTTTACTGTTAAAAACATTTACCCCCACCACCACCCTAAAACTGTTACTTGTTACCATTTTAATATTGTTCATATTGTTACCCTGCTTTACACTTGCTAAACCACTTATGCATGAGAGGTCAAAACATAGTGCTGTATGTTTTTTCCAGAGTATACAATGATGGGAAACACTTGTTGGTGCATCCAGAGGCTTATTTATCAACTAGTCAGACACAGAGCTAAACAGCCTGTTTGAATTACTTACAGACAAGCACCATTTGTACTTTTAGAGACATGCTGTTGTCTTTTTGATGGTTCCCAGAGGACCCTGGAAAACTGTGGATTATTTTGCATGAGGGGCATTTTGAGGAAGTAATGTTTAAAAATTAGAGTTTATGCATAACCCTTATGATGTATTACTTTGTGGTTTTATTTGTACCGCTGTTGACTTTTAGTGTTTAGTTTGTGAACGGGGTCTATTGTATCATAATTTTGTTTTATCGCTTTGTTGTGTTCATAAACCAGATTTAGTATATGCTTTTCCTAGCTAGTGTATTATAATGTTTTCAGATGGAACGTATTGGCATGCTCCCATATTCCGGACAGTCTTGATGTCTACTATGTACCGTGATAAAGGACATTTAAAGAACTTATATTTTGAAAGCAGCTCATTAATGTCTGTTTGAAGATGCTGCTGCTCACTGGTAGAAAACACTTGACACTGATTAGAGTTGCTACCCTTGTATGGAGACTTTATGTTGACATAATGAAAACAGTAACCATAGAGCAGTATGCAAGATGAACATCGCTTAGATGTAACAAATGTCTTAAAATGTGGCTTGTTATTTGAGTGGTGTATATATGTGTATGTATTTGCCTACCTCATCACAAGGGGAAGTGATGATAATGCTTGTGTAAAACATGCAGCTGTGTGTTGCTGTTTCTGGGTTTGTGAAGCGCAGAAATTAAGAGTAGAAAACAAGATATTATATAATCGTTGTATGTTTGCCATGTGTTATGACTTTGTATGTAGCAGCTATATGCATTAGTTATGTATTATAAAGTATAAAGTAAATATCAAATACTGTTTTGACATGTGTATTTATAAATAAATATAATCATGCATTGCACTTTTGGTTGTCATAGTGTTTTTAAAAGAACAGAAAGAGTACATACTTTTTTTTACTGGTGACAAGAGTTTTGCTACAATAGATGTGTTGGGGTTGACTAAAGAAGATGAATGACTGTTCGAATAATTTTAATGCAAAAAGAAGTGGGTAGTTTCACAGGGGTGACTCAGCTGTATAAGGCTGCAAAAACTTGATAAAGATTCACCAGGAAAGGTGTTGCAGGCTTCAGTGTGAAGCAGGACCCTTATTCACAGCATGGAAGCAGCCAGAGCCCGACGAAGAGAAATCCTGTCACTGTTTCTGGACATAGACAGACAATGGCAAGCTGATTTAGTGGATATGAGTCAATATGCAAAGTACAATAATGGGTTTACATACTTGACGGCATCGATGTGCTGTCCAAGTATGCCTGGGTAGTGACTTTAAAAGACAAATCAGGCATGGCGTGACGCAGCCTTTTAAAACTATTTAAAAGTGGACATACTCTTGAAGTTGCAGACTGATCAGGGTAGTTGTTTTAAATGCTTCCTTAAACCTATTAAACAAAATAAAATACACCATTTTGTGACTAATAATGAAGTTAAGGCCAGCATTGTAGAAAGATTTAATAGGACACTTAAGTCACGCATGTGGCATTACTTTACAGCCTGTGAATACTTGGAATATACAGATGTGTTGTCAGACTGGTGCACAGCTATAACCATGCTTATCACAGAAGCATTAAACACAGACCTGTGGATGTTAACCTCCAATGCCCTGGGTGTATGAAGATCCTATACGTTGCTATTTGTTCTTGGCAAAAAACAAAAGGGTACCCTTCAGAAAGATGATCACGTGAGACTATCTAAGCTAAAGGGTGTTTGAGAATGGATATGAACAGACGTACACAGATGAGATATTTATTGTGACAGAGGTCTTAAAGACACAGAGGCTCACCATAGCTGTTAAAAGACTATCAGGGGAAGACATTAAAGGTACTTTTATGTTGAGGAGCTGCAAAAATTGAACCCAATGAGGACTGTGTGTACAGGGCAGAAACTCGAGGAGAAAAAGCGTGGCAGAAAAACTTGGTATCTGGTAAAGTGGAGAGGGTGGCCTGATAAATTAATAGCTGGATTGAGGCATTTACAGGTTCGGGACATTAGGTGCTGATGATGCTTAAATGCTCAAAATGGATTTTATATCACATTGCCCAGCAATGCATGTACAACATTTTCCCAACAATACTATATCCACTTTTACTGTAAAGTTACCACAAACGCTTGAACTACCTGGTGAGGGAAGTGGGTTAACAGAAATTCAGTACCCTCATACCTGGGACAATGTGCCTGCACAGAAAAACAGGTTCAGTATGCTCTATCAGTTTCAACATAGCCCACAGAAAACACCACCAACTGACCCTTTACTGAGTCAGCAGCATTTAAAATTCCATCAGGCTATTATCCCAATATGGCTGGTGTTATTTCTCAAATTAATAAAAGCATATTTGAAGTAAATGAACTGCCAGTGGTTTTGGAACAACAAACTGGTCGGGAGAGAAATGAGCATTGACAGTGACATCAAATGCATTTTGTTTATGCACAGGCAGTTACAGTAACTTTTTGGTTTTTAGCAGACTTGAGGTAGGTGTAGGAAAGAATCTAGCAAACCTCCAGATATTAATGGGTTTTTACATTATTATATATCTACACTGACATTATCACACATGAAATAGTGGTGACAGTTCAGTGCCTTGCTGAGATGCGACCATTAGGGGTAGGCAATGAGATAGTGACTGGTGACCTGGTGATAAACCCTATTATCAAACAGTCAGTAAACATCAGATCGACACAGTCACTATTGAAATAAAGAATGATCAAACAACCTGTACCATTTCGTATTTGGAAAGGTGATCATGAAGTTGCATTTCTCCCCAGAGAGTGCTCTAAAATTTAAGGATGGTGATTGTTCGTTATTATGGGGACTCCTGCCTTGTACAGAAGCTTATTGTAAGGTACAGGCAGGATATGGTCTGCCCGGCTTTCATGGACTTCCTACTATGTATGGTTCTGGTGTAGGAGGGATATTTTGTAGTCTGTTCAGAAAAGCAGTTCCATTTTTAAGAAGGGGTTTGAAATTGCAAAACCATCTATAGACAGCTGTTAAAAATGTTGTATGATGCTAGGCATGTGACTAGTGCTGTCAAAAGATGTCACGGGTGATAAGCCTACTCAGGGTGGCTCAGGGCTGATTGTATTCAAGAGAGGCAAAAAGAGTTTAGAGTACACCCTTCACTTCTCATCGGCCCCTGGCTACTTTAAAAGAAGTGTTTCAAAACGCAAAACTTCACATAAAAGAAAACTCTCAAAGGCAAAAAGGATCTTCGAGGGGTCGTGAAAAGCAGAGACCTGTTCTAAAACATGTATTGCAGGCATTGTGGTTCTGAAGAATGCACACAAATCAGAACTGACTTGTTTGCCAAGCTTTCCACACAGACAAGCATTGGAAAAAGTATTTATGTAGAGATACCCTCTGGCTGCCTCTTTCAGAAAACTCACCATTGAGTTTTTATATAGCAGGACTGGTGAAGACTATTGTATCTAAACACTCTCTTACCTGGTTTGCAAAATCACCAGCGGATGGTAGTGATATACCCGCAGCTGCTAAAGTGTGCCTTTATAAACTACCCAGTGGCAACCATTTTCAGTCAGCTGGATGTGACTGTCGGTGATCGCTCATCAATCAGAGCAATAACTGTTACCCCACAGGGCTGCCTTGTAGAATCTGTGCTGAACTTCAGTAAAGAGACCTCCTACACAATTTACCACAGGGTTATTTTTTCAGACATCCCTGGAAAACATGAAATCGCAGACAGAGATGGGTTGACAATGTAGGTTTTAATAAAAGAAGCTCCTTCACATCTCAGTAGAGGGTAGAACTGTTGGACACTTGCACACAGACTTGTTTTTTCAAGATAAACTGATGCTGAATGGCTTGGATATCAAAATTAAACTGATACATAACAGAGACAGCTTTTGCCTGATGAGTGAGATGTTTGAGCCTATAAACTAAAAAGCTCATGGCTGCCTCTCTGTTTGTCAAAAGGGTTAAAGTGACCCCTGAGTCTGCCTGGGACACCCAGAAGCTCCTGCTGACTCTCCAACACTAAATACCCTATACACAGAGTGGGTGTAATATGAAAGTGTTCAGCTCTGCAGGCAGCAGGGTCTGCAATCAAGAAAATTTGTTTTTGGGACAGTTACCAAAATGATGGTCATAGGATTTGTTGATAATGATGCTTTAGTGGTTCCTACACTAAAACCCCTTTGTCTTTAAGCATCATAACATTAATTTTGTGGCTCTGTATCTGATCGATGAACAAATCCGCTTAAACCACTGCAGCCTGATTTTAGAAATGGAATGCTGTGGGAGAATATTTTATTTATATTAGCAGTGGGAAATCTATGAAAGATCACCCGCTTTTTAGTTAACTGATTAGAATTTACCTAAGGGTACAATTTCTTGCCTTTGATCTCACTCCGACCAAGAATGTGTTTATTATTATTCTTTAATTAAACTGGAACCACAGAGCTGAGATCGATTGCTGAAGCCCTTCCCACAAACAGTTAATCCATTATCTATGCAGTGTTTGATAATGTCATTGAAATAAACTAGAAGAAATGTCATTTTTGATTATATGTGATAAACCATAAAATTGAACACAAAGTAGCTGGAAAAATTGTAACTAATGACCTCACATCTGGATCGCTTTCTGGGTGTGTTTCCTTGTGATCTGCTACCCAAGGAGAGACTGAGAACCTTCCCAGCACTAGTCATCAATACTGACCCCATGACCTCCCTGGACAGCAGATTGGTTAGTCTGATACATTTCAGAAATGGGACTGGGGAGTTCTCTCCATGCCACGTGTTTTCATCCTGACAATCATGCACAAATGATTGGTTTTTAAATGAGAATGCAAACAACATTTTGTACCACTTACAATTACAAGATATCTTTCTATCACCTGTGATTTTACTGCATATTTTTTACACTACAGATGCAAAGGACTTTCTTATGATCAGATTTTAAAAATGTACTTAATGATTTGCTGAAAAATGATGCCATGGTAACTAGTTTTGTACGCCACTTTTTCAGACATTAAATGTCAGCATGTATCAGTGAGGTAGCACATGTTCTAGACCTGTTTGTCTTGTAATGAATTTAAATATATAAACCTCTTGTAATTTTATTCAAAACCAGTCACTTATAAAATCATATATAAACACTAATAATTGTGTGTCTCTCAGGTTTTCAGTTAAACTTGGGGCACCTGTGTTTAAACTGTGTGGAGGGGCTGTGTTTAACATTTTCAGATATGCAGTGTCTTCAATAATGACAAAAAATATATAAAATATAAAGGCATTTGCTGCAAAATACAAATATACATCAGTGTAACATCATGGATAAGATACGCAATGTCTTCAATAATGACAAATATAAAATATAAAGGCATTTATTGTAAAAATTTCTAATAAAATACAACATGCATCATAGATGATATAATAAATAAAAAGCATCTCCTGTTAAAAAATGCAATACTTATATATACCATAGCACTGAGGTAGAATTATAAGCACTCTTTTCTAAAACATGTTAACATATTTAACTATGAGGTAGGCTATTATGCATCATATAAACACTTTTTGTAAAACAGGATTACCTATTCAATATGAGGTAACTACAATATAGGTTGTACACAGCAGTCACTGAGGTAGGATTACATTTAATATGAGGTAAATGTTCAACATAGGCTGTACACAACAGTCACTGAGGTATCTAACATCTACATAGAGATTGCATTTAAGTTTTATATAGTGAGCCACACAGGTTTTTGTAAAAGATTTTTGTCTTTAAGGCCACTGACCATTGCTAACTGAGATGGCTGTGGCTGTTTTGCACCAGCTACCCATTTCAGCCTTTCCACATAGCTCCTGTTTGCTGAGTGAGCAACACTGAGGTTGGTATGTTAGACTCAGCCATTGCTTTGACAAAACATCCCAGCCCTTTGGATTTCTGTGGTCAGGGGATTGCGGAGTGGCTGTAGCCGCCTACTAAATCGACCATGTGAGACCGAAACAACAGTGCCTTTTATATATATTCACCCTTACCACTCCAAACACAATATCTCTTGTTTCGCTGCTATATGCTTTTAACAAAGTTCAGCATTGGTTTTAGACCGATGAGAAACACTCATTTAAAATGCCTTTCCATAGTACTAGGTATTGGTAGCTGTCTCTGCCGTGTCCGCAGGGGGTCAGACATTGATTCATTTTCAGGCATGAGTAATGTCAAACTGGTTTTAGCTTGTTCTCCTTGTCTTACCAAATTCAGATAGCACTGTAACACAGCAGAGTACATTTTGCTTTATTATGTCTGATAACCAGTCCGACAGTATAGCTCTCATGTCAGTGTCCAAACTGTTAGTTGCAACTTTTCTCATCCTGATCAGGGTAATTAGTTTTACTGATCCATCTAGCCAGAGGTACCAAATACATTTTCTGTGTAAAATCCATTATCTAGCCAGCAGGCCTGTGAGCAAAGGGATGGCACCTTGTGCAGCGCCTTATAAAACCACCTGTCTGATTAACTATTTTTTCCTTTTAAGATTATTTGTTTATTTTAAAGTTTTAATGACTGTCCGTTTTTTCAGCAAACGTAATTGTTTTGCCTACAGTGGTGCATTTCTTTGAGAGTGTTTAAGGCTATCTCATTAGTTGATATCAGATCATCAGAGGCTGAACATAAAATAGCTTTTCTTAAGCTCGGAGGCCCTTTACTAGTAACTTTAAACAGACAGATTTCTCTGCAGTCTTTTAGACATAATGACAATACAGTATCAAATATTTTTAGAAGAATGTGTTTTTTTTCATGACATATGACAGGCCAATTGGGGAAACACTCCACTATGCAGTCTATATTCATCTGTGTATTGGATCTTAAATCAACCAGTAAATATCCGTGAGTTGTTTTGTATCTTCAAAGCTTTAACAAAATTTTTGTCTGACCAGGATATTTGATCTAGCTAGAGTTATCTTCGAAGTTTGTCTCTGGGATTTTTAAACAAAATCATGTATTTGGTATTTAGTGATGGTCCTGTCTTTTTTGCCTGTGGACAGAACACATTCCGGACAATTAAAATATTGTCAATTGTTTATGATGACTGTAATTTGGTAAACCCATATTCCACTTCGTTATATTTGACAGGCAGAGTCCATCAATGTCTATAACATATTCTTTCCGGGGTAAGAAATTGTCATTAGACACGTCGCCCCTCCACAAATTTAATCTGAGGGAACTTTAAAAAGCAATTCATTATACAAAGGCTACAACAGCTGTAGAACCAGACAATATTTTCAGGCTTGTGTGATAAAGTGGCATCAGCATGTTCCAACAACTGTTTTATAAAGAAGTTCTTCCCACTATTAGAGGGACCAGCCACAGACAAGTAAAGGGATGCTGCAACCTGGATATCCATTTTTTCACAATCAGTATCTGTGCGAAGTGTTTTAAAATTGTCTTGTAAACTGCTTGTCATAAACTACTCTTCGTTTTGGACAGTGTTTTTGTTTCAAGGACCACTGCTTTTTATTCCTAATAATGCTGGGTTGACTCACGGTACTTTTAGAGATCTGTGACCTGTGATAGTCAAAGACCAGGTCCTCTGATTCTCAAAATTAATGTGCTTACTGTTGGCTACATTATGGTAAACCTTTCACTTTAAGAACAACTTCCCCACTGGACAGCCCTGTAGCCATAAGTTTTGGGCCTGCAGAAACAAACTCTGTAATGTTGTTCAGCAGGAACTTCACTGGTCAGCTCCCTAAATAATCGCTCAAGGGTGGGGCCCAAGTCACCCGTCTGACACAAAATGACAGAGTCTGTGTCATGGTAAAGGCACCTGTCCTGTAAACTCATCTAGCAGGTTGTAGAGTTCGATTTTGGCATATGCTGTTAAAACCAGCTATAAGTATGTTGATATTATTGGAATTGTGTAATGATCGCTGGTAGTTATTTCCAGCTAAATAGTTGTTTTGTCATCGATGAAAAAGCATGATGAGACATCGTGATACGGAACAAAAACATATTGAAATAATTTCTGTGGGTCTGTTACTATGCTCGTGGTCTGTAAATTAGCTCTCTGCCCAAATTTGCCCCTAGAAGAGAATTTTAAAACAGTTTATATCTGTCTCCTTGCAGGGTTAACAGCTATGGCTGCAGGGTTCAAATGTATTTTCCCTTTCAAAATACTGTTGTATGTACCTGACTTTATCCTCTTCAGTTTTTACCCATGAAGGGAAACCAGATGCCTCTTGCTTGTTGTTTTTAGATGTTGATGTAGTCTGCAAAAGCTCTGTGCATGACTAAAATGCCAAACCTTTACAAATGTTAATGATCTTGTAGCCTTTTTCCAGTGCTAGGTTTAGTTCCCACGGTACAGTAGGTACTGTAAGTGACTGCTGTCATCATCATGTGCGCATGATGTTGTTTGAAGTCTATTTTCAGCGCATGCACACATATAATGTAAACACAAGTTTTTACCAATCCTGGATGGCAGCACTGGAAGAAAAGACCTCTAGGGGTAAGACTTTACTTTTGCTAAACCAAGTACTGAGTGAGGTCATCAAAATTATCATAAATTGTGTCAGGATGACCAACTGATACTGTTTGGTTTGTTAACTGAAGGGTAGAAGCTGGTAAAATCATAATAGTGTATTTTCTATCAGGCTGTGTCTTATAGTACAGACAAATGGCATTTGTTCTCCCCAAACAGTGACTGCCTAGGTTTGAGTGGCTGTGGTAGCTGCCTGTCCTCAAGAAATTGTTCAAACCCTGGTCTGTAGTCAGCATTGTTTCATTCATGTCTCCCACAATACCTAATGGGAAAACCCTTGCTTTTAGAAATTAATTGGTGCATGGTCCTATTGAATAACTGTCTAAAACTAGTCCCAGTCATGTGATTTCTATCTTTCTCACAGTAACAGATGTTGCAGCCATGAAAAAACAACCATTAAATTCAAATGCTGTGGTATTCCATTTATACAGAATAGCCATCCAAAAGTACGACCCACCTTAAATTCACTCACCCTTAGCGCATGCTGAATAGAAATGTTTTCTTCTCAGATATGCACATAAGCCACTGAATAGCAGGTGGAGGAGTATCTTCAATTGTCTGGTGGTAGCTGTCTGGGGAGAACAGCAACAGTGCATTTTTCAAAAATAAAAATCTGTACATCGCTTACAGAAACTGAGGCTATGGTGATGTACTGGAAGAGGTCTAAGGATACGGTTTCATACTCCACTGTATCACCATCTGACTGTTTTAAAATACTTTGGTTGTCATCTCCAGTACTTCATTCCTAAATCTAACACAGGCTTTTCAAAGAATTTCAACATCTAACTGACAATAGTAGCAGCTCTTTCAGATTGAATTCTATGTCGGTTAGCTAGGTACCATTGCAAAAACTTTGCTTTTCTCTGCAGGCAGCATATATTCAGAACCATAAACTGAGCATCGGGCAGGGGCTTACATAATTTTCATTAGCCTTGGTGTTAAAAAATGGAGGAAGTAACCTTTAGCAACTCATTCTCAAATCCAAGGGCTGCAGGGATTTTTGCTAGTTTAAAAGGAAGAAAACAATGGCTCAACAAATCTGATGTAGGGATGTCACTGTGACACAGAGTACTTTTCCTCCTTGTGAGCAATTTAATATCAATTTTCCCTGACTAGCTGGCTAATGATAAAATAACTGTCATAGCCTTTGGCATTGTGTGCTATAAATGTGTAGTGTCTAAATGGTGCATCAATAAAATGTCCTACAAAATCTTTTGTGCAATCTTCACCTTCAAATTCCCAAGACCTCTTCCCATCTAATTGCTTAGCATACACTAAAATTTGTATGTGCAATCTCATTTCTTTGTGTGGCTTCAAAATCAAACACTATATATTTCTGAGATTTTTACATCTGTGAGGGTGACATGTAACACAGATGCTTGTCTGTTGTCATGAAAGAATCACATCTGCTACATTGAATCAATTTACTTGTATGAGACCCCTGTAAAAAACAAAACATTGTTCACACAGTTTCATGGATTTACAAGACCCTGTACTCCCATCAGCTCTAGCTAATGTCTTTCTAGGCATGTTGAAGACCTTACAAATTCTTCTTACATTTGGGACATGATGCGTATCATTTTCATTTTCTAGACAACACAGATCGGCAAACTTTGCACTGTTGTGTAGAGGTACAAGTGCCTATGAATTTTTACATTAGTGATACCATAAAATGCCCTTCATGTAATAATAATACAAACAGTGTTTTAGGAAATCTTCTGGACCTGTTCAAAATGTTTGCCAGTTTCCTTCATTATGATATAAAATCTTAATTTTGACTCCTAAAAAATGTTCAAACTGGGACACATCACTAAAAGTGACATGGGTTTGGTCTGACAAACCTATCTCAGCATGCAATATTTTAGCCTTGTTTAACAACTGACTGTCACTCATATGTGGATTTAAGAGTGCGAGAATGGAGCCACCGAAACACATAGAAACATAGAAACATAGAAGTTGACGGCAGATAAGGACCGCAAGGCCCATCCAGTCTGCCCATTTCTTTTTCTACCTTATAAATGTGCCATCGGCCTTTGCTCTGTCAGTGACCTATCTATTCATAGTCATTTGTATTGCTCCCTTATGCCGATCCCATGCCTGTTTGAAGCCCTGCACTGTATTCATAGCCACTCACTTCTTGTGGTAAGCCATTCATGCATCTACCACCCTTTCTGTGAAAAAGAATTCTCACATTCCCCTTAATCGCCTCCTCTAATCTCATGCTGTGTCCTCTTGTCCTGCTTTTCTTATATTTAAACATGTTAGACTCTTTCACCTTGTTTATGCCCTTAAGGTGTTTAAATGTCTCGATCATATCACCTCTCCCCTCCTTTGCTCAATGGTATACATATTGAGCTCTGTTAATCTGTCCTCATATGTCTTCTGGATGCAGTCCCTGCACCATTTTGGTTGCCCTTCTGGACTGCCTCAATTTGGTTAATGTCCTTGTGAAGGTGTGGCCTCCAATACTGCACTAGTACTCCAGATGGGGCCTAACCAATGTCTTGTACAGAGGGATTATTACTCTCTCTTACGACTTGTGATACTCCCTACTAATACACCCTAACACCTCTAGCCTTACCACTGCTTTAGAGGTCTGCTTGATGATTTTAGGTCATCAGTGATGATGATGCCTAAGTCTCTTTCTTCCTTTGTGACTGCTAGCAACCCTCCCAGCCTATAAGTGGCTTCAGGTTTCTTCCCTTATGTGCATGATTTTGCACTTTGCATTAAATCCCAGTTGCCACTCTTCTGACCATTCTGCTAGTTTATCCAGATCTCTCTCATTCTGCCCACCCCATCTGGATCATCTACTCTGTTGCAGATCTTGGTGTCATCTGCAAACAGACAAGCCTTACCCTCTAGTCCATTCATGTGAGGTCACTAATGAAGATGTTGAATAGGACTGGCCCAGGACTGATCCCTGAGGTACCCCACTTGTGACTTGCATCTCTTCTGACTGTATACCATTTACCACCACTCTCTGTTTTCTGCCAGTCAACCAGTTTGCCACCCAGTTGACCAACTTCTGACCCACCTCGAGCCTACCTAGCTTATTTATCAATCTTCTATGGAACAGTGTCAAAAGCTTTGCTGAAGTCAAGGTAGGCTACATCAACTGCTCCCTTGTCCACCACTCTGGTTACCCAGTCAAAGAAATCTATGAGATTAGTTTGACAGGACCTTCCTTTGTAAACCCATGCTGTCTTGATCCAGTTCCCTATGGATTCCAGGTGTTGCACTATCCTTTCCTTAAGGAGTGCCTCCACAATCTTGCCCACTACTGAGGTAAGACTGACCTGTCTGTAGTTCCCCGCCTCCTCCTGCTACCACTCTTGTGGAGTGGGATCACATGAGCCCTTCTCCAGTCTTCTGGGACCTCTCCTGTGCTCAGAGACTCACTAAACAATTCTGCTGTAAAGGCTCTGCTAGTTCCTCCTTTAGCTCCTTAAGTACCCTGGGATGTATGCCATCAGGTCCCATTGCCTTATCCACCCTGAGCTAGCAAGCTCTTGTAGGACCCTTTCTTTTGTGAAGGGAGTAGTGCTCACCTCCTCCCCTGTGTCCATGATGCTGAGCTGTGGGCCCTGCCCTACCTTCTCTTCAGTAAATACTGAGCAAAAGTATCTATTTAGGATAGATGCCTTTACAGGGTCCTCCTCCTCACATGCTCCCTTTTCTCCATTAAGCTTAGCAATCCCCTCTGGACTTTCTCCTTTCACTAGTGTATCTATAGAAAGTCTTGTCACCTTCTTTACTGTCCGTGCTAGTGTTTCCTCAGTTTGGGGACTTTGCCTGCCTTACTGCCTTACCTGCCCCTTAGGGCAGTTTGGTATGCCTCTCTATCTTCATCCCGCTGTGTTCCTTATATTTTCTGAAGGCCAGCCTTTGGCTCTGACCTTTTCTGTTACTGTATTTGAGAACCAAAGTGGTTTCTCTTCTTTACACTTCCTTTTCTGTCTAACACAATGGGATGTTGCTTCAAGTATTGTATCCTTAATGCTTGCCCACTTTGCCTGTACCTCTCAATCAACTTGTGTTTCTTTTTGCCAGGGCTAGCTTAACTCTGTTGGCCATCTTATCAAAGTCAGCTCCTGAAGTCCCATATTTTGCCTTGAATGGGATGATTTGATAGTAGCCAAATTGAACCATACCATGTGATGGTCACTGGCCCCAGGTGACCTTCTACCTGGAGATCTGTGATCCTTCTTTTTAGTCAGTACTAGATCTAGGATAGCCCTGTCTCTTGTGGGTTGCTGTACCAGTTGTTTGAGGCCCTCCTCCTGGGGAATCCACTATGTGTCTAGTTCTGGCCGATGTTCCTGCTGGTATTGACCAATCTGTATCTGCATGTTGAAGTCTCCCATTATCAGAACCTCCCTTTAGCTGTCATGTTTTGTATATCCTCTAACAGTAATGTGTCTATGTCCTCCCTCTGGTCTGGGGCCTGTAGACAACCCTAGTTCTTATGGCTGTCCCATTTCTGTTTCCAGGGTGACCTACAGTTCTTCTGGCTCATTATGTATTCTGAATTTCTGTAGCTTTGATATTTTCATTAACATACAGGGCCACCTCCCCTTTTGCACCTCGGTTCTTCTGAACAATACATAGCCAGGTACTGAAGTCTCCTAGTGTGGTTACTGGTAAACCACGTCTCACTAATTGCTACTATGTCCAGTTTAGCCTCTGACATTATTGCCTGCAGGTCTGGGATCTTATTTCCTGGGCTGTGAGCATTTGTGTACATGATTTTCCATTGGCCAGATTTTGGTGTGTTAGTTGTTGGGTGAAGTTTGGCATTACCCCTGTGCATCGTATGGGAGACAAACCTTTTTCTTACCTGGTGATGCAAATGAACGGCAAACACGCTTGAATTCCTGTTTGACCACTAGCTGAGGGGAGGGTGTTCTTCCCATTCTCTATGGGGTGCTGCAACCTCTCCCATTTGCTAGTTTAAATATTCTGCAAGACGCCAAACTTCTGCCCCTAATGCACTGACTCTCTTTAGTCAGATGCAGTCCATCAAATTTAAAGAACTTTCGCTCCCAGAACTGTTGCCAGTTCCCTACCAATCTGTGTCCTTTTTTCTGGCACCAGTCCTTGAGCCACGTGTTTAGCTCCCTATCTCCCCTTCTTCTGACCTTCCCGTCCATCTGCTCCTTCTCCCAGACTGGCAGGATCTCAGAGAAGGAGATGCTGACGAAATAGATGATAAGTTGTCACCCAGCCTAGTCAGGTGTTCCTTGGTCTCCACAACTGACCGGGTTGGCGAGATCATTAGTCCCTATGTGTACTAGGACATCAATGTTTTCTCCTGCTTTGTGAACACTTAGCAATGGCGTCATGTCTCTCCATGCTGAGTACCTGGAGACATCTGACCATCACCCCTGGCTGGAGATGGGTATCAACTCCTGAATCATGGAGTCTCCTATGATCAGAAGTTTTGGATTTCCCTTTGTGCTTGTTTAGTTTTGGTTCCTGATTTGGGTGAGTATTGTTGTGCAAGCTCCTGTGTCGCAGTGTCCTGTTTCTGCAGTGTCTTCTGCCCTTTATTTGATTTCAGAGATAGAGGCAGATACCTGTTTGTAGTGTTTATATGGTTTTGGAGGTAATGTGTTGAGAGCAGAGAGATGGGCACCTGATTTGTTCTCCTAACCACCTGCCAACCTCCTGGACCAACTACCCTCTAGCGGTCGAGGTTTTTCTGTTGATGCTGGGGAATGGCGGGTGGTTCTTATAATGTATTTCCTCTTCAATATGAAATTTGAGGCGTGCAATCTCTGCCCATGCTGCCTGGAGCTGAGACCTAAGATCTCCAAAGGCTCCAGCATGTAGGACAGTGTCCTAAATCCTGTAAGACTGTCCTTCTGAAAATTGTTCCACAGTACCTGCAGTTAATGAAATCCATTACAAATAAGTTGCTGGGTTTGTAACCTAGTTGAGTAATTAGAAGGAAAAAATGCAAGTAATGGTTTAATTGTGCTTGTTTAACTTGTTATAACAAGTTAAATTACTAGTGCCCTGTAAATGAGATCATTTTGTGGAGGCCCCACTGATCCGCCCCTTCCTGCTCTGTCACAGGAAATGTCACAACTGTGGTACCCTATAAAAGGAGTGTAGCGGGTGGTTGGGATGGGGGTGGGTGGCTGGGCCTTCCCTGCCTAAAAAGAAGAACCACGGACGAAAGAACAAGGAGGTAAGAGCAGAAACAATCAGTCAACAACAAATGCAGTAACCCTGAAAGCTTATCCTAATGTTAGATAAAACTGTAAAACCTGTAAAGCACCACCTGTAAAGCACCACCTGTACACAAACTATTGTCTCTGTTATTTAAATCAATCAGGTATTGTCTCTTTTTTCGTAAAATCCTGCTATACAAGATGGAGCTCAGTGTCCGTCTCCCTCCCACCCCCGAACCCTGGTGGTTCCTGATAGTTGTTACCACGAGATGTATAGTGTCATCAGCAATTACTTCAGTATTGCTCTGTAGCATATCAGCTTTCTGATCTAAGAAGGTTGCAGCATTTAGTTCATTTGGTCTTGTCTCTTCTTGGAGAACAAGGGATGATTCAAAGAAGCAGCTTAATCTTACCTGTATAAAATCACCATATTGTGTTTTTCTTCACACTGTCTAACAAACTTTCTATAGCCTGGATGCATTGCAGCAATAGCCTCTGTAAAAGATTTTATTTTATCTAGATTCATAAACTTATATCTTTGATGAAATTCTGTAGCATTAAATTTTTTAAATGTGTTCATATAGCTGTACAGATTCTAAAAATACTGTAGGGGGCACCCGGTTTGCCTGATCATCATCATGATGGTTTTCTAATTCAGACTGCTGACCATTAGCAAGATTCTGTAACAACCTACGTTTTAATATTTTCCTGGCAAGCTTTACTTTTCTTATCAACTTTTCTCGGATTGTTTTATTTTTTACTCAGATTTTTCTTTTTGACCCCATTTGTTATTTTTTTTCATTTTGTTAGTGATGCAACCCTTTGTACTCAGTTTGTGAGTGCTTCCTGCTTTCACTTTGTAATTTGATTTTTGTTTTTGGTCACTTTTCCTCCAAACCCCTGTACTTTTCATTACATGTTGGTCACGACATGCCATCATTTTCAATTCTTTGATGAGAATTTAGATACACGACTAAAACCAAGCACACCGTTCAATAAAGTAGCTGAACTTTTAAAAAGCTCAGATTTAAGCAGTTGATGATCGTAATCCTCACTAGATAATCTGCCCTCTATTACCAAGGTATTAAACAAACTATCAATTGTTTTAAAAATATAGGCTTTCCCAATATTGATTATGTCAATGTCCCTTTCTTGAAACCTTTGGTCAGAGACTCTTCAGCTGCTGCTCCTAGATGGATGTACAATGTTTATTGGCACATTTGGTTCATTTACAGCTGCAGAGACTCTTGAGCCGATGCTCATAGATGGCTGTATATCTTGTTCAGTCATGCTATGGGTATTCTGGTCACTAATGACACCAGCAGAAACTCTTGAATGCCTTTGAAAACATCACTTTCATGTAATGGTCTCTTTCTCCTCTCTCACCTGTAGGGGTTCTGTACTGCTGTTTAAAAACAGAAAATACAACCCTGTCACTACTTTCAGTATTTTTAAAACTTTTATAAGACATAATTTAAACTCTAAAACCTGCAGCATCTACTATTTCTAGTTAAAAATAAAAAATACACACCTTCTGTAGTGGTAAACTGTGGATTAGCCAGCCTCTCCCCTGCAGGGGTTTTCTGTACTGCTGTTTAAAAACAAAAAAATACACCCCTGTCACTACTTTCAGTATTTTAAAACTTTTATAAGACATAATTTAAACTCTAAAACCTGCAGCATCTACTGTTTCAAAACAAAAAAATACACCCCTGTCACTACTTTCAGTATTTTAAAACTTTTATAAGACATAATTTAAACTCTAAAACCTGCAGCATCTACTGTTTCTAGTTAAAAATAAAAAATTCACACTTTCTGTAGTGGTAAACTGTGGATTAGCCAGATGAGTAAACGTTTGGATAAGGTCTTCATCAACAGTCCATGAGTCCATTGTTATTTGTTAAATGTTTTTAACATTTTTTAGCTCAAGAAGTAGTTTGGCAGTCTCGCTCTGTCCTTTTGTCTTTAGCTTCCAAAATCTTGAAATGCTTATATAAAAATGACTCAGACCCCCCCAAAGTATGTAGCTGTTGTAAAACAACATCTGGTACTGTCCATCAAACCACCCCCCACCCTTTCTTGAAGGGGAAATATATAAGTCCCATCAGCTCCTTGCAGGTTCATTTTACCTCCCCAGACAGCTGAAAGGCATTAAGAAATGCCTTGTGACAAACATTTGGTCACAGTTTAATTAAAAGGTATGTAGAGACTGCTTTTTAAGTCCAAATAAGTTTATGCATAGTTAGCTTTTTAAAATGTATAATGAAAATCTTGTCTTTTTTTAAAACAGCTGCGTCCTTTAAATTAGTACTTTATTACAACAGTTTGCATACCACGATTCAAAAATTAATCATGTGAAACACCTATTTTTTTCATTTACACAGTGGAGAGTTCAAAAAGGAATGCCATACTACTAACACGCTGGTCACAGTCTAATTAAAACAGATGCTTTTTAGCAATCTTAAAACACAAAGAGGCACAGTTTATAATAACGGCAGTCGAGGGCCATGTTAAGTTATGATTTTAAAAGTCAAATGGAAATTTTGTCTTTTTTAAACAGATGAGTCCTTTAAATTATCATTTTACATTCTGGCCCAGATATTCAAAAGGGTTGTGCCATGCGCAACTCCAAAATGCCTATTCCGCGATATTCAGAAGGGGCCAGTTGGCGCCACCAAAACATGCTGGAGCAACAGCGCACTGGAATGAAGGCACGCGCAACCGGCATGCGGTCCATGACAAAGTGTGCAATGCGACATTCGAACACTTCGCGCAATGCGCAAGAGTGGCTCAGCCGGAAGTGCATTAGTAGCAGAATTGAGCCGCAAAATAAAGGCTCAAGGAAGTGGCGCAGAACCCTAGGCAGGCAGGAAGCAAACTGGGAGAGACAGAGAGAGAGAGAGAGACAGGAGCTGGAAGGGCAGAGAGGACAGTGGTCCAGGAGGACAGAGAGGCCAGTGGGGAAACAGTGCAGTGGAAGTGCAGTGGGGCAGCGACAACACAGGAACAGCAGCCGGGGCAGAAGCCAGGGAGATGGATAGTGCCAGCTTCCTCATGGAAGCTGTAATGAGGGGTGAGACACCATGCTGCAGGGGGACGTGGTCGCTGAGGGGCCCGTCCGCATGCCCCGACAGGTGGTATCGCGTCTACATCAGCTCCTGCTGCACAGACGCCGAGATTCTGGGCCGGTACCACCTGAACAGGGCAATACTGAGGCGTTTCTGCGAGCTGTGCAGTGATGTGATGCAGGCACCTCACGACGGAGTCACGCCTGTCCGTGGAGCACCAAGGTGACAGCCTGCATCTGCCTGCTCACCACGGGCACCTTCCAGAGGCCAACAGGGGACACCACAGGCATTACACAGTCGGCCACATCACGCAACCTCACCCACCTCAGCCGACTGCCGCCTCATGCCGTGGAGTACATCCATTTCCCCAGCAACGTGGCAGAGCGCATAACAAACATGCAGGAGTTCCACAGGTAGCACGATGCCTGCGCTGCTAGGGTTATAAACTGCACCCATGTGCTATTCGCGACACCACCTGGCCCCGACGGCCAGGCATATCGGAACCGGAAGGGGTTTTCCAGTGTCAACTGCCAGGTGGTGTGTGATGCCATTGGGCCATTATCACATGTCTGTGCCACACACCCTGGTGGAGCACATGATGCCTACATGGCACCAGTCTGCACTGTGCCATCGATCGAGAGTGGGGACATCCCCACGGGTCATCTAGTGGGTGAGCACATGTATGGAAATGCAAACCTGGGCAAGGGTGGATGACACAGGTGCCATTGTAGTGGCACAGAAGGATGTGGGCACATGGACCTGACATGATACTGATCTCCACTATCTCCACACAGGTGACTGCGGATACCCACCCGTCCCTTGGCTGCTCACACTGTACCGTGCCCCACGACCCCAGCGCAGCTATGCTTCAATGAGGCACATGCCGCAACATGTAACATCATAGAGCGGGTGTTTGGGATGCCTAGGCCATGCTTCCGATGCCTGGACACCTTCCGGCGGAGCTCTTACAGTACAGCCCCCAAAAGGCCTGTGGATATTCCTGGCCTGTTGCATCTCTGCACAACATGGCCAAAGACTATGGGATAGCCGGACAGGTCCAAGAGGGGATGATGGCTGGGACGCCAGTGGCGCCGGTGATGTTGGGATAAGCAGCCCCCAGGACGGAGGGACCCCCGACTGACTCCGGGCAGGCCCAGCTGCACCGGACACCATTGCAGAAGAGCACCACGCCCAACACAGGTAAGTCAAGGGACATGCAGGCAACACTGTCCATGCGCAAACCACAGGCACACAGGGGAACACACCGTGCATGAAGGTCAGGGGAGTTGAAGGTTCCAGGCATACCAACACACCATCAGAGAAGGGTGAGCACTCATATGGACACACACACACACCAGGCAGTGTACATGGGCAGCAGCACAGCACTGCAGAAATTACATTGCCAACACACAGCACCACCGACCACCCCCACCACCTGTACCGTACAAGTGCATGTTTCAGGACCTGGGCACCCTTGCACCTTGGTGTACAGTGCAATGCAGGCATCATCATGCACACGCACCTGTGGACAGCAGTTGGGAGAGTGTGCAGGTGGTCCGTGTGTCAGCATGGTGAGCAGAGCACCCAGCAGTGCACTGCCCACCATGACACACATTGCACACAGGGCAGCACCAGACAGGGCCCGTGATCTGAATATGCCAGATGTTAACTGGAGCGCAGTTGCAGCTGCCACTTCAAAGAGTGCAGTTATTCTAGATGCCCTACGGGGGCATGCCTTAGACAGCTAGTACTGGAGCCCACTCGAGAGGGAGCAATATTAGACCTGGATCTCAAATGGAGATGGAGAGAGGATCACAGATGTAGAAGTGGGTAGCCATCTGGGAACTAGCGACCATCGAACAGTATGGTTCAATAAACACAGCAATAGAGTCAAGCCATACAAAGACAAAAGTACTGGACTTTAGGAGGGCTGACTTTGCTAAAATGGGTGAGTGCCTAAGGAATGCACTAGCAAATGGGCAGGAAGGAGGGGTGGAAGAACAATGGGAATAATAAAACTGCCATCACAGAGGTAACAAGCCTTGTGTGAAGCAAATAAACAAAACAAATGATGTAAGAAACCACTATGGTTCTCAAAGGAAGTGGCAGTGAAGGTTCAGAGAAAAAGAAAGTATTCAGGAAGTACAAGGAATCACAGAAGGAGCAGGACAGAGAACTGTATCAGTTAAAGCAAAGGAAGCTGGGAAGGCAGTCAGAACAGCAAAGGCCCAAACCGAGGAAAAGATAGCCAACTCAGTTAAGAAGGGGATAAACCTTTATAGGTACATCAGGGAGCAAAGGAAGACCAAGGGAGGGATAGTGAGGCTTAATAAAGGGAGGGAGGGTGGGCAGAGGGAGACTGTGAAAAGGCAGAGATACTAAACAAATATTTTTGCTCAGTATTTACAAAGGAAGAGGGGGGTACCTAAACAAACAGTAGAAACACTCTGGATACAGAAGTTGATACCAGCCCATTTACAGAAGAAAGGGTTCTGAAAGAACTCTTAAAACTGAAGGTGGACAAAGCAATGGGCCTGATGGGATTCATCCCAGAATTCTAAAAGAACTAAGGGTAGAACTAGTGACACCACTGACTACCCTCTAACAAATCATGGGAGGATGGGTGGTACCCGTTAGTTTAACCTCAGTGATAGGGAAATGATGGAATCACTTCTGAAGGAAAGAATTGTTGAGTATCTAGAGGCCAGAGGGGCACAGGACCCAAGGCAGCATGGATTCACAGCGGGAAGGTCATGCCAGACAAATCTGATAGATTTCTTTGACTGGGTGACCAAAGTAGTAGATCAGGGAGGGGCTGTGGACATGGCCTACCTAGACTTTAGCAAGGCATTTGACACAGTCCCACACAAAAGATTAATATACAAGTTAGCCAGCCTGGGAGTGGGTCCCAAGATGACAGCCTGGGTAAAGAATTGGCTGGAGAATAGGACACAGGGAGTAATAGTAAATGGAGTCCACTCAGAAGAAAGGAGGGTTACTAGTGGGTACCGAGGTTCAGATTAGACTAGTCCTCTTCAATGTCTTTATAAGTTACATTGCAGAAGGACTGGAAGGAAAGTATGTCTCTTTGCAGATGACACAAGATCTGCAACAGAGTTGATGCACAGGGTGGGTGGAAAGGATGAGAAGGGACTTGGCAAGGTTAGAGGAATGGTCAAATGTATGGCAGCTTAGATTCAATGCTAAGAAGTGCAAGGTAATGCACCTGGGAAACAAAACCCAGGGAAGAGTACACAATGGGGGTGAGATACTAACAACAACAAAATGGAAAGGGACCTGGGGTAGTCATATCAGATGACCTAAAGGTGGGCAAGCAATGTGAGAGAAGGAGGGTTGGGGGATACTGGGATGCATAGGAGAGGCATCACCAGTAGAAAACAGGAAGTTATTATCCCTCTGTACAGTCAGCTGGTGAGACCCCATCTGGAGTACTGTGTGCAGTTCTGGAGACCCAATCTCCGCAAAGACATAGACAGGATGGAAGCTGTCCAGAGGAGGGCAACTAAAATGGTGCAGGGTCTGCACTGGAAGACATATGAAGAGAGACTTAAGGAGCTTAATATGTATAGCCTCGAGGAAAGGAGGGAGAGGGGGGACATGATAGAAACTTTCAAGTACCTCAAGGGAATCAACAAAGTCCAAGAGGGTAGCATCTTCCAAAAAAAGAGGTGTGCAAGAACAAGAGGGCACAATTTGAAGATAGAGGGGTGGCTCAGAGGTAATTTAAGGAAGTATTTTTTCAGAGAGGGTTGTGGATGCATGGAATGGTCTTCCGGAGGAGGTTGTGGAGTCAAAATCAGTGGTGGAATTCAAGCATGCATGGGATAGTCATAAGGCAATTCTGGGGGGTGGGGGCAGAAAGAAGTAGGCTGCTGGTTAACTAGGATCTGCAGCTTATCCAGTAGGTAGGGAAATGGGCAGACTGGGTGGGCCAAGCGGTCCTTATCTGCCGTCAAATTCTATGTTTCTATGTTTCTATTACTGGGAGACAGCTCAGTCAGGTAGCACTGTCCCACGGCCACCACGGATGCGTGGTCAGCCCCGCCGTGGCCCAGCAGCCCTGGCAGGCTGAGCAGGGGTCACATGGGGTGGCGCTGTTGCACCACCAGGGGTCCCACTGCGTGAACGCGTCCTTGCCCGCACAGGGGTCTGCATCCTGCCAAACAAACTTGCACCAGGGGTGCTTGGGATGCCCACAGCAGAACCCGGCATCGACAGGCCTGGTGTCGCACGACGCCTGGGAACGGGAGTGGAGAGCGACTGTGTGGGGTGTGGCACAGGGCACCTGACAGTGTGGCCACGCGTCCGTGACAGAGACCACTGCCTGGGTCAGCCTGTCAATGGCAGCGGTCACATCCATCCGCGATAAGGACCAGCTCGCTCGGTCCCGGCACACCCCCTGCTATGCCGCCCACGGACACAGACAGTGCTCCACGGACCTGCAACCCGCCCCGCAGCTCGTACCGAGTCCTGCAGCAGGCGGTGTGCGGCCCAATGGGTACTGTGCCCCAATGGCATCGCGGACCCCAGTGGTGGATTTGTCCTGGTGCACAGCACCCCTTGAGGGTGGTGCTGTCTCGCCAGGACCTGGTATGGGCGGATCAGGCCGGGGACATGCCACCGCGTGACACTGTACCCCAGACCTGGTGTGCGACTGCTGCTGCCGCCCCTCCAACTGCTGAGCCCCCAGGTCCACCTGTTCCACCTCTGTGCTGACAACAGTGCCAGACACCTGCACAGCCACCGGTGTTGCCCCACCGGTGCTGACAGGCACAGCCTGGGACTGTGCCAGCATGCTGGTACACAGGTGTGAACCAGGAAGACCCAGGGGCACGTGCTGGCCTGCCATGTGTCCGTCATGGGACACACCCCTATCACTGCCCATTGCAGGCCTGCTATCATCAATGGTGCAGGTGCGCGCCACTGCCATAGGCACAGCATGCTGGCATACCTGCATGCCAGACTGCTGAGACACAGGCTGTGCACCCCTGCACCCGTATCACTGACACCGGGTTGTTGGCCCAGCGGCATGCTGCTGTAGTGCCTGCAGGCTGGTGGCGGAGGTGGATGGTCCCCTCCACGTCCAGCAGGTCTGCATCACTGTCTGGACCCACCACCACCACTGTCTCCTGAAGACGAACAGGATCTGTAACAGAAAGAGAGTACATGTGAGTGCATGAACAACAGCCCCCAACAACACCACCATGTCATACCTGCAGTGATGGGCTTCCACCTGTCTGGAATCCTCCGCCTGCTCGCCCACAATGGCACTCGGCGCATGGCCGCGACCAGTGTCTCCTCTGTAGGGGTCAGCTGCAACACCACTGGTGGGCCCCCACAGTGCCAGCACGAGCCGCCTGAAGGCTGCCACCGTCTCCTTCAGCCTCCTGCGGTCATTCCCCATCTTCTTCTGCATTCCTGCACGGAGCGCTGGTGGCTCTGCAGGTTGACGGCCCGAGCTACCCCTCCCATGCAGCTGCACATTCCTGAGGGGTGCCTCCGTCCACTCAATAGTGGCTCATCCTCCACGTAGGCCTGGAAGAGGCCTCGCCTCTGCCGTGGTGAAGTTTGGCCTCCCACCCACCGCCCACACCCTCAGCTTGGCTCTGGTCAGTCATGGTGATCTGTATGGGTGAAGTGGACACCTGTCACTGTGCAGTCAACAGCATTTCCCCATGAGCATAGCTGCCGGCCTGGGGCGGAAGCCCCCCACGTTTCCTCTCCGCATGGCAGATACTGATAGAAAGGGTGCCCTTTGTCCCTTTCTAAGTGCCCTTTTCATGCTCAGCCCCCTCAGCCTTTATCATCCTCCGCCCATGAGCATTGTCCTGAGCATCACACAGCATGTAACTCACCTCTCACCTGCAGTAACCAAATCTGGCCAGCACAACCCACTGTCGCATTTTTATAGCGCAACACATGCAAATGAGGTGTGGCGCAACTTTAATGACAAGCTAATCGCACCACTGCACCTATGAATGGCTGATCGAATGATTTGCATATGTCGGCTGAATATCGCGTATTTGCGCTTTGCGCAATACTGAAGGTCCGGCTGAGCCAATGGCGCAGGTTTGTGGCTGCTTGCTACACTGCATTGCACATGCCCAGACAGCTTACGCATGCGTCTATCATGCTGCAGACCTGCTGGCGCGATAGGCTTATTCAGGCCATGGCCACCATTGTGCCAGTGGCGCTACAGCACTGGGCACTATATGGTGCTGGGCACTACCGCGTGATAGTCCACTGTGGCACTGGGCGCAGCTTGGCAGTCACGCGAGGATGCCTATCGCCTGATGGCGCGTGCGTGAGCCTCGCGCCATTGCCGTGACCTTGTGTATGCCCTTCTGACCCCTGGCGCTGTTGGCATGCCATGTGTACATCCTCATTGCGCTGTCTGGTGACAGCGCCATGTGAGTGATGGCGCTTGTTCGAACAGCGATTGGAGCCTGTGGTGGTCTATTGCGAACAACTCCACGGGGTTATGCGGCGAGCCGGGCACCATATTGCCTGCTGTAAAGTTGGTTCCATGGCTAGGAGGAGGCGGTGTCCTGGAGCCAGATTGAAGTGGCCAACCTGGTTGCTCTAGCTGAGCCACACTAGTTAGCCTGTGGAGGCGCCTCACCAGTGCCAGACTCATCTGTGGCAGCAAGTGGCCACTGACCTGGTGGAGGTCACTGGACAGGCCGGTCTGCTGAGCAGTACCGCACTGGTACAGTGACCTCCGCTGGAGGGAGCCAGAACTTCTGTCGTGGCTGCGGTCACTGCTGAGGCGGTGTAGTGCCAGGCCAGGAGAGTACCACCATGCACCTATATCTCTGTAGGGGTGTGTGTGTGTGCTTGGGTGGCTGTGCATAGGTGCCAGCTCGGACACGGTTGGCTGTGTCAGTGTGTGCAGCTGTGCGATGGATGGTTATGGCTGTGTGGGCAGGCACTCTCACTGGGGCAGGGGGCACTCTGCTTTTGAGTCACACTGATGTTTGTCTCAACATATGTCTCCCACAGGCCGGAATCTGAGGACGCAGGGCGACGGTGATGTGGGCTGTGCCAGGGCCCCGGTGCTGGGGGGTGTTGTGCCCCAGCAGCAGCAGCAGCAGCAGTGGCAGAGCCAGCTGCTGGAGGAGTGTGAGTATCATTACTTCATGGATGCTATTGCATGCTGGGGGGGGCAAGACCACCAGCCATGCACAACACAACCATGCAGGAAAGGGGAGGTCATAATCCACTATACAAGACACTGGTGAGGCCCCACCTGGAGTACAGTGTACAGTTCTGGAGACCATACCTACGTATGGACATGGACTGGGTAGAGAGGGTTCAGAGGAGGTCAACACGGATGGTGCATGGATTGCATCACAAGTCCTATGAAGACAGGTTGAAGGAACTGAACATGTACTCCCTGGAGGAGAGGAGGAGGAGGGAATATGATGGGACATAGAAGTATCTTACAGGGGGAACAGAGTGCAGGAAAACACTATTTTTAAGCGTAAAAGATGTTCCAGGACTAGAGGCATGGGATGAAGTTGGAGGGGATGATTCAGAGGAACCTGAGAAAGAATTTCTTCACAGAACGGTGGTGGACAAGTGGAACACCCTGCCAGAGGAAGTGGTGGGGCTGACTTGGTCAAGGATTTAAAGACTAATGGAATAGCATAAAGGAATTCTGGAGGTCAGGGGTAAGGTGCAACAGACTTATAGGAAAACAGAGTGAACTTACAAGGTCAAATGGCCAGACTGGGTGGCACATAGGCCCTTATCTGCCGACACTGTCTATGTATCCATGTATGTATGCACAACACAGGTGACATGCATCACTGTGCAGTATCACAGCACATCTGTGTATGCGTCACTGGTGGTCCAGGCATGCACTGGGCACATAGCTGTGTAACTGGCATTGCACCACGTTGCCACATCACTTGCCAGCCTTGTTTGTGCTGTGATGGACATGGGCAGTGTGTGTGTGTACAGTGGTGCACATAGCTGGTGCCGCCTGTTTGTGATGGCCATGTGCATGTTCACTGTGGGTGGGTGCATGCCATCACAGGTGCGGGACATTGGGCTATATGGCTTGCAGGTTGGGTGGTGTTCAGGGTTGTGGTCAGTCACAGCCATTGACTGTGTTCCCATTTTCCTAGGCCTCGAAGTTCTCCGGAGGATAGATCGAGGCATTCGGGCCTGGCACAGGTGTCCCTTGGAAACCCAGGCCATCCTGGAGTCCATTAGTGACATGGCTCATGGAGGAGGCGCGCACAGGGAGAGCAGAACCAGGCGAGGATAACCAGCCAGCTGGGCCTTAGGACACAATACCTTTCCACTTCTCCCATCCCTACCACCCTGCCTTCCTCTCCAAGTTGTTCATCCCTACCCCTTGAACACCCCTACCTTGTACCCGTCCCCGATATAGTTGTTGTTTATTGTTTTATTTACTATTTGAAATTTTAAAATACATTTATATTTTGATATGAATACTGTGTTGGTCTCTGATTTGCAGCTGGCTATGGGTGCTCAGTTGCAGTGGTGTACATGCCATCTGGGGTGGTATGTCCTGGGTGTGTGTGTGTGTGTGTGTGTGTGTGTGTGTGTGTGTGCTGTGCGTGGGTGTGCTTGGGGAGGTATCTCCGCATGGCAGTGACTTTCTGTTGGTCTTGTTGCCTGCTGCCACCCACTGCTGGGTGCACAGGGTGTGTCTGGCTTGTATGCTTCTGTGCTGCACGGGGCTGACATGTGCTGGGGGGACTGCATGGTTTCCTGCAGTGCCAGTCACTGCACATGGGTGGTGTCTTGGGGTCACAGTGCAGGGTGTGCTGTGCATACGGGGGGCTGATGTGCACTGTGGTTGTCAACCCCCTGTGTGTGGCACTCTCTGCCTGCCAGTGGTTGTGCTGGGGTGTCAGGGCACTGCTATGCTTTGTTGGCTTGTCCCCATGGGCACGTGGATCATCCGTCCCACCCCCAGTGATGCTGTGCTTGGGGTGTGCAGGTGTAGTGTGGGTTCTGCAGTGTGTTCCTGTGCCCATGTGTGGCATGGCTGGCGGTGGGCCCCAGCCTGCCTCCCTGGATGTGCAGTTCCATTGCTCTGGAGGGGGGCTGTGCTTGTGCTATGGCAGCTCTGGAATGCTCAGCTGAGCTTCCCTGGATTGCGCCATGGGCGCAACATTTAGCTCAGCTTCTTCTTCCTGGTTGCGCGATGGCGCAGTATGTGCGATATTCAGACGTTGGTTGCTTGCGCAATTTGCTCTGCTCCATGTTTGAATATCGCACCTGTTGTGCATTTGCGCAACTGGTTTGTGCTTGCTCCTGCTGTTGCGCTACTTTTGAGCGCAGTTTGAATATCTGGGCCTCTGTCTTTTCTTTGTAACATATCATTTATTTTCCTATTTAGTTAAGCTTAAGATTAATACTTTTGAGCCCTGAGCTCTTTCACAAAGGTCCCACGTCAGATACATTACAGAAACATACAAGTAATGGTTACAAACCTACTACACGACTTTTTAATTTTTTTCCAAAAAGACCATCTATATTTTAAACATACATAAAATACATTGCTTTTCCTACATGTCTAATGAGAGACACACACACACACACACACACACATACAGTGTGTATTTTTTGCAACGACTCTAAGCAAAGCTGTAGATACATTTTAAGACTGTGTGCTTTAAAATTATTTTGAAAGAGAAACATTATCATTTTACATTCTGTCTTTTCTTTGTAACATATCATTTATTTTCCTATTTAGTTAAGTTTAAGATTAATACTTTTGAGCCCTGAGCTCTTTTACAAAGGTCCCAAGTCAGATACATTACAGCAACATATAGGTAATGGTTACAAACCTACTACACGACTTTTTAATTTTTTTCCAAAAAGACTATCTATATTTTAAACATACATAAAAGACATTGCTTTTCCTATGTGTCTAATGAGGGACACACACACACAGTGTGTATTTTTTGCAATGACTCTAAGCAAAGCTGTAGATACATTTTAAGACTGTGTGCTTTAAAATTATTTTGAAAGAGAAACATTATCATTTTACATTCTGTCTTTTCTTTGTAACATATCATTTATTTTCCTATTTAGTTAAGTTTAAGATTAATACTTTTGAGCCCTGAGCTCTTTTACAAAGGCCCCAAGTCAGATACATTACAGAAACATACAGGTAATGGTTACAAACCTACTACACGACTTTTTAATTTTTTTCCAAAAAGACCATCTATATTTTAAACATACATAAAAGACATTGCTTTTCCTATGTGTCTAATGAGGGACACACACACACAGACACAGCCAGTATGTTGCAATGCTATCCAGATAAAACTGCTGAACCACCTTATTTACATAGAGGTCCCCCGTTTTAGCTTATAAATGTTACATGTGTATACATAAAGCTATCCTTTTGATGCAGGCTTGACACAGTCCTACAGATGCAAGTTAAATTATTTTGTATATTGTTATAAAAACAGAAAAAGGGGTACTCACACAGGCAGATGAATTTCTCTCGGGGTTGGGGGTCTCCACACAGATCTGTGAAACCTCTGCATGATCAGGTTGCCTCCTAGATACTTCTTTCTGAAGATATTCTAATAAAAAACACACACGTGCCCCTGCAATTATATCCCCCCCAAGCATACAGGGGGCACATAACACCACATAAACCCTAACTTATTTTTGTGGTGGGTGGAGCACGGTGGTGAAGAGTGACAGAGGTTCGAGCCAGGATGGTGGGGGTGCAGGAGAAAGGGGGGACAGGGGTTCGAGCCAGGATGGTGGGGGTGCAGGAGAAGGGGGGATGCAGGAGTTCAGGCTAGCATGGTGGAACTCGGGTTCCAGCCAGGATGGCATGGCAGGGATTCGAGGAGTGTACGAGAAGGAGGGGGTGTAAGATGCTTACAAAATGGTGGGTAGCAGGGGTTTGAGGAGTGTATGAGAATGAGGGGCGTAAGACGCTTACAAAATGGTGGTGTTATGTCACTTCCAGGGTTTCAGTGTGGGTCATTTCCTGCGCATGTGGCAGGACATGGGTTTGAACGTATGTCATTTCATGCGCAAGGGGCAGGACACGGGTTCAAGATTGCATCACTTCCACCAGAAGTGGGCGGGGCTAGCACATCTTAGGGAGGGACTTCTGGTTTATCAAGGGGTGATTCTGATTGGTCCATTTTAGGCCATGCCCACCTGTCAAATGACGTGGCACACGCTGATTGGCTGAAATTTAACATTTGACGAGATATATGAACTTATACTACTGACATCACTCTGTTGTTAAAATAGCATAGTAAGGAGAAAAGTAACAATGCATATTTAACTTATTTATGGCAACGGCAACAGTTGCAAAATTTATTCTCCATTATGCACACTATGGATCAATATCTGATTGAACAAATCCAATTAATCCAAAAAGATATGAGAGACTTTTTGAAACAAAAATCTTCCCAACTATATAATAGGGAAAAATTTAGAACCTAGGAGGAGATTCAGGACACATGTCCTTTTACTTTCAATACTCATCAAGTAGAAAAAAAAACTAATATCCAAATTAAAAAAAAAAAAACAGGGCAGGAGATATACATTCCTCTGCAGAACAAATTTTACAAATAGTCACTGAATATTCTATAATTTCATTTTCAGAAATCCCATCAATTGAACCAGAGATTAAAAATTATTTACAAAATACTGACATCCCAGACACCCCCTACTGAGGAGCATTAGCCAGTCACTATCCCCAAAAGAAGTATCAGAAGGGATTAAACTATTAAGGAATACTATATCCCCTGGCCCTGATAGACTGCCCAATGAGATATATAAAATTACTGAGGAACACTTGAGTGAGGAACTGACTAATGTTTATAATGATATTTTACAGGCTGGCTGTGTCCCCTTAAATTTTAACATAGGAACTCTAATCTACTTACACAAAAAGGGTAATAAGGAAGATCTGGAGAATTGGAGACCCATATGTATGCTTAATGTAGACTGTAAAATATTGGCAACAATTCTAACAAACAGACTAACTCAGGTGGCTGAAATAGTGATTTCTTCAAATCAAGCATGCTCCATTCCTAATCGCTCAATATGAGATCACCTAATTTTAATAAGAGAGCTATTTTCTCATGGGGGTTCAAACAATTGTCCATATTACATTGTGTCCCTGGATCAGAGAAAAGCATTTGACTCGGCATGTTATAACTTCCTGTGGGAAGTGCTGCAGTGCTACAAAGTCCCTTCTATGATAATGGGTTGATTAAAAGCCTTATATAGGACTGCCACAGTAATGCCCATTATAAATAGGAGATCTGGTCCATTAATACCAGTAAAATGAGGGGTTTGTCAAGGTTGTCCCATGAGTCGTCTCTTATATGTATTTTTTATTGATCCCTTATTGCAGAAAATCAATACATCGTGGCCTATAAGGCCTATTTCTGGTCCCAGTATTCATACTTCTCCCAGAGTCCTAGCTTATGCAGACAATTTGTGTTTATTAGTTGCAGATGCACATTCCGTTCTTTCTGGAATATCAGAATGTAAGGCCTTTGGCAGGGTCTCAGGTGCTGCATTAAACTGAGGGAAATGTTGTGGGAAAGTTGTTGGCATTCAAGACAGCCTGATAAACAGCATTGGCCCTCTGCAGTTATCACATAGTACTATTTCCATTTTGGGAATAACATTTGGCTCTCTGGACTGTGATGTACTGTAACTAACTGGGAGAAGAAATTAGATCTAAGGAGGAAAAAAAGTTAAAATCTGGAATAAATGTAAGATGGGGAAAAAGAAAAGGGTTTACTTAGTAAAAACGTTTTAATCCTTGTTTTTTTGTATCTCAGTTACGTGTTCCCTCTCTGAAAAAAACTAGAGACTCCCCATTGAGTATTTTTTTCAGGCTGTCTGTGAGAGCCAGTTGAACCCAATTAAGAGAAATGTTTTGCATTTGCCATAAGGTAGAGGTGGCCTAGCAATGGTTAATCCCATTCTGTTTTTAATAGCATATTCTTAATGAGTAACTTAAAAGCTATTTTGATTAATACAGGGAAAACATGGAGGGGGTTTGGCTACATGAAAATTGTAAACAGTGGTTTCAGAACTGGGAAGGAAATTCTCCAAGAATACAGAAAGGCACTGTACAGCTGCAATACCTAAGAGAGACTTTTCTTCATCTTAAACAGTGGAAGGTAACACCGAGACAAGTGATCTCAGCCCCTACACACAAAGTGTTATACAAATACCTGTTATCTACTCTGTGTGAGGTCCCTGTGTGCTTTGAAAAGCATCTTATACAGTATAAACAGTCTTTAGAGACTGTTCTTGGTTGTCCAAGAATCCCAGCCCACATATGGGACTTTCATTGGCTGTCATGCCACGAAAAAATAAACATAAAAAATAATCAAAAACAGAAACAGAAACAGGAATGTATGTGCAGTCGTCTGCAATGTATAAATACAACTAAGACTATACAGCATCCTTTTTTTTACTGTTCTTTCATTAAAGGGTTTTGGGAGCACATAGCGAATCAGTGGGTAGAGTCACTGTTCAAGACTATAACATATGAAAATATCATGTATAGCCATATTTCCATAAGCTGGAGCAAATGGAGTTTAAGCACAGTTTTTCTGTTATTTAGCATTATTAAATGGAACGTTTGGATGGTAAGATGTCTGTTTACTCTGCAGAAAAGGGATTCTTCTCACACTGAACTATGTAACAAAATTCTGAATGATTTAAAGAATAAATATTTAGCAGAATGTACCCAATTTCCTTAGTCTACTATGGCAGAATTGTGGAAAAACATGCCATGGGTCACAGAATAAGTGCTGTACAGCTCAGTCCTAAATCTAATACTAACAGACTATGTTTATGTTAATATAGAGTATATTCAAATAAATGTCCATGAATAGTTTACTCTGTATATATCTCACTTTCAGATTGTAAAAATACTGTAAATATTATGTGTATCACGATTTCTGTATTGAATAAAATGTACCCCTACTCACAGGTAGGGGGATCCTTACATCCTGGCATTCCGCCAAGATGGATGACCCTGGAGTGGCTGTGGAGAACATGAAGATGGTGGAGGCAGGGGAGATGGTCTCCTACCCTGTCTCTGAACTGCGAGGGACCAAAAGAAATGGAAAGGAAGGAGAAACAGAACATGGACCAATGGAACAAAATGCAGGAATCCAGATAGTCCCAATGCCAAAATCAACAAAAATGGTATAAGGTATGACTACAGATTGTACAAAGAAAACTGAGAAGGTTTTTTCTAGCATCCCAAACTGTTGCCAATGCAAGTACAGATAAAACAAAGGCTGAAGATGAGGAAAATAAAACAAAAACTGTTGGCATTAGAGGAACAACAGTATTGAGAGAAAAAAAGGAAACTCCTGACCCATTTACAAACAGAGCCTATGACAGCTAATGTAACAAATGATGACTCACCACAGCTGACTGTTAAGGGGCCTGCTTTGATCTTTGATGCTGTCAAAACAGGAGCATCCCAGAATCAAAAAGCCCCAGAGCAGCCTTTAGTTTCAGAAACGGCAGCAAATGATAATTCACACATCACTGTCAGGGAAACATCTGGAATGGCAGAAACGGTAGTTAAACATACTGGCCAAAGATATAACCCAGTGAATAGGTCACCCTTGGAGCCGAGTGAAGTGTGATCAGTGGATGGCGTATTACAGGTGGCAGGCTGGGAAAGAGATATTGACACAGGGATGAGGTGTTCTGGCTCATCTCTAATACAAGTCCATCTGGAAGTAGATGAGATCAGAGAAATGAATTCACAGCAACCGGATTTTTCTTTACCTCCAGAACTGCAGCTAATGCAAATTCCAATACTGAATATCCCATTGGACAGTCCAAATGAAGGAAACACCTTGGAAAAGACACTAGACGCATGAATGCAAAAATCCCAGGGCCCTGGGTTCCGTGCACAACATCCACAGCAAAATGCAGCATCCAATTTTTCTACATATTCACATATGCCTCTTGTTTCACAGTACCCACACAACAAGCTAAGAGGCACAATGCTGCAAGATTGCAGTACATAGGGGGAATGGAGGAGATGCCAGATCAAGTGTTTGTAGGACGAACTTTACTTAAGGATTCAATGAAATGCTTTGCCTAAGAAATACATGCGTTAATACATGTTTCTCACAAGACAAACTTTGATATAAGTTTTAAAATGTTAAGTGGTCTAAAAATATTTTGGACATTTCACAAGTTAAAAACCACTCCCTTATGGACCTCTTTTAATGCAACCCCCCTCACTAAACCAGCACAGAAAACAATTACAGTTTTGTTCAGGAATGAGGGGGTGAGCCTGAATGACATGACCATATGGCATAAATAACGTTGTACGGTCTTAAATGACCCCAAGGCAATTTTTACATAGATACATAGATACATAGACAGTGTCGGCAGATAAGGGCCTATGGCCCACCCAGTCTGCCCATTTAAGTTTGTAAGTTCAGTTTATGTTTTCCAGGAAGTCTGTTGCCCCTTACCCCTGACCTCCAGAATTCCTTTATGTCTATCCCATGCATTCTTAAATCCCGTGATTGTTTCAGCCCCCACCACTTCCTCTGGCAGGGTGTTCCACTTGTCCACCACCCGTTCTGTGAAGAAATTCTTCCTCACGTTTCCTCTGAATTGTCCTCCCTCCAACTTCATCCCATGCCCTCTAGTCCTGGAACATCTTTTCACTTAAAATAGTGCATTCCTGCACCCTGTTCCTCCCTGTAAGATACTTGTATGTCTCTCTCATATCCTCTCCCTCCTCTCCTCCAGGTAGTACATGTTCAGTGCCTTCAACCTGTCCTCATAGGACTTGTGATGCAATCCATGCACCATCTTTGTTGCCCTCCTCTGAACTTTCTCTACCCTGTCTATGTCCTTACGTAGGTAAGGTCTCCAGAACTGCACAGTGTACTCCAGGTGCGGCCTCACTAGTGTCTTGTATAGTGGAATTGTGACCTCCCTTTTCCTGCTGGTGATGCCCTTGCCTATGCATCCCAGCATCCTATTTGCTTTACCTACTGCCTTGTCACACTGTTTCCCTGCCTTGGGGTCATCAGAGATGATAACTCCAAGATCCCTTTCCTGCTTGGTGCATGCTATCCTCACCCCCAACTGATATATTGTGCCAGGGTTTTGTGCCCATATGCATTATCTTGCACTTCCTTGCATTGAATTTCAACTGCCAAACCCCTGACCATTCTTCAAGTTTCTGCAGGTCCCTTTATCATTCTGTCTACACCCTCTGGTGTGTCTACTCTGTTACAGAGCTTTGTGTCATCAGAACAGTGAAATTCTGCCTTCTAGGTCCTGCACAATGTCACTGATGAAGATATTGAATAGTACCGGTCCCAGCACTGATCCCTGTGGTACCCCACTGATCACTCTTCCCTCTGTGGAGTGACAGCCATTTACCACCACCCTCTGTGTCCTGCTGCCCAGCCAGTTACCTACCCACCACTACTGTCCTGCCCACACCCATATTCCCAGTTTGTGCAATAGTCTTCTATGTGGCACAGTGTCAAAGGCCTTGCTGAAGTCCAGATAGGCCATGTCCACTGCCCTCCCCTGATCCACCTCCCTAGTCACCCAGTCAAAAAATTCAATGAGGTTGGTCTGACATGACCTTCCCCTGGTGAAACGATGCTGCCTTGGGTCCTGTAGTCCATTGACAACCAGATGTTCTACCAATCTCTCCTTCAGTAGTGCTTCCATGATCTTCCCCACTACCGAGGTGAGGCTGACTGGTCTGTAGTTCCCCACTTCCTCTTTGTTCCCACTTCTGTATAAGGGGACTACATCTGCTATCCTCCAGTCTTTGGGTACCTCCCCTGTTTCTAATGATCGGCTAAACAGGATAGCAAGAGGTTCAGCCACCACCTCTCTTAGTTCTTTAAGGACCCTAGGGTGCACCCATCTGGCCCCATTGCTTTATCAACTCTTATTACTTCCAGTTCTTGAGGACCCTTTCTCGTGTAAAGGGACTTGTGTCCATTTCTGCACCATTCTCACCCCTTGTACTCCATTCAGACCCATTACCCTCCTCTTCCTCAGTAAAGACTGAGCAGAAATACCTGTTCAATATGTCAGCTTTACTGTTGTCATCCTCCACACAGCCCCCATCCTCCCCCTTCAGTCTCACTATCCCTCCCTTTGCCTTTCTTTTTTCACTTATGTACCTGTAAAAGGTTTTGTCCCCTCTACCCACTGATTTTGCAATGTGTTCTTCTGCCTGAGCTTTGGCTTCCCTTACTGACCTCCCTGCCTCCCTTTGCTTCTCCTGGTACTTCTCCCTATCCCCTTCTGCCTGTGTCTTTTTGTATTGCCTGAATACAATCTTTTTGGCTTTCACTTTCTTTGCTACCTCTTTGGAAAACCATAATGGTCTCCTCTTCCTTTTCCTCTTGCTAACCTGCTTAATACATAATTCTGTTGCTCTTGTAATCCCCATTTTAAATACTTCCCACTGTTCCTCAACCCAATTCCTGCCCCATTCCCCTTAATGCCTCTTTCAAGTATCTCCCCATTTTCTCAAAGTTTGCCCCCCTAAAATCCAGGATACGTGTTTTTGTGTGGTTTGGTTCTGCTCTTTCTGTGATTTCAAACCACAGTGACTGGTGGTCACTGTTCCCCAGGTGCTCCCCCACTGTTACCCCCATCACACTGTCCCTGTTCGTGAGCACAAGGTCCAGTATTGCCTTCTGCCGAGTTGGTTCCATGACCAGTTGCTTGAGGAAGGCACCCTGAAGGGAGTCCAGGATAAATCTGCTCCTAGTTGATGCTGCTGCTGGGATGCTCCAGTCCACATCTGGAATATTGAAGTCTCAACCAGTACTACCTCACCTTGTCTGCCATCCTCTGGATGGCTAGCATCAACTCCCTATCTGGTTCTTCCTCCTGGGCTGGTGGTCTATAGACCACACCTGTGCAGATGGCTGGCCATTTTCCTTTCCAGCTTAACCCACAGTATCTCTCACCCATTTTGTTCCTCCTGGATCTCTGTGACCCTTATGTCATTTTTTACATACAGTGCCACTCCTCCTCCTCCCTTCCTGCCTGCCCTGTCTCTTATGAATATGTTGTAGCCAGGTATGGCCAACTCCCAGTCATGGTTATCATTACACCAGGTTTCAGTGATGGCCACAATGTCCAGGTCTGACTGCACGATGACAGCCTCCAGATCTTCCATCTTGTTGCTAAGGCTCCTGGCATTTGCACACATGACTTTCCATGATTTGACCTCCCTAGACTGTTTCGCTGTTCTACTCCAGCCCCTTCCTTGGTTGTCCTTTATCCCTAGTTCACCTTGCTGTCTGCTCTTCTGCTGAATTTTGCCCCTATTCTGCCTATCCACCTCCTGGGCGCTAATCTCCATCTTTTGCATTTGGCTAACCTCCACATCCTTTCCTTCCATTTCTCTGGGTACCTCTATTTGGTTGTCCCTGTTTGGCAGTGTGGCATATGAGTTCTTGAGTGGAATAGGATCTGGGATGTGCCTCTGCCTGACTGGTCTAACCCCTCCCTGAGCCCACTGTCATCCAAGTACTCCTCGTTCTCTGCATCCTTTGAGGCAGCTGCATTGGACTGAGTGGTCTCTGGATAGGGGTGATGGTACTCCTGACCCAGTTTACTTCCGCTCTGAGTCTGGCTACCCCATCCCACAGTCCAGAAAGATGCATGCAGATAGGGCAGCACCTCAGTGTCCAGAAGATCTGCCTGAATATGGCTGCCCCACAGCCACTGCATTGCACCACTCCCCCACATTATACTGCAATTATACTGCTATTCCAATACTTGTCTGCTACTGAAGCTCTCCTAGTTCCCTTTTTATTAATTTACTGTCCTAAAAATCCTGCCACTGTTCCTCTATAATATTTGAAAATACATACACTTCTATGTCACCTCTTTATACTTACCATCAAAAGGTAACTACAATCACAATAATCTACCTTCTACTAATACAGATTCTATCACAGAATCAGAGCACAATGCAAAAACATCTGCTACTTAGCAACAACAAACAGGTGACAACAAACCAAGCTGATGTAGCTTTTTTTAAAATAGAAAAAAAAATGTAGTCGTTTAAACCAATAGAAATCCACAGTTCCAAAAGTACCTTGAACTACAAGAAAGAACACAGTACCACACCTCTGCCACAATAACTAGACAGTTCTAAAACATTGGAGATTTTGATACAGAAAATCTTTGGATTGGGGATTGGAAAGGGATGGTTTTGCTAAAAACTGCAGAAATGGTGATACGACATTTGCCAAACAGTTTTATGCTGGGAAGGGCAGAGTGGTACTTTTCTACCCGGCCAACCGAAGGCCTGTTACAAATGTGGCTCAATTAGTCACTTGAGCAGCATCTGTGACAAAGTGAAGTGTTCAGTCTGTGGAGAAGTGGGGCACTCAGGGAATCAATGTGTAGAAGAACCAAAATGTGTGTTGTGCGAAGAATCTGGTCATACTTTCCAACAGTGCACTTGGGCAGCTCACAATTCCTCAAATTTAACAGATGGTGAGGAGCAAAGATTATTACCTTGGCACAAAGGACTAAAATAACAAAAACAGACAAATCCTGCGGGACCTGGACCTTTGCACTGGTCTCCTACTCCTCAACCCCAGACTTCTATGCAGACCCCAGTTGCCTCTGGAGGAGAGTTGGACACCCTTGTAGAGACAGACCCCCCCGGGTAGATATAGAGGGTCTCCCCCACAAAGAGTAGAAACCACATCCACAGGGAGTACAGTATCTGCCCAACCTCAAGATCAGCCCATAGACAGAATGAAGCCCACCCCTCCAGCTATAGTTATGCCCACAGCAAGAATCACGAGGGAAAGTAGAAAAAAGGGGTCACCACTGTCTAAAGTGTCCAAAACAGAACACGTCCCTTTGGGGAATAAATATGAGTTACTACAAGACAATTCAGAGGATACAGATTTGGACACCTCTTTTATAATATCCTATCATCCTGAACAAACCACAGACTCAGACATGCTATTAGATAAAGCTGGGCCCCAAAAAGGAAAGTAAAAGCTAAGGTTAAACATAAAGAAAGTTTGCCCAGAAGAGGAAGACCAAGGTGAAAATAGTTTTTGGGAATGATGATACACTTATTACTCTACATCTAGATGGCCCCCTCTTTCTCTATACATGCTGTGAATGTTAACAGTATAAAAAGACAGTCTAAAAGGGATACAGTGCTTTCTTTTCTGTCATGCTTAACAATGGGGGTTATTTTTATACAAGATGTAAGATTCCACTCCTTGATTAAAGTCACTCAAGCACAAAAAGCATGGTTTAGGGGCCCGTCCTTCTGGTCCTTTGGGCAGGAACCTTGCTCTGGGATAGGTATTCTGTTTAATATGCCAAATATAGAAGTAATAAAAGTATTAGATTTATTTCCAGGCAGAATGTAACTTATGGAGTTAGAGTTTTTAATGTGGCTTATAGATTGTTAAACATTTACGAGCCACAAACAAAGGTGCTTAGGATATAGCTATTTAAAATAGCACAATTCTATCTACATACTTAGCAATATGTAATTTTTGGAGGGGACTTTAACTGTGGTCTGTCTACAAAAGACAGATCAAAAAACACTAAAACATCAAAACTTTTTTGTGACTCAAATTTTTTAACCACAAAGTTAAAAACAGCTAGACTTCTGGATGCATATTTAACAGCGGAAAAAGCGCATACACCTACTTTTCATGATGATCCTCTAGCTACTCGTATAGATTTTTCTTTGTCTTGCAGCATTTAGTGGTTTCTAAAGACAAAGTAGAGGCAGCAGAATTCTCTGACCATAATGCATTGACCATTTTATTAGGATCAGATTATGCTCAATTAAAAGACCCTGGAATATGGAAGTGAAATACATCAATATTACAGAAAGAGTCATTATTAGAACAAATTAAACAGTTTATAGTTGCTAGAAAGTCAGTTTTTATTTTATATGACAATATACAAGTATGGTGGACTGACAAAAAAGAATTACAAGTATTATTAAAACAATTTAGCAAACAAAATAATAACATTCTATATAGAATACTTAGGTAAAAAGCAACAATTACAAAAAACGTTTAACCCTATCATACTCTACAGGTTAAAATTTTACTAGACAAATCAGTAACATAAAAAAGGACCTTACAGAATATCACCTACAAAAAGCAAAAATACTACAACAGCAATTTGGTGCCACTGGCTCTTTTGATACCATCTGCCCATATGAAAGCTGCAAAGAAAGAATAGAAAATAAAGAATTTGAGGTTTTAATGGATGAACATCTTAATGTATATACTGACAACAGAGAAATCCAGAATTGGGTAGCTACTGTACTTACACCAGACAATTATATGGCCCAATAGAATCAAATATAGAGCAGGCTCTGAGCTACTTATCCAAAATTGTGGTCCCAGGTATACCACACTCGATAACAGATTTAAGTACTAGAGATATACAGCAGAAGGAAGTAGAGGAGATAATAATTACCTTGAAAACTGGGGTGACCCCTGGCTTAGATGGCCTTCCTAATGAGATATATAAAATCTTAGTGTCAGAATTAGTACAAGAATTGGCTTCAGTATATAATTATATTCTTCAAAATGACACTTTACCCTTAGAAATTAATATGGGATGACTGATTTATATTTATAAAAAAGAGGAAAAAAACACTTTCAGAACTGGAGGCCTATAAGCCTATTAAACACCGACTTCAAAATCTTGGCAAAAGTTATAGCCATCAGGTTATTAAAAATAGCACAAGTGATTTCAAAAGCACAATACCTGGAAGGAATATAACAGATCACATAATCTTATTGAGGGCATTAGTAGAAAGGGAGAACACTAAGCAAATTACAGGCTATTTGGTCTCATTAGACCAAAAACAAGCCTTTGACTCAGTAAATCATGAGTTTCTCTGGCATACGTTGAAACAATACCAAGTACCATACATTACTATTTCTTGGATTAAAAAACTATACCATGCAGCTACTGTAGTACCGATAGTAAATGGATAGAGGGAGCTGATGGTCAGGATAGAAAGAGGATTGAGGCAGGGCTGCCCGCTCAGCCATATCGTGTATGTATTTTTTCTGGACCCATTGTTAAAATATATAAATGAATCCCAGAGGATATCCCCGATACAAACACTATTAAACACCACACCACATAAAGTAATGGCATATGCTGATGATACGAGTCTACTTGCTGCAGATGAACAGTCAGTCCAGGAAGCTGTACACCAATGCATGGCATTTGGGAACATATCTGGGGCCTCTTTGAACTTGTGTGTGGGAAGGTGTCTAAGGAAGAGTAGTCAGACAGAGACTATAATTACAAATATAGGGATAAATAGAGATCTAATAAAAATTCTTGGGATAAATTTTGGAGATGGGCCATTGGATATCCTGAATTGGAGTCCCAAAATTGAAATTGGGCAAAACAAGGTACATCAATGGAATAAATGGAAAATGGGGGAAAAAAGGACCTACATGATCAAAACTTATCTTATCTGGTGTTTTTATTCTTAAGTTATACATTTCCACCACTGAAAGTATTAGAAACTGGATTGCGTAGCATTTTTTTTCAGGCTTTATGGGGCAGTCGCCTCAACCCTATAAAAAGAGATATAACTTATCTCCCGATTATGAAGAGTGGGTTAAATATGGTCCATCCATAATTTTTTTATAACAGCATTTTTTTCATGTTAAACATAAAGGGTCAGATATTCAATGGGGTTGCGCCTGGCACAACAGAGTAGCACCGGTGCAACCCTGCATTGCACCCTGGTGGGATACTGAGTAGGCTGCCCAGTGCAGCACATATCCTGATGTGCCAGGGTGCATTTAATCATATGTGGCACAGATGCAGGGGGCGTGCCCATGCATATGTGGCACATCCCGATATTCAGCCCGGGATGTGCGGCACATATGCTGGCACAGCCCTGCATTGCACTGCATGGGGGGGCTCAAAGTTGAGCCTGTGAAATGTTGGAACAACTCCCGGCCACCCACAGGTGGGCTGCTGTAGTGCAGTGTGCAACACAGTAGATGCCAGCTGTGGGTGGCCACCCGCCCACCCAGAACACTGTGCAAAAGCACCCACATCCCCCTGGCGGTCTAGTGGTACCCACCTCCCACACACGTCCCTGATTGCCAGTACATATCTGACAGTAACCTCTCTGGTAGTCTACTGGAACCCCCTGCCCATTTTGTGATCATGGTAAATCCCTGTAAAACACCCCTGTTGATTCAGTGGCACCCCATCCCTCCCTCCCACACAGACCCCCATGCCCACCCTGCCCCCATCATCTGTAGGTGGCTGCAAACCACTCCCGCATACCACCTAGCCGCCCGCTGAATGACAGGTACAGTAATGAAGTCATTAACATATTTGGGACTGTCTAGTACAGTATGCCCTGCAAGCCCATACTGTACCTGTCATTTGGCCCGGGCAAGCATTATGGGGCGGCTTTGCAGCTGCCACGTTCCCGATGATAGAGGATCAGGGTTGGCACGAGGGCTGTGTGGTATGAGTGGTGGGGGATGCCACTGATCACCAGGGATGTGTTTTATAGGGATTTACTGTGATTGCGGAAATGGGCGGGGGGGGGTTCCACTAGACTACCAGGGAGATTACTGTCAGACATCTACTGGTGATTGGAGAAATGGGTGGGGAGGGTTCCACTAGCCCACCAGGAATGGTTTAATACAGTGATCCATGACCCTGGGGCTGGGGGAGCCACTAGACTGCCAGGGATTGTGCATTCTGCAATGGGGTGGGGGATGTCCCAGGCTCCCCGATGCACATATCATGCTGTGAAGGGTGCCAGGCACAAGTCACCATGCTGCCTGTGCAAGGCATGCAAATGGGGCCATAATGACAAGCAAATGGCCCCATTTGCACCTTGCATATATTATGGCCTCATTTGCATACGCCTCGCTGAATATCAAGGGTAATGCACCTAATGCAACTGCACTTGCACTGGAGCATCCCCATGCTCCAGATCTGTGGCTTGTGCCTGGTGCATTGCCACTGTGCCATGCACTGTGCATGCTCTGAAATTGCCATATTCAGTGGTGCTGCATCATGGCACAACATCCATGGCACAATACCACTGAATATCACCTGGCCCTGGCACTGGTGCATCATGGTTACGCTGCACCCAGGCTGGTGCCACTGCCTGGTGCAGTCTAAATATCCCAGCCCAAGTTTTTACTAATAAATATGGACAAAGGATGGGAACCATGGGTGTCTGAATCCAAAGGAAGAGGAGGGGGAGGTACCTAACCAAACAGGAGAAACACTCTGAAGACGGGGTCGATACCAGTCCATTTACAGAAGAAAGGGTTCTGAAAGAACTAATAAAATTGAAGGTGGACAAAGCAATGGGGCCTGATGGGATTCACCCAAGAATTCTAAAAGAACTAAGGGTAGAACTAGTGACACCGCTGACTACTCTCTCTAACAAATCATGGGAGGATGGGGTGGTACCTGAGGACTGGAGGAAGATGGATGTGATTCCTCTTCACAAAAGTGGGAGCAGGACAGAGACAGAAAACTACAGACTAGTTAGTTTGACCTCAGTGGTAGGGAAAATTATGGAATCACTTCTGAAGGAAAGAATTGTTGAGTACCTAGAGGCCAGTGGAGCACAGGACCCAAGGCAGCATGGATTCACAATGGGAAGGTCATGTCAGATGAATCTAATAGATTTCTTTGACTGGGTGACCAAAGTAGTAGACTAGGGATGGGCTGTGGACATGGCCTACCTAGATTTTAGCAAGGCATTTGATACAGTCCCACACAAAAGATTAATACACAAGTTAGTTAGCCTTGGAGTGGATCCCAAGGTGGTAGCCTGGATAAAAAAATGGCTAGACAACAGTACACAAAGGGTAGTAGTAAACAGAGTCCACAGTGAAGAAAGGAGGGTTACTAGTGGGGGTACCATAGGGTTCAGTACATGGGCCGGTCCTTTTTAATGTCTTTATAAGTGACATTGCAGAAGAACTGGAAGGAAAAGTATGTCTTTTTGCAGACGACACAAAGATCTGCAACAGGGTTGATACACAAGATGGGGAGGAAAGGACGAGAAGGGATTTGGCAAGGTTGGAGGAGTGGTCAATGCCACTCCGCAATGTGCACGCCAACTGTGTACCCCTCTTCAGGGCATGCCAGGCAGCTAAGCCATCACCACAGTACAGCACTAGGGCACACATGCAGCATGGGACAACTTACCTGGCCATGGCATGGCCCCCTGCAGAAGCTTGTCTGCAGCTGCCTCAGGCACTCTGGGTCCCACCTCATCAGGTCCCCCGTACTGGTGGCAGCATTGTTGGCCAGTCCTGGCCACCCCAGTGTCAAGCACCAGCCTGGCAGTGATGGCCTGCCAGACCTCACTCCTTGGCTGTTGCAGGGGCACCTGCACAAACAACCCTGGTGCATGTGGCTGCACACAGGCCACCAGATTTATTAAGTCTACATCGGACCAATTATGGGCTGATAAACTCTCCACTCATGACCACTGCTTTATGTAGAGACAATATGGCGGCCAAAGGCACATGTGTGGACAACATGCATGGCATGTGCACCTCGTGGAGGCATGAGCTGTGTCTGCCAATAGTGCATTGGTGGAGATGCATGGAATGGGTGTGGCCTGACAGGGATGAGGCAGTGTAGTCTGAAGGAGTCACAGGGTCACAGTAGGGTTCAGGGTTTACCTGGCACACTGTGCGCTGGTGCGCAATAGAGGCCATGGTGCACAGTGTGCCACTACCTCTATTGCACAGTGGGTGCACAGTGCGCAATAGGTGGTAGCACACCACCTGACACTTGCATACTGTGGTCCTGTGCACCACGCAGGTGTGGACATTGTGCTGTGACTTGCTCTGGAACAATACCATTGTGCACGGAGCAAGTATGTGATATTCAGCCTCCACATGCAAATGTGCTCATCAGCCAATGCACAGCGCACTGGTGAAATTAGCATGTCATTACAGTTGCACCAATGTTCATTTGCATGCTCAAGGCTCCCCTCATGGGTGTCGGTCGTGAGGGTATGGCACCCTCCCGAGAGCTAAGGACCCCCACAGCATTCCAGCACATTCAAGGCTCCCCTCGTGGGTGTTGGCCGTGAGGGTACGGCACCCTCCCCAGAGCTAAGGACCCCCACAGCATTCCAGGTAATGTCCATCTCTACAAAAAGAATTCCAAGCATGCAACACTGCAGTAACCTCAATCCTGAACCTACTGAAACTTCGGAGTAGGAGCAGGAGAACTGTCTTAAAGGTTTTTTCTGTCCCCACACATTATGTAATAACCATTTTGGCACCATTACTCCTAGTTAAATTAAGGGTTCATACCCAGCGCAGCCTAATTGTATTGCAACTCTGTTAAAAAGGAATTTCACTGTCTTTCTGTTTAGCCTTGCTACTGATTCCAAGTTTAATTATTGCATATTGTTGAATAAATTGTTTAATGTGCTGTTAAGCATCCAAATTTGTCATAAAAAAACAAACAAAAAAAACAAAACAAACAAGGGTTCTAAGTTAGCCCTGTACCAGACCCTGCATTAGTTTCTCCTTAAAATCGCCCTCTAGTGTTGCAGCAAGGCTGTAGTTATAGTGAATCCCCAGAGTTTAATTGGCCTAAACCTCCAAATGTTCCCAGTGTGTGTAAGGCACCCTTTCTCCGATTAAATACACAGGGGAAATAGAAGCTGCTCTTGCTCCACGGCCCAACTTAAAACTGTAAAAGTAAATAAGTAGCCTGCTGAAATAAGCCATATACTTGAATTCGGATCCAATCTAAAATGCTCCCCTGTCCGCCTCCCCCCTACCTGCAGCAGCACAACCTCCCTGATTGTCCTTAATTCCTGTCCTCTGTTTCTTCTCCAGCACACCCAAGGCTCCCCTCGTAGGTGTTGATCATGAGGGTACGGCACGCTCCCCAGAGCCAAGGACCCCCACAGCATTCCAGGTAACGTCTGTCTCTACAAAAAGCCTTCCAAGTGTGCAACACTGCAGTAATCTCAACCCTGAACCTATTGAAACTTCGGAGTAGGAGCAGCCCCGCTGACGCTGCGCGTCAGCTGCCCCACTGCCCCCACCACCACCCTTGGTCAATCTGGTGTCTTATAGTGGGTGTCTGGTGACTGAAAATAACCAATCAGGCAATTCTCCCATTTGCAGGTTATCAGCACCTGCCACTAGTGGCTGCTATTCCTGCCAAAAGCATCCTTGCTCACTGCCTGGTGAGCGTAACCTAGAATTACTCCTAAATTCCCAATTCTAGTCTTTATATCTCCCCTATAAGAGAAAAAATAAATAAATAAAAAAGTCCTTTATCTTCTGTGATCACAGCACTGTAACTACACCTTCCCCATCCTCTCTCTTTCTCTCTCTCTCTCCCCCCCTCACCTTAAATCCTATTTGCTGCGTGGCACTAGCAATGTCCCTTCAGATAGGTTGCCTGACCCTCCTTACTATCATTAGCTTCTGTCATACCTCTCTCCCCCCCCAAGTTACCCCAAATATTCTCTCAAACTCAACCTCCTATACTACCTGATCTTATGAGGTTACACCACCTCCCATACTCTACTACAGCCACTCATCTTAGCCATACATGGGTCCACTCAACTGTACATCCCTGCCCCTTCCTCTTCCCCACCTCTCACACATGGTCAATACTAACTTTACTTGCCTCCCATTGTACCTCCTACAGTCACCCATGCACCCTCACTAGATGTCGCTCAAACACCTATAGGTGGCTTCAACTCTTCGGACACTATCTGACTATTGCCCTCCTGCTCCTCGCAGTTGGGGACATACATCCTAACTCAGGACCCCACCACTCCACTTCCCTGCTAACTGTGCCTGGACACTCTCCTAACCCTCCCATCTCCTCAATCCCCAGTGACCCTACCCTCCCCCGTGGCCTGCGCCTCCTGCACCTAAACATAAGAAGCCTCGCCCCCAAAATTGACTTCCTCCAGGTGCTAGCCACTCACTATGCCCCTGACATCATCATCCTATCTGAGAGATGGCTAAACAAAAATATCTCTGAGCCCTCTGTCTCAATCCCAGGTTATACCATGACCCGCCAGGAAAGGGCTAGCAGAGGTGGTGGCGTTGCCATATATATAAATGCCAACCTGCACTTCTCTGTAGTTTTATCAAAGTCCGTACCACAAGCCCATGAAATTATAATGCTTTAACTGAATCTACCCCTCTCACTCCCTATTTACATAGCTGGTATATACTGTCGGCCGGGCACTCCAGTATCAACTGTCACTGACCTACTTGCACAAATCTCCTCTCTATCATCGAAGGGAGAATTATACATTATGAGGGATTTTAACCACAACTGGTTATCTCATTCTCTCAGCAAAATCAGAGCAGACATTTCTGCCCTGTACCTGTCTCAATCCATTACTGAGCCTACCCAATTAAACCCCAAATTTATGAACCACACCCTTATTGACTTGGCACTCACCTCCCATCCCCACCGGGTTATCCAAGCTGGACTGTTCCCTGACTCTGTGAGTGACCACCACATTATCTACCTTATCAGGAAAATTCACCTCCCCAAATCTGTCCCCAAGTACATATTCCAATGGTCCTATAAATCTCTCAACCTAGCCAGTGTGCACAAAGACCTAGCTCACACTAACTGGTCCTCACCCTCCCCTGCCCCCTCCATTAATGACACTCTAGCTCACTTCCAAGACACATTCATCACAGTCTGGAACAGGCACGCCCCACTACGTCACTATAGGGTGCACAGCAACCACCTGCCTTGGATCACTCAAGAAATTATAGCTTGCCAAAATGCTCGAGACAAAGCCTGGCGAATGCAGAAAATGTCACACCTCCCACAAGACTACACAAAATACCGTGTGCTACGTAACAAGTGTACCATAGCAACTAGGCTTGCTAAAGCTGAATATTTCAACTCCTCCTTCCAGACTAACTTAAATAGCCCATCCAAATCCTGGAAGGTAATCCACTCTCTTTTCACCCCCCAGCGGCAAATCCCTCACCGCACCTAACTGTAAACAACTCACTCCTCTCTGACCCAGGGGTGGTAGCTGCTGAATTCAACACATAATTTACCTCTTGTGCCTCGACTCTCCTCTCCTCCTTGCCCCCTACTACTCCTCCAGACACTACAGCAGACACTACCTCAAACTTGCCTGGGCCTTGCACCTTCTACTTCCAACCTATTACACATTCAGAAGCCCTCCAAACCCTACTAGACCTAAACCCTTCAAAAAGTAACTCCCCCGATGGGCTTGACACCAAACTCCTTCTCCTCTCTACACCAGTCATAGCACCACCTCTAGCTAATCTCCTCAACCTCTCATTTACCTCTGTCACCAACCCCTGGGCCTGGAAACATGCCGTTGTCATCCCCTCTCCAAAGGGGGCCCCCCTCCCTCACTGAAAATTACCACCCTATCTCTCTACTCCCGGTCCTGGCCAAGTTACAAGAGCACCTAGTACTCACCCAACTTACCTCTTTCCTCTCTGATTAAAACTTTTTCATACTGTTCCAGTCTGGTTTCAGACAGGGCCATTCTGCTGCTTCCTCCCTGTTAAGACTCACTGACTCCATCCTCTCTGGTATGGATAGGGGTCAGATCTCCTCAGCTATATTTATCGACCTCGATAAAGCATTCAACACTGTCTCCCACCCCTTGCTGATTACTAGCCTCACGGATGCAGGTCTTACTACCTTAGCTGCTAAATGGTTCAATGACTATCTCTTAGGAAGAACTCAGTCAGTAAGAATTGCAGATGCTACATCCCCCCTTCCCCGTGACTACTGGAGATCCCCAAGGGTCAGTCCTTGGCACCATCCTGTTCTCCATTTTTCTCAACAACCTGCCACAAATCTGCACAACCTCATCCATGCACATGTATGCCGATGACACCGTCCTGTTCGCCTCTAGCTTCTCTCCAGATTAAATAGCATCCAACCTTCAGTCTGATTTCAATAGAGTTCAACTCTGGTTCAGCTCGCACCAACTCACGCTAAACGCTAAAAATACTGTTACCATGTCCTTCGGCATGTGACAGAGGCTGTCCCAACTCCCCTCGATCCCATCTTTCCACACTCTGGATGGCACTACCCTGGAGGATGTTGCTTCCTTCTGTTATCTAGGGGTGTGGCTTGACCGTCACCTTACATTCTCTGATCACATTGATGCTATAAAAAAACTGCACCCCAAGCTAGGTGCCCTCTACAGGAACCGCTCTTGCCTCTCATCCTCAGTTAGGCAGGAATTAGTGCAGAAGATGATTTTTCCCTCAATTGACTACTGCAACATAGTCTACAGTGCTGCACCTAAAGCCACCTTATCTAAACTAGACCCCGTTTTCAATGCCTTCTGTCACTTCACCATTAATGCTTCCCCCTGCTCCCACCACTGTGAACTTTACCATACTCTCGCCTTCCCCTCCCTCGAAAATCATCACCTACTGCATTGCCCCAAGTTTGTCTCAAAATTCTGGCTTGGCACCCTCCCCTCCTACCTCTCTGCCATATTGTTGTTGGCTCCCACTCCACCTCACTCCCTGCGATCCCTTGACACCCGACTACTAAACATTCCCAGTCGAAAGACCTCAGCTGGAACAACAGCCTTCTTGTACCATTTCCCGAAACTCTGGAATGCTCTCCACCCTCAAATCTGTCACTTCTCCTCTTCCTATTCCCTATCAGCTGCACTGGCTAACTACCTCGCAGGAAACTGTGCCTGCACGCCTTAATAAATGGCTCCCTCCTATCAACTCACATGCCTATCAGCGACACATCCTTACTGAAGCTGGCTTATATATCTAAAGACTCTTCTCACTCTATCGTACTTCTGCCCTTCTGCCCCTCTATGTCCTGCCTCGACTGTATTACAGCACCAAACTATGCTCCATGTAGGCATGTTATATGTTTGAACTTGCTGTAAACCCTGTTATTCACTCCTTACTGAATGTTTAGCCAGTGCTGTAGACAAGTAATCCCAAGCTATACAGTACATCTGTTCAATGTATTCTCTACTGTGTATGTAACTCTGTACATCTATTTAATGTATCTCTATTGTGATAACCTGCGTATTATCATCCCTATGTACCTCTCCCCCCCCAGGTCGCACTGGGAGACGAGCATCTTCTTGCTCAGTGTGCCTTTCCTGTTGAAACAATTTCAATAAATAAATAAAAGAAATGCGTTGCGCTATAAAAGTGCCTCAGAACAGCACAGACCATGGACCGGAATTGCAACCATCTGAGGTAAGTTGTGCTTGCTGTTGAGCACAGCCAGCACCGCAGGGTGAATGGGGTAGGCTGCAGCTGACAGTGACACACATGCCTATGTCCACAGGTAGCACAATGTTGGAGCGTGAAGGGAGTGAGGAGCGTGGGCCTGCTCGCAAGTGCAGGCCCAACCTTACCAAGGCAGAAGCAGATGCCCTGTTTGAGGCCTACCTTGATAGGGAGCCACTGCTGAGTGGTGCCACAGGCACACCACAGGCCAGGGCTGCGGCCTGGGAGTAGGTGGCAGTGAGTGTAAACCAGCAGGGCAGCCACCAGAGGTCAGTGCAGGAGTTGCTAGAAGAAGGTGGGCACCAATAAACACCGCATCATGGAGAAGGTGAGGGCCATTCATGCAGCCCAGACAGCCACCTGAGGGGGGGCCTGCTAATGTGCCACAGCTCACGGCACAGAAGGAGCTTGTGGCAGCCACCATGCATCGCAGCACTGTCAAGGGTGTGCTGGGAGGAGGATTCCAGACAAGTGGAAGCCCATCACTGCATGGTACGTATGATGGGCACACACAGCAAGCAGTGGCAGGGGGATGGGGGCTTAGGGGGGCAGGGGACATGCATCACTGACACTTCTGTTTTCTCTTTCAGCACCAGCATGCCTGCAAGCAGTGGAAGGGGCACCAGCAGCAGCTATGGAGGTGGGCCCTGCCCCGGAGGACCAGCCATCCACCTCAACAGGCATCTGGGGGGCCTGACTGGCTGCAGCACACCACTGCTGTCCAGTCAGATGTCCTGGGCATTGAGTCGGATGAGGCCCTGGCTGTGTTTCAGCAGGATGCCAGACACAGATCGGGGTGGGGTCCAACACCAATGATGACATGACCATGATCCTGGACAGTATTGGTGTCTCCCCCCATGCCAAGTACCACCACATACAGTGTGCCCAGTGGCCTGCCCACGGTGGGACAGCTGCTCACCACCACGGCAGGTACTGCCATGTGCACTGCCATGGTAATGCCATGTGGTGGAGGTGGTGCGACTGCGCAGGTGCTGACCAGTGTACAGGGGCTGGAGGGGCAGCAGGGGACAGAGGGCAGCCAGACACAGTGTCCATCGCTGGGGCATCTGATAAGGACCAATCCTATGGGGACCCCACTGTGCAGCATCCACCTAAGCAAGGGGCTGTGCAGCACTGTCATACCCCTGGATGCTGACCCATTGTCTGAGCACGCCTGATTGCTGTGGGCCTCCATGGAGCAACAGGTGCTGCTGGTAGCTGAGTTGCATGCACTGCACGTGGAGGATGGTCAGGCAGCTGAGCAGCATGAGAGAGGCACTGCACAGCTCCTGGAGGCTATTCAGCACTTGTGGGAGGACATGACTGCATCCCAAGATTGCATTGCCAATGTGATCAGGGATGGCCTTGCACCGCTGGCTGCCACAGGCCATGGCCAGCCACCTCACACACCACATAGTGCACTGTTCACCCCACAAACCCGGCATCGAGTGACACCCTCCCTGTCAATGCCAGGCTGTGCTGTTGGCATCCCAGGCACACCTGGGGTGGGCCTGTTTGGGTGCCTACACACCCCCTGTGGACCCAGTTGTGGTCCTGTGGTTCAACCCCTGGGGGTCTGTTGCAGACAGCCCCTGTGGCCAATGTACAGCCTGTGGCTGCCAGTCAGCCCTGGCGCAGCTGCCCCCATTGCTGCAGTGGCCATGGTTCCAAGTGGCAGACCTAATGTGCATGCCACCCTGGCTTCAGTCTGCTGCTGCTGCCCTGTGCATACATGGGTGGTGTGCGTGCATACTATAGGTGTGGCACCTGTGTATTGTGCCACACGCTGCCTGTGTCCATGCCTGCCCAGCTGCTGGCCCATGTGGCATGGGCATGAAGAGAACAGATCTGTGCTGGTTGCACCTGTGCACTGCATCTGACCCCTGCCACATGCTAGCACCTGGGCCCGTGTGTGTGTGTGTGTGTGTGTGTGTGTGTGTGTGTGTGTGTGTGTGTTGCTGTTCCCTGCTGTGTGCTGTTGTGTGTGGCACTGTCACCTCCACCCCTGCAGCATGCCTCTGTGTGTGCATGCCCATTGCCATGCATGCCCTTGCCTGTGTGCTTTACCTGTGTGTGTGGCCAGTATGTGGGTGTGGTACAACCTACCTGCCTTCACCATAGTGCTCCAATATGATGGTGTCCCTGTGCTGGCATTCCATCCTCTGCAGCTGGGGGTCCCTCTGCCCGGGGGGCTATCCACCACCATCTTGCCCATGGCCCTCATCAACCCCACTACTGTTCCCCTCCTCAGCCTCGACAGCTATCCCACAGTCAATAGCCATGTTGTGCAGTATGCAACAGGCCAGGAAGCGACCACAGGCTTTCAAGGGACTATACTGTAGGGCATCACCAGATCTGTGTAAGCAATTGAAACATGCCTTCTGCATCCCACATACATGCTTGATGATGTTCCACATGCTGGTGTCTGCCTCATTGTACCATTCTTCTGCTGAGGACGACGGGAGCCGATAGGGGATGAGCAGCCAGGGCCTGAGTGGATATCCACTGTTACCTGTGTGGAGAATGACATGGTTAGCTCTGTGTCCTCTGTTGCTGTGCCCTTTGCCTATCCCTGGCACCCTCATCAGTGCACCCTCGCCAGTGCCCGGTACCCTTTGTCTGTCCCATAATCACCCACAAGGTGGTCCATGGGGATATCCCCATGCTTGAACCTGTGGCACAGTGCTGTGCCAGATGAATGCATCATGTGCACTCCCAGGGTGTTTAGCACAAACATTGGTGATGCACCCCTTGGCATCGCACACCACCTGGCAGTTGACACTGGGGTACCCCTTCCTGTTAACATACGCCACACCCTCAGTACCAGGTGGCATGCGGATGCCCACATAGGTGCAGTCAATAGCCCCAAGCCCACCAGGCATGCATGCTACCCTGTGGAAGTCCTGCATGGTTAATGTATGTGCTGGGGAAATGGGTATATTCCAAAGCATGTGGCAGCAGGGCATTGAGGAATTGTGTGAGGAGGCAGGACGGGGCCAACTGGGTTATGCCTGTTGTGTCCCCTGTTGATCTCTGGAAGGTACCCGTGATGTGCAAGCACATGACACCTGTTATCTTTGTCTCCACAGACACTGCATGGCTCTGTCGTGTGGGCACCTGCATCTCCTCACTGCACAGCTCACAGAGCTGCCTCAGAATGGCCCCTCTGTATCAGTGTAATTCTCAAAGGTGATGTGGGCATGGTACCACCTGTTCTGGGCATACCACCGGCAGGCCCTTCCATAGCCACGTCGCTGTTCCTCCTGCCTCCTCACACCCCTCATTACGGCCTCCATTAGAAAGCATGCACTGGCCATGGCCCCTGCTATCCTGTCTCCCCCTGGGTGGTTGGCTGCTGTGAGCTATATGCCACCTTGGTGCGGTGAGTGGCACCTTGACTGCCTTTCCCTCTCACTCCCTCTGCCCCAGCTCACTCTCCACTGCCACCTCTGTCCCATGCCCCTGTGGCTGCCTGTGCAGGTCACCCTGTCCCTTTCAGGCTCTGTCTCCCTTGCTCTTAACAATTTTGTCCCTCCACCTTTCTGTTCCACTCTTTCTCTCTCTCCCTCGCCCCTGGCACAAGTGCCATCTGTGCTTGCACCCTGTATTTATAGGCTCAAGTCTGCTCGGCACATCAGGGACTTGCTCCACACTTGGGCCGTGGTTCAGCAGTTGAATATCGCACTGTGCCACATATTCATGGGCACGCCCCCCTACTCTTGCACATGCATTCATTAGGGTTGCAGATTGGTGTAATGGGACTTGCGCTGCGCAATGGCTCCTGCTGAATATCGCTCCTTGGCGCAAATCTGTACTTGCTCCAGCGCAACTCAGTTGCGCCATGCTCAGCTGCTTTGAATATCCCGGCCAATGTATGTTTTTTTTTTTTCCAAGAGAATGGAAAAAGTGGAATATAGATACTCTGAATGCAATCTTTACAGAACTAAAATGGCATATTTGGACTGCACATTGTCTTTTTACTTTACAACAAAAAACATCAGTCTCATCAAGAACTTTTAAAGAAAATTGAGTTTGATTTAAAACACATCTATTACCTAGAAATGAAAACTGTCTACAATCACATGCTGTTAGAATTCTGGAAAGGTACTCCTCGGATAACAAACTCAGACACTCCAATCGCATGACATGTATGTAAACCTTTTATGATCTACTGAAGTGAATGAATGTTAACACTATTGCTATTTGTAAATAAATCTTCTGCTAATAACATTTTCCCCTACTGTTTTCGAGATGTGCCATGGGATCTTTAACATTCACCTGAGCTACCACCAGAACAGGTAGATGGGACCTCGGTTTAACATATCATCCAAATGACGGCACCTCAGGAGTGCAGCACCCCCCTCATGCTGCACTACAGTGTCAGTATTGGGATTTAACCCAAGTGCTGGATGTGGGGATAGAACCCACAGCCTTCAGATCTCCCAGTCTCGGAGGAGAGTGTGCTACCTGCCGAGCCACTGACACTGATTTTGTTAATGTCCTTGTGTAGGTGCGGCTTCCAGTACTGCACACAGTACTCCAGATGGGGGCCTAACCAGTGTCTTGTAAAGAGGGGTTATTATCTCTCTCTTATGACTTGTGATACCCCTACTAATACACCCCAACATCCCCCTAGCCTTACCTACTGCTTTAGTGGTCTGCTTGGATGATTTCAGGTCATCTGTGATGATGATGATGATGCCCAAGTCTCTTTTTTCCCTTGTGATTGTCAGCAACGCCCCTCACAACCTATAGGTGGCTTCTGGGTTTCAAACCCTGAAAATGTTCAATTTCTTTCAGTAACTTAGTAAACAAATCTTGCTCATAATTAACTGAATTTTTAGAAGGGTTATAAACATTTATAGTTATTATTACATCCTCTTGAAATTTTAAAATTGCCACAATATAATTCTTGGCAGCCTTATACTGCATCAATTTTACATTATCCCCTACTTTGAGATAAATAACGAGCCCCCCCCCCCAACTTCCTATCTTATTTACTTTTGTTGCAGGGCTATGCAAAATCTGAAACCCATTTAAGTTAATGGCTTCATCTTGCTCTTTATTATGCCATGTTTCCTGCAGATTTATTATATCAAATTGTTTAATAAAATCTAAATAATCAGTGTCTACCATTTTCCCACTATGCCCACCAACATTCTATGAAACAATCTTGAAGTTATTTAAATATTTAAGAACAAACTCATCAGGTTCCTTAGCACCCACATTATCTGCAAAACTATAATCCTTTATATCCATTACTAACTTCAAGGGGGCTAAATATATTGCTAACATCTACCCCATAAGAGATTTTGGCAGCAGGTTCCACCACCTCTGAGTAGAACTGATTTCCTTTTACATTAACCTCATCAAGGTGCACAATTAAAATACCCAGATCATCAAGTTTACCTGCAGTATTCAATACACATTCAGCTAGCTTATTATTCACTAAAGTAACATCAATTTGACTTCCTTCGGGTCCTACTCTAAATACCCTTTCTACATTCATTATATCATTCTCATAAAAATGGAGTCCCAGAATATTACAGACAAGTGGGTAATCAAAGATTTTAACTTTAGTTTACTTTCTTTCCCCGTATACGACAGACCAAAGATAAAAAAAAAAAAAAAAAAACCACGTCTGGAGGAATATTTCGTTTTTCATTTTGAAATAGCAAATCTTGCATATTGACATAATATTGTAATTCATCAGCCAGACTCCTCGTAGTCAATTGTGTCCAATCTGAGGTTTGTAGCAACATTATTCCATAGTTATTCAATTTATCTGAATTCCTCCAGACATAGTGAGCAGCACGAGCATTTTTAAAAAATACCAATAAGACATCATTTTTATTTCTATATTCATATGTTCTTGTAACATCACAAATGTCATCAGTGGCAATATCAAACATAAGGCAGTCATTAATCAGTAGAGTTACCAACATTTTTAGCACATCATTATTTTCCACAGGGTCATAAGGGATACTTCTTACTGTAACAACTGCCTGTAAATCTGTAAGATGACAAGAGTTACTATCAGTTGAGATTGAACAAGAACCATCTTCCTCCACAGCTTTATGTCTTGCTCATTTCTACCTTTAATGGATTCATTTACCAAAGAGTTTAAAATTTCCTGATTTTGGGAGGTTTAAGATTTAAGTTTTGTCTTTGAATATCTCCATGCTGATGTACCAGGTACATCAGCATGGAGAGACACTGACCGCATTGCTAAAATTGTTCACAAAGCAGGAGAAAACATTGATGTCCTAGTACACATAGGGACTAATGATCTCGCCAGCCGGTCAGTTGTGGAGACCAAGGAACACCTGACTAAGCTGGGTGACAAACTATCATCTATTTCGTCCGGCATCTCCTTCTCTGAGATCCTGCCAGTCTGGGAGAAGGGAACAGATGGACGGAAGGTCAGAGAAGGAGAGATAGGGGAGCTAAACACGTGGCTCAAGGACTGGTGCCAGGAAAAAGGACACAGATTTGTAGGGAACTGGCAACAGTTCTGGGAGCGAAAGTTCTTTAAATTTGATGGACTGCATCTGACTAAAGAGGGAGTCAGTGCATTGGGGCAGAAGTTTGACGTCTTTGCAGAATATTTAAACTAGCAAATGGGGAGAGGGGTGCAGCACCCCATACGTCGAATGGGAAGAACACCCCTCCCCCCTCAGCTAGTGGTCAAACAGGAATTCAGCGTGTTTGCCATTCATTTGCATCACCAGGTAAGAAAAAGGTTTGTCTCCCATACGATGCACAGGGTAATGCCAAACTTCACCCAACAACTAACACACCAAAATCTGGCCAATGGAAAATCATGTACAAATGCTCACAGCCTGGGAAATAAGATCCCAGACCTGCAGGCAATAATGTCAGAGGCTAAACTGGACATAGTAGCAATTAGTGAGGACGTGGTTTACCAGTAACCACACTTAGGAGACTTCAGTACCTGGCTATGTATTGTTCAGAAGAGACCGAGGTGCAAAAGGGGGAGGAGTGGCCCTGTATGTTAATAGAAAATATCAAAGCTACAGAAATTCAGAATACACATAAGGAGCCAGAAGAACTGTGGGTCACCCTGGAAACAGGAAATGGGACAGCCATAAGAACTGGGGTTGTCTACAGGCCCCAGACCAGAGGGAGGACATAGACACATTACTGTTAGAAGATATACAAAACATGACAGCTAAAGGGAGGTTCTGATAATGGGAGACTTCAACATGCCAGATATAGATTGGTCAATACCAGCAGGAACATCTGCCAGAACTAGACTCATAGTGGATTCCCTGCAGGGGAGGGCCTCAAACAACTGGTACAGCAACCCACAAGAGACAGGGCTATCCTAGATCTAGTACTGACTAACAAAGAAGGGATCACAGATCTCCAGGTAGAAGGTCACCTGGGGTCCAGTGACCATCACATGGTATGGTTCAATTTGGCTACTACATCTAAATCATCCCATTCCAAGGCAAAATATGGGACTTCAGAGGAGCTGACTTTGATAAGATGGCCAACAGAGTTAAGCTAGCCCTGGCAAAAGAAACACAGGTGAGGAGGTACAGGCAAAGTGGGCAAGCATTAAGGATACAATACTTGAAGCAACATCCCATTGTGTTAGACAGAAAAGGAAGTGCAAAGAAGAAGGAAACCACTTTGGTTCTCAAATACAGTAGCAGAAAAGGTCAGAGCAAAAGGCTGGCCTTCAGAAAATATAAGGAACACAGCGGGATGAAGATAGGAGGCATACCAAACTGCCCTAAGGAAGCAAGTAAGGCAGTAAGGCAGGCAAAGTCCCAAACTGAGAGAAACACTAGCACGAACAGTAAAAAGAAGGTGACAAGACTTTCTATAGATACATTAGTGAAAGGAGAAAGTCCAGAGGGTATTGCTAAGCTTAATGGAGAAAAGGGAGCATGTGAGGAGGAGGACCTGTAAAGGCATCTATCCTAAATAGATACTTTGCTCAGTATTTACTGAAGAGAAGGTAGGGCAGGGCCCACAGCTCAGCATCATGGACACAGGGGAGGGAGGTGAGCACTACTCCTTCTCACAAAGGGTCCTACAAGAGCTTGCTAAGCTCAGGGTGGATAAGGCAATGGGACCTGATGGCATACATCCCAGGGTACTTAAGGAGCTAAAGGAGGAACTAGCAGAGCCATTAGCAGAATTGTTTAGTGAGTCTCTGAGCACAGGAGAGGTCCCAGAAGACTGGAGAAGGGCTCATGTGATCCCGCTCCACAAGAGTGGTAGCAGGGAGGAGGCGGGAACTACAGACCGGTCAGTCTTACCTCAGTAGTGGGCAAGATTATGGAGGCACTCCTTAAGGAAAGGATAGTGCAACACCTGGAATCCATAGGGGCACAGGATCCAAGACAGCATGGGTTTACAAAGGAAGGTCCTGTCAAACTAATCTCATAGATTTCTTTGACTGGGTAACCAGAGTGGTGGACCAAGGGGAGCAGTTGATGTCGCCTACCTTGACTTCAGCAAAGCTTTTGACACTGTTCCACACAGAAGATTGATAAATAAGCTAGGTAGGCTCGGGTGGGTCAAGTTGGTCAACTGGGTGGCAAACTGGTTGACTGGCAGAAAACAGAGAGTGGTGGTAAATGGTATACAGTCAGAAGAGATGCAAGTCACAAGTGGGGTACCTCAGGGATCAGTCCTGGGGCCAGTCCTATTCAACATCTTCATTAGTGACCTCGCAGATGGACTAGAGGGTAAGGCTTGTCTGTTTGCAGATGACACCAAGATCTGCAACAGAGTAGATGATCCAGATGGGGTGGGCAGAATGAGAAGAGATCTGGATAAACTAGCAAAATGGTCAGAAGAGTGGCAACTGGATTTAATGCAAAGAAGTGCAAAATCATGCACATAGGGAAGAGAAACCCTGAAGCCACTTATAGGCTGGGAGGAGTTGCTAGCAGTCACAAAGGAAGAAAGAGACTTGGGCATCATCATCACTGATGACCTAAATCATCCAAGCAGACCTCTAAAGCAGTAGGTAAGGCTAGGGGGTGTTAGGTGTATTAGTAGGGTATCACAAGTCGTAAGAGGGAGGTAATAATCCTCTGTACAAGACATTGGTTAGGCCCCATCTGAGTACTCGTGCAGTATTGGAGCCACACCTTCACAAGGACATTAACCAAATTGAGGCAGTCCAGAGAAGGCAACCAAAATGGTGCAGGGACTGCATCAGAAGACATATGAGGACAGATTAACGGAGCTCAATATGTATACCCTTGAGCAAAGGAGGAGAGAGGTGATATGATCGAGACATTTAAACACCTTAAGGGCATAAACAAGGTGAAAGAGTCTAACATGTTTAAATATAAGAAAATTGCAGGACAAGAGGACACAGCATGAGATTAGAGGAGGCCGATTAAGGGGAATGTGAGGAAATTCTTTTCACAGAAAGGGTGGTAGATTCATGGAATAGCTTACCACAAGAAGTGGTGGCTATGAATACAGTGCAGGGCTTCAAACAGGCATGGGATAGGCATAAGGGAGCAATACAAATGACTATGAATAGATAGGTCACTGACAGAGCAAAGGCCGATGGCACATTTATAAGGTAGAAAAAGAAATGGGCAGACTGGATGGGCCTTGCGGTCCTTATCTGCCATCAACTTCTATGTTTCTATGTTTCTATGTTTCTATGTTTGCTATTCCACATGCTCTGTAAGTGTCTGTCCTTTATATTCACCTACTTTAGCCTTTTTAATCCTTATTAGTGCTGTGCGGAATTTCCAAATTCCAGCGGAATGAAATTCTGTGGAATATTCAAAATTCAGCCAACATTCCCCCAAATTCCACTGGAAATGGAATGGTGGAATTCAGCAGCATAAAATAGTTGTGGAATGATTTTCTGCAAAAAAAAAAATCCCTGTTCTAGTCCACAGATCTCAATATTTTGCATGGAAATTGTTGCGGAATAATTTGCCATGGAAAAGCTGCTTTTCGGAATATTTTGCTAGGGATCACAGTAGGCAGAATTCCACAGGTGAACAAACAAAATTTCGGTAGAAATTCCACTGGATTGGTCATTCCACACTAATTCCGCTGGCAGAATTCCAATTCTGCACAGCACCAATCCTTATCTTTTTTGTTGTTGTTGTTTTCATCATTATTACCTTTCTTCAATTGATCTTCTTTATCTATCTTGGGTTCTCTTTTCTTTTTACTAACTGAGAACTTTTGTTCTTTCACTCACTCTCTGGTTCATCTCGTGCTGGAGCTAATTCAGTATTAGCTTTCCATTCATTATTGGCCAACTCCTTAGTGATATCAAGAAAGGTATCCTATGGATTCAAAATTTGCTGAATTGAATCAGAAATAATCAAAGAGGGGTCTCTGGGGCTCTCAGGTTCTTTTTCTGAATAACTAGTAGTTCTTCCTGTCTCATACCACTTAAAGCAATCTCCCCTCTTAAATCAGTAATCTCACTTTTTATAATCACCAGCTGCTCCATAATAGCAACACTTGCCACATGTTGATTTTTTTAAGGCTTCAATAAGATTTCCATCAATAAAGGAAGTATACATAATTTGATGATTATTTCCATTACATGAAATATTTTGATTTACCAGTTCTTTTAAGCTAGATGTAATATCCTGCAGTTCATCCCTAATTTCATCAACAACCTTGCTATGAGCCTCTGCTTTATCTTGAATAGTTGTTATTTCAGGGATGATATTATAAGACAGGGAGATTACAGGAAAATCTTGATTGGAATCATTTATACTAGGGAATTTCCAAAAAGTTATCTTTTTTATTTTTTCCCCCTGAATTTTCTTTACTGGGGGTATAAGATCACGGTGGTCATCAAAGAACAAATTTGGAGTTCTTTTTATTGAATCAGAGTCAAAAATATATACAAGGTCTTGACTATTATTTATTTGAGTTCCTTTCTTATTTTGTTCCATTTTCTTTTCCCCATTTAATTGGCAAGAGGTTGAGGTAGTTCTATCATCCCCCCTGAGTTATAAACTCTGCTTTTTCTACTTGCATGGTTATTAAAGTTTGTGCAGGGTCAAGTATAACCAATTTTTCCATATTTTTTCCTTTCTGAATTGATTTTTTTTTGTTTTTCAGCATTTACCTTCTGGGCGGGATAGTCATAGCAGATGTGCCATGCGCAACAGGGATGCACCAGTGCAAGTACAGAAATGCACCATTGTGCAATATTCAGCAGGAGGCAGCTGCGCAACACAACAGTAATGAATGCATGTGCAACCGTAGGGGTGGAACCATGAATAACATGTGCAGTGCAATATTCAACAGCTGCGATATTCAACAGCATGCAACGTGTGCAATAGCAGAGCAAGCAGAAGTTGCACGATAGCGGAAATGAGCCAAAATAAAAGGGAGCAAGAGAGGGGAGGAAGAATGTGCCACAGGGAAGCCACAGGTGGGAGCATGGAGACAGAGTGCCAGGGAGGAAATACAGGAAGCAGGGTGCAGGAGTGGGCAGGAATAGGACAAGGCCCACCACAAGAGTGCCAGAGTGAGGGTAGGAGTGGGTGTGCCCATGCCAGTGTGTGGAAAAGGGTGTGAGAGTACCACAGTGGACTGAGGGCAGTGGCAAGGGGCAGGACAGCCAAAGGAAAACAGACAGAGGTAAACCCGGTGCAGGAGAAGCACCAGGAACAGACGGGGGGGGAACAGGAGAACAACTGCTCGGGGGGGGACACCAGCCAGGGACATGGCCAGTGCCACCTTCCAGATGGAGGCGGTAATGAATGGTCTGAGAAGGCAAGCAGCAGGGAGGTGCGGCAGTGGAAGGGCCCATCGGCGGTACACCCAGAACAGGCAGTACCGAGACTGCACCAGCTTTGAACAGTACTCTGACACAGAGATTGTGGGGTGGTACCATCTGAACCGGGTAATACTGAGGCAGCTCTGTGAGCTGTGCAGTGATGAGATGCAGGCACCCAGACAACGGAGACATGCTCTGTCAGTGGAGACAAAGGTGACAGCTGTCATGTTCCTGCTCACCATGGGCACCTTCCAGAGACCAACAGGGGACATGACAGGCATGACCCAGTCAGCCATGTCACACCTACTCACACACTTCCTCAGCGCACTGCTGCCATATGCTGTGGAGTACATCCATTTCCTCAGCACACAGGCGGAGCACACAGCACACATACAGGAGTTCCACAGGGTAGCACGGTTGCCTGGCATGCTCGGGGCCATTGACTGCACCCATGTAGGGATCCGCATGCTACCTGGCCTGGAGGGTGCGGCATACATAAACCACAAGGGATATCCGAGCATAAACTGCCAGGTGGTGTGCGATGCCGGGGGCACATAACCAATGTCTGTGCCACGCACCCTGGGGGAGCACACAATGCCTTCATCTGACACCAGTCTGCACTGTGCCACAGGTTTGAGAGTGGGGACATCCCCACCGGCCATCTAGTAGGTGAGTATGCATATCACACAGGACGATGTGAGCAGACATGGGGGAGTGTATTGACAGAGGTGCCACGGGTACCGGCCATGACGGCCCATGGCATAGCGACGCAGACCAGCATTCCAATGTCCCCCCTCTACAAAGAGGTGACAGTGGTTACCCGCTATGGCCCTGGCTGCTCACACCATACCAGCGCCCCCGACCCCATCGCAGCTACTGTACAATGAGGCACATGCCACAACATGGAATGTCATCGAGCAGGTGTTTGGGCTGCTGAAGGCATGGTTCTAGTGCCTGAACACATCAGGCGGTGCCCTACAGTACCGCCCCTTGAAGGCCTGCAGGCTATTCCTGGCCTGCTGTATCCTGCACAACATGGCCACCAATTGTGGGATAGCCGTAGAGTTCGAAAAGGGGGACAGCAGTGGGGACAATGAGGACGCTGGTCCAGCTGGTGAAGGGCAGCCACCCCCTGGGTGATGAGACCTCCGGCTGTTCCAGATGGCACAGCAGCACTGGGACACTGTTACAGAGGAGCACTTCGGATAACACAGGTAGGTCACAGGACCATGTGCAACTACCAAGGGCAAGGGCACAGTGCACAGACAGGCAGAGCTGGACACCAGGGGTGGACAGCAGTTAGGGAATGGGTCTGAGTGGGGCACCGCACACGGAGGCAGGGATGGGCAGGGCTGAACACGACATGTGCACACACACGCACACACACCACAACATATGCACAAAGGGAAAATGGCACGCCCACCCGAACAGCCAACCCCACCCCCACACAGGACCACACATGACCATGCCTAGTGGACAGCACTGTGCATGCCTCAGATGCTGGTGGTCACATCCGCCTGCTGCAAGGCCATCTCTGTCAGGAGCAATCCATGGTCCCTGCTGTGCCGCTTGTCTGTCTGGTGCAGAACCACACTGAGTGCATCCACCACCGTCATGAACTGCATCTGCTGATCTACTGAAGCCTGGAGAAGATAGCTGTGTTCTTCCAAGGGGTCATCCGCTGTCCGGCATGCTGTCCCTTGTGGCATTCCTGGCCCTGCTGGCCAGCACCCCTTGACATTGGGCACTGCACACCAGAGCCATGCCGATCGCCAGGGCATACCAGCGCTGCCACAGCAGCTGCAACAGCCCCACCACCCTAGACGCACACCAGTGCTGCCCCACTGGGGCATACAGGCACAGGCTGGGACTGGGTTATCACACAGGCGGCCATGGTGGCATCACCCCTGGTAACGCCCGTGCGGTTGCTTGCTGTGGGACCATCCTGTGTCCCACATGTATCACTGTCCGGGATGTGTGGACCATCATCATCAGTGCTGGATCTGGCCCCAATCAGTGGCCCAGCATGCTGGAGACCGGGGGCGATGTCACACTGGGACACAGGCAGGGCCTTGTCCGCACCCACACCACCCACATCAGTCTGGACAGACATGCAGGTATGCACTTGGCCAGTCCCTCAGACACCTGTGGAGGTGGATGGGCGATCCTCCATGTCCAGGGCCTCCCCCTCGGTGGACACACCCACCACCGCTGCCCCATGTAGATGCTCAGGAGCTGTAAGGGAACACATTAGTGTTAGTGGCTCCGCCTTGCCCTGTGGCATGCCCTCCACCACCCACACACACACACACTGACAGCACAGGACCTACCACGCAGTGATGGGCTGCCACCTGCCTGGAAGCCACCCCCAGGAACGCCCTCGATGGCACTATGCAGCATGCTGCTGGCCACCCACTCCTCCTGTGGCATCAGGTGGGGTACATCCAGCTGGCCCCCACTGGTGGCAGCATGTGCAGCCCTGATGGCAGCCACCCTGTCCTTGATTCACCTCCTGTCCATGCCTACCTTCTTTTTGCACTCCTGCATGGACCGCTGGTGGCTGTCCTACTGGTTCATGGCACGTGCCACCTCACCCCACACCACAGCATGGGCCTGTGGCATTCCCCCGCTGTCCGCTAAGCAGCAGATCCTTGCCCAGATATGCCTCAAACAGGGCATCAGATTCAGCCCTGGTGAAGTTGGGTATCCTCCTTCTCCCCCTTCCCTGTTCGTCCTCTTCCTCACGCTTGGTCATGCTCGCACCTGTGGGAATGAAAGGTGTTACCTTGGACTGTGCAGTCCCATACAGCCCTCCCAAACCACAGTCCCCACATCCCAACAGCATGCAACCTACCACAAAGGACTGCAATGCCGAACCATGGCGTCTGCAGCCCCCAGGTCTCATTTATATAGCGCAACGCATGCAAATGAGGGCAGGTGCAACTGTAAGTGGATGTTAATGCAGTGGATGCACCGTGGAATGACCAATGAGCTGATTTGCATAACCTGGCTGAATGTTGCGCTGTTGCGCCTTGCGCAATGTAGGTGAGCGTGCTCAGACTATGGCGCAGCACTGTGACGTACACAATCAGCACCACAAGGTGCATGCATGCATGGGGTGCTGATGCCGATGCATGCGGCGCTGCTGACGTGCTGTGCATGGGAGGCAGTGCAGAGCATGGCCACCACTGTGCCTGTGGCACTAGGGTGCTGTATGCCCATGTGGCTGTGCCATGGGTGCCATGGTGCCACAGCATGGTAGGCCACTGCAGGGCATCACACACATGCACCCTACTGTGCTACATGCAGGGCATCCCAATAGTGCTGTGGCACACCGTGCACAGACAGACCCTTGACCCTGCGGTCGACCTTGGCCCCCTAGGCACCATGCATCTGCATGGCTGCACCCTATCATGCAGTCCAGTGACAGTGCGATAGGGACTGGCAGTGCAGTACCACACTGCCTCTGCATGTGCGCTACAGAGCGCCATTTTGTTGCTGTTTGAGACAGCAACACGCCTAGGACCAGAGTGCAGGTCTGGAGTGCCATTGAACTGGCAATCCTGGTGGCCCTGGTGAAGCCACATGCTGGTACCCTCTTTGGGCAGGAACCCCTCCACAGGCCATGGACTGCGGTGTGGAAGGAGGTCTCAGAGGGCCTGGAGGAGGTGACAGGGAGCAGCAGGACAGCGGAGCAGTGTCGCCACTATGGCAACCTCCAGCGGTGAGACCCTAACCACCTGGGGCATCTGCAGGCATGCACCCAGCGAGGTGCCATGCCATGGCCAGGTAGGTGCTCCATCCCATCACTGGTAGTGTCCATCTGTCCGGGTATCACAGTGTGCATCAGGACATGCCACAGGGAGGTGGGGGCCATCTAGTGGGGGTGGTGGTGGTGGGGGTGTGTCATGGCTGGGCTGTGCAGGCATGCACACACCAGGGGAGGCAATGTTATTGACCTGTACTGATGTTTCCCTCTCCATGTTTGCACCCTAGGCCCAGAGGGTTGCCATAGGGCACGTTTGGCCTGAGGACAGGGACAGCAGGCCAGAGTGGGTGCCGTGAACTTGCAGCCAGGGCATGTTGGTGAAGCCATGGGTCAGCAACGCCCTGCTGGCCAGGATGCAGGTGAGTGCCGTGTTTCTCCTTACATCTGTGCATGCTGGGTTGCAGGGGTGGTGGTGGGGCATGGCCAACCACACTTGGCCCCACTGTCGTGCATGCCACGTGGTGCACTCAGCACTGTCCTGTGGCACTGCATGTGTAGATGGGTGTCGCAGGTGGGCTGTGCGTACACTGGGTCCATGGCCGTGCCACTGCCTTCGCACCACATAGCCATTTCACTGTACGGCCACGTAGGTGCTGTGTAGAACATGGGCGGTGGGTGTATGCAGTGTTCCACATGGCTATGGGTGCCTGGGTAGGCGGGTCTTGTGGGTGAGGACACTGTGGGTGGTCACATGTCATCATAGGGGCGTGGCCCACAGCTGTATGCCATGCACATTGGGTGGGCTTCAGGAGTCTGGCCAGCCATGCGTACTGATTCTGCTCCCTTGTCCTAGGTGGACAACGCTGGACTACCCTGGAGCGGAACACACAGGAGCTACTGCAGCTGTCCCGGGCTACTCTGGAGCTGCTCTAGGGGATGGAGCGCGGTGACCATAGGAGGTACAGGAGGCACCACAGGGACTGGAGTGAGGAGAGGGGCCACCATTAGGGCCTACAGTAGCACGTGATGTGCATTCCCTCCTGGACTTACTCTCACACCCCTTTGTCCCACTCCCTGATGTACGTCTTTACCCCATGCTTACCCTGACCTGGTTTGTGGCCCTTCCCCCCACTTTGTACATAGTTTTGATTTATTGAGTTGTTTGTACAGTTTACCCCTTCAATATATACTTGTTTGATATGATAACTGTGGTGGTCTCTGATTTGCAGTGGGCATATGGTGCTTGGCTGCAGTGGTGTGCATGGCGTCGGGGGTGGTGCAGGCTTGGGCGTGTGTGTATCTGGCAGGGCCCCACTTATGATGTGGGTGGGGGACTCGGTCCCTGTCTGTGGTATGTGTGTTGTTCCCTGTGCACTGGATGCCTGTGTGCAGTGGTCCCTGGTGCATGCACTGTGTCCCTGATGCCCCTGTCAGTATGTCCATGGCCCGTGCAGCTGGGCCCCTTGCATGTCTGTGGTACACACAATCTGCTGGCATGTCACTGGTGGCTGTCCATGCTGGCCACCCTCTGGGCACGACGCAATGGCGGCTTGCCTCCTGTCACCAGTTTGTTGCACGTCTGCCTCGGGTGACACTGTGGGCTATGCTGTTGTTGTCCCCCCTCCATGCTGTCACTGTTGTCTGTTGTGGTGTCTGTGTTCTACTGTCTGTCACTTGTGCTCTGTCTGTAAGCTGGGGGTGGACGGCTTCATGGTGCATGCTCCAGATGGCTGGTTCACCTGTGCCATGGTGGGGTGCAGGCCGTGGGTACACAGCATCAGTGGACACACACCAGCAGCATTTGTTGCCCCATTATTGTGGCCCTGTGTCGGGGTGCCCTTGGGTCAGGGTGGGTGTTTCTCCATGCCCTGTGTCGCATCCTGTGTGGCGCATGCCTCCATGCACCACAGTGGGTGGCTGTGCTATCTGTTGGGGCCAGTGCTGGGACAGGGTGTGTGCATGGGTGGATGTGCGGGGTGCTGTCCTGCTGGTGGTGGTGTCCAGGGCAGGCCTTGTCACATGCGGGGTCCCTCGGGTATTGATGCAGGGTCGACCTCTCTACTGTGCCATGGGGGGGCCATGCAGGGGGGCATTGTGTCTGCAGTTGTTGAGTCAGTAGCTGGTGCTGCCCACTGCGGGGTGTTCACAGTGGGGCTGCCATGCATGGCCCCATGGTGCACAGGGTTGCATTGTCATGGTGGGGGTGGTGGCATGCATTCGGTGCCATGATTTTTTGGGCACTGCTTCTGAGCCAGGTGTCCGGGGATTGCTGTACAGGGTGTGCTCTGCATTGGTGGGATGGGGTGGCACTGGGTGGCCAGCCCTTTTTGTGTTGCAGTCACTGCTTGCCAGAGAGGTGTGCTGGGGCACCGTGCCCCGGCTATGGATTCAGTGCTGGTGTTCATGGGCTGGTGGTCCATCCAGCTCACCACTGGTTGTGCAGTTCATGGGGTGCAGGGGGGGCTGTGTGGCCTGCTGCATGTTCCTTCGCCCATGTCTTCCATGGGTGGTGCACCCCTGTATCCTGTCCCTGTCCCTGTGCATCCCTGGTTGTGCCACTGCGTATCAGCCCTGCTCCACTGTGCATCCCTGGTTGTGCCATGGTGCAGTTGGTGCAATGTTCAGCTGTGTTGCGCAAGCGCACCTTGGCCTGTGCTGTGTTTGAATATCACACGTGTTGCGCAGGGGCGCACTGCACTTGCACCTGCTCCTGCTGTTGTGCTTCTTTGTGGCGCAGTCTGAATATCCCACCCCATGTGTCTTAGTATGTTTTTTACTTACTTTGATTCTTCTATTTTTACCTCTTCCCTTAAATTGCTTCATTAGAGGATCACTATCCTCTTTTTGAACCATTTTACCAATTCTTGTTTTCATTAGAGGTGGATTTAGTTCCTCAGATTGAAAGTTTGCCATTAGATTAGTATAAAATGATCAGTATAAATGCTAGAATTTAATGGCACCTTAGAGAAAATGAGCACATAGATCCAAATACAGGAACAATTTAGCAGAACTATGAGAACACCAGGTATTACAAAAAAAGATATCTCAAGTCTTAATTTAGTTTTGCCACAGTGAGTCTAAAGCCAAGTAAATATGCTTATAGCTGTGCAGGACCAAATCCAGAAGTAAAAAGCAGTTTTTGCTCCAAGCGAACTTGCATAAGTCACATAAGTCTCTGGGTATCCTGTAATAGCCGAAGCCAGGAGTTGGGCAAAATGGCACTAGGGGCAAGGTACCTAAAATGAAAATATATAAATAAATTAATAAAAACTATTCCCTGTCTATTTTACTTTTTACTAAAAAAATTATATATTTTATACCTTCATCTATTTCCTATGTGTCTCCAAATACACAGGGAATAACTGTCACATCCAAAGAACCTTCCTCCCTGAACACAGAACGCCCAAACATGCTCAGCCAGCACAGAGCCCAGATTAAGGATTCAAGGCAGCCATTGAAATTAAAAAAAACAGGGTTCAGTCACCAACAACTAAGATAAAAAGGACAGAACAGAAACGAACAGGATACAGTCTAAAAAACAACAATAACCATTAATGATTAAAAGGTAAACAAATTAGTTCACTAAAAAAAAATAATGCAAGTACCTCAGGACAAGTAAAAGATCAGTAGATGAACAACATGTACTCCTAAATAGCACTCAATGTCAGTCATTTTCAACAACAGTATGAAGTGCAAGAGATAATGGTGATTCTGAAGACAGGATACTATGCCTATGCACTTTAAACCCCTCAAGCCCCTATGCAACACTGAAAATAAATGTGCACTTGTGAGTAGCCATATGGTATACCGTAGCCTACCCAAAGTGGGTCAGTTTTCCCCTATTAAATGCCCTTTTTTATTAAATCTAGTTTTTAATGCCTATAGTTCTAAGACATTAACTGCATGGCACCCAACTACCAAAAAGGAAAGAAAAAAAAGCCAATGCTCCTTCACAGAGACACCAAAAAAGCCTTACATAAACAAAACACACCTAAAACACCAGTAAATGAAAATAAAAATGGCATCTGTTTGTTTGCACTAGCAGCCCAAAAGGCAGAAACCCCCTCAACAACACCACTATCCAAAGAAAAAAAACCGAGATATTTATACCAAATTACAATAATAGTCTAGCAATTATAGTAACCACAGCAAAAGGTCCCAGGGGCAACTTGGGGGGTCCATATACAAAAGATAACAAAAACAATCACTTGATAATTTTTTCAGTTTCATTCTTTCAGGAACTAGAGCACTCCTCTGCTGTCTGTAGTACGAAATACTGTACAGTAGTCTCCATGGGCTCTGCAGGCTTTCTCTTGCTCTCCCTCGTTCTCTCTCACTCTCTCACTCAGCACTTCATACATTGAACCCATCTGACCTACCTGTTCGGCTCGAGTAGCACCTCTCATGAGGTCCCCCGATTCTTCCTTGCTCACCAATGGCTCCTCCACCTCAGGACTCCACACGCTGATACCTGGGGAAACAGTTGCACAAACAGGACAGAACAAACAAAGAGGCCACACAAGTTTGACTGGAAAGATTAACTACAGAGCCATTCAGGCAACAGTGGTATACTTGTTAAAGAAGCTCAGAAAGCATTAGTCCAACCCTGTTCATGAAGTTACTCCACAACCTCATAGCGTGCAGCAGCCATCTTGGGTTTCCTACTGAGTCAGTGCAACTGACAGCTATTGAACTGTAGGGGAGAGAGAGAGAGAGAGAGAGTTTCATTCACTTGGCTTCCTGTATAGTTGTACAATGAGGTTGCCAGGTTCAGCTTTTTCTGACTGTAATATCCAGAAAGTTAATCTTAACAAGGTCAAAGTTCACCTCGAATCATCAGTTCTAATTGGTTGATTCTAAGTGGAGAGTTAATTCTCTCAATTCTGCTTCTGTTACCTTCCACATTAAAAACAAGTCATATGTATAATGTTTATACAGATCTATTTCTTTAAAAAAAAATTTTTATCGGGATTGTAGATGAACTACTGCTCCCAGAAGGCCATAAAGATAACAGCATAGTTTGGAGCCATGGCTGCTCCCATAGCTGTCCCTTTCATTTGGATATACATCCAGTTCTTGAACAGAAATGTATTATGTTAGTACTTCTTCTGTTGGTGCAATTAGCAATTGCAATTAGAAATTCAACAAATTTTATACTGTAGTCAGTCAGTGCTGATATATATATAGTTTCTCAAAGAGCCTCTAGGCCCTGATCATGGGGAATATTAGTATAGAGAGCTCTTATTTCTATTGTGACTAGAAACCAACTTTCCTGCATTTCAATTTCACTTAAAATGTTAAGGTGTTTTGTGTCCTGAAGGTAGGAACGTGTGGTTTGTGCCACTTTCTTGATATGATGGTCAATAATTTATTTTATTTATTGAAATGTTTCACCAGGAAGGCACACTGAACAACAAGTTTCTTCTCTCCCGGTGTGACTGGGAAGGGGGGGGTACAAGTGGATAAAAACAATGATTGTTCATACAGTCACAGTTAACATACATGGGGGAAAAGGTACAGAGCATAAAACAACAATATTGCCAACACATTGGTGGATTGGTGTTACAATTAAGAACAACTAAAAAAAGTATATTTAAACAATTTAAACAACTGAAGTGCTAGGGAGGGGAAAGCGGGAATGGAGGGTCATAGAAACATAGAAACATAGAAACATAGAAGTTGTCGGCAGATAAGGACCTCAAGGCCCATCCAGTCTGCCCATTTCTTTTTCTACCTTATAAATGTGCCATCGGCCTTTGCTCTGTCAGTGACCTATCTATTCATAGTCATTTGTATTGCTCCCTTATGCCTATCCCATGCCTGTTTGAAGCCCTGCACTGTATTCATAGCCACCACTTCTTGTGGTAAGCCATTCCATGCATCTACCACCCTTTCTGTGACAAAGATTTCCTCATTCCCCTTAATCGGCCTCCCTCTAATCTCATGCTGTGTCCTCTTGTCCTGCTATTTTTCTTATATTTAAACATGTTAGACTCTTTCACCTTGTTTATGCCCTTAAGGTGTTTAAATGTCTCGATCATACCACCTCTCTCCCTCCTTTGCTCAAGGGTATACATATTGAGCTCCGTTAATCTGTCATATATGTCTTCTGATGCAGTCCCTGCACCATTTTGGTTGCCCTTCTCTGGACTGCCTCAATTTGTTAATGTCCTTGTGAAGGTGTGGCCTCAGTACTGCCGCAGTACTCCAGATGGGGCCTAACCAATGTCTTGTACAGAGGGATTATTACCTCCCTCTTACGACTGTGATACCCCTACTAATACACCCTAACACCCCCTAGCCTTACCTACTGCTTTAGAGGTCTGCTTGGATGATTTTGGGTCATCAGTGATGATGATGCCAAGTCTCTTTCTTCCTTTGTGACTGCTAGCAACTCCCTCCCAGCCTATAAGTGGCTTCAGGTTTCTCTTCCCTATGTGCATGATTTTGCACTTCTTTGCATTAAATCCCAGTTGCCACTCTTCTGACCATTCTGCTAGTTTATCAGATCTCTTCTCATTCTGCCCACCCCATCTGGATCATCTACTCTGTTGCAGATCTTGGTGTCATCTGCAAACAGACAAGCCTTACCCTCTAGTCCATCTGGAGGTCACTAATGAGAGATGTTGAATAGGACTGGCCCCAGGACTGATCCCAAGGTACCCCACTTGTGACTTGCATCCCTTCTGACTGTATACCATTTACCACCACTCTCTGTTTTCTGCCAGTCAACCAGTTTGCCACCCAGTTGACCAACTTCTGACCCACCCGAGCCTACCTAGCTTATTTATCAATCTTCTATGTGGAACAGTGTCAAAAGCTTTGCTGAAGTCAAGGTAAGCGACATCAACTGCTCCCCCTTGGTCCACCACTCTGGTTACCCAGTCAAAAGAAATCTATGAGATTAGTTTGACAGGACCTTCCTTTGTAAACCCATGCTGTCTTGGATCCTGTGCGCCTATGGATTCAGGTGTTTGCACTATCTCGCCATAAGGTGCCTCCATAATCTTGCCCACTACTGAGGTAAGACTGACGGTCTGTAGTTCCCGCCTCCTCCCTGCTACCACTCTTGTGGAGTGGGATCACATGAACCTTTCTCCAGTCTTCTGGGACCTCTCCTGTGCTCAGAGACTCACTAAACAATTCTGCTAATGGCTCTGCTAGTTCCTCCTTTAGCTCCTTAAGTACCCTGGGATGTATGCCATCAGGTCCCATTGCCTTATCCACCCCTGAGCTTAATAAGCTCTTGTAGGACCCTTTCTTTTTGTGAAGGGAGTAGTGCTCACCTCCCTCCCCCTGTGTCCATGATGCTGAGCTGTGGGCCCTGCCACCTTCTCTTCAGTAAATACTGAGCAAAAGTATCTATTTAGGATAGATGCCTTTACAGGGTCCTCCTCCTCACATGCTCCCTTTTCTCCATTAAGCTAGCAATACCCCTCTGGACTTTCTCCTTTCACTAATGTATCTATAGAAAGTCTTGTCACCTTTTTACTGTTAGTGCTAGTGTTTCCTCAGTTTGGGACTTTGCCTGCCTTACTGCCTACCTGCTTCCCTTAGGGCAGTTTGGTATGCCTCCCTATCTTCATCCTGTGTTTTCCTTATATTTTCTGAAGGCCAGCCTTTTGGCTCTGACCTTTTCTGCTACTATATTTGAGAACCAAAGTGGTTTCCTTCTTCTTTGCACTTCCTTTTCTGTCTAACACAATGGGATGTTGCTTCAAGTATTGTATCCTTAATGCTTGCCCACTTTGCCTGTACCTCCTCACCTGTGTTTCTTTTGCCAGGGCTAGCTTAACTCTGTTGGCCATCTTATCAAGTCAGCTCCTCTGAAGTCCCATATTTTTGCCTTGGAATGGGATGATTTAGATGTAGTAGCCAAATTGAACCATACCATGTGATGGTCACTAGCTGCCGGTGACCTTCTACCTGGAGATCTGTGATCCCTTCTTTGTTAGTCAGTACTAGATCTAGGATAGCCCTGTCTCTTGTGGGTTGCTGTACCAGTTGTTTGAGGCCCTCCCTGCAGGGAATCCACTATGAGTCTAGTTCTGGCAGATGTTCCTGCTGGTATTGACCAATCTGTATCTGGCATGTTGAAGTCTCCCATTATCAGAACCTCCCCTTTAGCTGTCATGTTTTGTATATCTTCTAACAGTAATGTGTCTATGTCCTCCCTCTGGTCTGGGGGCCTGTAGACAACCCCAGTTCTTATGGCTGTCCCATTACCTGTTTCCAGGGTGACCCACAGTTCTTCTGGCTCCTTATGTGTATTCTGAATTTCTGTAGCTTTGATATTTTCATTAACACACAGGGCCACCCCTCCCCCCCTTTTTGCACCTCGGTCTCTTCTGAACAATACATATCCAGGTACTGAAGTCTCCCAAGTGTGGTTACTGGTAAACCACGTCTCACTAATTGCTACTATGTCCAGTTTAGCCTCTGACATTATTGCCTGCAGGTCTGGGATCTTATTTCCCAGGCTGTGAGCATTTGTACATGATTTTCCATTGGCCAGATTTTGGTGTGTTAGTTGTTGGGTGAAGTTTGGCATTACCCCTGTGCATCGTGTGGGAGACAAACCTTTTTCTTACCTGGTGATGCAAATGAATGGCAAACCGCTGAATTCCTGTTTGACAGCTAGCTGAGGGGAGGGGTGTTCCCATTCGACGTATAGGTGCTGCACCCCTCTCCCATTTGCTAGTTTAAATATTCTGCAAAGACGTCAAACTTCTGCCCCAATGCACTGACTCCCTCTTTAGTCAGATGCAGTCCATCAAATTTAAGAACTTTCGCTCCCCAGAACTGTTGCCAGTTCCCTACAAATCTGTGTCCTTTTTCCTGGCACCAGTCCTTGAGCCATGTGTTTAGCTCCCCTATCTCCCCTTCTCTGACCTTCCGTCCATCTGCTCCCTTCTCCCAGACTGGCAGGATCTCAGAGAAAAAAGAAGAACCACGGACGAAAGAACAAGGAGGTAAGAGCAGAAACAATCAGTCAACAACAAATGCAGTAACCCTGAAAGCTTATCCTAATGTTAGATAAAACTGTAAAACCTGTAAAGCACCACCTGTAATAATTTCAGAGAAGATATACCCTGTAAGAAACACTTTGCTCCAGAGAAAAATAAAGCAGTAACAGAAGATATACCTTGCAAAAGACAATTTGAATCAGAAAGATTACAGCAGTAATCTGTTAGCACACACCTGTAGAGCACACCTTGTAATAATGCAGAAGAAGGTATACCAGCAACAACAATTTGAATCAGAGAAAAAATAAAGCAATGAAATGTTAGCAACAAACAGTAGCAATCCCTGTGAGTAAAAATAAAAAACACCACCACACAGTAAATCTGCTTAGCCAAACTAAGTCTTAATCCTTCTCCCTTGCTCTGGTAAGTTTCTCTACTCTGCCTTTCAAGCAGTCTTAGAAGGAAAGAGCTCAGGTGAAGCTAGGTGCCTTGGCAGCAAACCAAGTCTTCTACCTCCAAGATATCAACTAACCTGACTTTTTAACCCTTCTTTCTGTTGGAAATTACTGACAGTTTGCCAGCTCCACCCCCACATACACACCTAATCCTTTGGAAGAGCTGTGGGAGGAAAAGCAATTAGCTCCTTCAATGTGAAGGAGACTGAAACACCTCTGAGACAACAAACCTTTCAACAAACAAGAATAAAATAAAACCAGTGTCAAACAGTAATTTTGCTTAGCCCAATGATAAAAAGTCACAAAAATGTAAGCTCCACCTGTAATACAGTAATTTCAGAGAAGATATACCCTGTAAGAAACACTTTGCTCCAGAGAAAAATAAAGCAGTAACAGAAGATATACCTTGCAAAAGACAATTTGAATCAGAAGATTACAGCAGTAATCTGTTAGCACACCCCCCTGTAGGCACACCTTGTAATAATGCAGTAGAAGGTATACCAGCAACAACAATTTGAATCAGAGAAAAAATAAAGCAATGAAATGTTAGCAACAAACAGTAGCAATCCCTGTGAGTAAAAAAATAAAAACACCACCACACAGTAAATCTGCTTAGCCAAACTAAGTCTTAATCCTTCTCCCTTGCTCTGGTAAGTTTCTCTACTCTGCCTTTCAAGCAGTCTTAGAAGGAAAGAGCTCAGGTGAAGCTAGGTGCCTTGGCCAGCAAACCAAGTCTTCTAGAGGAATTAGAGGAAGGCGAAGCAAAAATACAGAGGGCTCCAGGACTATAACCAGTAACTGGTAGTGAGCACTGAAAAGTGAGGTAATTAGAACCAATCAAGGGTGGGCTGAAGTAGCAGTGCAGAGACACAGTAGTATAGCTTGGTCATGTAGGAGCAGGTTAAATAAGTGCAATGGGCTACAAAGGTAAGACGAGAGGGGGCGCGGGGAGAGGTGAAGGTCAGGGACAGGAAGGAATTTATGCCTAGGTCTGGCACCTCCAGGATGCAGAAGAACCCTGCCAGGCACAGAACCAGGTGTAGACATTTAAGAAGAGAAGGAATAGGGAGGAGGTTAGGGAGGGAGGGACAAGATGTGCTAGCAGTTTAGTTAGGGAACCATTGCTGATTACAAATCAGTCTTGCTGGAGGATTTTAAGGTTTTTGTGGATTTGGGGCAGCCAATAAGGCACCGCCCTGACCAGGTGTGTAACCAAGAGAAAATCATAAGTATTTTGAGCAATGGTGCCATCTAAAAGAGCCTCATAAAGTAGTACATCAACCTCTCTTAAAATTGTTAGTAGGATCTCCCTATAGTGGGCAGTATTGTTCCGTATTGTTAAGTTGATCCAACGTTTCTTTCTCATATGCTCATCTGGACCATAAGACAATGAGCCCCCTTTATCCACTGACTTTATCACTATTTCTGGGATGGCCTGTAGATTTAGTATGGCTTGTCTTTCAGTGGCTGGGCAGTTGTAATATTGAGCTGGTAAAATGTTCAGAGACTCGAAGTCCTAAATGCAGGCTTTTTCAATTACTGATGCTACAAGGTTTTGAGGTGGTATGAAAGTGGACTTACAGTAGGTTTAAAATAATTAATTTGTGCTGTTATGTTCCCTGGCATCATTCTGTGTCTCCGATGTTGCATCCAGTTCGCTAGAGGGTTTCTTATGAAACAACACCTCAAGGTGCATTTTATAGGTAAATTCACATTTGTCCACTTTGAAAGAGATTAATATTAGATGTAGGGACATACACAGGGCTTTTTTGTAATACTACAATTTCGGTATCAGTCAAAGTATAGATGGGTATATTCCCAACTATACAATTGGTGTTAGTCAATATCAGTGCCCCCCCCCCCAGGATCATGTATTGATTGTTCTGGGGACTGCTGTCTAGCGAAAGAGCACATTCACAAAAACATCTGACTGCACGTTACATGGGAGGGTGTCTTAAAACCTACTGTTGTCCTGGATCATTTCCTACTGATATAACTTTCTTACTTGGATTTTACTCAACAATAAAGGAATCTTTGCTTCTGATAATCCTAAGTGTGTCCACTTCATTGGGATCACACCTGATGGAGACAGAGTGGCTGAGACTCCTACTTCTGGAAGTACTTTCATGCACTTTTGCCCTGGCCCGGTCCACCTTTGCTTTTCAGCCACCTGTTTGCTTACTCCTACAGACACACACACACATACGTATATATGTATATGTAATATATATATACACTACCTGTCAAAAGTTTTAGAACACCCCCATTTTTCCAGTTTTTATTGAAATTTGTGCAGGTTAATGTCTCAATGTACTCTGAAATTAAAGCATAGAACAAATAAACAATTGGAGATAAAAAAGAAATCATAGAATCATTTTGTTTAACAAAATTTAATCTAAATTTTTGACTCATCAAAGTAGATATGACTTGACTCACCTTTTGCAGATATACTGTAACCGCTGAACACACTCGTGGCATTCTTCCTACAATGGACATCAAATATTGTTCAGGAGGTTCTTCCCAACACTGTTGCAGAAGTTCCCACAAATGTGTTGCACTTGTAGGTTGCTTTTGCTTTCACCCTTCTGTCCAGTTCATCCCAAACCAGCTCGATGGGGTTTAAGTCTGGAGACTGTGCTGGCCATTCCATGATTTGAAGCCTACCGTCTTGTTCTTTTCCTCGAAGGTAGTTCTGACATAGCCTGGAGAGTATGTTTTGAGTCATTATCTTGCTGTAGGATGAACCCCTGACCAACTAGGCATAGACCAGAGGGTATTGCATGGCGCTGCAAAATGCTATGGTAGCCCATTTGGTTCAGGGTGCCAGTCACTCTGTGCTGTTGTCCTGTGACCCGCCTATCCACAAGCTGTTGACTCTCAGAAACTGTCTTCTGATTCTGTTTCGTGCTTTGGGTCTGCAGACCTCTTCCTGTCAGAGTTTCCTCCAGTTTCCAAGTGCCTTTTGATGCTGTAGGAAACTGTACTCACTGACACCTTAGCTTTCTTTGCAATTTCTCTAAAGCAGTTTTTGCTAACCTAAACTTTTTTTTTAACCTCTAGCAGTTTACCACTTACCTTTGTACCATTTCAGGTTATTCACTGGACTTGAATTGCTTAAGTTTCAATAAAAACTGGAAAAATGGTGGTGTTCTAAAACTTTTGACCAGTAGTATTATATAAAAAAATATATATATATATATATATATATATATATATTCACACAAACACAGATATGTACACACACACACACACACACACACACACATATATATATATACACACACACACACACACACACTCCTTACACTTCATATAAATCAGGAGTTTACAGCTAAAATCTGTAACTGTCTACTATGTATCTAGTCTGTCACTCTACTACTGTATGTGCCTTGTTGTAAAATATTTTACTATGTAACTGCTCTCCCCCAGGTCGCACCGGGAGATGAGCAACTTGTTTTTCAGTGTGCCTTACCTGGTGAAACTTTTCAATAAATAAATATATGTATACATACATACATACATACATACATACATATATATACACACACACACATATATATATATATCATATACTATATATATATATATATATATATATATATATACATACACACACACACACATATTAAATGATACGCACATTGCAAAAAAAAATCCATTAATGCATCAAGGTTGATGTCACAGCAACAAATGTTTGCAAATTAAATCAGGCACCGACAGGCATTGGCACGTGCCATGGGATCATCAGGCCCAACTCTCACCCCATTCCATAAGTATACAAGCTGACACTCTACAGTATAGGAGAATAGGGTGAGAGTTAGGTCTAATGACCTCATGGCACACCCCAATGCCTGTTGGTGCCTGCAGGGTGAGGGGTGTGGGTGGGGTGGTAACCTAAGATCAAAATTGTCAAACTTTTGTCGCTGTGACATCAACCCTAACTGATGCATTAATGGAGTTTTTTGCAATGAATTTCCCTTCTTTTTGAAACAGCATAATGTAAGTGATTAGTGGTACATGTCTGTGGGAAAGTGGGTCCTCCAGGCCCTGCGTTCCTTTCACATTGCCCATTTTTTTTTTTGGCATAATGGTAAGTGTCTATGAGAGTGCAGGCCCTCTGAGCCCTGCGCTTCCACTTACACTTAAATATGGAGTCATACAGCAGCCCCACAGTACTGAAATGTAACCCTAGTAACATTTATTTGGCAATATCTTAGTAACGGTAGCAACTATGGAAAAACTTCCACTGCAGTTATAATTAAGACTTTGAAACCTCCACACATGCTTAGCCCACACTAAGTTGCAGACAGTGAAAAATCCATATCTCAAATTATTTTTGAGATATGGACACCGAAAGGTGCTGTGATGTTATCCTATGGGAAATTTCTCAACTTTGGAATGCTGTAGCTATGGGCCCGTTAAATATTTTGGGACCAAAACACCAAAAGGCATATCTCTGGGTTCAGGGCTTGGCACCCTGCAAATTTCACTCCAAAAGCATAATCCACCTTGGCACAATGAAGTGACAAAGAAAACAACACATGGGAAATTGTGTTCATGCAGTGTTTTCACGATAACTTTAATGTGTTCAAAGCACTCCTATCTCTAGAATGGGAATGTTTTTGTACACAGAAAAATGTTGTCTAGGTTCTTTTTTTTTCAACTACTGTCATTGCCCCAACAACAAAAAATGCTGTCGCGACAACAAAACAGCAGAATGGTGGAAAAACTTTGAAAAGCATATTTCCAGACCACCTGCTGAAAAAGTAATGTCAGGGTCATGTTCCTAAGGGCCCGATTAGGTAAACACAACTGTTGGTGTTTACCAAAGGGCATTATTTTTTGAGTTAATGTTTTTTGTCTCTCGCTAACTGAAAACAAGATGGCAGCAGCAGCACAAAAACAAAATTAGGGAGCATGACAGCAAAAATGTGATTGTGAAACTTTTCACAGTGCACATATAAATTTTACCATAGGCTACAATGAGACATGAAAAACTTGCATAATTTTTGAAAGGATTAAGATTTTTTCATCAAATCTTCAAAAGCTACCAGTTTAACCTAGACCACATATAGACATGCAAATTTGAATTCACTCAGATGCATTCTTCAGTCCTTTAAGCCTGACTGAAAAATGCACAAAAGTTGTGTATTTTTCACTTTTGGATGCCATACAGTTCTGCAACCGTACATTAGACCAGAATTAAACTTTCCAGATCCAGAGATCTGTGGCTGGACAGTGTGCATAAAAACTTACAGGCAAATTGGACAAATGGTTTCAAAGTTATTACTTGCTGTATGGCTCCATACTTATGTGTAAATGTGAGCGCAGCCTACATATGCATACCATTGCACAAAAAATGGGCAACATGAAGGAAGTGCAGGGCCCAGAGGGCCTGCTCGCTCACAAATACATGCAGTTACCAGTTACATTACACGTTCTCAAAAAGGGGAAATTCACTGTAAAAAAACGTAGTTTATGCATCAGTTAGGGTTGGTAGCACAGTGACAAATGCATGGAAATTAGATGTTAGGGTTACCACCAACAGACATTGGGGTGTGCCATGGGGTTGTCAGGCCTCTCACCCCATTCTCCCATACTGTAGCATGTTAGCTTGTTTACATATGGAATGGGGAGAGTTGGACATGACAACCCATTGGCACACCCCATCTGTTGATGTGAGGGTGTGGGGGGGTGGGCTGTAGGGGTGGTAACCCTAACATCACATTTCCATACTTCTGTCACTGTGCTATCAACCCTAACTGATGTATTAATGACATTTTTTTTGCAAATATATGGGGGCATTGTACAGACTGAGACAGTGTATACCACTTAATGCTAGAAAACATATAATTAGCACTACAATAACCCCACTGTTTGATTATGGCAATGTAGTCTATGCGGGGATTCCAGGACTGTACTACAGAGGTTGGATACCGCTTTGAACAGATTTGCCAGGTTTGCCCTGGATGCACACCGGGCTGACACATCAGTGTACAATGTATAGATCTTTAGATTAGATTAGTTTAATGGAGCGTAGACAACTACACGCACTGCATTTAACTTATCAGCATTTAAAGAAAAAGACACCACCTTATTTGGATAATCTGTTCAAGACACATATACCTAGTGCAGGCTTGCAAACAGCACAAAACCTAGAACTGATGAGTCCCAAAATGAGAACAGCAAAGGGGAATTCTGCTTTAATTGTTAGAGGACCCAGAATCTGGAATAGGTTTCCAGACTGCCTGAGAACAAAGGTAATTGCCCCATGGAACAAGATTAGAAGTTGGTTATCTCAAAATTCTGTACAAACAAAAAATTGTGGTTGCTGTTGACACTCTGCACTTTTTTTGTGGTTACCTTTAAAACAAAGAAAAAAAAATGAAAAAAATCTGTAAAACTGATGTAACACCTACCCAGGTATGCTGTTTCTATCTTGACAGCTCTACCTGGTGGGCTGGGTTCGGGGAGAAATATGTCACTCGGCACATTGGCTAGGTTTGGCTACTCTGCACAGGGGCACCCAAGTAACTCCGGACACAGGAAGCAATAACTGTAATGTCCAATACCAGAAGTGGGATTCTAAAGTGTGGCTTTTATTCACATCCAACAGAATAAACAAAGCATAGATGGACCCCACGGGCTACACTCCTGGTAATGCAGATTTATGGAGATCAGAACACATCCTCATTCACTTTAGCCCTCAGGCTCTGAAACACACTGGGCACACAGCCAGACATGCTAGCTCTGGGTTTCCCTGGCTCGGCTCCCTTGCCAGCCCTTTGGACACTTTCCATATAGCATGGAAACATTTACTGGTGGCTCCCTAAACCACCTATGAGCACTTCTGCTCCGCCAGGGAATCTTCCTCATCAATCTCACATCTGGGTACTTTCCTCAGGCACTGGCCAAGTACCTGATAGAAAGCAACAGGTGTCCCAAAGTAAACCTGTAGAGGTGAATTTGGTTACTACTGATGGGGGGTCTCCCATCTCTTGCTCCCATAATTCATACCCGGCCATTTCTCTGGACTGTAGCACCTTATCCTTTAAAACACTTTGCTGTGTAGATTCTTTTTAAATGTATTCACATTCAATCTACTGTCTTTACATCCCATTTGTGCTGAACTTGAACATACTTAATAAGTGGCTGTGTCCATTACTCTAGACCCCCCACAGATTTAAACAGTCCAATCCCCACATCTTCCAAACTGTACTTGGCTGTCTCTTTCTGACCCCACAGTAACAGTCACTTTAGTTTCATCTTAATTCAGGTGAAAATACATTGGCCCTTTAGCAGGCAAACTCACCCCTTGGTTGCAGGTGCTCCACGGGCGTTTTCTCCTCCAAGAAGTCTCGTCCAGAACTTCTGGTGCCTCAGCATGAACTTAAATCAGGCAGCTTCTTTTCTCCCTAGCCAGACCAGGGGGGTTGCCCCTGGAAGCAGGCTGATTCATTCCCCCCATCCCCTCAGGGATGGGGCCCTGAACCACTGAAAGCAGTCTCTGCCACTTTAATGAGCTCTTCTTGTGTTCCTCTTTAGGTGAGAACACACACCTATACCAAAAAATAGCTCTTTGACAGAGCTTAGAGCTCTGAGCACCTGCTTACAGCAGAGCACCTCTACTACAGACTGCAACAGACTCTACTGAACTCACTTCAAATTCCCCAATGTTCTACTCTAACCTCCAACTGCAACATTCCAGCGTGGCTTATGCAGCTGCAACAGTTCTAAAATGATGTCATCCCTCAGTCTCAGCTGAGACTGAGAACAGAGTGAGACAGTGTGAAATCCATTTAACTGGAGTTTCACAAGCTGCCTTCCCTGCCTGCCACTAGTTCTTACTAGGGTTCAAGTAACCCCGGGTAACAGGGGGGTTACACTTACCCTGGGCCAGGAAAATGACTGTCCACAGTCACTAGTTACCTGACCTAGGTCATTCTACCCTATGTGCTACCTACAGAGAGGGGGGGATCAGGCCCCCTCCTACCATGCACTAGGCACAGGCAGGCAACACTAAGGGCCCAGAGGCCATCGGCTGATGCATCAGCCTCTAGTCTACCAGCTGACTATGGGTACCCAGTGGCTCTGGAAGAACTGTCCAGAGCATAGCCCTATTAGATCAGTACTGCAGCCCCTACAGCCATTCAGGACCACAGCCTGTCTATCCCCCTACCCTCTAGGGAAAACCTGTCTGCTCTAACTTAAAAATTCCCAAAACAAAACAAACAGGGGACCTCCCCAACCCCAGACACCATGCAACCACACACTAGGAGCTAATACCATACACTATGCATTACTCCCACACTCCCCCACAACCATACCTGTGGAAGAAAAAGTTACACACAGTAACAACAACAACAACAGTACTTTAAACACTAAACTCTAAAGTACTACTGAGGAACTCCACTGAGTCCCTCCTCCTCTTCTTGTCTTCTCTTCTATCTTCTTCAGGAACACCTGCAAGAATAAGAAAGACAACACAATCCTAATCTGCATTCACAGTCCATCTAAACCCCTACCTTCTTAACACTGGAGAATCCAAAAAAATATTTTTTTAGAAAAGTAGAAAAAACAGTATAAACATTAGAAAACAGTAGAAAACAATGGCATTATTTACAATACACAAAATTTGGGAGATGAAGTGCCCTAAAAGTCCCATCTAGTGACCACAGTGCCCAAAAGCAAGTCCATTAAAGAGTCTCTCCTGGGCTGGAGCCCGGTGAAGCACAGTTCTAGCAGGCCAAAGTCCCAAAGTGGAGAGTCTTTGAGGACAGTTCAAACATATGGAGTCTGCTAGTGTAGGGTGTGTACTGCAATGTCATAAGAATAGAAAAGTCTGGACTTACCAGTCCCTTGTAGAACATGATACCACACCTGGTCCTCAGCTGAAGACTCTCCCTGGCAGCATTCTGAAAATACAGCTGGGTGGACATCTTCCGGGAAACGACAGGAGGGCAAATCTGGAAACTGCTGGGTTTATGTCATCTCTGGAGACGGAACCTTGGAACAGGAACAAAAAGGGAAAACAGCTGGTCTGAAGTCATCCGATACCCAGGTGATGAATCAGGATACAGCTGGGCTGGTGTCCTCTTTGGATCTGAAGTCTTCTGGTGGGCCAGTCAATGGATTTTGGAAAGCCAGTACACTGTAGAACTGATGAATGTGGGGCACCTGGGTCCTGGACGTCCAGACGGGTGGAACAACATAGGTACGGCAACTGCTGGAGTGGCATCACTGGCTACCACTGCTCTGCTTTCCATTTGGTAGGCATGGGCACATTTGCAGGAAGGTCTTTGAATTGTGGCCAATAGCACAATGGGTCAGGCACTTGAATTACCACCCCATCTGGGCACTCATAATTCACACTGTGAAAGGTTTCATGTCCCTCTCCATCCACAGTTCGAACAGTGTCCATAAACAGTGTCCTACCTCTTTTCCACTGGCTGTAGTTTTCATGAAACATTCTGTTCTTGACATGCTTGTTTGCACCAGGATGCACATATTTCATTGCTTCTTCCCAAATCCAGGATTTCCTGCTTTTTTCAATCTCCTACCAGACTCTCCGAGGAAAGGTAGGAAAGGACATCTCATAGATTTCATTCGCTTTCCTATGAACCAGACTTTCCTCTTTACTAGCTTTGGTCAACCTGAGACCTCTGGCCTGGCTTGGGGGTGGCCAGTCCTGGTTCTGCCAGCTACGCATTCTTAACTACACAAAAAATGGGTCCCTGGCTTCTTCTTGCACAGCCAGGGCAGCAGAATCACCACTCTCTTCCATGCGTTCCTCTGAGGCAAGAGCTTGAGGCTGTGTACCAGTTCCTTTTTCACAAGGCCACATAGGTTCACCCTCTTCTTCTTCCTCACTGAGAATCAGTGCCCAGGAGTGAGCAGTCATCCTCACTCCTGAGACTGTCCACTCTTCGCTGGGTGCAGAGGTTGAAACCTCCTATTCAAAGGCCTTCCTCATCTCATTTTCACCTATGAGACTTGGGCTAGGCCCCTCTCTCCAAGGGTCTACTGATGCTCCTCCTGAAATGTCTCTCTTTGACTCAGACTCTGAAACATCAGCACATTGTTCTGTCTGTAAATCTGCATCCTCTTGCTTCATGCCACACTCTGAGGGGCATTCTCTAACAGGCTCCGCCTGGTGCTGTGTGCTGCCAACTGCAGATTCTTGAACTTTTGTCCATGTGGGAGCCAAATGAATCTTGGCCTTTGTGTAAAGCAAATCAATAAAACACAACGAAGGAAAAAAACGCTATGGTTCACAAAAGAGGTGGCAGGGAAGATTAAGGAGAAAAGGACAGCATTCAGGAAATATAAGGAAACACAGAAGAAGCAGGACAGAGAACTTTATCAGTTAAAGCAGAAAGAGGTTGGGAAGGCAGTCAGAATAGTAAAGGCCCAAACCGAGGAAAGGATAGACAATTCTGTTAAGAAGGGGGATAAGACCTTTTATAGGTACATTAAGGAGCGAAGAAAGACCAAAGGAGGGATACTGAAGCTTAATAAAGGGGACGGAATGTGGGTAGAGGGTGACAGTGAAAAAGCAGGGATACTGAACGAATATTTCTGCTCAGTATTCACAAAGGAAGAGGAGGGGGAGTTACCTAAACCAAACAAGAGAAACACTCTGAAGATGGGGATCGATACCAGTCCATTTACAGAAGAAAGGGTTCTGAAAGAACTAATAAAATTGAAAGTGGACAAAGCAATGGGGCCTGATGGGATTCACCCAAGAATTCTAAAAGGACTAAGGGTAGAACTAGTGACATCGCTGACTACTCTCTTTAACAAATCATTGGAGGATGGGGTGGTACCCGAGGACTGGAGGAGGGCAGATGTGATTCCTCTTCACAAAAGTGGGAGCAGGACAGAGGCAGGAAACTACAGACCAGTTAGTTTGACCTCAGTGGTAGGGAAAATGATGCAATCACTTCTGAAGGAAAGAATTGTTGAGTACCTAGAGGCCAGTGGGGCACAGGACCCAAGGCAGCATGGATTCACGATGGGAAGGTCGTGTCAGACGAATCTAATAGATTTCTTTGACCTGGTGACCAAAGTAGTAGACCAGGGAGGGGCTGTGGACATGGCCTACCTAGATTTTAGCAAAGCATTTGATACAGTCCCACACAAAAGATTAATACACAAGATAGCCAGCCCTGGAATGGGTCCCAAGGCGGTAGCCTGGATAAAAAATTGGTTAGACAACAGGACGCAAAGGGTAGTAGTAAATGGAGTACACAGTGAAGAAAGGAGGGTTACTAGCGGGGTACCGCAGGGTTCAGTACTGGGGCTGGTCCTTTTTAATGTCTTTATAAGTGACATTGCAGAGGAACTGGAAGGAAAAGTATGTCTCTTTGCAGATGACACAAAGATCTGCAACAGGGTTGATACACAAGATGGAGTGGAAAGGATGAGAAGGGACTTGGCAAGGTTGGAGGAATGGTCAGATGTATGGCAGCTCAGATTCAATGCAAGAAGTGCAAGGTAATGCACATGGGAAACAAAAACCCAGGGAAGCGACACAATGGGGTGAGATACTCGACAACAGTAAAATAGAAAGGGACCTGGGGTAATTATATAATGACTTAAAGGTGGGCAAGCAATGTGAGAAGGCAGTAAGGAAGGCTGGGGGATACTGGGATGCATAGGAAGAGGCATCAATAGTAAAAAACAGAAGTTGTTATCCCTCTGACAGACAGTTGGTGAGACCCCATCTGAGTACTGTGTGCAGTTCTGGAGACCCCATCTCTGCAAAGACATAGACAGAGTGGAGCTGTCAAAGGAGGGCAACAAAATGGTGCAGGGTCTGCACCAGAAGACCTACAAAGAAAGACTAAAGGAGCTTAATATGTATACTCTTGAGGAAAGAAGGGAGAGAGGGGACATGATAGAAACTTTCAAGTACCTCAAGGGAATTAACAAAGTCCAAGAGGGTAGCATGTTCCAGAAAAAGAGATGTGCAAGAACAAGGGGGCACAATTTGAAGATAGAGGGGGGACGGCTCAGGGGTAATGTGAGGAAGTATTTTTTCACTGAGAGGGTTGTGGATGCATGGAACAGCCTCCCTGAGGAGGTCGTGGAGTCAAGAACAGTGGGGGACTTCAAGAATGCAGGACAGGCATAAGGCAGTCCTGGGGTGGGTAAGAGGAAGTAAGCTGTTGGTTAACTAGGATCTGCAGCTTATCTGTTAGGTAGGAAAATGGGCAGACTAGGTGGGCCAAGTGGTCCTTATCTGCCATCAAATTCTATGTGTCTATGTTTCTATGTTTCTATCTTGGGCAGTTTAAACAAACCATATTTCTCTAGGCACCCAGAACAGTGAGGTACCATGAAGACGTCCCTTCCAGCATTTAAGCACATCACACATACTCGCACTGGATATCCAGGAATTGTCACATAAGGAGGCAGTCGTCCCCTGTAGTAACATCTCTCAATGTCCCTTAACTTGTTAACTTCTACTGCTATCACAGCCAAGGCATGATCCGGGTAGCGGGCTGGTCCTGTAGCCATGACTGCAGAGAAAAAAACAACGCTCACTGTCATTTCAAGTCCCACATCACTGAAAACATTCTTTCTCTTTCAAAATGGCTCCTCTGCTGCTGTGTTTACATTACTACCCCACCCTGTGATGGCGGCGGCAGCACTCCTACGCATCAACATTCTGTAATTGGGTCAAGCTGCTGCACATCCGATTTACACACTCTACTGATAACTTTTCTCAAATTGCACAAACTTGCACTGTTCTTTATCCTAGCACATTTATATGATTTTACCATGGAATTTTTACTTGCTGAAGACATTGCTCTAGCTTGCAGTTCCTTAAAGCCTCAGTATTTCATAGCACAGGATTGCCTGTATTTCTTGCTGCATATCTGATACAACTCACATTCTCTCACATGGCTTTGAAAATTATACTGACCCTGAACCTATAATTATGCTCACAGTCGATTGCTTAGAGTTCTTGCTTTTGCTGGTAAAACTAAATACAGTCCTTCTTTACAAAGCAATTACACTGCCACACACACAGATTCAGCTGGCTTTCGGTAAAATCACAGTTTGAGCAATTATTTCTGTTGCTACTCACTGTTAACAGTAGCTGTTTGCTGCGATGGAAAAACGGCCTGCAGCCAGTCTTGGAAGCCTCTGGAAAGAAGCAGGTTGGCAGTCCTGCCGATTGTCCCTCTGAAAACCACACTCACAGTCCAGTCAATTGAGATGCAGGTTGAGCCTGAATTTAAACAGAAAAGTCAGTTTTCAAACTTTTTACAGTGCTTTCAGTCACCGCGACGCTCCTCCTGGTAAGTCAGTTTGCACACTCCACTCACTCTCCCTCTCGAATTCTGTGCAGTCGCTCTAGAGCCAGCTTGGGGGTGGGACTAATTATAGTCTCACCAATCACTTGACGCCATGCAAATCAGCCTCTTTCCTCTCATGCTCTTCTCCTCACGGCGATCGTCGAGCAGGAAAATTTAAACTGCAAACCACACTTTTTTTTTTTCAACTGAAGCTCCTCGGCAGGAGCCCATTTCAACCATTTTTCATGGCCACTAAGCACAACAAGTCTCTCAGTCCACATAGAAAGCATTTCCAACATCTAGGGCACAATTTTCCTTTTGCTACCCACAGTTTTTCACACTTTTCTTTGTCACAAACGCTTTTAAAAGCTGGCAAACACTGTAATTTGATGCAGGACAAGGGCATACACTCTCAGGCTTTACTGCTTCTTGGTAAACAGTTGGCATTTTAATAGCAGCACATGGATAACAGCACACAGTGGCACATTAGTTAAACATTGCTTCAGTTGTTTTGGATGACCCACAGCCAGATAACCAAAATGCTAGCCATTGTCCGAGCAACTTTTCTCACATTCCTCCCTAAATTCCAAACCCAAATCCTCAGTGGTGCCTCCAGTTTTGTAACCCCTACCCAGGTATGCTGTTTCTATCTTGACAGCTCTACCTGGTGGGCTGGGTTCGGGGAGAAATATGTCACTCAGCACATTGGCTAGGTTTGGCTACTATGCACAGGGGCACCCAAGTAACTCCAGACAAAGGAAGCAATAACTGTAATGTCCAATACCAGAAGTGGGATTCTAAAGTGTGGCTTTTATTCACATCCAACAGAATAAACAAAGCATAGATGGACCCCCACGGGGCTACACTCCTGATAATCCAGATTTATGGAGATCAGAACACATCCTCATTCACTTTAGCCCTCAGGCTCTGAAACACACTGGGCACACAGCCCAAACTTGTATGCTGCTCTGGGTTTTTCCTGGCTTGGTGCCTTTGCCAGCCTTTGGACACTTTCCATATAGCATGGAAACATGCACTTCTGCTCCATCAGGGAATCTTCCTCATCAATCTCACATCTGGGTACTTTCCTCAGGCACTGGCCAAGTACACGAGAGAAAGCAACAGGTGTCCCAAAGTAAACCCGTAGAGGTGAATTTGGTTACTACTGATGGAGGGTCTCCTATCTCTCGCTCCCATAATTCATACCCGGCCATTTCTCTGGACTGTAACACCTCATCCTTTAAAACACTTTGCTGTGTAGGTTCTTTTTAAAGGTATTCACATTCAATCTATTGTGTTTACATTCCATTTGTGCTGAACTTGAACATACTTAATTAGTGGCTGTCTCCATTACTCTAGACCCCCCCACAGATTTAAGCAGTCCAATCCCCACATCTTCCAAGCTGTACTTGGCTGTCTCTTCTTGACCCCAACAGTCACTTTAGTTTCATCTTAATTCAGGTGAAAACACATTGGCCCTTTAGCAGAGTGAACTCACCCCTTGGTTGCGGGTGCCCCACAGGCATTTTCTCCTCCAAGAAATCTTGTCCAGAACTTCTGGTGCCTCAGCACGAACTTAAATCAGGCAGCTTCTTTTCTCCCTAGCCGGACCAGGGGGGTTGCCCCTGGAAGCAGGCTGATTCCTTCCCCCCTTCCCCCCAGGGATGGGGCCCTGAACCACTGAAAGTGGTCTCTACTATTTCAATGTGCTCTTCTTGTGTTCCTCTTCAGGTGAGAACACACACCTATACCAAAAAATAGCTCTTTGACAGAGCTTAGAGCTCTGAGGGCCTGCTTACAGCAGAGCACCTCTACTACAGACTGCAACAGACTCTACTGAACTCATTTCAATTTCCCCAATGTTCTACTCTAACCTCCAAATGCAACATTCCAGTGTGGCTTACGCAGCTGTGACAGTTCTAAAATGATGTCATCCTTCAGTCTCAGCTGAGGCTGAGAAGAGAGTGAGACAGTGTGAAATCCATTTAACTGGAGTTTCACAAGCTGCCTTCCCTGCCTACCACTAGGTCTTACTAGGGTTCTAGTAACCCCTGGTAATGGGGGGGTTACATTGAGAACTGTGGTTACTGCTGAAACACTGCACTTTACATGGCAGAAACCATTCATGAGAATGTTTGTGACTATCTAGATTACTTTTTTGTAAGTACTTTGTATTGCCCTGTACTATATGTATTTTATATACTGCAACTTATGTATATATTTTATGACATTGCCCTGTATGAAATGGACCCCATAAAACATGAGCTAATGCTCAAATGGGTTACCCTTTTCCTTGAATTGTCTTTTTAAGGAATAAACTTTTACAAACAAAACACATGCACATACATGCATACACATTAGCACTGTACTATAGCAGCTGAAGAAAACTGCTGCCATTTGCTGTATTCAGGACAAAAAGTAAAAAAGAAATGAGGAAAAAACATACAAGGTACTGTACAAAAAGTTACTGGAATTCATTGATTCCAACATAAAATGAGAAGCATTGTATGCAGCCCAGCAGCTGAGGCTGCTGGGTGATGTCATTTATTGCTACACTGGGAGACTTTGTAAGGGAGATGAAAGTGCATTGTATGTGAGCTGCTTCTAAGCTGATGGATGGTTGAAACAGAGTTTATATTTTAAGCATGTAGAGTTGCCACTGCATTGTCAGTGAGCTGGAGGAACAGTTTATTGTGACTTGTACTGTATATTCACATTTGTAAAAAAAAAAAAAATGGGTACTTACCAACCAATATAGACATCACACAGGCTCCAAGAGTCCATAAGCAACGTGTTTATTGCAAAACACATGCAACTGCATGCTTGACGCATTTCAGATGCAACCTTTTGATAAAGAACGGTGTCTGAAATGCATCAGGCATGCAGTTATGTGTGTTTTGGAATAAAACTATTGATTATGAACTCTTGGAGTCTGTGTGACGTCTGTATTGGTTGGCGAGTGCCCAGTTTTTACAAATGTGAATTACTGACTGGAATGGAGCTCCACTTTATCTAGTATTGCCATTTCTGAAACTGCAAAGAAACTTCATTAATACATCGGTTAGGGTTAAAGTGGCACAAGTAGGGAAATGTGGTGTTAGTGTTTCCAACCCTAACACCCAACCCCCACATTGCACAGACAAAGGGGGAGTGGGGAGGCATTGGGGTTATCAGCCCTAATGCTCACCCCATTCTGAGCTTCCTCCTCTCAATTTCCATTGGACCAGTTTGGCTGAAAGGGGTAGCTTCCCAGGATCCAAAAGGAATTGAATGCAGTCCCCCATGACACCCAGTAGATGTTAGTTAACAAAAGTGGCACCTGGTGCACTTCAGCAGGAATAACAAGTGAATAATGAAGGCTGAGCAACCCATTACCATTCAAGTTCATTGATCGATAAAAGCCATTTCATAGAAACAATAATTCACCAGAATTAAAACAATAATATGTAACAAATACTGTAAGATCTAGCAGTAAGATCACTCTCCATAAAGATTTCCACAAAGGGCATAAAAGTCACTATTCTAGATCATCATAAAATACATTCGTGTTATACACTACAAGTCAGATATACATAGATTATAACTATGGGAAAGATAACCTCGGGCTTGTGTTAGCCCACTATACATCAATAATCCAACATTTTAGAAAGTACAAGCAAATATGATCATGAAAAGGATGACAACTGCAACAGTGAACATTTGATGATCCTCTCAGTTAACAATTTATTTATTTAGTTATTGTTTACAGGAGTTAATGTGTGGGTCAAATAGACATAGATATCAACCATTTTTAAAGGAAGGTTCAAGCTGATATTGGCCCAGCTGAGCACATCAAATCCAAAATTTCCTATTAAGTGAGACTATTGTTACTTTGAAAAATAATAGTTGCATTAATGAACCTTTGCTAATTCTTTCAGCTAAAAATGGCAAGTGCTAACAAAAAAGTCAAATATTCATAAGTAATGATTGTACTCAGAATAGAGTCATCAAATTTCATAATTTCAAAATGAACATGAGACAATCTTAATCATAAAATAACTAACCATAACAATAATGAGCCTTTAATGGCCCTTTCAGTTAGGAAAAATATGTGACAACTTGTTAAGTTTTGTGACCTATGATGTAATATTAGAAATTTGCAAGCAATACAGGGAATCAGGATTCAGCCTTTAGAAATCCTATAACAGGTGTAAATGAGACTATCCAGAGAAGGGAAACAAAGATGGTGCAGGGCTTACACCATAAAACATATGAAGAGAGACTAGCGGACCTCAATATGAACTCACTGGAGGAGAGGAGACAGCTGGGGGACATGATTGAAACTTTCAAGTACCTTAAGGGCATAAATAAGGTGCAGGTGGGGGAGCTTTTCCAATGTAGAAAAAGTACTAGAACAACGGGGTACAATATGAAATTGGAGGGGGTAGATTAAGAGGTAATGTGAGGAAGTTTTTCTGTACAGAAAGGGTAGTTGACACATGGAACAGTCTGCCAAGGAGGTAGTGGGGGAAGCACAGTGGAGGTGTTTAAGCATGCTTGGGGCAGGCACAAGAGAAGTCTGAGAGGGGAGGGAGTGATGATAAGCCATTGATCACATAGGATCAGTGGACACATACAATGTATAGGGCCTATGGGCAGACTGTATTGGCCTAGCGGTCCTTATCTGCTGACAATTTCTATGTTTCTATATACCTACACCCCCTGTCAAAGTATTATCACCCATAATCTCAAAAGTTCTAATTACTAAATTCAGAACAGAAATGCTAAGATTACAAAGAAAAGGGGTTATCCTCTCAAACTCCATAGCATATTTTATTTATTTATTTATTGAGTCTTGAATTACAACACCTTTGAGCAATACAACTCATTTACAAAGGTTCCATGTCAGTAGTACAAAAACAAGACAAGATAAACAACAGATGAGTAAATAGCAGACATCAAGGATATACTTTAAAAAAAACTAATACATTGAAAGCAATCAAAATAGCACTGAATGTTACTCAATATAACAGTAAAGGTGTCTAGAGGTGTGGGCAGTCTGGGAGGCCTTGTTAAAATCTAGGAGAGAAAGTAATGGGGTGTAAGGTGGGGACGGGAGAAACGAGAGAAGGGAAGGAGAAGAGTTGTGCAGGAGGTGGAAGGAGAGGAATTGCAAAGGAGGTGATGGGGGGAGAGAGAGAAACATAGACTTTGACGGCAGATAAGGACCACTTGGCTCACCCAGTCTGCCCATTTCTCTACCTATTGGATAAGCTGCAGATTCTAGTTAACCAACAGCCTACTTCCTGCAACCCCCCACTATAATTGCCTTATGTCTGTCCCATGCATGTTTGAATTCCCCCACTGTTTTAGACCCCACAACCTCTCCAGGAAAGTGGTTCCATGCGTCCACCACTCTCTCCGTGAAAAAGAATTTCCTTACATTACCCCTGAGCCATCCCCCCTCTAACTTTAAATTGTGCCCCCTTGTTCTTACACATCTCTTTTTCTGAAAGATGCTACCCTCCTGGACTTTGTTGATTCCCTTGAGGTACTTAAAAGTTTCTGTCATGTCCCCCGTCCCTCCTTTCATCAAGGGTATACATATTAGGCTCTCTCAGTCTCTCTTCATATGGTTTCTGATGTAGACCATGTACTATTTTTGTTGCCCTCCTCTGGACTGCTTCCATCCTGTCTATGTCCTTTCATAGATGAGGTCTCCAAAACTGCACGCAGTACTCCAGATAGGGTCTCACCAACCGTCTGTATAGAGGGATAACCACTTCCCTTTTTCTACTTGTGATGCCCCTCCCTATGCATCCCAGTATCCCCCTGGCTTTCCTTACTACTGACTTCTCACATTGCTTACCCACCTTTAGGTCATCTGATAGGACTACACCCAGATCCCTTTCCATTACTGTTGTCGTTAGTACCTCCCCTGCTATTGTGTACTTTTCTCCTGGATTTTTATTTCCCAGGTGCATTACTTTGCACTTCTTTGCATTGAAGATGAGATGAGGGGAGGTGGAAGGAAGGGAATGGGAAGAGTGCAGAGAGAAGGGGGAGCACTGGCAAAGAGAGGGGGGAGGGAGACAAATTAATAGTAGAGGGCTAAGAGATGGTGTTTAGCCAGGTCAGGGCAACCTAGCAGGCCTTGTTGAAAACCCAAGAGAGAGAGAGAGATATAAGGTAGAGAGAAGGTGAGAGAGAGAAACATAGAGGGGAGAGGAAAAGAGGTTGCAAAAAGAGGTGGCATGAGATAAGACAATGGGTGGGGTATAATGGGGAAGTTGAGGATGAGCACGGGAAGAGTGCGAAGATGCATGAGCGGGGAAAAAGCAGGGGTAAGGGGTGGAGGGAAAAAGGCTCGAGGGTAGGACTGAAATGAAGTGCCAAGAGTTAAAGTGCTGAAAGGTATAAGAATAAAGACAATGTAAGCAGAAGGCTGCTAAGGGAGGCAGTCACACATAAAATAGCAACATAGCTTAATACAACTCAAATAACACATTGAAATATTCTACTTATTATTCAGTTTCAGCAGTGACAAAAAAAAAACAGAAAGTCTATGCAAAGCTATTGGATCATATGTATGTTACAAAGCACAACTTGTTTGGTCTGGATAAAGATTGTAACCGGCAAAGACTGGACCCAACCAATAACCTCTTTTGCCATGATACAATGGGCAGAGAAGAGTAATATGTTTTAGGTCATCATCAGCTTCAGCACCACATTTACAAAATGCAGATGTTATTCCCAGGATGTTTTTGTCTATAATACATATAATTAGCTTTATAGAGTTCCATCCAAAATCCAGTAATCATTTTTCATTCATGTGGATTAGATAAACACATCAAATATTCAAGTTGATGGCAGGTTTTAATCTGCTTGTACCATTTATAACATTTTAAGGAGGAGATATGTGAGATGTTTTGGTCAATGGCAGTATCCCAGATCCTAGCCTTTATTGGAATAATAATGTCCAATTGTATTCTACAATACATTTCATATAGCAAATTTCCCCAGACCAAGAGGGGAACAAATGATCTTTAATAAGTTTAATAGATGAGCAAATAAAGCCATTCCAGGTATAAGCAATCTCCTCTTCCAAATATTGTCTGAGTAACATTTCTTCAGGTAAGAGGAAAAGACTAAAGAAAGATTAATTGTCACTCTCTTACCATAGTAGATAGTAAGAACTGTCCGAATTCAACTCTTAAAATTTCTGCTGGAATTCAGTTTGGTACTGATAAAACATAATAGAATATTTTAAAGAAATATAAAATCACACATACTCCCCTAATGCAAAGCATCAGGGCTGTATATGCAAATCACCACAAAATATTATGCTAGTTCAACTTTAACTTAGTATATTTTATTCAAGACAATTTTCAGAGATGACAGACTAGAAGAGGCCCAGATTTTGGATGCATATAGAATACATGATTTTATTTCTGTATTAAATCATATAAAATGATCTTTAAGAGTATATTTCTTTATTTGCAGTTGAATCTTTTAAATGCCTAAAGTGCAACATTCATTCTGGTTTTCACTAATCATAAATGTCCATTCCAAAGGAAATTGTCAGAAAATCTCACATCTCAGTAATCGTAGTACTTCTGTGTTCCAATTGTTTGTTTCTCTATGAATAACCTTGGCATCTTCTTGCTCCTGTTTCCAAAGACCACCAGCTTAGTTTCATCCCTATCTATAACTAAATTAGAGTCATTACACAGTTCAACAAAATGATTAATTTTCCTTAGCAAGTCAAGAAATGATATAGATATGACAATATCATCAGCATAAGCTAGAAAACACACTTCTAGGGGATTGAAAATCAGGACTGTATAACTGTTCAATAGTGTTAGGTAAGTTACTTTTTCTATTACTTTCTAGTATGTTTCGAAACTTGTTCCAAGAAGCTCTGTGCGGTCACTAGCAAGGATGGAGAAGTGCTAGAAAAAGTAATACACCCCACAATTATAGTTACTTATTTCTTTTTATACAAAAACAATAAATATCTATAAAAGATTTCATTTTTTGAAAGTAATAGGTTAGTTAGTAGTAACTTTCAAATAAATGTAATCAGTTACAGTTATGTATTTCTTTTGGATAAAAATACATAAGTAATTGTAACTGTAAGGTGTATTACTTTTTCCAGTACTTCTCCACCCTTGCTAGTGACTGCACAGAGCTTTCTGGAACAAGTTTCAGAAAGTAATAGAAAAAGTAACTTATCCAACAATGCTGTTCAATAATATAGCCGATACACAAACTGAACAGTGTAGACATCAAAATACATAACCGTCAGGCTCCCAAATTTGTTTGAATTATAGAGGTTAAACTACCAGTTTGATTATGTTGTACCTACGCCCAGGCATTTTGATGTAATCTAATTAGAACATCAAACAAAAAAGGGTCTATACCTAATACCCACAACTTCTGCTATAACAGTTTATAGTTAATACAATCAAAGGCTGCTTTCAGCTCTTCAAAGCAGCAGTAAAGCTTTACTTTTTTAATATATTTACAAATAAGATGAGAGCACGTAACAATGTTGTATGGTAGACTGGTTACGCTTAAAGCTGTTCTGTGACTCATCCATTAGATAGTTTTCTTGGATCCAGTTCTCCAATTTTTGTAATGTGATGCATCTAGAAGACAAATGGGCATATACATGCTGGGATCAGTCACGTGACCCTTTTTATAAATAGGATATATAATATTGCCCTTCAAGCCATCAGGAAAATCTTCAGCTTCAACAAACCAATTAAATATGTCAACAAAAATAGGAGTCCACTAGTCTAGGAATGCTTTATAATTTTCTGCTAAAATTTAATCAGATCCTGGGCCTTGGCCATAATTGAAAGAAATGCTTATATAATATCCTTAGGATAAATACTGACTGACCTATGAGATATGTAAAACTGAAAAAAGATATTCAACTCATCAGTGATCATATATCTTTGTTCTTCTGTTGAAGAGAAATATAACACCTTAAAAAATGCTTCCCAAGATTGGGGCACAGTATAAGCCTCAGTTCTCATGGAATATTAACTGTAGCCCAGACTTACCACCATTAATAATGTGTTGGTGTCGTATTACAAAACAGCCTTTTTTAATTTGTTTCACATGGTGGTTCAAAACTTCTCTTTCTCCTTTTCAAGGACTTTTTATGATCTTCACTCCTCCTATTTAAAATCCTAAGATTTTCTCCTGTCCTATATTGTTTAGTACTGTATATCTCACTAACCTATTCATTTCTTGTTTTGCAGCCCTACACTTTCTAGTAAATCAAGTTTGTTTTATTTATTGTAAACAATGGCTTAAAAAATTTATAAATTTGAAGCTATAGTTCCATTACAGTTACATTATCTCTGTCTACACTGGTGATTATTTCAGTTGTTAAAATAGATACAGGTTCTAAACTGAGTATCATGGAAAATAGTTCTATCATTTTGCCATGCTATTCTTTTAATGTTTATTACCTCAAATTTGTTCTTAGCAGAGGGAACTTGATCTAGTTTCCTATTGGGTCTTAAAGAACTGGAGGTAATAAGAATCAGTGAGTGGCTGCTCCCGAGCAATCCAAAACTTTGAAATCCAACAATTTTTCCAGGGCATCCTGATTAACCTATGCCAAATCAATAATTAAGGATCCCATGGAATTCGTATAAGTGAAATCTCCCTCTGAGTCTCCTAAAGTCCAACCATTCACCAAAAACAAATCCAAGCCCATCCCATCCAGTAAATGACATTTTCTAATTAAATTTAGTGTCTTTGGAATTACTTATTACATTTATTCTCAGGTTAATTATATCAAGTCTTAAATCACACTCATCTTCAAGTTTTCCAGAATCATTTGATTTGGGAACCCTAATATTGAAATCATCAATAACTATAAAAGAATAACTATCACACTTTACTCATTAATTCTTTCAATATTTCTGCCAATTGTTGCTATAAAGTGGAAGTGGGGATTTTACTAGTTCTGGGAGATATATACACATTTATCAAAATAATTTTAGCATTGCTATTCTCTAATTTAAGGATTAAGAGAAAAAAAAAACAGATTACAACTGATTTCAGTAATCAAATAATCCAATGAAATGGTTAGGAAAATAGCCGGGCCTGCTGATTCCTGCCTGACATTTTAGATTTTATGGCAGGACATCTATAAGGTGTGTAACTAGGAATCATAGGAGGAATATCATGATACCAGGTTTCCTGGAAACACAAAGCTTAATGAACTAACCTTGCTAGCAGTTAATTTACTAGGTAGACCTTCAATATTCCAAGAAAAAATGTTTAGAGAGCCTGAGACATTAATACATTCTGTCGAGTTATAACTGAGTGAAATTCTGGTCATTTAATAGACGATCCTGTAAAGAAATAAACCAATGAGTTGACATTTCAGAATTTCTAGAAGTAAGTAAAACTAGAATAATTTCAGCCAAACAATTGGGCTCAGATCTACATAGCTCTGGGGGATTTAGGAGGCAATTTTCACTCCCTAAATTATTCATGTCGTTTCAAAGATGCCAAAATTATCAAGAATTGAAGAAGCTGCTATCACTGAAGCTGCAAGATGAGAATTCCTGAAGATAATATCTATTTGGGGACTATCTGTAATACAGTTATGTGCTATAATCCACTCAGTTCCATCTCTCCCTAAATCAATTTCAAGTGTATATCTCTGTTTATTGTGCCTACTGAGTCCTTGTCAGACTTGCCAACAAAAAAGAGAAAGAGATCTATCCTTCCAGGGCCATTCAAGGGCCAGTGTATATTGATTTATTAGTTCCAGCACCCTATTTACCCTCCTTCTATCTTCCCCCATTTCCCTGTTAAAATACTCAAGTAATTGATCCTCAGGATGTATCAGAACTTTTCGTGAAGGAAGAATACTAATTCAGCTTGATTTTAATATAGGTATGTGAGACCAAGTCAGAGCTGCTAATTTCTGGAAACCAAGATGCACAAGTACATAATCAGCATATACACATATATATACATATATTATATATCTCCTCTGTTGTGAGAACATGGAAAAGGTGGCATACCCAATCCTTTAATTTCCTAGGTGTTTTCTGCTTCTAGCGCTTTAATTCCATAGATTTCCACCATAATTTTAAAATTGTTCCTAACATCATATAGGCCAAAGAACATCAACTAAAAATTATTTACCAACCCATTAATGTGATTGATGCACTAGTACTTAGAACTGCACTGTAGTACCTTACAATGAACAGTCACAAAGTGCAGCTACAAAAACAACCTGGCACTAGAACCAAACAAAAAACAGAGGTTCTTACAAGTGCAAAGAACTCTGCCTCAAGGTGTCCACTCTAGAGATGAAGAACCACGGATTAGTGTGTCAGGTTAAAGCAATTCTTTATTTCAAAAGGTACAAACACCAGTGGTCCGTGCTGCATCTCACTGTTGTTGTTTGAACCTTTCACAATAAAGAACTGGTTTAACCTGATACAACAATCAGTGGTTCTTTATCTCACGAGTGGACACCATGAGGCCGAGTTCTCTGCACTTGTGAGTACAGTACCTTAAATATTGTGATATATTGTGGCAATTGGAAAGTGCTGGATGGCTGGTACTGAACATGCCACAGCAGGCATTTCTGTATCAAAGAAAAATGACTATATACATTTTTATTGATGTAATGATACAACCCCTAGTTATTAACATATTTGTAGTCTCCATCCATAGTCCTTACCAGTAGTCATAAAATACTGCATCAATAGTATCTTTGTAATCCTTTCATGAGTCAATTCACTGTACTCATTAGTTCTACAGCAAGTGTTCACAGTGATGCCTTTCTACCAGTTTGTTTAATTGTTTCAGTTAGTGAAGTTGAATACCTGGCTTCTGTACTGTAACCTGCATTTTGCAGGGTAGATCGTATTTAACAGAATATTGAATTCTGTATTTTCATTTTCTGCCATCAAAACCTTGTTGCCTTTGAAATGTGGCACATCTTATGTTTGGGAACATTAAACTCCTGTTCCAATCAACCCTTATGTCCTTTACTTGCCGGACATGGCATCACAGAGTACTAACCCAGTTTAAGTAAGAGTATGCAAGGTGTTGATTCTTAAACTCAGTCAATGCTGTGTCAAAGTCTAATGCAAGGGCTACCCCTAACCAGGGCAAGATTATATTAGAGATAACTTTCCCAAATTCCTCAATGAGTCCATTCACATTTTCCTCTCACAGTACTGTAAATTGTCCAAGTGTTCAAGATGAGACAGTAGCAACTAATTTTATTTAACCAGGCCTACTGCCCTGCTAATGTCCTGCACACATTTATTGCCTTTATGGTCTCCATGCTGTGGGGTTCCACTTGCTTCTTGACCATTTGGAGCTGATTGAAAAGTCACGTTTAGAATGTATCAGTTCTATGGAATTATGCATCTTCTTCATAGTTGACTGTAATGAGGACAGAGTTACCTTCCATGTGTTAGAATCTGAGGCCTCTGGTGGCTTACCTGCACGTTTTGGCTATGAATAGGGTTGAAAAAAAATCCTATGAGCCCCCAGAGGTGTTTCTAGGCTGTTTCATTGGTTGAAATGCTTAAATCCTGAACAGATACTCCACAGCCAGTTCGTCAGCAAATCTGTGAACACTGAACAAAATCAAGATGATGATGATAAAAAGTTTTGGCACTTAGTTAACCGCTTAGAAATGCAAAGACAGATTTACTGCTATGACATGATATAGGATATTAATCTAATAACAGAATTAAATTTAGATTTCAAGAACATATATTCAACATCACAAGAACATCCCCTACAATTTAAGGGCAACCTGTTTAACTCAACAAAAAAAGAAACATTTCTGTACACAGACAGTGGTGAATCTCTGGAATTGGTTGCCATTGGAAATAGTTATAAGTAAAACAAAGGACACAATAAAAAAAACTAGATAATTACATTGCAAATGGTTGGAATATGAAATATTTAAGCAATAAGGCATGACCAGGGGTTATGTTAATGGTCTGTTAATCACCCCCTAGGGGTCTAATGTGGCACGAGGCATTGCCGAGTGTCACATACTAGAGGGTGATTAACTGACCATTAACATAACCCCTGGGAGTGTCTTATTGCTATTATAATAAAAAAAATTGTTAAACAGTGTTAAACCTTGTTCAATATATGGGTAAGCTGTACAAGTATGTTAACAAAAGATTAACATAAGGCTGTTAGAATGTTTACAGCCAATCAGAAAGCTTCATTTCTCAGACCATTGTTATAATACATGGAATTCTAATGGAGCTACTTATGGGCACTGTGCCTCTTTTTTGCTACCATACTGTAGATTAGCGATTTTAGTTCCTTTCCGTAAGCAGGAGCTGTACAAAATGTGACATGTCCAGGATGCTCTCTCTGAACCCAGTTTTCCTCTTGTTTACCTAGGGTGGGTCAGTTCTGGGCCAATATGCGGTTGTTACAGCATATCCATGTATCTTGCACTGCAGGTATGGTCTCTCCAGCTGTCTTTCCATTACTGTTGGTCTTTCTCTTTAAAAATCTTTCTTTTGCTCCATTTCAAATTATGATGCCAGTTGTTCCAGGTTTACTGGTGGAATTGCATCCAGAGTTGCTCCTCTCCTGATGGATTTCCCTAATTTTGTAATGCAAGTAGACTAGTGTTTGTTATTTTCATGATGCAGGACCCTGACTACATTTTTGCCCAGGGATGTCAATAAACATGGCTGTAGTCCCACAATTTTGGATAAATATGTGTAGTCAATTGTAAGAAGGCCCCTTCCTCCTTCAGACTGCGGAATGTATGATCTTGACATACACTAATTTCTGTAAATGAGTTGAGAAGTGTTTTGTTTTTCTGTCCAACTGGTCCAGTTCATTCCATGATCAGTCAATGACACTAAACCTGTATGAGAGCACAGGAAATGCAAGTTTATTTACAGCTTGCACTTTACTCTGTGTTATCAAAGCAGTTTCCAGTAAAGACAGTGCATCAAAATGGGCTACCAAATTGTGACATTGGTGATATTTTTTAAAATGCCTCACTTATCAAAAATTGTTTTTGTTTTTGTATGCTGGTATTTACCTAATGAATATTTATTATGTTTCGGGATAAATCACTCTCCATGTTCAGAGAAAAAATGTTTTAAAAAAATGTGCATGTAACAGGGACATAAAACTGGAGATGTGCATGTAACGGGACATAAAAGTCTGGATGTGCATGTAACTGGGGACATAAATTCTGGATATGAATGTAACTGGGGACATAACATTCTAAAAGAGCATGCATAGCTTGTTAGTTCCAAAGAAACAATACTCCCCCCCCCAAAAAAAAAACATCAACAAACATCAGGCCACATGCCGTGTATCTTTGTTTGGAAGCCCGCTGTGGTGTGTTGGCCTTGAGCAGACCATTTGGAACCCAAAAGTGAATCTTTAGAATTCCAAATGGTCTGATCAAGCCTGACAGACCACAGCACGCTTCCAAACAAAGCCCCAGGCCATGCAGCATGCCCCCTCCTGCCCCAACAACAAAAGACACACTTACCCTGCCAAAGACCTGGTATCGGACAGCTATGCACTGGATAAGGGCCCAAAACCAAAAAAGCACCAAGAAACCTGACATGCCATTCAGACTTTAAACAAAAATGACTGACACAAGCCATGCAGCCTTGCGAAGATCAGGAACATGGACCTAGAGCATGTGCCTAATGCAGAAAATGTCCCCAAGCATTTCTAATGTGCATCATTTAACTGCCACAATCTGTAATCCAAGCCATATGCCCCAGCACAGACCATGCTGTTGGCCAAACAAATGACCACTTTGGGCTGTGTTCATGGACATCAACATTAACCATGTCCTCCAGGTTGAAATGGCACCAAGCACATAATACTGTGCACCGAATGAATTAAACTTCCCTGAGCAAGCACACTTTTTGGCTCCATGAGTAAGCACACTTTGGCCCCTACCCCCTTTACATCTGGGTGAAAAATAAATAAATCAGGCCATGCATAAAGACTCAAGTCACTGTGACTGTGCTCACTCCCTACTTTGGGTCTGGGTTCTTCAGGTGCATGTTGCCAAGGAAAGGTTTTGGTGAGTTCACTTAGTGAACAGATGATAGTGCACTGCATGCATTTCTGGCACAATGTTCACCACTCCAAATACACCAAATTATTAAAGGGTACTGGCCCCCCTCACAAAAGCAGCAACCACACAAAGGTCAAACAGTACTTTCTGCCCTGGACTTCCGGTGACATCATCCAACTGAATGGCGGCTTAGCTCTAAGCTCCGTGGGGGTGGTGCAAAAATCGTTGTTAATCCGGTGCGGTTAGTTAACTGAATTGACTTTGTGTTGAGCCTGCAGTTTAAACAATGAGCCAGCTGGTGAAATCACAGGGCAGAAGCGGTAAGAAATCTTCAAGTAACCAGAGATCAAGATCAGATCGCAGCCCGCGAGTGTCCCACTGTCTAGGGCCTTGGAATCAGCTGCGGGCTCCGAGAGAGAAGACGACGAGGAGACAGTCTCTAGGGGGAGCTCCATCAACAGCCGGGCGATGGCTCACATTGTTAAAATGCTACAGAGGATCGATAGCAATGTTAAGGACATTAAACAGGATTTAAAACACCTGGAGAGACAGACACAGGAGCTCGAGTCGGGCCTAGATGAGCTCCGCAAAGACTCCATGTGGCTCAGCAGGGCAGTAATTTATCTGGCCAGAAGGGAGAGAGAGTTAACAGTAAGGGCTGAAGACGCGGAGTCGAGGGGGAGGAGAAAGATGATCCGGATCTTCAGCTTTCCAGAAGGCGCTGAACAAGATGATCAGGTTGAGTTTGTCAAGTCCTGGCTACACCAAGAATTGGATACCCCAGCACTGAGCCTCTGGAGCTTGAAACAGTGCATTGGGCCCTGTGCCCGAAGCCAAAGAAAGATGCCCCCCCTCACTCAATTTTGGCTAAATTCACCCGGTACCCATGTCAAAGAGATGGTGCTACGCAAGGCATGGGGTAAACGAGATCTGAATCTGGATGGGAAGCATGTATACTTAGATCATGATTTCCCCCCGGTCACTATGCAGAAGAGGAAGTGGGTCCTAGCGGTCATTAAGCAGCTGAGGAAGAAGCAAATAAAGGCTTTTCTTAGGTATCCGGCAAGACTGTTAGTGCACTGGTCTACAGATAGCAAGCTGTATGAATCGCTCCTACAAGCCAAAAAGCCATTACAAAAGGCTGGAACTGAGCTCCCGGACCTTCAGCCAGACATCTTAGAACAGACGCTGATGCACCTGAACTGGTCGATGACAACTAAAGGTCCTGGGAGAAGAGAAAGTTTCAAAACTGTGGGACCAGATTATCAGCTCTGTAAAGATCTTTGTCAACTGGGGAAAAGCCTACAGGCCAGGAAAGTGAACTGATGGTGACCGGGCAGGACACGTTGGTTTGTCCTTCTGCCTCTCTGCTCCTAACAGACTGATCTGATTAAAGTACCTGGTTAATTATATGTGAAGTATATTGATTAAATTGCCTCTCTCCTGCCACCTGTGGGTGATTTCGCCCAATCCCTTGGGCAGGGATAACATTAGTCAGGGAGGGGGTGAGTGGAGATGCCAGTCAGCCGTGTCTTGGATCTGGGCCCGGATACCCAGGAGGGCCTCAGGGGTAAGGTTATGGACTAGTGCGAGGAGGGTCTGAAATCACTGGATAGCCTGTGGGCCTTCTCCTGCGGGGAGGCAGAGCCGGGCCTTGTGGTGGTTCCAGACCTGGCGGAATCCGCGTTTATTTCAACGACTTGTACTGACTGGCCCTGAATTGGAAAAGTTTTCTTCTTTCTTCTCCTGTTGTCCCTGATAAAGCAGGCGCAAGGGATTATCAGTTCTTTCAGGTGGGGGGGGAGGCCTTCTGCTTGGCCAGGCGCTCAGACTTCTAAGGCCTTGTACAACACACCTGAGGAGTGGCCTAGAGGGTGCCAGGCGGGAGCCCCTATTTTTTCCCCACCCTCCTCCTTTCTCTTGCTTATTTGCTAAGGTGAGCACCGGTTTAAGCTACATTCTGGTGAGGAGGGCGGGACTGATCCTCCATGCTCCTGGCAACCTACCAGCCTTGATTGATTTAATTATCGCACCACCAGCACCGGAAGCTGGTTCAGGGGATAGGTATCCCTGAGGAGGTCAGCCGATCGTAGTTTTTTTTTTTCTGTGCCTTCCTCGGTTCACGCTGACACTCGCTAAGGGTTAGAGCCTTCCCGCTGAAAGCCCACCCCAGGAGATTACCCCCCCATCACCCATCCTTGGGGGGATCTAGGGCTATACAGCAGCCCATGCTCCTGGGCGGAGGGAGCTTCCCTCCGAGCGTAGTCCTAATGGACTGTATTGTATATAGTTCACTCACGAAACTGCAAGTTTCTGGTTGGGGATTTGTATGTGTATATAGTTTTTTTGGGGATGTCGGGGCGGGAAAAAGGGAATTGGGGGGTTTTATGGGGGAATGGGAAGGGTGACCCGTGGTGATTGTGCTTTTGATGTTGTAGGTGGTGTCCTGCGTGTCGTCCTCCAGGGTAAAGGAGACGGGTGCAGGAGCATCAGGCAGGGAACAAGGTGGGGGCTCAGAAGCTTAAAGAACGGATCAGTATGGGGACCCTAAAACTGATCACGTATAATGTTAGGGGGCTGGGTTCTCCTGCAACGAGGCACAGCATATTGAAAGATCTAATGAAAGTGCATTGCGACATTGGTCTATTGCAGGAAACCCACCTCTCGGCAATGCAGCATAAGAAACTTCGCCGCCTGTGGGTGGGAGAGGTTTTTGCCTCATCACATAAGAATTCAAAAAAGGCTGGGGTGGCTATCTTAGTGTGAAAGGGCCTAGGTTTGGTTCCACTGGAATCCTTTTCTGTCGAAGAGGGCAGACTGGTAGTTCTCTCAGGGAAGATTGCAGACAAGGTTATTCATATTGTCAATATATATGCCCCCACACCTGTTAACCCTGAGTTCTTTAGGTAAGCTCTCGGGGTAGTAGCTACGCTCCCAGAAGGCCAACTAGTCATAGGGGGTGACTGGAATTGCGTAGAGGACGTAAGGTTAGATAGATCAGGAAGTCATGCTGGCAGGGAGAAGGGTGCAGGACCTAAGACATTATCCCATCTTCGAACGGAGTTGGGGCTGGTGGCTACATGGAGAGACAGTTACCCTTTCAGTAGGGACTTCACCTTCTGCTCCCACCCACAGGACTCATATTCACAATTAGACAGATTTTATATGCCTAAATTCTGGGTAGACTCTATAGTAGACCAGCAGATATATCCCATAAATCTCTCAGATCATGCAAAAGTCAGTCTTTCAATCTCCCTTGGAGGGCAACACAAGCAATCCTTGTGGTGTTTGAATGCTGGGCTCCTTATGGACAAGGTTTTTATTTCCAAGATAAAAGACGTGATAGAAAACTACCTCAGGGAAACACTGGGTCGGTGTTGAAGGTGAGGTACCTCTGGGACGGGCTAAAGGTGGTGGTTAGGGGCGAAGTGATTTCGTACTCAACGCAGCAAAAGAAGGCCAGGAAACAGCAGCAGGACAGCTTAGAACAAAACATTAAAGAGCTAGAGGAGATTCACAAAAAAGGAGGAGGCCTCAGTATACTCAGGGAGCTGCAACTGACAAGGGAACAAATGCAACACCTCCTTATGATAAAAACTGAGAATGCTCTTAGGTTTACAGCACAGAAATACTATACTGGAGGTAATGGAGCGGGCAGACTGCTAGCTTTTAGATTAAGGAAACAAGAAGCTGACAGGTTCATTTCAGGGGTGCAGGACCCTAAATCTCCCGGGAGGTGAGTATCAGGAGCTTTCCAAATAGCGGAATGCTTCAGGAAATTTTATGAGGACCTGTACGAGTCAGAGGCCAGGGCCTCCCACCCTGACCTGATCAGGCAGTTCCTTGACGGTCTCCGGCTACCCAAGCTTTCTGTCAATCTCGGAAAAGAACTAGATAGACCGTTCTCCCTGCTGGAATTGAAAGGGGTAATTAAACAGCTTAAGCATAATAAGGCACCTGGCCCGAATGGCTGTATAGCAGAGTACTATCAGAGATTTAGTAACCAGATAGCCCCGCTGCTTCTCGAAGTTTGCAATGAGGCCTACATTCCCTCACAAGCCCCAGACACTTGGGCACAAGCCCTAATATCTGTTATCCCGAGGCCGGACAAGGATGCGTCCTTGTGTGTCAGCTATCGCCCTATTTCATTGTTGAATTTGGATATCAAGATCTTTGCCAGGATGATAGCAAACAGACTCCAGGCGGTGGTGACTCAGCTGATCCATCTGGATCAGTCGGGCTTCATGCCAGGGAGGCACCTCCATGATAATGTCAGAAGGCTGCTTACAGTAATGGCCCAAGCTCGGTCAAGGGGAGGGGACAGCTAGCGGTAGTGATTACGCTGGACCCAGAAAAAGCCTTCAATTGCCTTGAATGGGGATATCTCAGTGAAGTCCTTAAGAAGTTCGGATTTGGCCCTAAATTTCAAGCGTGGGTGGGTACCCTATATTCCAATCCCTCAGCAAGGGTGCGACTGAACAGATTGTTCTCCCAACCCTTTTCCATCAGAAGGGGAAAGAGGCAGGGTTGCCCCCTCTCGACCCTTCTTTTTGCCCCAAGTATGGAGCCTTTGGCTGAAGCTTTCAGGTCACATGAGGGCATTAAAGGGATTTCAGTTGGTGGGGTAGACAACCACATACCTTTGTATGCGGATGACACCCTCCTGTACTTGAGTGACCCTCAATTTTCCTTACCAGCAGCGATGAACACGCTGAGGGAGTTTGGCTCCATTTCGGGGTTTAAGATTAATGAATCCAAATCGGAGATAGTTCCCTTAGGAGCGGGACTCCCACCTTCGGTAAGGAGTATGACCAATTTAAGGTGGAACACAACTAGTTTCCGATACTTGGGAGTACATATTCCGAGGGATCTGGGTAAACTGTTCCAGGTTAATTATCTCAAATTGCTGGAATGCCTGAGGGAAGACTGTGCTAGATGGGCCACTCTGCCACTCACCATTTCTGGTAGGGTGGAGTCGGTAAGAATGAACGTCCTTCCGAGGATGCTGTTCTTGTTCGATGCTATCCCTCTGTGTCCTCCGAAAAAGTTTTGGGCAGATATTCAAAAAATGATTAGTAATTTCATCTGGGCTGGTAGGAGACCCAGGTTAAGCTGGGCCCTGCTGAAGTTACCTAAGGGGAGGGGAGGCCTGGGAGTCCCAGATTTTAAAAGATACTATTGAGCGGCTCAATTACAGTACTTGGTTTATGCGTCTCCTGCTCCAATGCAGAGTTGGGCCAAAATGGATAGGCAGCTATTACACCCTTATACCCTTCCATCAATTCTCTTCAATAAAAGGAACCCCCGGGGTGATTCAGGGCCTGCCTAATCCTGGGCTTAAAACACTAGTTACACTTTGGCTGCAGACAGTGAAGGAATCAGGGACTCAGCTACTAGTGTTAAGGCAGGGGAAAATTCTTGAAAGGCCTGAATTTAAACCAGGGTCAGAGAACCCAGTCTTTCGGAAGTGGATGAAGCTGGGGCTAGGTACATTTTCACAATTATTCAGTGGGGACACTCCGAAAAGTTTCACTCAGATTCAACAAGAGTTTAAAATTCTTTCTTCCGATTTTTTTGCTTATTTGCAAATCAGACACTATCTACAAATGGAAGGGGGGAAGAGGAACATAGGTCTGGGGCCGGTGGTCCACTTATGGACCTCCTTATGGACTTATTAAGTGAATCCCCTCGGGTGACTCACCTTATTTCCAAGTTGTATGCGGCAGGTGAACCGGTGAATCCAAAACCCAGACTGCGAATCCAGACTCTTTGGGAGAAGGAACTGGGCTTGGGAGAGGGGGTGGTAAGGTGGGAGCTTATCTGGAGGATGGCACACAGAACCTCGGCCTCACCCTCATGGAGGGAGTTTAGGTGGAAGCCACTCACAAGATTTTTTAGGACACCAGTACTAACCAAACATTTTGGCCAATCCTGCTCGGATAGATGGTGGAGGGGGTGCGGGCAGGTGGGGACGCATGAACATATTTTCTGGGGATGACCTAGAATTAAAAGCTATTGGGAGGATATTAGTCTCGGGCTGAAGCAGATTTTTCAGGCAGCCAATGTGGACCAGCTCCGTCATCTGCTACTAGGGGAACCCCCTCAAGGTTTGGTAGGCCCTAAGGCCAAATATTTGTTCCCAATCCTACTGGCTGTGGCCCAGAAGGTCATTACCAAGTTGTAGCTTTCTAAAACCCCCCGGTGAAGAACAGTGGCTGTCATGTTGTAACCAAATAAAAGTAATGGAAAGACTTACAGCTAATCTGAATTTAAAACCAGATCTATATAAAATCGCGCTGGTTTCCATTTTTTGAGTACCTGAGTGGAAAGGAGGGAGTGACTACCTTAAAAATCCTGGCAAGAGAAATCTTGGAGTAAAGGGCCTGCGAGGACAGATGACTGGACTATCTGATGGGGTAGAGCATACTAGGCAACAGCTTTGTACCCTGGGGCAATTTTGGAAGGATTTTTCTCACCACGGGTCTTGGGGGGGAGGAGGGAGGGGGTAGTTTGGGGGTTCTTATGTATATGTGTGTATTGTTATTTTCTCCTGTTCTTCTTTGCCCTTCCACCCTGATGTTTAGAGAGTAGGGGGGAGTCTCCCTTTCTTGTAATTTTTTTATGTTGGAGGCTTAAGGCTAGACCTTAAATGTAATTGAACCCTAAAGTAACATCCTTGGAGTTTCTGTATACTTTAACAGCTAGCATAGTTACCTAATAACTGTATTGTTTGGATAAGGCCTGATTAATTGATTGGGCTGTATTCTCTGTCTTTCTCAATCTAGCAAAAATGTATTTGGCCTCCCTGTGTCTATCCTTTTCTTTATTTGTAACTTGTTGTTGTTTGAAAAAAAAAAAGAAATAATAAAATTGCAATTTCAAAAAAAAAAAAAAAAAAAGTACTTTCTGCCCTATCCGATTGCCAAGCCCAGCAAAAAACAAGATCCCGAACTGGAGCCAAACATCCTAAATGGAAGCCAAACGTTCTAAACGGGAGCAAAAAGCAAAAAAATAAAACATAAATTTCCCTGCTCTCATACAGTGGCCAGGGTGACAGAAAGGAGTTGTGTGGCTTACCCGGTGATGAAGGAAATCCACCATGTAACTCTCTGGATGAAGGATCGCCATGTAACCGGGGCTCTGCGGGGGACAAAAAATCTTCCACTAATGCTGGCTGGAAAAGAAAGGGGCTTGCAACTGTGGGATTGCTAATTTTAAAGCATCCGCAAGTCCAGTCCACTTTTAGCAACTTCACCGGAACACACTGGTACGAGACTTGTATGAACATCCCAGGGGCTGGACATAAGGAGGTCATCAGTGTTACTGATGATATCAGGAGTGTGGCGTGGGAAAGGGAGGAACTCTGAGGGGAGTGTGGGTTCTGGAAGAAATGAAACAAGGCTGCCAGACAGCAAAATTTAATAAAAAAAACAGTAATTGCCAGTTGAAAGAGGGAGATGTGAATGTAACATAGTTGGACATAATGGGTTACATTCAAGTCCAAATGTTTGGGGCTACCAGGGGGGTGGGGGTGATTTCTGCAGCACACAAAAAATGCTTGTAAAACAAAACCAGGAGACCAGACTGTGTATAACAACTGTTTATTCAGGGTCACATCATAATTTAGTCACAATAAACACAGTTGTCTGCAACCTCCCTTACAATGTCACAAAATGGCCAACCAAAATGGTGGATTTGGTCCAGAAAAAGTGAAGTTTCCATGACACACCAAGCATGCATTACCATCATTTTTTTAATTTATCAGCTTTCATGGGGCATAATAACATAATACATCACCCATTGCAGAGCAGCAGTTTTCCTGTTTGCATGCTTTGGAAGTTGGTCAGTCCAGTGGTAGCCCCTTTTCATCCAGTGGCTCAGTACAAGTTTCAGCCACTTAAAGCATTCCTTGCTGATCTTCTCTCTCATTTGTTAACATTGCATTGCCGTTCCTTCTCTATTTCTTTGAACTGTACTTGTATACTCCCTCTTGTTCAAGGTCTTTTATGTTACAGTCCTCATTCAAATTGATGTGTGCAGTATAGGTAAGCTTTCCTTTAATGAATGTTGCTCTAGCACACCTGTGTACTAAAAAATATTATCCAGATGTCATGAGAGAATTAGTTTACAGTTTACAACTGCTCTTTCTGGTGTATGTCACATGAGCTATAAAGCCTTAACGTCATCTATATAAAGAAGATGAGATGCCGTTTGATGATCTTTTTATTTCTGAACTTCATGCTATACTCATTCCCTGAGTTATTAATGAGGCTGCTTAGTGGGTTTCAAGTAGGGCAAAACAGGAGTGGTGTCAAGAAATCTTCATGGAATATCCCTTGTTGCATCTTGATGCTTGTTTCTGGTATGAACCTTCTGATGCTTTGTCAGATTACTCTTCAGTGTAAAGCTCTTCATGTCATATTTATACAGTTTCTCACCAGTGTGAGCTGATGTGTTACCAGGTTACTCTTCTGTGTAAAACTCTTGTCACATTTATACGACTTTTCTCCAGTGTGGATTTTCTGATGCATCACCCAGGCTGCTCTTCTTTGTAAAACTCTTGTCACATTTATATGACTTTTCACAAGTGTGAGTTTGCTTGATGCCGTACGAGTGAACTGAAACATGTAAAACTCTTGTTACATGTGGCACATTTATAGCATCTCTCACCAGTGTGGATTTGCTGATGTGTTACCAGATTACTCTTCTGCGTAAAACTTTTGTCACATGTGACACATTTATATGGTTTCTCTCCAGTATGGATTTGCTGATGTCTTACCAAGTGACTTTTCTGTGTAAAACTCTTGTCACATGTGGCACATTTATATGGTTTCTCATCACTGTGAGTTTGCTGATGTGTTGACAGGGTACTCTTTTGTGTAAAACTCTTGCCACATATGTCACATTTATATGGTCTCTCACCAGTGTTAATTCGTTGATGTGTTACCAGATGACTCTTCTGTGTAAAACTATTGTCTGATTTGGAACATTTATATAATATTTCACCAGTGTGGAGTTGCTGATGTGTTACCAGGTTACTCTTTTGTGTAAACCTCTTGTCACATATGGCACATTTATATGGTTTCTCACCAGTGTGGATTTTCTGATGTGTTACCAGGTTAAACTTCTGTGTAAAACTCTTGTCACATATGGCACATTTATATGGTCTCTCACCACTGTGGATTTGCTGATGTGTTACTAGACTACTCTTCTGTGTAAAACGTTTTTCACATTCGTCACATTTATATGGTTTCTCGCCAGTGTGGATTTGCTGATGCGTTACTAGGTGACTCTTCTGTGCAAAACTCTTGTCACATGTGGCACATTTATAAGGCTTCTCACCAGTGTGAGTTTGCTGATGCCGTATTAATGAACGGAGACATGCAAAATTTTTGTCACATTTGTCACATTTATGTGGTTTCTCTCCAGTGTGGATTTGCTGATGCGTTATCAGGTGACTTTTTTGTTTATAACTCTTCTCACATGTGCAACATTTATACGGCTTCTCTCCAGTGTGAGCTTGCTGATGCCGCATGAGAGCAAAGTGAAATCTAAAATTCTTGTTACATGTGACACATTTATATGGCTTCTTACCAGTGTGAATTTGCTGATGATTTAATAAGCTACTCTTGACTGTAAAACTCTTGTCACATTCAATACATTTATGCAATCTCTCAACACTGTGGATCTGCTGATTTGTTACCAGAAGACCTGTTTGTGTGAAACTCTTATCGCCGTTGGCACATACATATGTCCACTCTCCTTTGTGACTCTGCTGTTGTTCGGAGATGAGGACACAGAAAGTGTTCTTAGGCTGAGGACAGTGGTATTGTTTCTCTGCTGTGTTGCACATTTCATGCATCTTCAGTGATAATTCCTGGCTCAGGTGTGCATTGCTCTCAGCATTCCTGTTGACTAAAAACAAATACTTATAGTATTTACTTGTAGTAAGGTAAAACATCTTAATTTTATTTCAAAATCTTTCTGTGTGTAATTTAGACTCTGCTGATTTATAATATCAGGCATTTCCATTTTTCAAACATTACTTGTTTCCACAAAATTACAACTTGCAGTTGTTTAACACTGGTCATTGCTGACATTAGATAGAAGCTGATCTAAACAGGTATTGCTACTGAGAAGTAAGGAATGTTTTTTTTTTAGAGATATAGCTGCCTGTTGGTTATTCTTACATTGGTATGTAAAATTTGGATTAAAATGTTCTTTCCCTGGAATATTTCAATTTATTTTTTAATTGAGTTATTTTAATAATACACTCTACTTGGGTTTATCGGTTATTCCATGATGCTATGTGGAAGGAGACATATAGTAAAAAGAAAAAAAGAGCCAAACCTGAAACAGAAACTAATCATTTGCTAGGACACCATTACAAGACATAGAACAGACACAGGGCAGACTATTGCAGAGGGAATTAAGAGTAATTACAAGATGTTCTTAACATTCATAAGGGAGAAAAGAAACATTAAGTACAGCATAGAGCAGCACAACAAAGATGCGGTATGCTTCCAAGAGAATTATTTAATAATGTATTTATTTATTTCAAAAGTTTATTTACGCCCCCTAAATGAGTTTAATGTTTGGGAACTGTCACTCTGGGTCTCCATGTGGCACTGGCTGCATCAGTGGCTCTATGGGACTTATGTGCCTTGCGGTCCTAATTGCTGTTTTACAGCCACAGCTGCACTGGATCCCTATGTCTCAGCCTTTGGTGGGTGGGCCGAGCACGGAGGTTGGTCCCACACCTCCGGCCACATGGGGGGTCCTGGGTCTGGTTTTTCTGGGTTGGCGAGGCTTTGGACCACAGGGATGCAGTAAAAACAAAATAAATAAATAATCACATTTGAAAAAATTAAATAACATTTATAAATAGCTATGGCAGTCCATACTCTGCACATGCATGGTCACCAAGTGACAAATTTAAAGGAGTAGCTGCCCCATTTTCAAGCAGTAGTGTGGCACTGGCTGGTGCGGACATAGGAGCAAATGTAAATAGTTATTTTGGGACTAAATGTCCTGAAAGTCTTTGAGGCTGAAGGTGTTTTTGGTGCTCATGTAATCAGTTTAGATTGGACCTGTGGTTTTGGTGGATGTATTTTGGGGCCTTTGGAAAGGGGATTTAAGGGGCGAGCAGCACAGTAGAGGAAAAATATGGTGAGAGGACTGAACAGGGCCAATTTCCCATTCGGTCAGCAGGGCTCCTCTTGTAATCTTGTGTGGCCATATTGTCAGGAGGTGGGAGGATGTGCCGGAGGACATTTTTGGGGGCCCCTATTGGGGCAAGCCTGGGAATACAGATGAAATGAAGAAGAAGGTTAGTGCCTGCATTAGGACCTGCAGTTTGAGGGTGGGCATGTTGCTGTAGGCCTGAAGTACTGCTGGTGAGCATGACACCAAGATGGAATTGATGCATACAGAGATAAGAAAGGGGATTGCCTGGGAGAGCATGAAATGAAGAGAGGCCATACTGCCTTGGAAGCTTAGATGGACAGAGGAGGAGGAGGTATGGAAGCTGTGAGGTGAGGGGTACAGGAAGGATATGGGGATCCAGGGCAACCCTTGGCCCCTGATCGCCCTTGGAGTGAGACTGTACATTTCTAAGCCTTTCAGTCAAAGGAGCCTGATGATGAAAGGGGCTGAGTACTAGGTTGGCTGTCCCTCACAAGGTTTGTGCTTCTATTCATGATGTAGAGAAAGAGAAGACAGCAACAACAATGCTGCCCTAAAGTACCAGATAAAATGACAGGACGCTGAGACTTGAAACACTCAATGCAGAAATGGGTTTACAACTTGTCAGATTACTGTAATGTTTATCTTTTGTTTTGTATTTCTTTGGATGCAGCCTTTCTTCTACACTAACCTAATATTCTATTTCACCTTTGATAGTCTGATCACCTAACATTGAGACTTTAATACTCTAGGGGCCAGATTCTGAAAATGTTATGCATGGCACAAAGTGACTTGTGCCAACAAAAGTGCTGCAAGTAGCACTTCACACCATGAGTTCCGACATCTGGGATTCTGCAAAACAGCCTACAACATGTTCCAGGCTGCTTGCACCAAACTTGGGTTACACCACCAGTTGCAGCAATTCTCCCCTTGTTATATGGCGCAAGGGGGTTTATGATAGCAGCTGTGTCTTATTCTGTAAGGGTAGCTGCCAAATCCCTGATATTGGTATTCTGGAACAATCGTCAAAGTACATTCGTCAAAGTACACTTACACCAGCTATTAGCTTATAGAAACATAGACTTTGACAATAGATAAGGACTGCTTGGCCCACCTAGTCTGACCATTTCCTTACCTACTGGATCAGAACAATGTATAGTTACCCTGAATAGATCACACGTTTGACCCTATTCTGACTATGGGTCCCCCTTCTGCAGCCCTTACTTGACTTCTGACATTAAGAGGATTGAGCAGATACAACACAGGGCAACAAAAAAAACTGTCTCATACCTAGCACATCTCGATTATGAAAAAAGACTAAAAAAAAAAACAGGCATTTATTCACTCAAAGCCAGAAGGGTTAGAGGGGACCACCTCCAGTTATTTAAAATCCTTCAATCCCCCACCATAATGGAAAAATGTGGCATTGCATTTGCCACAAGGAAAATTGTACCAAGACTGCACAACAAACAGTTAAAAGTTTGTAAAGCTAGGACAAACAAGAGACTGAACTTTTTTCTATTAGGGCACCAAAGCTGTGGAATAAATTGCCACAAGAACTAGTGGATTGCTCCAATCTAACTATGTTCAAAATACACCTGGACAACTGGCTCTTTGGTTACTCATCCTTGGTACAATGTCCCACAATGTGGGGGACAATCACGATGGGCTTTGGCCCCCTTTTGTCCTTAACACCAAGTAACCAAGTAAAAATGCAGATTCTAGTTAACCAACAGCCTATTTCCTCCTACCACCCACTGCAATTGATTTAGGTCTGCCTCAGCTATTCCTGACAGCTCCAACTGTTTCTGACCCCATGACCTCCTCAGGTTTGTGGTTCCATGCATCCACCACCCTCTCCATGAATAAATGCTGAGCTTCCCCCCATCTTCAAATTGTCCCTCCTTGTTCTTGCACATCTTTTTTCTGAAAGGTGCTACCCTCATGGACTTTCTTGATTCCCTTGAGGTACTTAAAAGTTTCTATCATGTCCCCCTCCCTCCTTTCCTCAATGGTATACATATTAAGCTCCTTTAGTCTCTCTTTGTATTGTTTCTGTTGCATGCCTTGCTCCATTTTAGTTTTTAATTTATTTATTTATTTAAATCTCTGATTACAAATACCTTTGAGCCTGAAGCAGCTCATTTACAAAGGTTCCACATCAAAGGAAAGGTTACAATAATGTCGGGAGGTACAGACAACATTCTTGGTATCATTGGAGCACAACAAGTCAACTGGTAAGTAAGTGGGAACAGTGCTACACACTCAAAATTACAAGCAAGCACGGAAAACCATAAGGTACATTTGAAGCAACATTGCTGATCAGAGGTGGGGGAAGGGGAAGAGCAAGCAATGGGTAGGGGAGATGAGAGGGCTGAGTCCAGATAGAGAAGGAAAGAAAATATGGCAGCCAGAGACCTTGTCGTAGGGTGAGAGGAAGGGGAGGATAAGGTGGGAGAAGGGTTAAAAGAGGAGAAAAGGAGGGTGGATGAAGGGAAGAAGAAAGGGAGAGTGGGGACCAGAGGGCCTTAACAGATCCAGGAAGGGGGGGCAGCGTGATAAGAGCAAGGAGGGGGTGAGGAAAGGGAGGAGGTAGCAGGGGGAAGGGGAAACTGTTCTGTCAGGAGAGGTGAAACGAAACAGGAAGCCAAGTAAGAGCCTCAGAGAGTACATAAAAAAGTGGTATAAGGGTGTCTGCAGAAGTGGGAAACTAGGTGTAACAATCACAAGTGCTTTCAGATAGGAGATGCTTACAAAGCATACGTTTAAATTGGGACAGACTAGAAAGACTGCTCAGTTGGTTGCTTAGATTATTAAACCACAGTGGGATCTGTATTGAACTGATCGCTGGTATTGAGCAGTCAAATAGTGGGGTAATAGAAGGAGGTCAGAAACTGAGGTACGTTGTGTCTTAGGGGATTTGTTTAGCAGGCAACCAATGCTTGGGGGTAGTAATCCAAGTAGAGCTTTTCTGGACAGGAGGCAGGTTTGATATTTGATCCTGTTACTTAGTTGGAGCCAGCCAGATTGAGCATATAACTCACAGTTATGAGTGAGGCACGCGGTACCCTTAACTAACCTACAGGCTTTGTTCAGAGCCACTGTGAGTCATTTAAGAGATCTGGAGGTTGCAGCACAGTATATGATTACACCATAATCAATGATTAAGAGGACTGAGCTGTGAACTGCAACCTGCACAGCTTCTTGGGTAAGACTTCGTCTGTATCTGAAGAGGAGCCCAATTCTGGTATCAACATCTCTGGCAACATTTTCAATGTGAGGCACAAAGGTAAGGTGACTATCAAGGGTTAGACCTAGGTATTTGAAAAGCTGAGTTTGTTCAAGAGCGTCTCCGTGGTTGTTGGTGATAGTGAGTTGATGGGCCTTAAACTTATTCCAAGAGGATGAAAACAGCTGAACTTTAGTTTTTTTGTAGTTTAGCACTAGTTTGTGATTATTAAATCATCTCTCTGCTTCTGTGAAGCCTTGTTGAAGACTGTTTTCAAGAGCGCTGGGATCCAGGTGGCTAGTAAAGATGACAGCGTCATCTGCGTAGAGGAGAATACGCTGGTTGCAGACAGCTGGAAGGTCATTCAGAAAAACACTGAACAATAAGGGACCCAGGATTGAGCCATGAGGTACCCCTGATCGGACAGCTCTCTGCTCCAAAACTACATTCGATATCCTCACCCTCTGCAGTCTATCACTGAGGTAGCTTCTGAACCATTTCAGGGTGTTTGGGGCAACACCAGTTTTATTGAGTTGACTAAACAACAGTATGTGATTCACTGTGTCAAAGACTTTTCTTAGGTCAACAAAGGATGCACCTACAATCTTGCCTTAATCGCTGGCCTGTTGTATGAAACTTGTGAATTCTAACAATGCTGTGGTAGTACTGTGCCCCTTTCTAAAGCCACATTGTTGTGGGCACTGGATGGAGTATGTGTCCAGATAAGCACCAAGCTGGCTGGTAACAAGTCACTCGAGCACCTTGGAGAGTGGAAGTCGAATGGATATAGGCCTATAGTTACCCTGTAAGGAACGATCACCGGTTTTATGAACCGGAGTTACGATGGCCGTTTTCCAGGCATAAGGAAATTGTTCCAGTGTAAGAGAAAGGTTTAGAATCTTAGTTATAGGTAGGAGAACGTCATCTAGGGTTAGGATGATAAGCGTAAGGTCTAGTCTGTCACTACTGTGTCTTGCGTTTCTTAGGACCTTAGCTAGTAGTTTTCTAACCAGGTTGCATGATACTCTTTTAAAATAAAAAGGGGGTTGCTCAGGACTATTTTCATCACCGTGGTTTGTGGAGCGGGCAGCAGCAGCATCATCAAAAAAGTCAGGTGGGAGAACACAGCTCAAATTAGTAAAAGCATTATTAAAGGCATTAGCAATTTCCAGATGGTCAGCGGTAGGGGTCCCATTTATGTTTAGCATTGTAGGCGATACTTTAGGTTTTTTGCCAGTGACGTCATTTGTATTAGACCAGCATCTTCTGCTATCACCCCAGCAGTTGGTAAGCATCTCCCTATGGTACTTATCTTTTGCCTGGTGAATCTCCCTCGTGCAGTTGTTTCTAGCAGCTTTATAGGCTTGTAGGTCATGCTGTTTACCAGTGGCTTTTGCACAGTGCCAGAGATGGTCCTGAAACTTCATGTGGGAAAGCAGCTCAGGAGTGATCCAGGGGTTAACCATGCCAGAGACCTTAATCTTTTTGAGAGGGGCATGCATATCACAAGCAGTGTTGAAAACCCTTAAAAAGTGACAGAGGGCTACATTAACATCATTAGTTGAGTCAGGATGTTCCAATTTTGGGCACAAAGCTGTTGTTTTAGGAGGTCCAGGTGGCCCCTTCTGAGAAACCTGCTATAGATAGTTTGGGAAGTGGGGATAAGGAATTTATTAGTCCAACTGCATGTGACTGGGGAATAGTCACTGATGGGAGTCAGGGTGCACAGTTACATTGGAAAAGGCGGTTTGGTTGGTTAGAAATTATCCAGTCGAGGGTGGTGCTAGTCCCTGTTTTATAGTTTATCCTAGTGGGTGTATTAACAAGTTGAGTTAGGTGAAGGGCTATTATTGCATGCTTTAGTGAGTTGGTCGCAGGTGACAGCCAGTTTATGTTAAAATTTCCTATGATAATTGTCTCCGTGAGGTGATTTTGTGAGCGGAGATGGTCAAGAAGATGAAGACCAGTGGCTGGGTCTCTGGGAGGTACGTAGACAGAGTAAGGATACTGTTTTATGGTGAGCCCCCAATAGCACTTTCATCGCCAGTGCCTGGCTATTGCCACTGAGATCAATTGGTGGCATAGCATATCCCTTTAGGGAATTTTTTAGAAACACAACACATCCACCCCCCACTTTGGTCAGCCTGTCCAGCTTGAATGTAGTGTATCTAGGTATAGCTACTGCAGAATCTGGTATTTTGGGGGTCATCCATGTCTCAACGACAGATAGTATGTCAGGGTTGTGCTGAGTTACCCAAACTTTCAGGACGTCAATTTTCCTTAAAAGGCTACAGATATTAATTGTGGCCAGTTTAATGGTACCTTGTTTAGGGCATGCACTGTAGGTGGGAGGTGCTTCAGGACCTGCATTAGGATGAATGTTTCCAGATAGCAGAAGTAGCATAAGGGCTATCCTGAGTAGGAGTTATCTTCGAGCCTTGGAGATACATTTAACCTTCATGTGAACACAGCGAGATTTTGTCTTAAAGCTTAGGTTGGTGTTTTTTTTGTAGATGGCATCCACATCCTCCGAAAAGTCGAGGTGCAGGTCTAGCCAGTCTCCATGGTACTTAAATGATGGGATCTCATCAACTTGAGAATACATCAAAGGTGTGGAGAGTTTCTTCTTAGGGTGAAAGGTCTTAGAACCCATTTTCTTGGCACTAAAGGACAGATGATTTAACCAGAATCAGTGCTAAATGGTGTTGAAGTCCAGTTGAAGCCTGGACGTGAGCTCAGTGGGGGAGGAACCAGAGGCAAATAGGACTGTGTCATCTGCATACATGTGGATAGATGCAGAAGAGTAAACAGAGGGATGGTCATTCAGGAAGACCAAGAAGAGTAAAGGGTCAAAGACAGAACCTTGGAGAACACCAGTGCTGCTAGGAAGTAGGGGGTGGTGGTAGGGAGTCACCAATTCTAACAGATTTGGATCTGCCCTGAAGGTAGGACTGAAACCAGTTAGTTTCAGAGTCAGAAGGTTAAGGGGGTGGGCAAAAGTGTCAAAGGCTTTGGCCAAGTCAACAAAGATGGCGGAGGTGATGAGGCTCTGATCCATGCCTGAGAGAATGGAGTCAGTAAACCGGAGGAGGGATGAGAAGGGAGAGTGGTATTTGCAGATGCCAGACTTGAAGGGGGTTAAAAAAAAAGAGGAATAATCAAGGAAGGGGGAGAGCTGAGAGAGCACAGTGTGTTCTTGAAGTTTAGCTAAGAAGGAGAGCAGGGTGATAGGGCAGTAGCTGCCAGGACTGGAGGAATCACCTCCTTTAGGGAGGGGCAGAACTGTGGCTTGCTTCCAGGAGTCAGGGACAGAAGCAAGGGAGAAGAAAAGGTTGGGAAGGGAGGTGATAGGAAGAGCAATTGCAGAGGCAGAGCGGTACAGGAGGTTGGGGTTGAGCCCATCTGGGCTCCTACCTTTGAGATGGTTGAAAGCCAAGAGAGAAAGAGGCCAAAGTTAACCTGCAGAGTAGCTACAGTATTTCAATTCAGTATTCACAGTGGAAAGAGACATGTCCATTACCCAAGAGCAAAAATTGGTACCAAAGAAATTAACTGGTAGTGTTTTGGAGATATTGATTACTAAAGAATTACTGAGGATACAGTCCAGATAGCACCTCATGTGCTAAATTTGAACAAATCCCCAGAACAAGACAAGCTACGCCCAAGGTTGCTGAAAGAATTGGACATGTCACTGGCGGCAACTCTGGCAGATATTTTTAGAGTCACTACACCAGGGAAGAAGCAGCAGACTGAAGGACTGCAAATGTGGTCACTCTACAGAAAAATGGGGACAAGATAGCCCTGGCAACAATCCGCCAGTAAGTCTAAAATCTGTTGTAGAAAGCTGATGGGAGTTGTGACCTTTTTTTTTTATTTAGACTTTTTTGTGTATTTAGATAGAAACCAGAGATATTTTATTTCTAAAGCACCATTCAAGTGCTCTAGGCTGTTTACAAAATGTTGCTTAGCATTATATAAACACAAAAACACATTGGGCCCCATTTTCAAATGACTTGCATGACACAAAAAGGAACTGCATGGCACATCTTGGAAAATGCGCGACTGGACGATATTCAAAATGTTGTAATGTGTCGCGTAACTCCAAATGCATGATGGTGCATATATGTGTGCCACGCAGAAAAATGGGGTGGACACCTGCATACTATGCACATGTCTGTATTTATTTAGAGGAAATGCGTGGCGCATGCATCACGCATTCAACATTTATGCCATGCAAACTTACTGCAGGTATAAAAGGGGTAGTCCTAAATCAGCCAGACATCCAGAGGCAGGCTGCTGAACTGCAGGCAGGATGTCTGAGATACCATCGCACATGGCTGACTTGAGGAGACTGAGGAAAGAGCTAGGTGGACAATGAAGGGCCCATAGGCAGTATGCCCCAAAGAGTCAGCACCAGACCCAAGTCACATTTGCACAGCTAAGTGACACACAAACTGTGAAACTGTACCCTCTCAACAGGTCTGTTCTGAGGTGTGAGGAAGTGGCATGCACCCATGTCCACATCTGAGACAGCACTAGTAAGGATGCAGAGAGATAGCTTAGCATTGGTCAGAGACAGACCATTGGCACATACCCAGTGGTAAGCCCCAGGTGCACTCATCACGCCCATGCCAGTCCCATGCCACCATGAACTACATCTATGTCCTAGATGCCGTCCATACAATGTGACAATGCCACAGGGGTTGTGAGATAAGTCAGTATGGTGTACAGGATGTGGACAATGCACAACCATAGGCATAATGAGGCAAAAGTAGTCCCACCTGCAGCCTGGAGGCATCACAGGCATGCTGCACAGACCTCAGACCCTTCAGGTATTGCACATGCGGCCACCATGAACACAAACAGTGCCTCAGCCCGACAATGCAGCCAGGCCCAGCAGGGACAGCCAGACCATCTGGAGTGAGGCACTTGCCATTGAGGGGTTAGCAACACATGTCCATGCACAGTCACATGTTGTGGTGGGTGTTGGAGAACCAAACACCATGGCCAACGGTGGAGGGGATGTACATGCTCACGGAACAGGGTGCAAGGGGAAATGAGGGGGTGCTAAGTGTACTGGGGGGTGCTAGAGTAGCTGTTGTGAGATGAGTGGGGGAAGGTTCGACCACCACGGGCAGCATGGGCGGTGGTTTGGTCCCGTATTGCCGCCACAATATGTAGCAACCCTGCACCAACGTCCTCATGGAAAACACAAAGTGTCTCCATGAGCTCTGCATGGTGGGTAATTGCCCACTACTCATGGAGGCGTATCTGTGCCTGCAAACCCTGCACAGAATTATGCAGTGCCTCCTGGTTATCCACAGTGGCCCTCAGTAACCACATAAGGTAGGCAAGCTGGTGTTCCTAGGCCAGCATTCAGGGCTAGTGTCAGGCTGCTGATCCAAGGAAAGGGTTTGGTGTGAGGCTGTGACAGCATATGGTGCCCCCACGTCTGGCCACTGAGGTTGTGGAGATGATAAACGTGCAGATACTGCATGTGAAGGAGCTGCCTAATCCTGTAGCTGGTCAGGCTGTGGCTGGTCACATGTTCCCTGTTGCTGGGAATACTGCCCTGCTGCTGCCCCTGTGTGGGCGGCAATATGTTGCCCCCTTGCTGTGCAGTAGCTGATTGCAATTGTTGGGCCACTTATTGCACAAGGGCTGGCTCTGGAAGGCTGCAGATGGTATGTGCAGCATGTGGAGGGTTAACCTAGAGCACACAGGAGGCACTGTGGGATATGACACCGTCAGTCATAGTGCTGTCACCTCCTGCCTCACTGGCATTCACCTCTGCAGCAGTGAGAAAGGCATCTGCAAACAGAGCGATGGTCTCATCATTATCATCATCAGGCTCCCCCTGTGTGTAAAGGGCCATATCAGAGGGTCCCACCCTGGCAGTGGCCACAGTTACAGAGCCGTGCTATGCAGTGGGCTGTACCTGTGAACCACCACATATCCCAGGATGTGATGGTGCAAGTCCATGTATACAATAATGTAACTTACACAGGTAGGTGCACATGCATGCACCAGGATTGCATGTGTAACTACACACAGGCAAGATATACGTAGCAGTGCACACACCGGCCATGCTAGGGTGCACACATATGCTGTGGAACACACAAACATACAGTGGAAGAAATGTGTTATCCACACAGTGCTACACAACATGGTTATCATAAACAACACATACATAGGACAACACATGCATGATCAGACAAGATATGCAATATGTGTATCACATATACTTGCGTATAAGTCAGATTTTTCAGCATTGAAATTGACAGGTTAAATCACCATCCGACTTCCACGCGAAATATAGCGCTTGTTAAAAATATGCACCGATTTCACAACAAACGTGAACTTTGCTGCTTGTGTTTTGAAAATGTCAGGACACTGACTGACAACGATTTACACCTGCTTAACAGGCACAGATGTCTAATAGATGTTGAATTGCTACCTACCTGTAGGTAATTACTGGTAATTAGCTAACCGATGATAAATCTTCTGACTCACTGAAATTCGTTATTGTTCCCTCGTCCAAGATGCAGTTACACAAATGTAAATGCAGTGCATATGATGCAGATATTAAATTAAAAGTTGTGCGGTTTGTTGAGGCCAATACCAATGCTGCTGCTAAGCGAGAATTCAGTATTGATGAAAAAACTGATCAAGGATTGGAAACGGAAAAGAGATTCCCTGCTGTGCATCGACAAAAATGTAAAGCGCATATGCCTAAATCCATCTCCTGTTTCCCCTACAGAAGAAGAGCTGAGCTCCTGGGTCAGCGAACTAAAGCAACAAGGGTACATTGTAACCAGAATGGCAATTCTGTTTCATGCTCTTACATTATCCAAGAAGCAAGGAAGTGTTGTCCACTTCAGGGCTTCTGCAGGGTGGTGTACGAGATTTATGAGACACGGTCTCACACTGCTGCAGAGGACACACATAGCACAGAAACTACCTGCCGACGTGCAACAAAAGGTTGATAGCTTTCATGAATTTATGATAAAAGAAAGAAAACTATACGACTGCCCTCTGATATCGATCGACAATATGGATGAGACACCAGTAAGCTTTGATCTTCTATGAAACTGCACAGTTCACTTTAAAGGTGAAAAGACGGTCACAGTTCACAACTGTGCTGGTGAAAAGTCCAATTGTACTGTGGTACTTGCTTGTCTAGCAGACGGAACAAAATTAAAGCCTATGATAGTTTTTAAAAGAAAAAGGCTTCCTAAAGAAAAGTCATGGGCAAAGCTGTAATTTAGAGTGTGCAAGTCGGTACCCCGACTTATAGGCGGGCCGACTTGAATACAAATATTAACGGTACTTACAGTGCCAGGATAGGTCAATCTCTTTTTCTCATCCCCCACCAGGAACACCCTGCACAGTCACCTTGCAGAATGTATTGGCCATGAGTGCCTCCTGTGCAGACACCCGCATGGGCCTGGAGGGTCCGCTACTAGTGGGCTGCTGTTCTGTAAGGGCCTAGGCCAGTAGGTCTTTGACTGATACGCATATGCCACTGGCACCTGACCATCTGTTTGACTTATGTCAAGGCCGAAAAGCTCAATAGCAGCACCATGGGTTTCATGGCCTGTCCTTTGACCAAATCAGAATTGTCTGAAGTTGAGCATGCGACAGCCGTTAAGTGGTTGAGAGAGTCAAGAGAGCAGGAAGAGTTTGCCCTTTCTCCTTCCCGCAACCAACAGTTGGACTTCATTGACTTTTTCCACCTTACCCTGGTGGGCAAGGCTCTTCCTGATGGTCTGGAGGGTCTGGAAGGTCTCGAGGGTCTTGCACATTTCATGGAAATTACCTGCGAGTATCATACTGATGATGGCCTCTTAACAGCACAGAGACAGATTAGATGCCTGCTGTGGCTTTGGCCACTGCTTTTCCCATAGATGTCAGGTGGGCCATGGACTCTGCAGCTGTGGGGACTGTCTTGCGAACTTAATTGGATTTCACCAGAGGATCCCATTTGGCTGGCCAGCCAGCCAGCCAAGAAGAACACAAGCATAGCAGTCTTAGAGGTAAGAGGGAAGCGTAGCCTGACACAGGCCACAGGCTGTGATAACATGTTTTTCACCTAAACAGTAAATGCATGACACATGCAGATCCATCTGTTTTTTTTTTTTTTTTTTCTTTATTATTGTTTCCAATTTCTTGATAGGTACAATACATCTGTTTAGCATTAATATATGCATATGCTGTTATCTAATCAACAGAGTATAACCATTAGTTCTCCACAGCCAGAACTTTCCATATACATCAATAAGGTGTTTTCAATAGTTGTATATATGCACACACTTTATAAACAAATAACAAAAAGCCATGAATTAATCATGCCTACTTGTAAAATACAAATAAAAAGGGTCTCACATTCCTACCATATTACCTTTTCAGTTATATCAACTTACTTATAGGTATTAAATTTATTTAATTTTAGGGTATTAAATCAGTGTAATGGCCCAGATTATTTATTCCGCCATCTGTATATTATGGGGAGTACCAGGAGACCACCGCGGCTCAGGCCACTCAGCTTTGCCCAACCTCGGAGGGCCAGCACCTCCAAACTTTCATGAAGTTTGGGAAACAGGAAGGGGAGTATCAAACAGTCAAGGAGGTCCATTTTTCTTTAGAGAACACTAACAGTAATTTACCTTAACCAAATCATCCAGTGGGTCCAGCAATTCAGATAGGCAGAAGTTCTCCTTTGTATCCTGAATGTTAATTCCTCCAACTGTTGAATTTGCCCTACTGTTTCTATCTAATCTTCCTTTATTGGAGGAGAAGGTTGTAACCAATGCCTAGTTAAAGATTTTAAGGCTGCCACTATTAAAATCTGCCACAAATAAATAGCTTCCCTCCCCCGATTTCTCCTGGGAGTTCTCCCAATATCAGACACTCTGGCCCCAATTGGTCCTGGGTCTGAAAAATCTGCTTCAAAGAGGTAGCAATCATTAACCAGAATTGAGAAATGATGGGGCATGACCAAAAAATATGTACATGTGTGGCCTTATCTACTCCACATTTCCTCCATCCCTCTGAGGTTGTTCCCCACTGTTGTTTGGAGACCACCATTGGTACCCTGAAATATCTAACCCTTATTTTCCACAGTAACTCCTTCCAAGTAGGAGAGGAGGAAACCCTCCATATGCCATCCCAGGTTCCCCCAAGACCCCTCTGAAATGGATATATTCAATTCCTGTTCCCAGGTTAATTTAGTATAATCCATATTTGCTTTAATTCATTTAAGACCTCTCTTATACAGCTGGAAGATAGCTCCTGAAGCATACTCAGCCTTCCAAATATACTCAAAGGTCTGCTCCCTGAACCCCCTCCAAAACCTGTACGACGCTCCAACTGGAGTTTTTTATTAATAAAACGACTAATTTGGAAATAATGCATTCTATCTGTGGGGGAAAGGCCAAAGGATCTCTGTGCCCCCTCAAACGATAATAATCCCCCTCCTTCTAATAGCTGCCATGGTGCCTGCATTCCTTTCCCAGCCTTATCCAGGAACCAAGGATCCACTGCTGCCGGACCAAAAGTGGGGTCGACCGCCCACCATCCATATCTCCAGTAACCTCCATGTTTCTTCTCTCTCAAGGTACCCCTTTTCCACCCCTCCCATGTGGTTTAAGTGGTGGAATGAATCTCATCCCGCGTTCTCATAAGGTTCGCTGGGTGGAACAATAATGTGGGTAGGGGAAGGGACGGATGTGCTCCCAACTCTATCTCCTTCCAGGTAGCCTTGTATGTAATTTGCCCCCAGAGTAAAGCTATTTTCAATTGTGTAGCCTCCCAGTAGCCCTGTAGCCACGGGACCCCAAGTCCCCCCGAATCCTTAGGTAGAAACAAAGTTGTTGTCTTACTCTTGGCCTTCTGTTTGCCAAATAAAATCTATTAGCATTCTCTGCCATATTTCCAGGTCCTTCCTTGTTACTGTACAGGGGGTACCTTGGAACAAATATAAAAACCTTGGCAGGACGTTCATCTTTACCACCAACACTCGATTATAAAGTGAGAGAGGCATTACATTCCATCTATTGAAGTCAATTTTTAACTGCTGCACCATAGGTGCAAAATTTAATTTTTTTTAGTTGCGAGGGAGAACTACTTATATTGATCCCCAAATATTTCATTTGTGTGAGGTCCCATCTCATAGGATAGTTTTTTCTAATTTCTAAGGGGGAGTCACATCTGAATTTTAGGACCTCAGTTTTAGAGGTATTCAATGAATAACCTGCCAATTCAGAAAACTGAGTCAGCCTGTCCATCACCCTTCTCAGGGAACAGTCCGGATTTTCCAAATAAATCAGGACCTCGTCAGCATAAAGAGATATTCTATGCTGACGACCTGACATTTCCACCCCCCCTAATCCCCACATCCCTTCTTATGCTCTGAGCCAAAGGCTCAATGTAGAGAGCAAAAAGAAGAGGGGACAATGAACAACCTTGACTAGTCCCCCTCTCTAAATGGAACCTCTGGGCATGGTGGCCATTCACTCTTATATAGGCAGTTGGAGATTTATAATTTTTTGATATCAGGGTCTGAAAAACACTCCCCAGTCCAAAACAGGCCAGAACCTTGTCTAAAAACCTCCAAGACACCTTGTTGAATGTTTTTTCTGCGTCAATGCTGACCAGCAGAGCAGTCTTTTTGGTATTAATTATATGATCAATTAAAAGGGAAGTTTTCCTAGGCCTGTCGACCCGGAATAAAACCCATTTGTTCTAAGCCAATTATCTGGGGGACCAATATTTGAAGTCTCTTAGTCAAAATCCAGGAGGATATTTTGTAATCAATGTTTAAAATAGAAATAGGACGATACGAAGAACATAATACGGGGTCCTTGCCTGGTTTGGGGATCACTGATATTATTGCTTGGGACCAGGAGGGGGGGTATCTCACCTTCTTCTCCCTGTAAATAACAAAATAGTTTCCCCAACAAAGGGGTTACCTTTCCCTAAACTGCCTATAAAACTCCCCCGGCAGGCCATCTGTCCCCGGGCATTTGAAGGATTTTAGATTCTTAATGGCTGCTGCCATCTCCACATCCTCAATCGGCCTACTTAGCTGGTCAGTCTGTTCCTCAGAGACTGAGGGGAGGTCCAGCTTCTCCAAAAATTTCCTGATCTGTGCACTGGATGGTTGAGTGCCTTGTTTATATAATGTGGTATAATAAGCCCTAAAAGAGTCTGCTATATGGTTTGTTTCCTTAACTAATCTATTATCAAGGGGGTGTTGTACTGCCTGTATGGTTGCCTTACTCCTCTGAACTCTCAGTCTGGCTGCCAACAGTCTTAAGGACCTAGGTCCACCCTCATAATATTTCTGCCTTAAAAACATTAATTTTTGTTCAACCGCATAGTCAAGAATATTCATTAATTTAGCCTGAAGCTGTTTTAATATTTTAGTCCTTTCTCTGTCTATTTTAATTTTCTGCTGAGCTTCACATTGTACTATTTGGGATAGTAATTCAATTTTTTTTGGCCGCTCTTTCCTTTTTTCTTTTACTGGACCATTTAATGAAATTCCCCCATATGACTGCCTTTATGGTATCCCATAGAACCGCAGGCAAGGTCCCTGGCAGATCATTTTCCTTCAATGTTTGTTCCAATGTTCGAGTGACAGACTCCCCCACCTCCTAATCCTGTAGCAACGACAAATTCAGTCTCCAAAAGGTGGTCCTTCTAAACTCTCCAAACCTGACAGTAAGAAAATCAGGGCATGATCGGAGAGTAAAAATTCCCCCACAGAAACCCCTTGGACCCGACTGACCAATTCCCTGGGAGCCATAAAATAATCTAATCTGGTATATACTTGATGTACTTTTGAGTAGAATGTGTATTTCCTCCATTTACCCTCAAGATGGTGCCAAATATCAACATAACCCAGCTCATTTACCAACCTTTTCACTTTTTTACCTATACCTTGGTCCTTTTTTTGTGTTTGAGTAGTGGAATCCAATGTAGGATTAAAGATCAAGTTTAAATCCCCTCCCCAAATCACCTCCCCCTGTGCCCATTCCTGTAAGGTGGTCAAAAAATTCAAATATGTTGCTGAATTCGAGCCTGGGGGGAAATACACAGAGGCCAGGGTCAGTGGCTTGCCCTGGAGGGTTCCCCGCATCAGGACATATCTTCCCTCTTTATCTGCAAGTTCACCTGTTTTTATGAAAGGGGTATGCTTGGGAATCAAAATTGCCACCCCCTTTTACGCCCTTTCTTATAAGAGGCTGTGGCACTGCTCCCAAAACCCATGGAACCAAGCTTAGTGTGCTCCTACGGAGACAAGTGTGTCTCCTGTAGAAATATGAAATCTACAGCCATCTTTCTCATAAACTCAGTATTTTGGCCCGTTTAACTGGGCTAGACAACCCATGGATGTTATATGAACAAAATTACCTATCTCTATCCATTGTAGAGCTTTAATTTAGCCTTCAAAACTGATTTCTTTATCTCCTCCTCTGTCCTTTCCCCTCCTCCCCCCAAACAAACTGTATCAGGCCAAAATCATTTTTCCCTGATGCGAGACCCTTAGTAATCAAACACATACTGTAACTGCCAACAGGGCAATAAAGGTAACCTCGTTGCAACATTCAATGAACTTCCAAGGTAGGAAATCTGAGATTTCAGATTTCTTTTCTCCTTTCCCCGAACCTTCCAGTGGGGAATGGAGATGAGGAGGAACTAAAATGCCCCAATTGAATGGCCCCCCAACCCCCGGGTCTTGTAAAAATATCAAGGTCCCTGTTAACACTTATATTGAACGTCATGGCGATATTTATTTCTTAGCTACAACTTCCAATATACTGAGAGCATGCCTTCCTTCCCTCCCCCCCGAACTGCATTTTAAATACGTTCATTTAAACCTGAGAAGAAACAAAGAACTATGTACTGTATAATGCTGCCTCTTTCTAATAGCCCGAGAAGCAGATCCTTCAATTGCACGGGTCTCCCCTTTAAATCCTGAGGAGCTGGAGTACCATCTGGCTACTGTTTACCAGCCTTCAGAGGAACCCAGCAGAAGGAGATCCTCGAGCCAACACAATTGTGAAGCCCAAATGAACTTTCAGAACTACTCAAATTTGGTTCAGTTCAGTTTCTAGTCCTTTTATTAAGATCCTATGAGCTAGTTCCATTTTCCTATCAGGGCTGACAACTGCTCGCATCTCTCTTTCCCCCCTTATCTTAAGGAGATCAGACCCTCGCTTTTCACTCGGGGCGAGGAACCAGGTTAAACATATCCTACCAGTACCTTTTCAGCCCAGGGAAATTGCAGATTGTCGATTACAGTCCAAGTTCCTTCTATTTTGCAATTTTCCCCCCGACCATTTTCTCCAGAAGTGCCCACGCTGACTCCAACGATGTTCCAGCCTTCTTCTTCCCCCAGCAACCAAATGCCAGTCCGTCTGTTCCATCTGCTTCCGCTTAGGACGTTCCTGATCTTGATGGGGCGTCTGAATACCTTTTTCTACCAACACCTTATTCAGCTCTTCAGTGGTGTTATATACTTTCGGACCCTCAGCCCAGAACACACGAAATTTCGCTGGAAAGGGAGTTTGAAAACGAAGTTGGAGCTCCCTACATATTTTAAAATATGGGACCCAGCATTGCCTGGTCTGCTGGATTTCAGGCAGAAAATGTTGGTCCAAGGTCAGTCGAGATTCTAAATATTTGAGCTCTTTCTTTTGCCAGGCACGTTTCACTATATCTTCTTCTACACGGTAGCGCGAGAATTTTATTATAATGGAACGGGGCCTAGCGGAGGGGTCCGTAGGTTTGGGTATCAAGGATCTATGTGCCCGCTCCACTCTCATCTGGTAATCCTGGGGTAGCCTCAATACATCTTTTAGGAGGTCTTCTATAAATAGGGCCATTGGTTGGATCTCTGCGCCTTCCGCCAGACCATATAGACGAAGGTTATCTCTCCTTGACCTGGCCTCTAAGTCGGTACATTTCACCTGTAAGGCCAGTGTATGCTGGAAGAGGGAGCCCACTGCCTGCGCAAAGGTATCTCCATTACTTTCTACTTGTGTGATCCTTTGTTCTACCCCCTCTATACGCTGCTCCATTTTACTAAGTTTGCTTTTTAGGTTCAAAAACTCCCTTTTATTTTCAGTTCAAGAGTCCTGAATTTCTTTTAATAATTGTTTGAAGCGAGATCGTGATAGAGTCTCGGTCTCTCCCTCCGTATCATATCCCGAATCACGCTGGCTTGTAAGGGAGGCACTCCTGCTACGGACCTGTCTGTTCTCTGGCAATCCATCGCAATCCGGCTTTCTAATTGCTGCTTTTGGACGTCCCTTGTCTCCCTTATCATGTTTTACACCTCCAGGCAGCATTTTTTTTTTTTTATATTAATTTGACGATTAGGAGGTTTTTGCAGTTCTCTCAGGAAGGGAGCTCGGCTCTCAGGCTGTTACTGCTGCCATGACGTCACTGGAAGTCCCATGCAGATCCATCTGTGACAATTTGACTGCACTGGATGCAGCACTTAAAGCCAGCTACCAGCTTACAATCTCTACAGTTGATCATATACACTGGAGGATAAGAATGGAACCAAGAAATATGTCCAAAATACAAACTGGAAAAAGTTTGTACAAAGTTAGCTAAATGGCACACTATGAATAGTTTGAGCCTACACTACATGCAGGGCTGCAAAGGAGGAGACCCAACTCTACCAGTGGAAAGAATGATTTGACCTCAAGGGCTGGAGCCAAAGGACGCATCACCTCTGGGTGGTGGGAGGAATTTCCCTTAAAGACAGTCCATTACTTTTAAGAGTTTACTAGATTCCAGATTACATTTAGGGCTATAATTAACCATCTATATAGGAGGGTGTGTAAATGCTGGGATTCTGACATGGTAATACACGAGATGATGATCTGACCAAATAACCAGATCAGCCCTGACATTACAAATGTCACGTTCCCTACAAGAAGACAAGGTTCAAGGTGAGGCCCCGAGGATGGGTTCCAGAGGCAACTGCCAGTACAAGGCCCAGTGATGTCATCAACTGGAAAAACTGTTGACCAAAAGTGAAGTCTCACCATTGACACAGGCCTCACCAACATTAAAACTTTGAGGCAGCCTTTAGTTAGATGATATGTGAAGTCTGCTAGCTCCTAGCTCCAGCACTAATTTATTCCTGTGCCCAACAGACAGGTACATGAGAATAAGCCTGCAACCCCCACCTGACCCACCTTTTATTACAGCATATTACAACAGCCTGGTCATTCCTGTGGAGCTAAAAGGCTGTCTCTATGAACTCTGGCACCTGGCAGTACCTGACTAGAATCCAGGGTCCACCAGTCTTCACAATCCTAGATGGCTGCCAACTGGAAACTTTCCTCCAAATATCTGGCTGGACAGCCATTTTGATTACTTCTATCAACTCTCTCCAAGCTCAGTGTGCTCTACAGACCATATAGACAGACAGTACAATAATTTAATATACTGCCCCATACCAGAGGCTCAGGCGCTGTACATAAACCCATGTGCAGCAATTAACAAGTAGAGATTTAAATACCAAATGCAATACATAAATAAACCACAGAAGATTAATCATAATCACTAAAAATAATTACATTTATTCAGTAACAAAGCCTTTATCCCAGTCCCTGCCCACTGGTAGACTGTGAAAATGATCCTACCTGCATTAACATGAGGATATAGTGTATGGTGCCACCACAAAATCCACACTCACCAGAGTGGGCCCCATTTCACCACCTTCTGCCGCTCTGTTCTTCACAACCCTCCTCAAACTTAACACTGCTGCCATTTCCCCTCCCTCTCCCACCCATCTCTTGAGGAAAGGTTCCTCTCTCACAGTGGCTCCCTTATTTTCACATTCTGGTATGGATCACGCCTCTGCTATCTCAGCTCCCTTCTCCCTTGCTCCCAATAGTGTCTACTGCCCTTCCCTCCACTCTCTTGACTCAGTCTTTCTCCCCACCCCCTGCTAAAACCTCAGCACAGTAGTCTTACATTACCTATCAGCTTCAATTTCTCTGGTCTAGCCTCCCTATCCATTCCTTCTTCTCCAGTCCTCCCTCAGTTCAGAAATCCCTGCTCTGTGACTCCAATTTTCATGTCTGCTCCTGTACCTACCTTAATCTCCCTGTGACATCCTCAACTCGCTCATGTTTTACCTATTCTCCTCTCCCAGGCTTCATTCTCCACCCTTCAATGATGCCACTCCTCCATTCTACTGATTGTTACTTCCTGTCTGCTTCTCCCTCCTCCCTAATTAAGAACCCCTGATACCTAGCCCAAACCCCTCAGTTCCCAAAATACATATATGCTCCCCCTCCTAACCCATTCTCAAACATCACTGCTCCCATTATTCCCCCCTGTTCCATCCATCTGTGAATGCCACCTGTCTCACAGTGCATCCTTTTTTTCAGGTTCTGGTATGAATCTCTTCTCTGCTACATAGAAACATAGACTTTGACGGCAGACAAGGACCGCTAGGCCCATCCAGTCTGCCCATTTCCCTACCTACAGGATAGGCCGCAGATCCTAGTTAACCAACAGCCTATTTCTTCCTACCCCCCACAAGAATTGCCTTATGTCTGTCCCATGCATTCTTGAATTCTCCCACAGTTTTAGACCCCACAACCTCTCAGGAAGGCTGTTCCATGCATCCACTACCCTCTCTGTAAATAATATCTTCACATTGCCCTGAACAGCCCTCCTTCTATCTTTAAATTGTGTCCCCTTGTTCTTGCAAGTCTCTTTTTCTGAAAAATGCTACCCTCTTGGACTTTGTTGATTCCACTGAGGTACTTAAAGTTTCTATCATGTCCCTCCTCTCCCTTCTTTCCTCAAGGGTATACATATTAAGCTCTTTTAGTCTCTCCTCATATGGCTTCTCTTGCAGACCCTGCACCATTTTAGTTGCCCTCCTCTGGACTTCCTCTATCCTGTCTATGTCCTTGCGGAGATGGGGTCTCCAGAACTGGACACAGTCCTCCAGATGGGGTCTCACCAACTGTCTGTACAGAGGGATAACAACTTCCTGTTTTCTGCTTCTGATGCCTCTCCCTATACATCCCAGTATACCCCCAGCCCTCCCTACTGCCTTCTCACATTGCTTGCTAACCTTAAGGTCATCTGATATGATTACCCCAGGTCCCTTTCCTTTTTTGTTGTTGTTACTACCTCCCCACCCATTGTGTATTCTTCCCCTGGGTTCTTGTTTACCAGGTGCATTATTTTGCACTTCTTTGCATTGAATCCTAGCTGCCATACTTCTGACCATTCCTCCAACCTTGCCAAGTCCCTTTTCATCCTTTCCACGCCTCCTTGTGTATCAACCCTGTTGCAGATTTTTGTGTCATCTGCAAAAAGGCATACTTTTCCTTCCAGTCCCTCTGCAATGTCACTGATGAAGACATTAAAAAGGACTGGACCCAATACTGAACCCTGCGGTACCCCACTAGTAACCCCCCTTTCTTCAGAATGGACTCCATTTACAATTACCTTCTGTGTCCTGTTGTCCAGCCAATGTTTTGACCCAGGCTACCACCCTGGGTCCCACTCCCAGGCTGGTTAATTTGACTATTAATCTTTTGTGTGGGACTGTGTCAAATGCCTTGCTAAAGTCTAGGTAGGCCATGTCCACAGCCCCTCCCTGGTCTACTACTTTGGTCACCCAGTCAAAGAAATCTATTAGATTCTGCCTGACATGACCTTCCCGCCAGAACCCATGCTCCTTGGGTCCTGTGCTCCACTGGCCTCTAGGTACTCGACTATTCTTTCCTTCACAAGTGACTCCATCACTTTCCCTACCACAGAGGTCAGACTGACAGGTCTGTAGTTTCCTGCCTCTGTCTTGGACCCACTTTTGTGAAGGGAATCACATCCGCCTTCCTCCAGTCCTCGGTACCACACCATCCTCCCATGATTTATTAAAAGAGTAGCCAGTGGTTTCACTAGTTCCTCCTTTAATTCTTTTAGAATTCTGGGTGAATTCCATCAGGACCCATTGCTTTGTCCACCTTCAGTTTTAGGAGTTCTTGCAGAACCATTTCTTCTGTGAAAGGACTGGGATCGACCCCCTATCAAGTGCTTCTGTTAACTGGATTAGGCACTTCCCCCTCCTTCTGTGAATACTGAGCAGAAATATTAGCTAGTATTCCTGCTTTTCACTGTCCCCTCTGCCCACCCACTGTTCATTCTATTCAGCCTCACTATCCTCCCTTTGTCTTTCTACCCTTGCTGATGTACCTATAAAAGGTTTTATCCCCTTCTTAACTGAGTTGGCTATCTTTCCTCAGTTTGGGCCTTTGCTATTCTGACTTCCTCCTGCTTCCTTCTGCCTTAACTGGTACAGCTCTCTGTCCTGCTCCTTCTGTGTTTCCTTATACTCCGGAATGCTATCTTTTCTTCCTGACTTTCACAGCCACCTCTTTTGAAAACCATAGTGGCTTTTTCTTTCGTTTTGATTTGTTCATTTGCTTCACACAAAGGCTTGTTGCCTCTGTATAGCAGTTTTGATAATTCCCATTGTTGCTCCACACCTCCTGTAGCCTGTTTGCTAGTGCTTTCTGAGGCACTCTCCCATCTTGCCAAAGTCAGCCCTCCTAAAATCCAGTACCCTCACTTTTGTATGGCTTGACTCTGTAGCTGAGTTTAACGTGAACCACACTGTTTGATGGTCACTTGTCCCCAGATGGCAACCCACTTCTAGATCTGAGATCTCTCATGCCCCGTTTGAGAGCACGAGGTCTAAGATTGCTCCCTCACAGTGAGTTCTGAAACTAGCTGTCTAATGCCTGCCACCTGTAGGGCATCAAGAATGGCCCTGCTCTTGGATGTGGCTGCAGCAAATGTGCTCAGTTAACATCTGGCATATTCAGGTCTCCCATCAACAGTATCTCCCCTTTCTCTGCCATTCAAGAACGCCTTCTATCATATCCTTGTCCATTCCTTCCCTGACATGGGGGTCTGTACACAACCCTGTGCGGATTGTGGTGTTCTTTCCAGTCTCCAAGGTGACCCACAGTGCCTCCTCTCCTCCCTCCTGTTTACTCTTTTGTTCAGTTGCTTTTATCCCTTCCTTTACATGAGAGCTACTCCTCCCCTCTTCTCCCTGCCTGTCTCTCCCTGTAGGTTATGTACCCTGGTATGTTAACATCCCAGTCATGGTTCTCTTGTGTACCATGTTTCTGTGACTGCTACGATATCCAGGCATCCTCTTCCATTAAGGCCATCAGCTCAGGAGCTTGTTGCCCAGACTACGGGCATTGGTACTCTTACCCTCCATTTCTGATGGCCTTACTCCCTTTTGCCCCATCCTGTCCTTCTTGCCTTTGTCACTTTCTCCATTTACCCTGCCTTCTCCCTATCGACACCTCTATGTTGGTGTTTGCACTTACTACCCTGATTATTTGGGGGAGCTAGGATTTTCCTGCTCCTTTCCAGTGCCTCCCCTTGGCTGGTTTAAAAGCTTACCAATGAAGCATTTAAACCTATCACCCTAGGATCCTGGTTCCCCTCCTGGACAGATGCAGCCCATCATGCCAGTATAGGCTTGCATCACTCCAGGTGGACCCCTAGTCCCCAATGAAGCCAAATCCCTGAGCTCCACACCAGTTTTTCAACCACTGATTGAATCCCATGGTGCGAATACCCTAGCCTCTCCTATGCCATAGATGGGTAGCACCTCCGAGAAGGTTACCGTGCGTGCTACTTGACTAAGGCCCCTCCCCAATTCCACAAACTCTTCCTGCACTTCTCTAATCCCTTTCTTAGCCAGGTCATTTGTCCCTAGGTGGACAATGACATCCAGCTCCCTCCCCTGTGCAGCTGCTCCGGCAATCCTGAGGATTCGCTTCCTGTCCCTGCAAGCCATGGCGCCAGGCAGGCACCTTACCTCCCTCTCCCCTTCCTCCCCCAGTTCTACCTTCCTAACAATGGAGTCCCCCACCAGGAGTTGTTTCCTTCCCCTGCAGGGTCCCCTGCCACCCTCCTGTGGGTCTCCTTTGTGGAGGTTCCCAGCATCCTCCGTGGTCTCTACTGTGGGTGCCTCCATATAGGAACCACACTTTGCCAGAATGGCATAGGAATTGTGGAGCGGTACAATGGGAGGGATGCACCTCTGTTCCATCACCCTCACCCTCCCTGAGCCCACTGTGGTCCAACCGCTCCTCTTTCTTGGCAACCTCTGAGGCAATGGCAGTGGCACTGGTGGTCCCTGGATGGAAGAGGAGGTCCCTCAAATCCTAGCCAACGCAGCCTGGAGATGAGCAACCTCCTCCTTCAGCCCAGAGAGGTGCTTGCAGATGGGACAACACCGCATCCTCCAGAACATCTCCCGGAAGACTGCTGCTCCACAGCCACTGCACTGCACCACTCCAATCATGTCTTATTTCTGGCCCCTTAACTGTTTGCAATCCTTACTCTTTCCTCTGTTTTTTTCTCTCTCCTTACTTTCTGCCTGTGTGCCCTTTAAGCACCTGATTGTCCTGTTCTGAGACAAGAATATCCTATATTTCGCAGTAGACCACTTACTTGCTCAGAGGCAGACCTCCAGCAGCTAGAGGGGGCCGGAGAGCTACTCTTGCCCTTCTAGGATGGTGGGTCCTTGGTGGTTCTGTGATCACTCACTTCCTGCCCCTAAACAGGAAGTTCCTGTTGTCAGTCAAATTCTGTGCCTATAAAAACAGAACTAGCTTTGGGTGGAGGGGAGGGAAGGAGGGCAATATAGTCCCAGCAGAGAAGTTCAGTCACACAGCAGTCCTTTCTCCTGGTGTCTTCTGCCAAGCTGCGTTAAACCTCAGCACTGAGGCCAAATGCCCAGCCATCACTAGCAGTTGCACTCAAAGGTTGCACTCAAAGGTTGTTACCGAATATTACAGTTTACATTGTACAGTATAAACAAATTTTATTCTGAGTAGTTCCAATAGGTTACATTCAGACAGTAAGGTAAACGAGTAATTATGAGGTTGGTGTGAACATTCAGGTGGGTATAGGCCCTGTAGGAAGAGGTAGATTTAGCAGAGTATGGTTCACCCAGAGAAAGAGGTAGCTATAGTAAGAGTGAGCTCTTCTGTGCTGTCTCAGTTCCCTTATCTCCTGCCCTCGATGGTGTTTCCTTCCCCCTTTCCTTCACTCTTCTGACTCACCATCTTTCTCCCTACCCCCTGTTAAAACATCAGTATAGCAATCTTTTGTTTATTTACTGTAATATTCGGTAACAACCTTTGAGTGCAACTGCTTGTTTTCAAAGGTATCACAACAAAAGAAGAAAACAATACATAGGTTTTAAGAAACTGACTTTTGTCAGCTCCAATAGAGACATTATCATATGTGGTAATATCAAGATAATAGCCATTAAACAGATAAAGAGGCAGGAGTTCATTAAAACCTAGATACTGATTAGTATTTACATTGTACAGTATAAACAAATTTTATTCTGAGTAGTTCCAATAGGTCACATTCAGACAGTAAGGTAAACAAGTAATTATGAGGTTGGTGTGAACATCAGGTGGGTATAGGCCCTGTAGGAAGAGGTAGATTTAGCAGAGTATGGTTCACCCAGAGAAAGAGGTAGCTATAGTAAGAGTGAGGCCCACCCAGAGGTTAGAGTACATGTTGAGGGCGAAGAGGGTGAGGAGTATGAAGAGGGAGAAAATATTTCACAAGTTAGGTAGCGACAACCAGAATTTATGGTGAGATGAGTCTGGAGACAGCTTAGGAAGGCTGATGATACTTGCTGGGAAGTCACTTTATCACTTGACTGTGCGACAGGCAAAGGAACGCTGGCCCAGATTAGTTTTGTACCGTGGTATCGCAAGGGACTGCTGAGTCATGCTCTATGTGGTGTAAAGGCTGCAGACTGGACTGAGGAGAAAGCAAGTGTTAGGAGGAGCGGAGTCTAATGGAGCTTTTTTAGCCAATAGGAGTGTTTGATATCAGACTCTATCAGCAAGGGATAGTCAATTTGTGAGAGCATACAGTTTGCATGGTGTATGTGGGATTCAGTAACAAAGCAGCAGGCTTTACTGAACAGCACCCTGACTATCTAGGATTGTATCCATGGCTGATCCATATATTGGGAGTCTGTAGTCTATTAAATGATAGCACAGAGCTAGTGATGGCTGGGCATTTGGCCTCAGTGCTGAGGTTTAATCTCTGCCTATAAAGGGTGCCTAGTGTCCTGTTTCCATTCCCTATGCTGTCAATATGTTCTGCACAAGATAGGGTGTCATCTAGGGTGACACCCAGGTACCGGAAGGATTGTACTTGTTCAAGGGTGGTGCCTAGCATGTTGCTTTTGGGGGAAGAGGGTTGTGTTTACTGTGAGTTCCTGTGAAAAGCAAGGTTTTAATTTTTTTTTTTTTAATTGAGGACAAGTTTATTATTTATTTATTTTTATTATATGGTATTTTTTTCTCGGTTTGGGCACATGCACGCTGTGCTTCGAGATGCCCTCCCTATTTACTGTCCCCTCCAGCCTACACTGCCATTGGGTCTCCACCCAGTGGTAGCGGACCTATGGTGGGGGAAAAAGCCTTACCGGGACAAAGGAGCTGCTGGTAGGCTGCTCAATCCTGCTCCCTCCTTCCCTCGCCCCCATGCCGGCTCCCCGATGACCTGAGGTCGTTCCCAAACCTGGGTCGCCAGCATGATGTGAGGTAAGACATGATGCCCCAACCTTCTGCGCCACTAGGCCGGCCTCAAGTTTATTATTCTTGAACCAGGATTCCAGGGTCTCAAAGCTGTGCTGGAGGTCCTACATGAGGTAAGAGTGTTGTGCGTTGCTGTTGTACATCACTGTGTCATCTGCATAAAGTAGCACTTTTGACCTTGAACAGTCCATTAATGAACTGCTGTTTGAACGATAGCGGGCCTAGTATTGACCTCTGTGGAACACCAACAGACACTTTCCGTGCAGTCGATAAGACTCCATTTATGTTTAGCTTTTATAAGCATTTCGTGAGGTAGCACTTGAACCAGGATGTGGCTTCATCTAAGAAACCAAGTGTACGTAGCTCAGAGATTAGCAGTGTGTGATGAACAAGCTCAAATGCTTATGTGAGATCTATATAAATGACTCAGAGCACCAGACCTTTATCTAGGGCATCATGGATCAAGTTGGTGTACTCGGTAAGGGCCATGATTATGCATATATAGCCTCCTGAATCCATGCTGTTCAGCGCATTAAAGGTTATATTTATTCAAGTAGTTAACATGCTGGTCCGACAGTATCCTTTCAAGTGCTTTTGACAGCGGGGACAGTATTGATATTAGCCTTTAGTTAGCTACGCTCGAGTTGTCTCCACTCTTGAAAACTGGCGTTACTTATCCACTTTTCCAGATCTGGGGTAATTGAAAGTGTGTGAGTGAGTGGTTAAATATTTTCTTGATGGGTATAGCCAGCTCAGCCAGGGCAACAGCTAGCACACACTTAAAATACCTGACTGTATCTCTTATGCTGACTCGCCTGAAACAGAAGTTGGGGATGTTAGGTCTGCTGTGTTCATGGTCTTTGTTAGCTATTTGTGTGTGTATCGGGTTGGTGGAGAGTACTAAGCTTAGACTGGTGACTGCTAAGTTGAATGCTTCGGCTATGTCTACAGGGGAGGTGATGGCACTGTTGTGTGAGGTTAGCATGGGAGAGGGGGGCTTTAATCCCCTTACCCATTAACTCTTTTAGCATAGCCTAGAATTTCTGACTGTTCCTATTGCTATTTTTAAATTGGACCTTGTAGTAGTCCGTTTTTTTTTTCTAGTTTCTTATTGGATTCTATTGCTCTGTTCTAACCTCCCCATCTGTTCCTTCTCCAAGTCCTTGCTACATTCAGAAATCCATGATCTGACTCCACTTCTCATATCTGCTCCTTTACCCGATCCCTTTCCCTGTGATGTCCTCAACCCATTCACACTCTTAACATATTCTCCACTCCCACATTTCATAATCCACCCTCCACTAATGCCACTCCTCCCTTCTATTGATTCTCTTACTTCCTATCTGCCTCGCCCTCCTCCCTAATTTGGTACCTCTGATACATAGCCCAACCCTCCAGTTCTCAGAATACACAGATGACATTGCTGTGCTGCCTCCTAACCCCCACTTTGTGGAGGGGTTGTGGGATAACACACGGACCAGATGCAGAATGTCAGGTTCAACTCACAATCTCTGTGTGATGTTTAAGGCCCTACATGGACTGGGCCCTCACTACCTGTTGGACCTTCTAACACCTGCTGCCTTGGTCTGCTCCTTCTGGTCCTCCTCTATGGGCCTTCTTGCAATTCCCAGGGTTAAAAACTACCGGCGACAGACCTTTTAGTGTTGCCAGCCCCTTCTGGGGAATTCACTTTCTCCATCAGTAAAGGAGGCCGTTCAGTTGAGATATTTAAAGCCCTTTTATTCAGCCAGGCATTCCCAGACACTGTTTTCTAGAAATCATTACCTAGACATCATTTCCCTGACATTAAGAAGTATGGCCCCATCTATATGCTGTTAGATCAGGCCTCCCGTTTTGGGTGGTCTGATTCAAAATATGTCTAATAGATTTGTTTAATAGATTGTATTTTAACTGTTTTTTGATTTGTAATTGTAAAGTGCCCAGAGCCTCGGGGATTGGGCACTTGAAAAATAAAATATACCTTGCCTTTATTTAAAATACAGCAGATTACCTTCAGTAATGGCATATCACTTCTTCAATACATCAGTTTGCAGAAACAGACTATGCATATCCTTCCTCCACACTTAGTCAGCACCTATCGACCCACTGATATACTGATCAATGAAAAACACTGTATCCCTATGTTTGTCTTGCTTGTTTGGGTGATGGGGCTCAGCTATTAATAATAAAAAAAAAAACAAGCTAAAGACAAAGAACATCAGCGCAAAAGCACTGAATCAAGGGTTACCCCCAAAGGGCATTGGCAATAAAGCCAAGTTTCAAAGAAACACAATGTCACCCACCCCAATAATGCAAAGCATCATGATATATATATATATGCAAATCACCATGACATTTCAGACTGACTCAGTTTACAGCAGGAATGCATGGTACTGTACCAAAAGGGCCTCTCAAACAGTCTGCAATTTACATGCATTTAACAACACAACAGGGTTTTTTCTGATTTCTCTACCCTGGTAACTTACTGTCTATAATACATTCACCTAGTACTTTTTACCTTTATCAAAACACCTAGTGCCATGGTATTTTCAACATTTACAGGTTTCATGCACATAATGTATATACTGTACATCAAGGTATTTTATGACACAGTGCCACTGCATACATAGAAACACAGACTTTGATGGTAGATAAAGACTGCTTGACCCACCAAGTCTGTCCATTTCCCTACCTACTGGATAAACTGCAGATATTAGTTTAACAATAGCCTACTTCTTCCTAACCCCCACTAGAATTGCCTTATGTCTGCACCATGCATTCTTGAATTCCCACACTGTTTTTGACCCCACCACCTCCTCAGGAAGGCCGTTCCATGTGTCCACCACCCTCTCCATGAAAAAATACTTCCTTACATTTCCCTTGAGCCATCCCCCCTCTATCTTCAAAATGTGCCCCCTTGTTCTTGCACATCTCTTTTTCTGAAAGATGCTACCCTCGTGGACTTTGATTCCCTTAAGGTACTTTAAAGTTTCTATTATGCCCCCCCTTTCCCTCCTTTCCTCGAGGGTATGCATATTAAGCTCCTTTAGTCTCTCTTCTTATGTCTTCTGGTGCAGACCCTGCACCATTTTAGTTGCCCTCCTCTGGACTGCCTCCATCCTGTCTATATCCTTGCAGAGATGGGGTCTCCAGAACTGCACACAGTATTCCAGATGGGGTCTCACCAACTGTCTGTACAGAGGATAACAACTTCCTGTTTTCCTACTGGTGATGCCTCTCCCTATGCATTCCAGTATCCCCCAGCCCTCCTTACTGCCTCCTCACATTGCTTGCTCACCTTTAGCTCACCTGATATGGCTACCCCCAGGTCACTTTCCATTTTTTTGGTGTTAGTTCTAAATCCAACAATGAGAACACAGCCTGTTGTTTTACATCCGTTTGGATGTCACAACAATAACCTCCTTGTACGAGGACCTGAGAGAGAAAAGGAAAATTAAAGAGGACACTATAGCATAATCAAGAAAGGGAAGGGGGTACCCAGAGGTGGCCAACCTTATGGACTAGAAATTGCAAAGGATAGATTAGGCTAAGAAATAGAAGAGCTGTTGCAACAGATTTAACAAAAAGTTGGTCCTCAAGAGTGGCAAGATCTCCCTGTCACACACTTCATTAAGTTGGTACAACCAAGGTGGACAACCAGGAGATGGGGTGGAGTAGTCTGCATCCTTGCAGCACTAGGTAGACTGCCCCCTCTATCACAGTTGCATGCCTGCCTGTTCCTATTCATTCCTTCATTCATACTCCACCATCCACTGATAGCACCGCTCCCTTCTATTGATTCTCTTACTTCCTGTCTGCCTCTCACCATTTCCTAACCTGATACCTAGCCTGACCCCAAGTCCTCAAAATACTTATTGGGGGGGGGGCTTGCACTTCTATCGATTCTCTTACTTCCTGTCTGCCTCTCCCTGCTCCCTAACCTGGTACCTAGCCCAACTACAAGTCCTCAAAATACATACATGATATTGCTGGATCGCTTCCGAACTCCACTTTATTAATTCAGTACAACCAAGGCGGACAACCAGGAGATGGGGTGAGCAGCCTGCATCCTTGCAGCACTAGGCAGATGGCCCCTCCCCTCATTGTTGCATGCCTGCACGCTCCTATTTATTTACTTATTTATTTATTCTCCGATCCAACATTTCATACTCCACAGTCCACTGATACCACCCCTGCCTTCTATTGATTCTCTTACTTCTTGTCTGCCTCTCGCTCCTCCCTAACCTGGTTCCTCTGGTATGTAGGAAAAGATACAAACATTTAATCCACTTAACAGAAGACAGACACCATAACCATCAAGATGCTACACAAAGTAGCCTGTTTTTTAAATATAAATGGGTTTGGGAGAACAGCAAATGGGTGGAGGGCAAGAAATGATGGGTGTGGGATATTGGTGGCCACACATCCCTAGGTAACCTGGGAGGCCCAGAGTTTTTAAACACACAGAAACAGACAATGATGGCAGAAAAAGACCAATGCTCTATCCCAGTCTGCCAGAGTTCTGTATCTAACCCTGGGACCCACTCTCCATTCAGGGTCTTAGCCCTTTTAACTTAACTGTCTGTTCTGATGTATTTGTACAGCACTTTGGCTATGAAACGTGCTTTAAAAATAAAGTTTTACTTTACTTTACTTACTATAACTTCCTGTTTTCTACTAGTGATGCCTCTCCCTATGCATCCCAGTATCCCACCAGCCCTCCTTACTGCCTTCTCACATTGCCTGCCCACCTTAAGGTCATCTGATATGATTACCCCCCAGGTCCCTTTCCATTTCTGTTATTATCTCACCCCCTATTGTGTACTCTTCCCCAGGACTTTTGTTTTCTATGTGCATTACTTTGCACTTCTTTGCATGGATTCTAAGCTGACATATATTTGACTATTCTTCCAACCTTGCCAAGTCCCTTTGCTTCCTCTCCACCCCACCTTCTGTATCAACCCTGTTGCAGATCTTTGTGTCATCTGCAAAGAGACATACTATACTTTCCTTACCGTCCCTCTGCAATGTAAACATAAAGACATTAAAGAGGCCCAGTCCAATGCTGAACCCTCATTTACCCACTGGTAACCCCCTTTCTTCAGAGTAAATTCTGTTTACCATTGCCTTCTGTATCCTGTTGTCCAGCCAGTTTTTAACCCAGGCTACCACCTTGGGACCCACTCCAAGGCTGGCTAACTTGTATATTAATCTGTTGTGTGGGACTGTGTCAAATGTCTTGCTAAAGTCTAGGTAGGCTATGTCCACTACCCCTCCCTGGTATACCACACTGGTCACCCAATCAAAGAAATCTATTAGATTTGTCTGACATGCCCTTCCTGTGTGAATCCATGCTGCCTTGGGTCCTGTGCCCCACTGGCCTCTAGGAACTCAACAATTCTTTCCTTTAGAAGTGATTCCATAATTTTTCTTACCACTGAGGTCAAACTAACAGGTCTGTAGTTTCCTGCCTCTGTCTTGCTCCCACTTTTGTGAAGGGGAATCACATCTGCCCTCCTCCAGTACTATACCATCCTCCCATGATTTGTTAAAAAGTGTAGTCAGTAGTGTCACCAATTCTGCCCTTAGTTCTCTTAGAATTCTTAGGTGAATCTCATCAGGCACCATTGCTCTGTCCACCTTCAGTTTTAAGAGTTCTTTCAAGACCCTTTCTTCTGAGAATGGACTGTTATCGACCTTCATATCCAGAGTGCTTCTACTGTTTAATTTAGGTACCTCCCCCTCCTCCTCTTCTTTTGTGAATATTGAGCAGAAGTATTCATTCAGTATCCCTGCTTTTTCACTGTCATCCTCTGCCTACCCTACCTTCCCTTTAGTAAGCCTCATTATCCCTTCCTTCCTTCATCTTTCTTCGTTCCCTAATGTACCCATAATAGGTTTTATCCCCCTTCTTAACTGAGTTGGCTATCTTTTCCTCAGTTTGGGCTTTTGCTATTCTGACTGCCTTCCCCACTTCCTTCTGCTTTAACTGGTCCTGCTCCTTCTGTGTTTCTTTATACTTCCTGAATGCTACCTTTTTCTCCTTAACCTTCCTTGCCACCTCTTTTGAGAACTACACAGACAGTATACTGTTATGCTTGTGCAACTATGTTACTTGGGTTTTGGCTGTTTGCACTTTCTATTCCAGAGGAATTACCACCCTGTAGGGGTACCAAAGGCAAGGAACCCTCTAGAGGGTTCCACCCCTAGAGGTGCCGCGGGATGATTCCCTTGGCTAAAGGTACCTTAGGAAGGATCCCAGGAGAGAGGCGCTGCTGCTGGAGAAGGAGGGGAGGATGGCGGGGCAAATAAAAAGTTCTTCAGAAGGAGACTGAGGGAAACTGCTTATATAGCTCAGGAAGTGGGAGTAGCTGGCTGCATGTCCAGCGAACTACACGCGGAGCCTTCCAGTTCAATGGCCTACGCAGCCAGTATAGTGTTATCCTTGCGCAACTGTGTTACTTAGGCTTTGGCCATTCATACTCCAGTCCAGAGGAATTGCCATCCTGTAGGGGTACCAAAGGCAAGGAACTTTCTAGAAGGTTCCACCCCTAGAGGTGCCGTGGGAAGATTCCCTTGGCTAAAGGTGCCTTAGGAAGGATCCCCAAAAAGAAAGTAGTAGTATGAAGCATATAAGCAATCAGTAGTTGTGAAACACAGTAATCAATAAAGCATCAGGTAGCTTGATTACAGAATAGGATGCGCAGGTTAGCAATGGTATGGGTTTGACGGGTTGCAAGAGAGAATGAGGGGACCTCCTAATGAGAGAGGAAACGGCAGTAGGGACACCATCCCTCTCCATCCAACAGAGGATTCTGCCTACAGAATTAGGGAACACTACGCTAACTAACAGTTATGACCTGAAACATGGAGGAGAGAAAACAAAAACCCTCTGAGGAGGAAATCTCTAGGGATCCAAGACCTAGGTCACCTTCCCTCCAGGCTTGGGTTATTTTATTTAGTGATGGCTCTGCTGCTGTGATTTAGAAACCTAATCAAAGGGAGGTGGAAAATATTCCAATTTGGAGGAAAGTTCTTACTCAATCCCACTAATGGGAATGCCGTGGAAGGTTGCGACAGCCACTCTACAACAATGGACAATGAAGGCGGGAGCAGGAGAGCAACGGCTGCTAAGGCACTCACCTGGTCTACCGATCTACCCTCAAACCAGGTGAACAGAGGCAGTCATGGGGAAAATAGCTTTGACGGATGCCTCCGAATCCACTCGAGCAGCTAAAGAAGGCCCCCGTGAGAGCCATGCCCCTTCAGTGCCGAGTCTTAACTTCTACAACTTGAGGTACTGTTGGTACAGTTGATGACTAAAGGTCCACCAGGAGGGAGGACATTCCCAGCTATGGGGAAGGTAACAAGGACCCTGCCCCAAGCTTCACATGCTCAAGCTTCGGACTCTAGGTGCAGAGCAAGACCATCAGCTGCAGGGAAACCCTGCACCAGAATGGCATGGCTGGCATGCCCCAGAGACTGATAAGGAGTGGAGTGAGGGCTGAGTGCTGAGAACTTGCAGAAGGCAGATGGCAAGCAGCAATGATGATGTAATCAGGAGTTAATCTGGAGGTAGTTCAGTAAGACAGGGTAGTTCATTAGGGCAGGGTAACAATAGTCGGACCTGCACGTAGGTCAGTAAGCAGCAGGAACTGTCAGGCCTGCACATAGGTCTGTAAAACATAGTAGCAATGGTGGGACATGAACGTAAGGGGAGAAGCAGCACTATGACAGTGGGACAAGCCAGCCAGGCATTCAAAAGCCAATGAAGGTGACAAATACTCTCAGGATTTTCAGCAGCGGAGACAGGATTTAGAACATACGTCATTAGCCACATGGGGCCACGACTCCTCAAAACACTTCCAAGTCCCCACCATAGGAAAACAAGAAAGTGATGGAAGGGGGTTAAGAACCACTTACAGATATTAAAGCTAGTTTACAACATCAGCAGTAGCTTAGCTGACCTCAGAGTACAACAGCAGTGTACAAACATGGAACAGCATCAACAATGAGTAACTATAAGTGGTAGTATTCTATAAGCATGGAATGGAGGGAATCACAATGCTCTAAAAGGAGCTATGACAACATGGGAAGTAGATTAAGCTGGGGAAGCATGACTGAGCTGCATAGCAAGGGTTTAGAGGGAGCCTAAATCAGGTGAAAACAATTAGGCATGTAGCATGGGGAGCAGTTTGGTTGGAGTAGAACACAGGTACTGATTGCAAGAGCAAGGAGAGTAACTGAAAGCAAGTAACTTGAGCTCTAAATGAGCAATGGAAGGAGCCTAGAAACCAAGCCCCCCCCAAAAAAAAACTAAGACACACAAACACAGGAAAAAAATAATGGGAAACATAGAATTTGACAGCAGATAAGGACTGCTTGGCCCACCCAGTCTGCCCATTTCCCTACCTAATGAATAAGCTGCAGATTCTAGCTAACCAACAGACTGATCCTTCCAACCTCCACCCTAGAATTGCCTTACGTCTGTCCCACTCTATTCGTTCAAACATAAATGAAACATAGAAACATAGAATTTAACAGCAGAAAAGGACTGCTTGGCCCACCCAGTCTGCCCATTTTCCTACCTAACAGATAAGCTGCAGATCCTAGTTAACCAACAAATTACTTCCTCCTACCCCCCACTAGGACTGCCTTATGTCTGTCCCACGCATTCTTGAATTCCCCCACTGTTCACTGTTCTTGACTCCACGACCTCCTCAGGGAGGCTGTTCCATGCATCCAAAACCCTCTCTGGGAAAAAATACTTCCTTACATTACCTCTGAGCCATCCCCCCTCTATCTTCAAATTGTGCCCCCTTGATCTTACACATCTCTTTTTCTGAAAGATGCCACCCTCTTGGACTTTGTTGATTCCCTTGAGGTACTTGAAAGTTTCTATCATGTCCCCTCTCTCCCTCCTTTCCTCAAGGGTATACATATTAAACTCCTTTAGTCTTTCTTCATATGTCTTCTGGTGCAGACCCTGCACCACTTTAGTTACACTCCTCTGGACAGCCTCCACTCTGTCTATGTCTTTGTGGAGATGGGGTCTCGGAACTGCACACAGTACCAGATGGGGTCTCACTAACTGTCTGTACAGAGGGATAACAACTTCCTGTTTTCTACTATTGATGCCTCTCCCTATGTATCCCAGTATCCCCCCAGTCTTTCTTACTGCCTTCTCACATTGCTTGCCCACCTTTAGGTCATCTGATATAATTACCCCCAGGTCCCTTTCCCTTTTTACTGTTGTCAATATCTCACCCCGCATTGTGTACTCTTCCCGTGGGTTTTTGCTTCCCGGGTGCATTACCTTGCACTTCTTTGCATTGAATCTGAGCTGCCATACATTTGACCATTCCTCCAATCTTGCCAAGTCCCTTCTTATCCTTTCCACTCCATCTGGTGTTATCAACCCTGTTGCAGATCTTTGTGTCGTCTGCAAAGAGACATGCTTTTCCTTCCAGTCCCTCTGCAATGTTGCTTATAAAGACATTAAAGAGGACTGGTCCTAGTACTGACCCTGTGACATCCCACTAGTGACCCCCCTTTCTTCACAGTGGACTCTATTTACTATTACCCTCTGTGTCCTGTTCTCCAGCCAATTTTTTACCAAGGATACCATCTTGGGACCCACTCCCAGGCTGGCCAACTGGTATATTAATCTTTTGTGTGGGACTGTGTCAAATGCCTTGCTAAAGTCTAGGTAGGCCATGCCTACAGCCCCTACCTGATCTACTATTTTGGTCACCCAGTCAAAGAAATCCATTAGATTAGTCTGACATGACCTTCCCGCTGTGGATCCATGCTGCCTTGGGTCTAGCGCTCCTCTGGCCTCTAGGTACTCAACAATTCTTTCCTTCAGAAGTGATTCCATCATTTTCCCAATCACTGAGGCTAAACTAAAATGTCAATAGTTTCCTGCTTCTAACCTGCTCCCACGTTTGTGAAGTGGAATCACATCTGCTCTCCTCCAGTCTTCAGGTACCACCCCATCCTTCCATGATTTATTAAAGAGGGTAGTCAGTGGTGTCAGTAGTTCTACCCTTAGTTCTTTTAGAATTCTGGGATGAATCCCATCAGGCCCCATCGCTTTGTCCACCTTCAGTTTTAAGAGTTCCTTCAGAACCCTTTTTTTTCTGTGAAAGGGCTAGTATCAACCCCCGTATCTGGCTTGTTTCTATTGTTTGGTTTAGGCACCTACCCCACTTCATTTGTGAATACTGAGCAAAAGTATTTGTTTAGTATCTCTGCCTTTTCACAGTCATCCTCTGCCCACTCCCCAACCTTTTATTAAGCCTTACAATCCCTCCCTTAGTCTTCCTTCGCTCCCTGATGTACCTATAAAAGAATGTATCCCCCTTCTTAACTGAGTTGGCAATCTTTTCCTCGATTTGGGCCTTTGCTGTTCTGACTGCCTTTCCTGCTTCCCTTTGTTTTAACTGATACAATTCTCTGTCCTGCTCCTTCTGTGATTTCTTGTACTTTCTGAATGCTCTCCTTTTCTCCCTAACCTCCCCTGCCACCTCTTTTGAGAACCATAGTGGTTTCTCACATCGTTTTGTTTTGTTTATTTGCTTCACACAAATGCTTGTTACCTCTGTGATGGCAGTTTTGATTATTCCCCACTGTACTTCCACCCCTCCTTCCTTCCTTCCCATTTGCTAGTGCATTCCTTAGGCACTCACCCATTTTGGCAAAGTCCGCCCTCCTGAAGTCCAGTACCTTTGCCTTTGTATGGCTTGACTCTATTGATGTGTTTAACGTGACCCATACCATTCGATAGTCACTAGTTCCCAGATGGCTACCCACTTCTAAATCTGTGATCCTCTCGCCATCTCCATTTAAAAGTACCAGGTCACAGATTGATCCCTCTCGAGTGGGTTCCAATACTAGTTGTCTAAGGCATGCCCCCCCGTAGGGCATCTAAAATGACCCTACTCTTAGAAGTGGCTGCGGCAAATACACTCCAGTTAACATCTGGCATATTCAGATACCCCATTAGCAATATCTCTCCTTTTTCTGCCATTCTAAGGATACTTTCTATCATTTCCTTGTCCATTTCCTCCCCGAGATGGGGGTCTATATACAACCCCTGTGTGGATTGTGGTGCCACTGCCCATCTCCAAATTGACCCACAGTGCTTCCTCTCCTCCCTGCTTACCCTTTTGTTCTGTTGCTTTGATACCATCCCTTATGTAGAAAGCTACTCCACCTCCTCTTTTACCCTCCCTGTCCCTCTTGTAGATGATGTATCCTGGTATGTTTACATCCCAGTCATGGTTCTGTGTATACCATGTTTCTGTGACTGCCACAATATCCAGATGTTCCTCCTCCATCAAGGCCACTAATTCAGCAAGCTTGTTACCCAGACTACAGGCATTGGTACTCACTGCTCTCCATTTTTTGATGGCTTTACCTCTTGTAGCATCATCCCTGTCCTCACTGACTTTGCTTTCTCCATTTACCCCTGTCCTGCTCCCTACTGACCTTTTTACCTTGGTGTTTACCTTATTTAGTGCCCGGTTTTGTAGGTGGAGGCTGGGAATCCCCTGCTGCTTATCAGTGCCTTCCTCCTTGACTAGCTTAAAAGCTTGTAAGTGAAGCATTTAAACCAATCACCCAGTAGACTTGTTCCCTTCCTGGACAGATGTAGGCCATCCTGCCAGTATAGGCTGGTATCCCTCCAGGTAGAACCCCAGTCCCCACTGAAGCCAAACCCCTGTGCTCTGCACCATTTTTTCAACCATTCATTGAATTGCATGGTGTGAAGTACCCACGCCTCACCCTTGCCATAGACAGGCAGCACCTCGGAGAAGGATACTGTGTGTGCTATTTGCCTTAGGCCCTCTCCAATTCCACAAACTCCTCCTGCACTGCTCTAATCTCATGTTGAGCCAAGTCATTCATCTCTAGGTGGACAATGATGTCCAGCTCAGTCTCCGCTACAGCTGTTCTCGTGATCCTGAGGATGCGCTTCCTGTCCCTCCAACCCATGGTGCCAGACAGGCCCCTTACTTCAGTTTTCCCTGCTGCCCCCAGTTCTATCCCCCTAATAATGGAGTCCTCCACCAGGAACTGCTTCCTTTTCCTGTGGAGTCCTCCGTCTCCTTCCTGTGGGGCTCCCTTGTGACAGTTGTCCACAACCTCCTTAGTCTCCTCTGCGGGTGCATCCATAGGAGAACTATGCTCAAGGACCCTACTTTTCTGCAGCACAGTGAGACCAAGTTCTGTGGCAAGACTACCATTTGCCACAGAACTTCTGCGGTGGCGATTTGTAATATATGCGGAAGTTCTGTGGCACTAACAAACTACCATATCACAGTGTCAGTTTGTCATCCAGACTTCATTTTCATGGCAGTGGTTACAGCAATCAGAATGGTGGAAAGCACAGTAACACTAGTTCAAAAAATAACAGACTTATAGAAATTATTTTATGTCTAAAAAAACAAAACAAATATCTCTCCCTTATGTTCCTAGCCTATTGCATACATGAAATATGCAGAGGGGACTTTATATGATAAATAAGGTATTTCTATATGAATGGTATCTATACCACTAATGAGGTCTCCAGTGTGCATCACTTATATATTTATATGTGCATTCTACACCACTCACCAGGTCCCCACTGTGTATCACTTATATATTTATATGCAATCTGTAACATACATACAAATATGTGTGTGTATGTGTGTGTGTGTGTGTGTAGTGAGAGACAGAAAGAGAAATACTGTGTGTGTGTGTGTGTGTGTATATATTTTTTTAATTTCCATGAAATTGCATCCTGATTCATACAAGTCCCATTGGAAATGGGATAAACAGAATAGAGGAGTTATTGCAAAACTCATTTTTCTTGCCAACCTGCTTCCCCTGACACATTACATAACACCATCAGGCCATGACATACATGAGAACCGATTGTGAGATAGAGCTCTCCAACCCATCACAATGTGCCCACCGTGTGACAGAACACTGCACCATACCTTCCCAGGATCTGAGCAGCGATGTGTTCCCCCAATCCTTGTGCTGCCCAGCCAGCTCCCAGAGCTAATCTCTGAAACTGAGTTGCCAGCATGGACACACAACATGCTACCCTCTTGCCCAATAGCTGGCCCTGAACACATAGCTCCATAACTTTTGGCTGACTCTATCAACCAGTGACAATATGTAATCAATAACCCTAGCAACAATCCCAGCGCAATTATTTATTTAACAGGTCTGTTCTTTCAGCGGGTCTACACATTATTATAATCCACTTTTGTGGGCATAATTACTTTATTTTTCTTAAAAATGACAGGTAAATTCATTTTACCAGTTATTGATTTCAGATGGCATCTCTATACCTTAAAGGTGCAAATAAGTTTGTACAAAGTAAGGTATGGACTTAACAGGTTCATGCTATTGACAAGGTTTTGTTTAAGTTGGCCCTAGTGCAATAACATAAGACTGAAAATTATATTAGGCTGTAGTGCAGGTTGAACAAATCACCATGCCTGATGTGCTGTGCCACCGCCTCCGGCAGTGGGAGCTGTGGTAGATAAGTGACTGTTCATTTCTGTTGCAGAATGCAGCCGTTTCATTAGCTCATTTATGATGTTATAGCAATGATAACATCACATTCTAAGCATAGATGGATTTTGGATATAAAAAGAGGGAAAGGGAACCAGATTCTATGGATAAACAGAAATATTAATAAAACATTACCAAGAACAGTGAATTCTGCAGCACTGCAGAAGTTCTGCGCAAAATTCTGTGGCCAAAGAATTCTAGGGTCCTTGACTCTGCTCCATCGGAATGGTGTACGGATTGTGGAGTGGTACAACTGACCGGGTGTGCCTCTGATCCACCACCCTCACCCTCCCTGAGCTGACTGTGGTACAACTACTGTGCTTTTTTGGCAGTCTCTGAGGTAATGGTGGTGGCCCTGGTGCTCCCTGGATGGGGCAGGTTCCCTTATTACTGTCCAGTGTGGCCTGAAGACGGGCAACCTCCTCCCTCAGGGCACAGAGTTGCCTGCAAATAGGGCAGCATCTCAGCCTCCATAAAGTCTCCAGGAAGACAGCTGCCCGACAGCCAGTACATTGCACTATTCCCCATGTCTGTCTACCTTCCTTTTTATCCTGTATAAGTTTTTTTTTTATTATTTGTCCCTCAGTTATTGTTTTGTATGTGTGTGTTCTATAAAATGTGTACACTTATATTGTCAGTGCAGTATGCTGAAAAGGATATGATAGTGGTATGCACCTTGCCCTCTTGAGGAAATGATGTCAGAACCCCTTGTATAAAGGAAATGGTGCCGGGGTGGGTGGGGTGAGCCCCAAACTGAGTCCTGTCGAAACAATCAGCTAAAAGCTCTGACTCACCCTTACGATGAGTACTGACCTTCCTGTCAGCACGACGACCTACACAATTTAACAGAGAAAATACCCTGCTAAACAAACAGAAAAACAAACAGTTGAGTCAAACACAGGTAAACCTCCCCAGCCCAGTGATTTGTGCTCTGAAAGCAATCAGCCCCAAAACAAGTCAGTTGTGCACAAGGAAAGACACAGTAAACAATTAGTTAAAAATATTTTGATGCAAACTGTCACAGAACACTAGCAGACAGCCCAGTTACCCACAAAGGAAAATCAAATATACAGTTATTTCAACCCTTCTGATGAAGTTACTCACAAGATAAGCAGTTTTGCAAACCCCCTTCCTGAGTTAACAATTAAAACACAAAGCAATACCAATGTAAGAATGTAAAGTAAAGGAACACCTCCTCAAATGTAAGCAAGAGTGAGATTTGTTGCAGATATCTAGTCCAATATAGTATCTCCCATGCAGCTCTTAGTTGTTTCAAAGCACAGCCTGTTACAACAACCTCAAGAAGATGGGCTTCTGTCTGAAACAGTACAACAACAACAAAAGGAAGCACACAGCCGGAGGCAAAATACAAATCAGAAGTAGAGGAACAAAACGCAGACGTCCTGCAGCAAGGCGGGGGTGGGGGTGGGGGCAGCTGCAGAGAACAAACGGACAAAGCCTCTGGCTGGCAAAGAAAAAGTGCTTCAGAAGGAGGCTGAGGGGAACTGTTTATATAGCTCAGGAAGTGGGAGTGGCTGGTTGCTTGTCCAGGAACTACAGGTGGAGCTTTCCAATTAAACCGCATACCTTCGAGGGGATTAAGTCTTAGTTAATCCTTTGACTGCCTCCATGCAACCACTCCGCTACGCTGAAAGTGGAACAGCAGGCCATTTAACAGTATGTAGATTTTTTTTCACAAATATTAAACTGCAATAATCTAAATCTTGTGCAACCATGGGCATCAGTGTTCTCTTTTAATGACTTTTCCCTCGCATCCCGAATCTGAAGACTCATCTGTTCTGGAAATTGGTGGCCTTTGCTGTTCTCCTAGATTATAATCAGAGGTGGAAATGCACACTCGGCTAAAACAACACAGAAGGCAAAACTGGTTTGGATTTCTTCTGGTTTTTATTTACAGTTACCAGATGTAAAGACAGACTCCAACTTGAAAGCCATTTTAATTTTTTTTTCTGATTTTGGTCAAAGTTCTTTTAGATTATGTTTTTAAACTAGGAATATCCCAACTGCCTTGCAACAAACATGCTGTGTGCAGTGTGCAAATCTGTGTTTTGGGGAGGATTTTCTTCCTGGTTGAACCCCCTTACAAATGGGGGTTCTCAAAAAGTCTTCCAAGAGCTTATCTATTTGCTCACAGCTTGGTTGGTGTTTGGCGAAAAGCCGTTTAAATGTTGTTGCCAGTGAGCGCTTTTAAAGCCTCCACGTACGGTCTCTTTAAGGGGTGCCTGCTTGTAGTCATAATTAGTTTAAATGAGGGGTATGTGTGTTTCTATGCCCATGTCCTGCCTGGGCTGCTGAAGAATCGCTCTGTTTCTGCCATCGCTAATTGTGCAGAGGGAGCCCTACTGAAAGATGTAACTAATTGCTGGTAATCATTTACAGTAGTGATGAAAATGTAGTTTGTTCTAACCTGCCTTTCTAGCAGCAAGGACTGTTCAGTTTAGCTCCTCCATTTTGGTCCCGAACTGCCAAATTGGACCAATCAGTACTTTAGGACTCTAAAGTGGAGCCTGTTAGAGTGGGATTGTGTGGAGCCAGACTCTGGGAATTGTAGTTTTTGGACTGTTGGTGCCTTTTTGCACCTATAGAGGGAGCCTGTTGTGACTGACACCTGAACCGACCAACTGAACCATTTGGATCTAAGTGAAAGCCCCTGGGCTGTCTTCTGGCAAGCCAGCTCTAAGCTGAAAGCTGAGAGAGCAACAGCTCAGATAATCGAGCGTCCATTTTGCACAGTAGTTCGCACGGGAGAACTGTGGAAGCAGTGGTGGAGCCAGAGGGGGGGCTGAAGGGGGCGTTCGCCCCTCCTGGCTGCTCCAGTGTGAGTAGTGGCACCCTGCCACCATCTTTTTCACTGTTTAAGGCCCATTGTGGAGCCTGTTATTGACAGAATGGCCCTCCCTTGCTCCCAAATTATCCCAAATCTGGCTCCGCTACTGTGTGGAAGGCCTGCATTCTGGCCTGCTGGGTTGATTCTGCCCTGAGAGGGAAAGGAAAAAGTACTTTCAGACTGAATCACAGTGGAGAAACTGCTGTCAGGGAGTGACCACCACTCAGTATGACTCACATTGGATACGGACAAGGAAGGAGTGGAATCTGGCACAAGAGTGCTGGACTTCAGGAGGGCCGATTTTGAGAGGATGAGGGAACTGGTAAAAGGGTACCTGGCCAGAATTCAATCCAGTATGTATACTAACCAGAGGTAGAAGCTCATAAAGTTGGAGATAGTGGAGGCAACCAAAACCTGCTGCAAGGCCCACAGCAAGAAGGCTAGGGCTAAGAAACCGAGCTGGTTGAGTCAGGAGGTCATGGAAAAGGTAAAGAGGAAAAGAGCTGCCTTTAGGAAGTACAAGAAAACAGGGAGGGGGAGGACAGGGAGGAGTACTTGATGGAATCGAAGGAGGTGACAAGGGCAGTAAGGGGAGCCAAGGCATCTACAGAACTCAGGTTGGCACAAGGTATTAAGAAGGGGGAGAAGGACTTCTTTAGGTACATCAGGGAGAAAAGGAGCTGTAAGAACCACATAGTAAGGATCAGGAAGGAGGGGGAGTTGGGTGGAAGCAGGGTGCAATAAGGCAGAAGCACTAAATGAGTACTTCTGCTAAGTATTTACTAAAGAGAAGAGGGGGGGTGACACCTAAGGGGGGAGAAATGGCAGAAACGGGGTGGAGGGAGTGACAGATGGGGAAATCATGGAGGGCAGAGTTCGGAAGGGTTTGAAGGCACTTAGGGTGGATAAGGCGCCAGGCCCAGATGGCATCCACCGCAGGGTACTGAAGGAGCTGGCAGAGGTCCTTGCAGGACCTTTGGCAGACCTATTTAATGCGTAACTACATTCAGGGTGTGTACCTCAGGACTGGAGGATGGCTCATATGGTGCCCCTCCACAAGAGTGGCCCAAGGATGAACCGGGAAACTACAGACCAGTGAGCCTCACATCCCTCGTGGGTAAGCTAATGGAGACTATCCTGAAGGAAAGGCTGGTGGCCCTCCTAGAGGCCAAAGGACTACATGACAGCAGACAGCATGGCTTCATACGGAGCAGATCCTGCCAAACCAACCTGGTGTAGTTCTATGACTGGGTAACTAGGCAACTGGACATGGGCCATGCAATGGATGTCCTGTATCTGGACTTCAGTCGGTGCCACATGGAAGGCTGGGAAGTAAGTTAGTAGGCACAGGGGCAGGTGCAAAGCTGGTGAGATGAGCAGGGAACTGGTTTCAGGGAAGGCAGCAGTGGGTGGTGGTGGGTGGGGAGCTCTCACACCACAGGGCTCAGTGTTGGGACCAGTGTTGTTTGGGATATTCATTGCAGACATATCATTGGACATCAAGAGCAAGATCCGTCTGTTTGCTGATGATACCAAGGTAGGAGCAGTGGTGGATGACCTAGGAGGATGGCATGGGTTGCAGGATGATCTGGCAAAGCTTGAAACCTGGTCAGACACCTGGCCACTGGGGTTTAATGCCAAAAAGTGCAAGGTGCTGCATTTTGGGATGAAGAACCCAAGGAGGAGTTACCAGCTAGAGGGAGTGCAGCTTGTCCAGACAGAGGAGGAGAAGGATCTGGGGGTGCTCATTACAGAGTCAATGAACAACTCGGCACAATGTAGGAAGGCAGCTGCAAAGGCCAACAAAATGCTGGGTTGTATTGCAAGGGGTATATCCTCAAGGAAGGAGGAGGTGATTCTGCCACTGTATAGGTCATTAGTTAGACTGCACCTGGAGTACTGCGTGCAGTACTGGCGCCTGTATCTGAAGAGGGACATTAAGTTACTGGAGAGGGTGCAGCGCAGGGCGACAAAGATGATCAAGGGGCTGGGGGACTTATCATACAAGAGGAGGCTGAGGGAGTTGAACATGTACCCACTGGAGGAGAGTAGGGCCAGGGGGACATGATTGAAATCTTTAAGTACATGAAAGGAATAAACAAGACAGGTACAGAGGGGCTGTTCAAAGTAAGGGAGGGGAGGGACACCAGGGGCCATGATATGAGACTGGGGGGAGGAAGGTTCAGGAGGGAGATGAGGAGACACTTTTTTACAGAGAGGGTGGTGGCTGGGTGGAATGCGTTACCTGCTGAAGTGGTATCCAGTAGAATAGTGGACTACTTCAAAAGGAGGATGGGACAGGACAAGGAGGAGTGTCAATGAAGCGGAAGGGTAGAAGGGAGGGGCAGCTGCAGAATAAGGGGTGCTAGCTGCACATTCGAGCAGACTTGATAGACCTCTAGGCCTTTATCTGCTGGCAAATTTTGTATGTTCGAAACAGTGTGTGTGAGACTGAAAGAAACTACTGAAGTGAAACCGGGTTCAACCTGTAAAAGACCGAAGATTTTGCTAAGTGCGATCGGTCTGTCAGGAACTTCAGCTACCTGTGAGCCCCAAATTTGAGCAGTGACTTTGCGATCGGGAGGCAGTTTGCCTGATACAGTAATCTTTTTACATATAAATGTGCTGTGTACTGAAGGGGGTTGCGATCTCGTTTTCCTCCAGCTTGAACTATCTGTTGCTGGCTGTTACATATAAATGTGCTGTGAACTGGAGGGGGGTCACGATCTGGTTTCCCCCCAAGCTGATTTGTGTGCTGAGGGTTGGAAGCTGTACCCAGCTCAATTCGGACTGAATCCGCTGCTGCCTAATGCAGTTAGGCCTGCTCCAGGGCCTTACCTCCCTACTCTGCTGCACAGAGAAGATTCCTCGATGAGAAACCTGCCAGGGGATCAGCCTCCTGCTCCATGCCTGAAGAGGAACGACGCAGAAGTGAATCGTGTGGGACTTGCTCCTTCTGATATTCCACAACAACCATCAACCATCCAGTTCTCAGCCTTGGGTATCATGTGTAGTAAACAGGGTAGCTCCCTGCAACATATCTTTTAAATCAAAAAGTGCGTCAGCTGATTACTTTGTTTGGTTCCCACGAACTGAGCCCTTCGGCTCCGGATTACAATTGGGGGGTGTGCATGTTTCTTCCTTCACAGGGCCCCAACCAGCTGCAATGCCAGCCTACCCTGGGCAACGGTCCTGGCTAGCCGCTTTCTCCATCCTGGGTACCCAGAGTGTGACTAATTGGGACTCTGACTGCATGCACAGCAGTGTGATTTTTAGTGTGATTAAGCAAGTTAACCTGATTATCCCCCATCCTTGTTATAGTCCCCTGAATAAATCAGATCTACTTTTTTCTGCAATTTACATTGACTGTGGTGTTAGTTTATGTTGAAGGTATTGCCTTGTTGCCTTTGTATTGCATCACTTTATTTTACAGGGGGTCCCCAGAGCCAAGCTCAAGGAACCAGTCCTGGGGGTAAGTGCCAGATATATGTGTATGTACCACGCATGTCAGGGGTATTGGGAAGGTAAACACTGTGTACTGTGTGGGCCACTAGTAGGAGACAATGGGGGGTCACAGTGTCCCAGAGGGCTGTGGCCTGGTCAGTCATACTAATACCAACCATGACCTTTGGGTGGAGGCACCTGTCACTGAACCTAGGTCCCTTAACCTGCTACTAGCTAAGCAGGCAGGGGTAGTAGCCCTTGGGATAGTGCGACCTAGGGGTTACATATTGGAGGCACCACTGTGATTAGTGTCCCCTAGTGGCCAAAATTACGAATCATTGTTAAAGATAAATGGCTATCCCTATAGAAGCGGTTGTATACTAGTTGGTGGCATGGTGTACTGGGCAGAAGATCGACCCCCACAATGCCCTGCTTATATTGGATATTCCCTTGATACTGATAAAGATGCTGTAGAAGGAGTACTATCCAAGGCTGAGTGTTTAGCAAATGCTGTTTTGGTGGGGGTGATAGGCTGATTTGACTGCCCAATCTATCATGGCCTATGTAGAGTGTAGTGACCCAGTGGACAGTTCCAAAGTGCCACGAACTATTGCCCCAGAAGGGGCCCAAGCTGTCTGGAGGGTGATAACTAAAGACAGTAAGACCCAGGAGGATAAGCCCCCACTATCTGAGACATTTGAGGAGAAATTTGCTAAGTTGTTGCTGGAGGAGGGGAAAACAGTAGAGGACTTTAAGAAACTATTCCTGCCACCTGGGGGTGTTCCTTCCCCAACACCCCCCCCTCCAGCACCTGATACTGCCCCACCTTCTGAGCTGCTGCTGACGCTTGCCCCCATATCTGTACCTGCCATCAGTCACGACTCCTATCTAAGGTTAAGAATCTTCTCGGGCACCATCCCCACCCCGCAAGGGGAAGATGACTGGGAGACCTGGAGCGACCATATTGCCCCTTTGGTACCCGAGTGGCAGTGTGTGAAGGCTGAGAAGTGGAAAAGAATTATAGAAAGACTGAGGGGCCCTGCTCTTGAAGCCATTGGGTTTCTGAGTTCCACAAACCCTGAGGCCTCTGCTCAGAAATACCTATCCGCACTTGAGGGCTATTTTGGGAACACTTGAGTCAGGAGAAACTTTGATGTGGAAGTTCCAAGGTACCAAACAATGGAAGGGGGAAAGCTTGTCTGCATATGTTACTCACTTAGAAAGAGCTCTGCAGAAAGCTTACAGGAAAGGTGGGGTAGCCACAAGTGATCTGAACCGTGTGAGACTGGAGCACATACCGCAACATGCCAAGCATTCTAAACTGTAGATCATCCAATTAAGACTCCAAGAGAGGAGGGGTAACCGCCCTGAATATTGTTACTTGATAAAAGAGCTCCGGGAGGTACAAGGTGAAGAGGGAGACTGTGATTATGGGTTGAGTGCAGCCCCAGAGATTATGGTACCAGAAAGCTCTTCCAAAATGGAGGCCACTAAAAGTACCCCGCCATGGGCTAACCAGTGGGGAGAGGAGTTGCTGAAGAAAGTGAGAAAGGTACAACTAAGTGTGTTCACTGTGGTATCCCCTGCTGACCAAGGCCCTGGCCCCTGTCCAGACATGGCTGCTATGGGGTTGGGGGTGCATCGTCAGACGTCCTCTATGGAGAGTTGCTTCTTGGCTGAGCTCAAATAATTGACTGCCGCCCTAAAAGAACTTTTGAGACATGGCACCCTACCAGCAGGAGGCAGATCACAATCTCCCATTGATGCTCCAGCACCCCCTGCAATGTTTTCTCCAAAGGTGCCCCGAGAGCCTGTCATTTGTCACAACTGCGGCAGGGATTGCCATTTTAAAAGAGAATGTTAGTCTCAGAAGGACTTGGAGAAAGTGGTGAACGGACTTCAAGAAGAACTTCGGAAAATGAATCAGTGATCAAGAGATGCACAAAATGACCACAGTGAGGGTTCAAGGAACCCTAATTCAAATTTCTTTGTGGCTAAGTCATCTGTCCAGGCCCCTGCTGCTGTCCCTCCTGAGTGGTCCGAGGTGGTGGGCCCTTCAATGGAAGCTACAGTAAAAGTGAATGGTGTGCCCACCAGAGCCATGCTTGACAGTGGGTCTCAAGTGACTATTCTATTTCAAGATTGGTACAGTAATCACCCACCTGATGTGCCGTTACAACCCTTGGGAGGTGTGCATGTCTGGGGGTTGAGTGAAAAGTCGTATTCATACTCTGGGTATATCTGGATCTGGCTGTCTTTCTCTACTTCGGTGGCTGGAGTGGCGGAACAAGTAGAGATCCTGGCCTTAATGTGTCCCCCTACTGGACTGTATGACAGGTTCCGTTGCTAATAGGGACAAATGCTCATATGTTTGGAAGACTGGCCCAATTCTGCTATGAGAAACAGCGGCACCAGGCTGGTAGGGCTCTGAGAATTCCTGCCCTGATTAAGACGGCCTAAGAGTCACAACAGAAACCCGAGGAGGTGGATCAGGATGAACCAGTCGGGGTTGTATGGAAGAAGGATCCTGATTCAATGATCCTGGCCCCCAACACACTACAAGGGGAGGTTCACTTATGGAAAGATGTCAAAAATAAGATACTCATGCTAGATGAGCCGGGTGATGGAAAATTGCTAGAAGGGTTGCTGGTTAAGTCCAGTATCTTACCCACTCATGCTCATACTTATGCGCGACGGGTAATTGTCCTGGTCCACAATGTGTCAGATTGAGAAATTCGGGTGAAGAGAGCCTGCACCCAAGCTACCGTACACTGTGCAGACACTGCAGTGTTGCCTAGTAACAAGCCCTCTGGAGTGACTGATCGAATAACGCCAGACTTGTTTGACTTTGATGACTCCCGTTGCCAGCTGAATTGAAGACTAGAATCAGCCAGAGACTCGCCCAGAGAGATAAGGTGTTTTCGCTGAAGGAATGGGATGTGGGATGTGTCCAAGGAGCAGAGCATCACATACGCCTGCATAATGAACGGCCATTGCATGAGAGGTCTTGGCACCTAGCACCAGCAGATATAGATGATGTAAGAAGACACCTGCAGGAGATGCTTGCAGTTGGTGTGATACAAGAATCCAGAAGCTGTTATGTTTCACCTATTGTGGTGGTGAGGAAAAAGAATGGGACAGTAAGAATGTGTGTGGACTACAGGATCCTTAACAGGCAGACCATCCCTGATCAATACACCATGCCCCCTATCCAGGATGCTCTGGACTATCTGAATGGAAGCAAGTGGTTCTCTGTGTTGGAACTCTGCAGTGGGTACTACCCAATCCCCATGGCCCCAGAAGACCATGAGAAAACAGCCTTCATCTGTCCACTTGGATTCTTTGAGTTTATGAGAATGCCCCAGGGGATCTCTGGTGCCCCAGCCACTTTTCAGTGACTGATGGAGCGTGCAGTGGGGAACATGAACTTGTTGGAGTGCCTGGTATACTTAGATGAAGTTATTGTGTTTGGAAGTTCATTGGAGGAACAGGAGAGACGACTTTTTAAAGTGTTGGACCGACTGGAAGATTTCGGTCTTACGCTGTCCATCGACAAATGACAGTTCTTTCAGACATCAGTAAAGTATGTGGGGCACATAGTTTCCACCGAGGGGATAAAGACTGATCCTAACAAAGTTGAGGCCATGACCACCTGGCCCCAGCCCCACAATCTAAAAGAATTACAATGTTTCCTAGGATTTTGTGGTTATTACCAGCAGTTCATAAAGGACTGCTCAAGAGTGATTCGCCCACTTCTGAATCTTACCCAGGATTACCCTCCCACGAACAAAAAAGATAAGAGAATGGCCTCCTCTGAAACAGAAAGAGTATACGTCCACCCGGGTGAAGTTTTTGGATCCCACTGGACACCTGACTGTGAAGCTGCTTTCCATGAAATAATATATCAGCTCACCCATGCTCCCATCCTCGCCTATGCCAATCCTGCTAAACTCTATGTGTTACACACCAATGCTAGCCTGCAGGGTTTGGGAGCTGTGTTATATCAAGAACATGAGAATGGCTTGAGACCAGTGGCCTTTGCCAGTAGGAGTCGGACCCCATCAGAAAAAAAACTATCCTGTACACAAATTGGAGTTCTTGGCATTGAAGTAGGCCATTGTCAACCAATTCCATGAATGCATGGTGCAAAGATACTGGTAAAGACAGATAATAATTCACTGACCTATGTGCAGACTTCAGTTAAATTGGATGCTACCGGGCATCGGTGGCTTTCTGCATTGTCTACCTATGATTATGCTGTTGAATACAGATCAGGTCTGAATCACACAGATGCTGATGCTCTTTCCTGGAGGCCTACTTCCAAAAGTGACTGGGTCAGGCTGTCTGAACCCGACACACGAGCCCTGTGCCAAATGTTTGACAAAGATGAACAGATGTCCCCAGACACAGTGGACTGTGTAGTAGATTGCTTGGGCCCTTCTGACACTTGTATACCAGCTGCATATTGCCACTTCTCCATGCTACATATTAGTGCATTGCCTTAGTTTGATAATGACAGCATCCAGCGGGCTCAATCCCACGATCATATGATCCAGTCAGCACTTGAAGCCCTCTATGCAGAGAAAGATGTGTCCAAGTTGCGCTCCTCTGATTTGCAAAACTGTGTTACTGTGAAAAGAAGGCCCTGAATTGAAGCTGATTAATCACTTACTATACAGAGAGACAGTGGATAGAGGGGGTCAAGTAGATAAGCAACAATTGGTCCTGCCCACAGCTTTCAAAGACCTGGTGCTAAGGCCCCTGCACAACCACATGGGCCACCTCGGTATCAATCAAACCCTTTATCTAGTGTGGTCTTGATTCTACTGGCCTAAAATGGGGGCCGATGTTGAGCACCATATAAAGACTTGTAGCCACTACCTACAGAGGAAGACCCTGCCCCAAAGGTCTGCCCCCTTGTCAACATAATCATCAGCACACCAATGGAGATAGTTTGCATAGACTTCTAAAGTTTGGAGCCTGACCAGTGGAACATCAATAATGTGTTGGTGGTCACCGACCATTTCACAAGATATGCTCAAGCTTTCCCAACCAAAGATCAAAAGGCATCCACCGTGGCCAAGGTGCTAATAGAGAATTTCTTTGTTCACTATGAGGTCCCCCAAAGAATTCATTCTGATCAAGGCAGAGACTTTGAGAGTCACTTAATCAAGGAAATGCTCTCTCTATGGGGGGTGTGGAAGTCAAGATCCACCCCTTATCATCTGCAGGGAGATCCACAGCCAGAACGCTTTAATTGCACCCTGCTTGATATGCTGGGTACTCTCCACCTGAAAGACAAGCCCAAATGGAGTCAGCAGATCAGCACCTTGGTCCACGCCTATAATTGAACCAAAAATGATGCTACCGGGTTCTCTCCCTATCGCCTCATGTTTGGGAGAGAGGCTCGGTTACCTATGGACGTTTGTTTTGGGGTCTCTCCTGATGGGGTCAGAGCTGAGAGTTACCTCCAGTACGTACAAAAACTAAAAGCTCAATTGAACCATGCATACCAACCAGTTCAGACAATGGCTGCAAAGAGAAACTTAGCTAATAAAGAAATATATGATAAAAGAGTAAAGGCCCAAGACCTTCAAACCAGAGACCATGTATTGCTGTGAAGTCTGGGACTGCATGACAAACACAAAATTGCTGATCGGTGGCACCACCTTCCCCACATAGTAGTAGGAAAACTGAATGACTTACCTGTGTACAAAGTGCGGCAAGAAAACAATTAAAAAGATGTCAAGACCATGCACTGCAACCATTTGTAGCCCATTGGCCAAATCATGATTGAAGTGGACCCCCCAGAGATTGTTCCCCCTGGACCAGTGACTCAGGCTGCTGTGAAACAAAGACAGAATAAGCTTGCCCCAGTGGTCATTGACTTGAGGTTCTCTCCACAGCAAACCCAAAATGATAATGATTGTCTGTCCATTTCTGATGAGATTGAGTGCAACTATGCTTATTACCCCTCTTATGAACTGAGTCAGCTCTTTCGAGGTAACCCCATGGTAAATTGTGGGGATGAAGCTGGGCCATCTAGACTACCTAAACCCCCAGCTTTATCCCTTGAGCCAATGCTCCTTGAAAGTGAAGTTCAAAGTGTCAAGTCTGATGATGTTGAGTCGCTGTGTATGGTGGAACTGTGTGATTTACCTGAGGAAGAGTTAGATGATCAGAGTCATGCTGGTGACATACCAGAGCTTGAGGAACACTTTGAGTGTGAGGATAATCCCCTTCCAGTGCCAGAGTGCTTTACAAGTGAGCAAAGTGTTGTAGAAACAGACTTTATGGATTTCTGCCCAGGCCGAAGCATCACCCTCAAGGGATAAAATCCCCTAGGCTGATGTTGAAAGTACAGAGACTGTGGCTGTTCCCCACAGAAAGACTGGCCAAGCTGTCAAGCCAGTGGTGCGCTTTAGCTATGATTCCCCTGGGAGGCCAGTAGATTTGCCTCTCAATGTGGTCCACAAGGGGGTTTACATGTCTCAAAGCTCACTGCCCAAACTGAGTTTAAGTGCAAATTCTTGGTTGATTGTTCTGCCCTCCAGATATGGTGTCCCTGCCCCATCTAGTCCCAAGGTAGCCGATAGGGAAGGGCCCCTGTTATCATTGTTCAATGTACAGGAAGTGATAACCTTAAGTTGTATAGTAGTATGTGTAAGTTACCTGAGTAAAGTGTGCCTAATGTAATGCAAAAATGGACATAGTAACATAAAATGTAGAGAATATGTATAGTAAAGGTTAAGAATGTTGACTGATGTATAAAATGTGTTTGACATAATATGTTAATGGTATAACTGCATAGTATAATTTGCATCTGAAATTATAGTGATGGTACCCACTTGACGCGGACTCCAAGTTTTTTCCAGGCCAGGAAGGGTGTAACCCCCCTACAAATGGGGAATTCCTGAAAAGTCTTCCAAGAGCTTGTCTATTTGCTCACAGCCTGGTTGGTGTTTGCCGAGCACTTTTAAAGCCTCCATGTACTGTCCCTTTGAGGGCTGACTGCCTGCAGTCATAATTAGTTTAAATGGGGGGTATGTGTGTTTCTATGCCAGAGTCCCACCCGGTCTGCTGAAGAATCGCTCCATTTCTGCCATTGCTAATTGTGCAGAGGGAGCCCCACTGAAAGATGTAACTAATTGCTGGTAATCATTTAGAGTAGTGATGAAAATGTAGTTTGTTCTAACTTGCCTTTCTTGCAGCAAGGACTGTTCAGTTTAGCTCCTCCACTTTGGTCCTGAACTGCCAAATTAGACCAATCAATACTTTAGGACTCTAAAGTGGAGCCTGTTCAAGTGGGACTGTGTGGAGCCAGACTCTGGGAATTGTAGCTTTTTGGACTGCTGTCACCTTTTTGCACCTTTAGAGGGAGCCTGTTGTGACTGACAACTGAACCGACCAACCAAACCTTTTGGATCCGAGTGAAAGTCCCTGGGCTGTCTGCTGGCAAGCCAGATCTAATTTGGAAGCAGAGAGCAACAGCTCGAGCAACCATTTTGCGCAGCAGTTCACATGGGAGAACTGTGGAAGGCCTGCCTTCTGGTCTGCTGGGTTGATTCTGCCCTGAGAGGGAGAGGAAAAAGTACTTTCGGACTGAATCCGAGTGTGTGAGAGTGAAAGAAACTACCGAAGTGAAACCAGGCTCAACCTGTAGAAGACTGAAGATTTTGCTAAATGCGATCAGCCTGTCAGAACTTCAGCTACCTGTGAACCCCGAATTTGAGCAGTGACTCTGTGTTCGGGATCGCAAAGCAGTTGGTCTGGTATAGTACTCTTTTTACATATAAATGTGCTGTGTACTGAAGGTGGTTGTGATCTGGTTTTTCCCCAGCTTGAACTGTGTGTTGCTGGCTGTTACATATAAATGTGCTGTGAACTGAAGGGGGGTTGCGATCTGGTTTTCCCCCAAGCTGAGTTGTGTGCTGAGGGCTGGAAGCTGAACCCAGCTCAATTCGGACGGAATCCGCTGCTGCCTAATGCGGTTAGGCCTGCCCCAAGGGCCTTGCCTCCCTACTCTGCTGAACAGAGAAGATTTCTTGACGAGAGACCTGCCAGGGGATCAGCCCCCTGCTCCACGCCTGAAGAGGAATGACGCAGGTGTGAATCGTGTGGGCCCTGCTCCTTCTGGCATTCCAGAATAACCATCATCCATCCAGTTCTCAGCCTTGGGTATCATGTGCAGTAAACAGGGTAGCTTCCTGCAACATATCTTTTAAATCAAAAAGTGTGCCATCTGATTACTTTGTTGTTTGGTTCCCATGAACTGAGCCCTCCAGCTCCAGATTACAATTGAGGGGTGTGCATGTTGTTTCTTCCTTCACAGGGCCCCAACCAGCTGCAACTCCAGCCTTCCCTGGGAAACAGTCCTGGCTAGCCTCTTTCTCCATCCTGGGTACCCAGTGTGTGACTAATTGGGACTCTGATTGCATGCACAGCAGTGTGATTTTTAGTGTGATTAAGCAAATCAATCTGATTATCCCCCATCCTTGTTATAGTCCTTTTTTCTGCAATTTACATTGACCATGGTGTTAGTTTATGTTGACGGTATTGCCTTGTTGCCTTTGTATTGCATCACCTTTTTTTTTTTTTACAAGGGGTCCCCAGAGCCAAGCTGAAGAAACCAGCCCTGGGGGTAAGTGCCAGATATATGTGTATGTGCCACGCATGTCAGGGGTATTGGGAAGGTAAACATTGTGTACTGTGTGGGCCACTAGTAGGAGACAAGGGGGGGGTCACAGTGTCCCAGAGGGCTGTGGCCTGGTCAGTCATACTAATACCAACCCTGACCTTTGGGTGGAGGCACCAGTCACTGAACATAGGCCCCTTAACCTGCTACTAGCTAAGCAGGCAGGGGTAGTAACCCTTGGGATAGCGCCACCTAGGGGTTCCACTATAATAGTGAAGGAGGGTGTAACTTGCAGTGTCTTTAGGATTTGTTGACTCCTGGTTTTTCTTTTGGGGGACACACTGAAAAATGCACGCAAGTCATTCTTATTAAGCTGGAATAACCTTGGTTAGGATGTTCTCTTTTCCCAGCAACTCAGGGGGTGGATGTGATGGTGTTCCTCAGTCAGTGACCCTCATTTCACTTATGTATAGCAGCAATCAATTCAACTCTCCCTTCCGATTCTGTTCCTTACCTGGTGCTCCAGTTCTAATATACCCTGGTCCCCCACTCTTCTTTAGCTGGGCAACTTGACCCTCCTTAAGAATTGAGCTTGGTGCTGCCACTTAGACTCCAGGTTCAAATCTGCCGAGAAATTACTGTCACACTTGCAGGTACTGATCTGCAGCCCACAAATCAAAACTATGATCGATGTCCACCTGTGGGGACAGAGTCCTCTGCTCAGTCTGCTGCCAGCCACATGTTTCTGCAATCAGCTCCTCTCAGATACCTGCCACCACACCGAGACTGATGCCACCTCCATGTGCACCACTGAATCTTCTCACTTCTTGACTACAGCTCGCCTTCCAGGGATTCAGCGTGCACCGTGAGCAGCCTCACAATGAAAAATTTAAATGGCTGAGCTAGCCACACCTACACAGTAGCAAATCATAACTGTTGTGGACCTAATCAAACTCTGCTACTCTTGCTGTAGTCTCCTCATCCACAATACTGGCTGGACGGAGTTACATAACAAGAGCCAACATGAGTCAAGATGCCATGCGGCCACTAGCTTATTGGCTTTGTAGTGGGTGGCATCAGATTGTTGCTCCTTTTAATGAGCATGTATGCCATGGCATACTTAACGTATCAGTGGCTACGTCCTTGCCTTGTGTGATCGCATAGCATAGCTAGCATTTCTGCGGTCCTGTGGCTGGGTTTCCCGATTTCTGTGGCCAGCATTGATTTCTGCGGTCAGCCCTGGTTTCTGTGGCTATTGCTGCAATCACAGAATCGCAGTAAACACAGAGCCCTGATTATGACCTCCAAGTCCCTCTCTTCCTTAGTATCTGCCAACAGCTGTCCCCCAATCTGTAGCTTGCTCTAGGGTTCCTGCTCCTCACGTGCACGAGTTTGCATTTCTTTGTGTTAAACATTAGTTACCACACATCTGAACATCTCTCCAACTGTTCCAGGTCCTTTCTCATCATTTCCACACCCTCCGGAGTATCCACCCTGTTGCAGATCTTAGTGTCTTCCACAAACAGGGAAACCTTTCCCTCCAGCCCATCTGCAATGTCACTGATGAAGACACTGAAGAGAACTGGCCCCAGAACTGACCCCTGAGGTACCCCATTAGTTATCTAGTGGGTCGGCGCCACTCTGCAGCGGCCTCCTGTAGAGACCAGGAGCACTGCAGAGGTGGTGCAAGGGAGAACAGTATAGAAAACTGAAAACCGCTCCACAATCGGCCAGATAATGGCTGCCGGTCCACCGATGCCTCAAAGGAGCCTTGTCCACCTCAGCAGCACCCCGGAGCCAAGTAGTTGTGCTAGTCTCCCCTCCTGATGCCTTCCCTCCTCGGAGGAGGGTGACCCATCCAGCGAAGGGTTATGCCAGGTTACCCTGGAGGTGGCTGCTATGTGAGATTGGAGGTTCAGGATGGGACAGGTGGATCAGAAGGGACCTAGGTAGCCCAAAGGAGTGGTGGGTCATAGAGCACGTAGGTGGAAAAAGAAGACAAAAAAAACAAATAAAGGCTTTGCTGAAATCTAAGAAGGCAAAGTCTGCAGCCCCCTTGGTCTACTGCCTTTGTCATGCAGTCAAAGAAATCTATTAGATTAGTCTGACAGGACCATACCGCAGTGACCCCATGTTAATAACCTTGGTTAGGATGTTCTCTTCTCCCAGCAACTCAGGGGGTGGGGGTGATGGTGTTCTTCAGTCAGTGACCTGGGATCCAACATCCCCATGATTTCTAGGCACTCCGCTATTCTTTCCTTAAAGGAGTGTCTTCACTATCTTTCCTACTACAGAGATTAGACTAACTGGTCCGTAGTTCCCTGCATCTTCTTTACTACTGCTCTTGTGAAGATGGACAACAGTTGCCCTTCTCCAGTCCTCTGGGACCACTGCACTGTCTAGGGACTCACTGAACAAGGCTACCAGAGGGGCTGCCAGTTCAATTCTCAGTTCCCTTAAGACCCTGGGATGTATGCCATCTGGACCCATGGTTTTGTCCACCTTCAGCTTTGCAAGCTCTTCTAGGACCCACTCCTCTATGAACGGACTGGTGATTACCTCATTTTCCTCTGTTCTTTAAATTCCAGCTGTGGGCATGTCCATGCACTTCCACAGTGAAGACTGAACATAAATATTTGTTCACATTTGCTGCTTTCTTCCCGTTTCCCTCCACCATCTGTTCCTTGGCTCCTCAAAGCTTAGCTACTCCCCCCTTTGCCTTCCTTCTCTCACTGATGTACCTGAAGAATGTCTTGTCTCCCTTTGTGATCAATCGAGCTATTCTTTTCACGGTTTGCACTTTGATGTTTCTAACCCAGTTCTCCACTTTGTGATCCACTCCCTGGCTACCCAACATGTTAACCAGGCTCCTGTGTGGAACAGTGTTGAAGGCAGGCTCAGAATTTATTTTTATTTATTTGGGTTGCCCACGGACAACCTGGACCTGAAATTTTGTTGTCTCGTGAAATTTAACTGATGTAAATATACTTGTCGGTGACGCACGATTAGTGTTTTTGATTCTGGTGGCTCAGCCCAAAAGCACAACATTATTTTAAGCCTTTAACTTAATAACTGCAAAATAAAACAAATTCCAGTATTTTTTTTTTTTTTAAACAGGAAAGCACACATAGATAGTTATCAACTTCATTAATGAACACCTGGTTGCAAGTTTGCAAGTCAGACTAGTTACCAGAAAGCAGATGAATTCATATTAGCTTGTTTACTGGTGGCGGTGGTGAGGGCTGCCGCCTAGGGGTTATGTTACCGTGTCTTTATGACCACTGGTAGAAAGAAAAAAAAAGTAATCAAGTACAACAGCAGCAGCACTGCACTGCACACCCATGTAGTGAAAAAAAGCAGTGCTTAGCCAATGGGTGCAGGGAAGTCAGACAGTTCAGTAGTAGAACATGAAGAAGCCATAGCAAAGGAGCTGGTGCTTGAGAGAGAAAGAGAGCGAGAGCGAGAGAGAGAGAGAGAGAGAAAGAGAGAAAGAGACTATGAATGTGCTTTGTTCCAGGCCCATCCTCAAAGCAGCACAAAATAGCCTCATGTGGTTGAAAATCACTCACACAGAAGGCAAGGATAGGAATGGAAGGATATGATAGACAGGAACAGAGGATAGCAGTGTGTTTGACAATGTATTTTTTTTCAGTTGGTCTGGTCAAGTGGAGTTTATACTTCCAGAAAAGTCAAAGTGCTGTATTGCTATTGCAAAACTTTTGCCACTTGGGCAGTGGACTGAGACATCTGGCTTCCTTTTCTTTTTCAATAAAATATTTTACTGATTAAATAGATTCTGTGTGCTTGTGTATTTATTTTCAACTACAGTCTGACAAACCCAGCCCACACAGCAGATTCTCAAGTCCAAATACTTTTCTTTTCTCAGTCTGAAACTGGAAAATACTAGGAGTCCACAAATTAAAATTAAATGTAGTCTCTCCACGTACAGTACTGTGACTCCCTACCACCACTCATACCGTCTAGCAGAAGCCAAATGCTTCCAAATTCCCTTCCCCATCACACACAACACTATGCTTGTCCTGAACTGACTCGCACTGTCCTTTATTATGTTGGCGTGCTCGCACAGCAAACATCTTGCCGTAGTGAAGATTTGGAGGCGCGGTCACTGTTGGGCGAATGCAAGAACGCATTAGTAGGTGTGTCCCTCATTCCCCAATCAACCTGCATGCCAGTGCCACACTGTGCATACCTAATGTGGCCATGGGATCAAACGAAAGGTCCACTGCAATGCGAGCTAAGCTTGTCATACGCAGCGGACATCCCGACATGCTTTCCCTGGCGGTAAAAAAAAGAAAATTAACATGGCGGCATACTACCGACTTCGGGTGGTGCCCAATCCCCCTGTCGGCATACACTGGCCCAATGTATATGCCGATGGGGGAGCCTACTCCCTGCCAGCATAATGCATCCCCCCCATCTGTTATGCATTGAGGGGGATGCCCAATCCCCCAGGCTCTTGTTCCTCCCCCACTTTTTGTTGTGGCGCCGACAGGGGTGCCTAATCCCCGTCAGCTATAGCATCCCCCCAGAAAAACACTTAGGTGGCATGCTGGGAGCCCACCCCAGCGTGTCAAAGCCCCTGCAAAAAAAAAATGCCCTCGATGTTTATTTATTTTTTTTTAACCTGTAAAAAAGAAAACTGTCCCTCACGGTTTCCCTGCCTGCTGCCAACGCCCACCCACTATACACCATGCCTCCCCACACACCACCTCACTCCATACTTACCTCTGGAGTCCGAGGCGACAATCTCCGGTGGACCGGGAAAACGTCTGCTCTCTTCAAAGCCAATTGCGAACTGAGGAAATGCCGGTAAGCTGTATAATTCAATAAATAGTTTTTTTTTTTTTCAACTTTGATGCGCATCTTAAGTAAGCTTTGGAATTTTGGCACCAAATTTTCAACATGGGGTTTTTGGGGATCCCTCCTCATGAATTCTGGCACTGTCATGGCATTAATCAGCCCCAAAAGGTGATTTTGCCGTCACTGCATGGAATCACCTTTCGGGACTGACTAACAAACCAACAGTGCCACTGTCCATGAGAGGGGCTCTCAAAAAGTCTATGTTGCAAATTTGGTGGGAAAAATGAAAAAAATGTCTGTTTTACAAGCAAGCATTGCACTGTTTCCATGCACGCTCGTAACTTTATGAATTTGTAATATTTTCAGGCCAGAGTTTCAAAACTGACATTTTTCCCACACCTCCTGATGAACAGTACAGCTGTCATTTTACATATCCTGGCCAAAATGCATTTTCGCACATTTGGTGCAGAATATCACGGTTGCTGTGCAAAATCACTTTTCGGGACAGTTTGAGGAAATGACGGTGACACTGTTCATGAGCAGAGGTCCTAAAATGCCTATGCTGAAAATCTGGTGCCGAAAGTCAAAAAAACAACTGTGTTGCAAACGTTCATTGAGCAGTTTCCACGCACCCGTGTAACTTTGCAAATTTGCAATATTCCCATGCCAGATTTTCAAAATTGCCATTTTTTCACACCTCCTTATGAACATTACAGCTGACATTTTTAACATCATGCCCAAAATGTGTGTCCGCACCTGTGGCGCACAATGCCGTGGTCGCTGTGGGAAATCAATTTTTGGGACAGATTATCAAAATTGCAGTGCCACTGTTCATAAGGGGAGGTCCCAAATGCCTATGTTACAAATGTGGCTAACAAACTCCCAAAAATAACTGGGTTACGGATGTGTGTTGCGGAGTTTGTATACGTGCTCACTGTTTCACCAATATTTCATATTGTCACTCCAGATTTTCAACGTTGCCATTTTTCACGCCTCCTCATGAACAACACAGTTGTCATTCTCCACATCATGCCCAAAAAAGTGTTTTCATCCCTCTGTCACCAAATGGCATAGCCGCTGTGCCAAACCACCTTTCAGCTAACAAAGTGATTGTGCCACTTTTCATGAGGTGGCCTGACAAGCAGCCCATGTTGAAAATGTGGAGTGAAACTACCACCACACACCTACGGTGTTAGGGTCTTCAACTGTAGCACCCCACCCGGTACAGACTGACAGGCGTCAGGGGTGTCACTTGGGATCATTGGATGTAATGCTCACGCCATTCCAGCCCCCACCCTGCAGCTGCTGACGGGCATCGTGGTGTGCCTTGCACTGTTCGGCCACAAAGTTCATCCCACGCTCCTATACTGCACCCACATCAGTGTCTTTCCTTATGGAATGGGGTAAGTATAATGCCCAAAGACCTCAAATCACACCCAGATACTTGTCAGTGTCTACAAGGTAGGGTGAGGTACAATGGCATGAGCGTTACAGCTGATGACCCAAAGGCGCACCCTAATGCCTGCCACTCTCTACAGGGTGGGGGTGGGGTTGGTGTCACTTCAGTACTTCACTGACATTCCTATTATGCGTCTCTAGCTCCGACACTGCCAATGCTAATGCCAGCACAACAACATTCGGCATTGACTGTCTAGCTGAAGTCAAATGCTTCCAAATTCCCCTCCCTGTCACATACAACACTCGCACAGTACAATGCTTGTCCTGGACTGACTGACTGACACTGTCCTTTATTTTATTATGTTTCTTGTTTATCTCTCTCTTTTACATGCAGCGTGTACTGTTGTGTGGTCGCATTTGTGTTGTGACCTCCAACAGCAGCAGCACACTCTTCTTTTTCCAGGCAGGCAATAGGTACTGTACTGGTCTGGTAGTGGTACTGTCTGGTAGCAAAGTAAATCGTCTGTGTACTGTAGTACTAATCACTCCATGTACCAGTAGTCAAATACCCTCCCCTCCAGTCCTTAGGAACCAAGTCTTTCCTCTATCTCCTCCCCTTATACTTTTGTTGGTCTGTCTCTTTCTCTCTCTCTGTTTTCTTTCTTCTTTTCTATATAAGGGATATACAATGGTGCACGGTCAGATAAACGATTTATCTACAGAAGTGCTGTTTGACCTCGGGTAACCTCACAAGTGAAATGTCAGAGGTCAAACAGCACGAGTATAACTAAATCATTTGTCTGACAGTTCACCATTGTATATTTCATTTATGCAATAGGGATGCTTTCTGTCAGTGCATGGACATTTGCTTTTGATTATCTTTTTTTGCACATTTGTCAAAAAAGTGAACAAATTGCATTTTCTGCTCTATTTTGCTAATTATAAAAAAATGTATACCACTCATTTTGTAGATAATTTTGTGTTGCACAACTTTCATGCTCACAGCACTGTATTATCTTTTTTCATTTTAAAGTCATCTGCATTTGAATATAGTTAGTACTGGTACTGAAGCTGAACATTCTAAATGAGTTCCGGAGTGACTGTGACATAAGAACATATGAAGAAGCCAGCAGAGGAAGGCCATTTGGTCTATCAAGTCTGCTCATATTGCAGGGTCCACAGCTTGAGCTGATATCCCTGCCCTCCTCCCTCCCCACTCCTCCCATCCTTCCTACCCATGACTCTTATCTTCCCCCTATGCCTATCCCAGCCTCTCTTAAAGCTGCTCACTGTCTTTAATGAAATGATCTCTTCCGACAGCGCATTCCAAGTGTCCACCACCCTTTATGTGAAGAAGTGCTTTCTGACATCCCTCCTAAACCTCCCACCCTCCAGCTTAAGACTGTGCCCCCTCGTGATATGGTTGCCACTCAGCTTAAAGAGAGACTTTCCTTATCAACATTATTTATCCCTTTCAAGTACTTGAATGTCCCAATCATGTCCTCTCTCTCTCTCTCCTGTCCTCCAGGGAGTACATGTTCAGTGCCCTCAACCTCTCCTCATATGCCTTGCCCTGCTGACCGACTATCATCTTTGTAGCCCTCCTCTGTACCTTCTCCAGCAGGTAAATGTCCTTTTTGAGGTGTGGGCACCAGTACTGAACTCCATACTCTAGATGCAGCCTTACCAGTGACCTGAACTCCGGAACTCATTTAGAATGTTCAGCTTCAGTACCAGTACTAACTATATTCAAATGCAGATGACTTTAAAATGACGCCAAGGGCAGTACAACTTCCTCTTCTCCTGCTACTGATCCCCCCCAGCTATGCATCCCAGCATCTTGTTTGCTTTTGCTGTTGCTTTCTTGCACTGCGTGGAGTGCTTCAGGTCACTAGTGATCATCACTCCCAGGTCCTTCTCCTACTCTGATGCAGCTACTCGGACTCCACCCAGGTAATACTTTGTCCTGGGATTCTTGGCTCCAGTATGCATAACTTTGCATTTTTTCGTATTAAAGCCAAGCTGCCAGATCCTGGTCCACCTCCCCAGAGACATATCTACTATGTAAATAAATCTGTGATGATGCATCTACTATGTGTATAAATGTAAAATTTTGAATTTATCTTATAGTAGCTCAGATTTATCACATAGGATTTATGTCCATGTTTATTGATATATATATATATATATATATATATATATATATATATATATATATATATATATATATATATATATACATACACGCATACTTATTATACCAGCAGGCATCAGCAGACACTACAGTGGTTGCTGTACTTCATGGAAATGTTCTTGTCCCTGACTGTCCCCCAGGCTCCAGCTCCCCCCTTCTCATCCCGAGTCCTTTACTCCTTTAGCACTGTCTGCTAGCCTGCACACTGCGTTGCAATTGGTGTTCTGAGAATAGTGATCAGCTGCAGCAGACTGCCTGCCTTAACTCTTGAGGTGGGGGGCAAACAAAATAGCTACCCAAGTAGCCACCAGCTTCTGTCTGACTGCTCTTAACTTAGAAAAATATAATTGTATTCTTTATTGTGTCATTTTCCTTTTTCTCTCTCAGCCTGGCCAGAGTGCAGTGCAGTACAGCCTCACAATCAGAAAGTGAGAGTCACTACACCCCTGAGCTGCTGCAACAACAGAGATGCTAAAGAGAACTGGCAAAGTGCTCCTCAGTCGCCTGCTTGGCTGTCTACTGTGTTTGAGAGTTCACTGAGTTGGGACTGACTGATTTAATATTCATTTTAAATGTCCCAAGCCCCTGATTAACTTTACAGTCATCCACCAGAATCTGTCCCCAGCTGCTCAACCACTTAAGTTTGGACTTGGGGCCCAAGGCCACCAGCCCCAACCAACACAACTCTCCTTAGTCCCTCTCTCCTCCTCCTCCTCGGTAATATTCCTACTTATAGCCAAGCCACGGAATCACTCAATGTGGCACGCTACTGGTGTGTGACAGTGTACTCTGCCCAGGACCACCCCTTCACTCTGCTTACTCGCTGACACGGACGTCACTCTTCATCAGTCGACCGGCAAACCGGGGGTCACATGATGGCCAAACCGGAAGTCAAGTGACACAGACAGCTTCATCGGAGATCGTGCCTGCGCACCCTCTTCCTCCTCCTCAGCGACTCGTAATCCTCCTCATGGCCACAACAGGTAATTTACACTGCCACTGTTAAAAAAAAAAAAAACAGGAGTCTTTACTTGGCAGGCGGGCATGAGCAATGCTGTAAAATCAAGCGCATGCCCAGACTGCCAAAATCAGTTCATGCTTTTGTTGCTTGCCAGACTGGCATTTAAATCATCAGATCTACTTGTCTGGATTCGATTTCCTATTGTCCCGGGCTGCCAAGCAATAGGATTTTTTCCTAGCCTGGTTGAAGGCCTTACTGAAATCGAGGTCGGTGCTATCCTCCACTCCCCACTGATCCACTCCCTTCATCATTCAGTCAAAAATGTTTACCAGGTTTGTTTGACATGATCTTTCTGCTGTGAATCCATACACAGTCACAGTAGAGCAAATCTAAGGTGTGACCCGATCCAGTTCTCTCAGCACTGAATCAAAGAAAGCTTTCATGTTTGTCTGACAGGACCTCAATGCCATAAAATCCATGCTGTTTACAATCCCAGAGACTGTTGCTTACCAGGTAGTCTACAAGGTCTTCTTTGGTCGGTGATGCCATCAGCTTCTCTGCAATGGAGGTCAGACTGACAGGTCTATAGTACAGGTCTTGTTCCTGGTCCCCCTCTCCTCTTATGTAGCGGAATGATGTCTGCCACCCTCCAGTCCTTAGGAACCACCCAGGTCCTTAGTGAGCAGTTAAATGGTCCTAACGGATTCAATCCCTTCCACTGCCAGTTCCCCAAGTACCCTCAGATGCAACCCATCTGGTCCTGGGGCCTTGTGAATCTACATGGCTGCTAGCCCTTCCTTGTCTACGTCACTTGTAAATATTGGCTGCCTCATCTTTGGGGGACCCCCTTATTGACCATTATGATGACACTGTAAGGCAAGGCCCCGCCTCCCTCCCTGGTGAAAACTGAGCAAAATAATCATGAAGGAAGGCAGCCTTTTGTCCATCCTTTTCTGTCACCCTACTCCTCCAATTAGACCCCGGAGCCATCATCTGCAGTTGGAATCATTGGTTGAATTCAACGAGTTGTATTAGTTACAACTGCATTAAACTGCAGTCATAAGATAGTGGAGATGCAATCCACTGCAGTTGACGATTCCATGACCCATCCAGATTTTTTTGTTTTTGAGCTGCAGTGTGTTTTTGCTTTCTTTCCTGGTTGGGGAGCAGCACAAATGCCTAATGGTTCACAACTGCCAGCGTGAAGCCTTACAGCCAATAAAATGCACCCTTGGTTCCTTGGCACCACAGCCAGGGTTCTGCGGATTTCTGGGGTTCTAGTTCAGTTCAGGTTCTACAGGGTGGGTTCTAGTTCGGTTCAGTTTTGTTTATGAATTGCAAGTTTTGGTTCTGGTTCAGTTCTTAAAATGTGGTTCTCTAATATAACTAAAACATGAATATAGTTGAATTTGTCAAACACTGTAACTTTAACTAAATGATGTCAAATATACAAAGGACAAAGAAAGTAAGAAATTTCATTGAGTATATTCAAATACATTAAGTATTTTACATTAAGTAAAAAAAAAAGGGGGGGGGGCTCTAAGCATGATAGGGATTCTCCCTAATCTGAAAGAGGGAACTGGCAGTATAGCCTGGAGGTTAGAATAATAAGCTTGGTACATCCAGGAGTCCAACAGGCCTGGGTTTGATTCCCAGCCACAAGATCCACTTGCACACTGTCGAGCCTGAACAAGTCACTTAACCTCCCCATAGCTCCTGGGTCTCCCCAGTGTGCCTAGTGTGCCTTACCCACTTACTGAAAGGGGACAGGGAACCAGAGTGACCCTGCAGCCTTTGCAGGTGTGAAAAAGATTAGTTGTGTTCTGGTGGCATTTTTGTTGCAGAGCCCACATGATCTCGAATCATAGCTGCATTTACACTACCTTCATCACAGCTGTCTGTCCCAGTCCTGGTAATGATGTGAGGCTCCGGAGTTTGGAAATCAAACAACCAGCTATAACGCCTGCACTATCATCCAGCAGAGGGACAGGTACTACAGAAAATGTACAGGTATAACACTGTTATGCACTTAAAAAGGGCAGGTTCATGTTTGGTTCTGGTTCACCACCTCATTTAATTAGGTGGTTCAGTTCTGAAGGAAACCACACAGTACAGGTTCTGTTTGTATTCGGTTTGCGCTAGAATCCTCGCTCTACTTGGCATGAAGCATCGACCAATTGGATTAGTAGAAGGAGTATCCATGAGCTTTACAGCATCTGTGATTGGCTACATGATGTGGCGGGGAGAGCGTGCCAAGGTAGAAGAGTGAGAGGAGAGGAGGTGTCTGTATCCATTGGGGAGTCAGCCAAGAAGAAGCAAGCAGTGTGTTCTTTATTTTTGGCAGGGATGAAGTTCGGCAGCTGAGCGGCTCGGCCTTTATTTTTAAATAATTTGTCTGGTGCCGGGTCAGAGAATAGTGCTGTGTGGCTGTGCAGGTCCCAGTCTTCTAGTAAAGCCAGGCAGCTGCGGTGCAGCAATCATGTGAGGGTGGCGAGTCAGTGGTGAGGCACGTTTGGACCCTTGACTCATGTGGGCGACTCTCTCGCTTGCTCAGTCGATTAGGTGGTGAGGGTCTCTAGTACTTTAAGTCAGCAAGGAGGAAGTGGTGGGTGTGCAGTATTTCCACCACAATGAGTGCCGGAGTGGGGTCTGGGGACCAACGGTGTAAACTGGTTGAGGAGGAGGGAGCACACACTGTGCCGCACACTGAGAAGTAGAGCGGCAGCCTGAGGTGAGGAGCCAGCCACCGCCACACCAGAGACCCGACGCTGACCTGAATCACCCGACCCGACTGAGAACTGAACTGGCAACAGGGCAGGCTACAGCAAGGCAAGCAAGCAAGGTATGTAATATGTTGGGGCAGCCTGTGCTGGGCAGTAGGCAGTAGGAAGAAGGGAGTAGAAGTCGCCATAGAAACATAGCACCATAGAATTTGATGGCAGATAAGGACCGCTTGGCCCACCCAGTCTGCCCATTTCCCTACCTACTGGATAAGCTGCAGATCCTAGTTAACCAGCAGCCTACTTCTTCTTACCCTCACCCCCCAGAATTGCCTTATGACTGTCCCATGCATGCTTGAATTCCACCACGGATTTTGACTCCACTACCTCGTCCGGAAGGCCGTTCCATGCATCCACAACCCTCTCTGTGAAAAAATACTTCCTTAAATTACCTCTGAGCCGCCCCATCTCTATCTTCAAACTGTGCCCTCTTGTTCTTGCACACCTCTTTTTTTGAAAGATGCTACCCTCTTGGACTTTGTTGATTCCCTTGAGGTACTTGAAAGTTTCTATCATGTCCCCCCTCTCCCTCCTTTCCTTGAGGCTATACATATTAAGCTCCTTAAGTCTCTCTTTATATGTCTTCCGTGCAGACCCTGCACCATTTTAGTTGCCTCCTCTGGACAGCTTCCATCTTGTCTATGTCTTTTGGAGATTGGGTCTCCAGAACTGCACACAGTACTCCAGATGGGGTCTCACCAGCTGTCTGTACAGAGGATAATAACTTCCTGTTTTCTACTGGTGATGCCTCTCCCTATGCATCCCAGTATCCCCCAGCCCCTCCTTGCTGCCCTCTCACATTGCTTGCCCACCTTTAGGTCATCTGATATGACTAACCCCAGGTCCCTTTCCATTTTTGTTGTTGTTAGTATCTCACCCCCATTGTGTACTTTTCCTTGGGTTTTTGTTTCCCAGGTGCATTACCTTGCACTTCTTAGCATTGAATCTAAGCTGTCATACATTTGACCATTCCTCTAACCTTGCCAAGTCCCTTCTCATCCTTTCCACCCCACCCTGTGCATCAACTATGTTGCAGATCTTAGTGTCATCTGCAAAGAGACATACTTCTCCTTCCAGTCCTTCCGCAATGTCGCTTATAAAGACATTGAAGAGGACCGGTCCTAATACTGAACCCTGCGGTACCCCACTAGTAACTCTCTTTTCTTCTGAGTGGACTCCATTTACTATTACTCTCTGTCATATTCTCCAGCCAATTCTTTACCCAGGCTGTCATCTTGGGACCCACTCCCAGGCTGGCTAACTTGTATATTAATCTTTTGTGTGGGACTGTGTCCAATGCCTTGCTAAAGTCTAGGTAGGCCATGTCCATAGCCCCTCCCTGATCTACTACTTTGGTCACCCAGTCAAAAAAATCTATCAGATTTGTCTGCATGACCTTCCGCTGTGAATCCATGCTGCCTAGGGTCCTGTGCCCTCTGGCCTCTAGATACTGACAATTATTTCCTTTAGAAGTGATTCCATCATTTTCCTATCACTGAGGTTAAACTAACAGGTCTGTAGTTTCCTGCTTCTGCCTTGCTCCCACTTTTGTGAAGGGAATCACATCTGCCCTCCTCCAGTCCTCGGGTACCATCCCATCCTCCCATGATTTGTTAAAAGGGTAGTCAGTGGTGTCACTAGTTCTACCCTTAGCTCTTTTAGAATCTGGGATGAATCCCATCAGGCCCCATTGCTTTGTCCACTTTCAGTTTTAAGAGTTCTTTCAGAACCCTTTCTTCTGTAAATGGGCTGGTATCAACTTCTGTATACAGAGTGTTACTACTGTTTGTTTTATGTACTTCTCTTCATTTGTAAATACTGAGCAAAATATTTGTTTAGTATCTCTGCCTTTTCAGTGTCTCCCTCTGCCCACCCTCCCTCCCTTTATTAAGCCTCACTATCCCTCCCTTGGTCTTCCTTCGCTCCCTGATGTACCTATGTAACCCTAGATGGCGCTATCCCAGGGGCTACTACCCTGCCTGATTTGCCACTAACAGGGTTGAGGGGCCTGATCCAATGGCGGTGCCTCACCAGAGGTCAGGGTTTGCAATAGTTAAACTAACTTGGTCACAGCCCTCTGGGACACTGCAACCCCTTTCTTCCCACTAGTGGCCCACACAATATATCAGAATTACCTTCACAGTATACACTTACCCCAGGTCTGGTTCCGGCACTGGGACCTCCTGTGAAATGAGATACAGTGCAACAATCACAGTACAGTACTTTAACATAGACAAATACCTCAGGCAGTATAACTTTGCTGAAACAAGCAGCTCTGATTTATTTAGGGGATATAACAAGGACAAGGGGAAATCAGGTTAATTAGTTTATCACTTAATACATTCATTTATGGCTCTGTGCACAGGCCTATCCCTATCAGTTACTGTCCTGGGTACCCAAGCCCTAGTGGCTAGTCCAAACCGCGGGCAGCTGGTAGGGGCCCTTTCACACAGAGAAAAGGAGAATTAAACAGTCAGCAGTACAGTAATTCCATTTGGATTTAATGTGGCAATTCAACAGGAGCAACCCTGAATTAGTACTCACGCCTCCAAATAAGATAGGGTCCTTCAATGTCAGCAGGGCTCACTTGAGGTACACAAACCTCTTCACACATCCATATAAAAGAAAGTATTATACCAGGCAGGCTGCATCTGTATCCCGATCGCAATTACTGCACAATACCCGGGAGACACACAGCAGATTCAGTTCCTGACAGACCGAGTGTAATTTTCAGCAATTCCTCCAGTCTTCTACAGGGTGAGCCTGGTTTCTACTCTTCAGAGATCCTTTGATTCTTTTCACAGGACGGATTCAGTCCTAACAAGCAGTTACACAAGTTGTAGACCGGAACTTGGGCCTTGTACACGTTTTTTGACTGAAACTGTGCACTGAAGGAGCACAGGGTTTCTTTCCCTTCACTTTCAGATCTCAAACTGAAACTCCCAACAGACAAAACCGGCACTTCCTTTGAGTTCCTCCCAGTTCTTGACTGGATTGGTTGTCACTCACAATAGACTGCTGCTGTTGGTCCAAAAGGCACCAAGTCTAAACTACATCTCCCAGAGTCACTGCCCATACAATCCTCTTGTGGCTGGCTCAGATTATGAGTCCCAAGTTCTGATTCGCTCCAAGGCATCATTTTAGAGCTAGTTTACCCCACACTGATTGGTCCAGTTCAGCAGTTCAAACCAGAATGGGGAACTAGGCAGACAGTTCTGACTGCAAAGAAAGCAGGTTAGACAAACTGTAATTTTATTATTACTGTAAATGATTTCTGGCAATCAGTTACATCTTTCAGACAGGTTCCTTTGCACTCCTAGTGACTGCAAAATGGGGTGAATTGCAGCAGCTTGAGTGGTACTCAATCAAAGAAACACACAGTCCCCATACAATCTAATTATGTCTGCAAGCAGACAGCTCTTAAAGAGACAGTACCAGAGGTTCTAAAACACTCACTGATAAATGGCTTAAACGCCAAACACCATTCAGGCTTGGAGCATTCAAGCAAGCTCCTGAAGTCTTTTGGGAACCCCCATTTGCAGGGGGTTACACCTTCCTGGTTTGGGAAAAGCTTGACGTCTCAACAAGCAAGATTTTACAAGTTTCAACTGCAACCATATACATTTGCATTAGGCTCACACATGTAATCATCAGTCAATACATCATTTTACCAAGAACCATTTCTGAAACATTGCAGTACGTCACTCTTTACACAGTATAACACACACATTGTACCATAACTCAGCTATTACCTCTTGTACATGAAACCTGAAGAGAGGGGGCCCTTCCCTATCAGTTACCTTGGGGCTGGATGGGGCAAGGCACCATACTTAGAGGGCAACACAAGTAACTTGAGTTAGCACTGACGCTCAGTTTGGGCAATGAGCTCTGGGACACATACACCTTTATGGACAACATTGAGAGGCAAATCCACAGGCCTCCCAAGGGAATCATAACTGAGGTGCACCACAGGCTTTACAGCTCGACCAGTCTTTCTAGGGGGAACTGTTACAGTCTCTGCACCTGAGCCTCATTTTCAGCATTGTCCACACTTGTCAGGGGAGTTCCATGGGGTAGAGAGGCTAGAACTTGGGGCACTTTCAGCTCCAGGAGTTACAGTTTCTGAGTCCACAACATTTGGCTCGCATGGAGAGCTTTCGGACACTGGCAGTGGACTGTCAGGGCACTCAAAATACTCTTCTTGTTCGGTGTATCACCAGTCTGCCCCAATCTATCATTTTCCTCCCTGAAAGCTCAAACAGTTCAACCATGCACAATGATTCCATTTCATCTGATCTGATGCTTTGCACTTCACTTTCTGGGAGCATTGGCTCCAGGGATGAAGCTGGGGCTTAGACAGTCCAGAAGGCCCAGCTTTGTCTCCAGTATTGACTAGGGATTGCCCCGAACAATTGACTCAGTTCGTAAGAAGGATAGTATTCAAAGTCACTCTCACTTTCTTCCGATATGGACTGACAGTCATGCTCAACTGGGACTTGTGGAGGGAACACTTTAACTTTGCTTCTGTAGGTGCAGACTTTCTTGATCTTTTCTTAGCAGCAGCTCTAGTCACTGGTCCAGAGGGGCATCTTCTAGGGCTCAGACTCAATTAAGATTTGTCCAATGGGCAGTAAATGATTTCTATGCATTGTTTTTACATCTTTTGAATTATTCTCAGGCCTTACTTTGTACACTGGCAGATCATCTAGTTTGCCCACTACAATGTGAGGGAGATGGTGCCATCTGTCAGCAATCTTGTGCTTGCCATGCAATCCCAGATTTCTTAGCAATACCGATCTCCTCCTGGAGTTCCCTGTTTTCACCTTTATCATACCTTTCTTTGTTGGCCAGATTTCTTTTGGCAGCCATGGTTTGAGCCAGTTGGCACGCATGAGTTAGCTGGCCTTTAACTTTGCACATACTGTAAATAGTTGTCAGCCTGAACCCCATCAGGAGAGACCCAAAACACACATCTACTGGTAGTCGAGCTTCTTCCAAACATCAGGCGGTAGGGGAGAATCCAGTGGCATCACTTTTGGTGCAGTTATAAGCATGTACCAGGGTGCTAATTTGTTGGCTCCATCTAGGCTTGTCCTTGGGTGCAGGGTGCCCAGCATATCTAGCAAAGTGCTGTTGAAACGTTCAGGCTGTGGGGTCCCCTGGGGTGGTAAGGAGTGGTTCTGGACTTTCGGACTCCCCACAGAGAAAGCATCTCTTTGATCAGGCGACTCTCAAAGTCTCTCCCTGATCAGAATGGATCTTTGTGGAGCCCCATAGTGAACAAAAAGTTTTCACAAGTACTTTGGCCATACAGGATGCTTTCTGGTCTTTGGTGGGGAAAGCTTGGGCATATCTCGTGAAATGGTCAGTGACCACCAGCACACACTGATATTTCTTTGATCTGACTCCAAACTTAGAAAATCAATACAGACCAGCTCCATGGGTGCACTGGTGGTGATAAGCACAAGGGGCAGCCCTCTGGGGCAAAGCTCTGTAAGCAGCGCCATCATAAGTTCGAATGTGTTGCTCCACATCAGCCCCCATCTTAGGCCAATAGAATCTGGATCTCACCAAGTCAAGTGTTCTGTCTATACCAAGGTGCCCCATGTGGTTGTGCAAGGACCTCAGTACTGAGTCTCGAAAGGCAGTGGGCAGCACTAGTTGTTGTTTGTCTACTTGTCCCCTCTGTCTACTGTTTCTCTGTATAACAGTTTATTGATCAGTTTCAACTTAGGACCTTCTTTGTATAACAGTGCAGTTCTCAAATCAGTGGAGCTGTAATTTGGACACATCTTTTCCTGCATAGAGGGCTTCTAAAGCTGCTTTGATCATGGATCGCGGATTGAGCCCCGCCAATACTGTCATTGTCCAGCTGAGGCAGTGCACCAATGTCTATTGCAGAAAAGTGGCAATAAGCAGCAGGTATGCAATCAGAGGCTCCCAAGCAATCCACCATGCAGTCCACTGCGCCCTGCGGGACATTTGTTCCTCCCTGTCAAACCTCCGGCAGAGTGCCCAATGTCAGGTTCTGCCAATCGGACCCAATCATTCTGGGGAACAGGCCTCCGGAGAGAGCATCAGCATCTATGTGGTTCAGACCTGCTCGGTATTCGAGCATAGTCATATGTAGATAATGCAGAAAGCCACCTATGGCCAGTGGCATCCAACTTAGCTGAGGTCTGCACATAGGTTAAAGGATTATTGTCGTTTACTAGTATTTTAGCCCCATACAAGTACTCATGGAATTGGTCAACAATAGCCCACTTCAAAGCTAGGAACTCTAACTTATGTACAGGATAGTTCTTTTCGGATGGGGTCAGGCTTCTACTGGCAAAGGCCACTGGTCTCAGGCCATTCTGTTCTTGGTACAACACAGCCTCAACCCTTGCAAGCTAGCATCAGTGTGCAGGATGTAAGGTTTTGGATCGCATAGCCAGCACTGGAGCATGGGTAAGTTGATATATGATCTCATGAAAAGCAGTCTCACAATCAGGAGTCCAGCGGGCCCCAAATACTTCACCGGATGAAAATACACTCTTTTCAGTCTTGAGGGATGCTGACTTTGGTATTTTTTGTGGGTTGGGGATACCTTGAGTAAGGTTAAGTAAAGGGCGGATCACTCTTGAATAGTCCTTGATGAAGCTACGATAATAACCACAGAATCCCAGGAATCTTTGCAGTTCTTTTAGATTTTGGGCTGTGGCCAGGTGGTCAAGGCCTCAACTTACTTGGGCTCGGTCTCTATTCCTCGGTGGATACTATGTGTCCCACATACTTTACTGATGTTTGAAAAATTGACACTTATCAAGGACAGTTTAAGGCCAAAGTCCTCCAGTCGGTCCAATACCTTAAATAATCTGCTCTCATGTTCCTCCAGTGAGCTGCCAAACACAATAACATCATCTAGGTATACCAGGCACTCTAGTAAGTTCATGTCCCCACTGCACGCCTCCATCAATCGCTGAAAAGTGGCTGGGGCACCTGAAACTTTGAGGCATCCTCATGAATTCATAGCTAGCCGCGACAGATAAAGGCTGTCTTTCACGGTCCTCTGGGGCCATCGATCTGATAGTACCCACTGCGGAGATCCAGCACAGAGAACCACTTGCTCCCGCTTAGGCAGTCCAAAGCATCCTGAATGCGGGCATTGTGTACTGATCAGGATAGTCCGCCGTTTAAGGTGCATAATCCACACACATCCTTACTGTTCCATTCTTTTTCCTCACTACCACAATGGGAAGCATAGGGCTTCTGGATTCTTGTATTACACCAGCAGCTAACATCTCTTGCAGATGCCGCCTCACATCATCTATGTCAGCAGGTGCCAGGCGTCGAGACCTCCTCTACGAAATGGTCTTTCATTATGCAGCCAGATATTGTGCTCAGCTCCTTGCACGCATCCTACATCCCATTCCTTTAAAGAAAACACCTGGTCTCTCGGCAAGCTTCACTGATCTTCACTTTCCATTCAGCTGGCAGCGGGAGTCATTAAATCAAACAAGTCAGGTGCTACTCTGTCATTCTTCCTTGAACTCTTGTTGCTGGGTAGCACTGCAGTGTCTGCATAATGCACATTAGCTAGGATGCAACCTCTGTTTACTCGAATGTCTCTTTCAGACACATTATGAACTTGGACCATTACCCTTCTGGCATAAGCATGGGCTCTAGCGGCAAAATACTAGCTTGACCAGCAGTCCCTCTGGCAATTTTCCATCGCTTGCATCCAACATTAATATTTTATTCTTAACATCCTTTCTGATACGGACCTCCCTGTAAGGTACACTGGGCATTTGGCGCCAGGATCAGAGACTCAGGATCCTTCTTCCATACAATTCAATCGGTTCCTCTGGTTCTGTTTTTTCAGCATCTCTGTGCCTCATAGGCCTTCTTAATTAAAGCCGAACTCTTTAAAGCTCTACTAGTCTTTGACCCCTGTTTTTCATAACACAACTGTGCCAGCCTTCCGAACATATGAGCATTTGTTCCAATCAACAAAGGGACACCATCATACAGTCCAGTGGGGGACACACTAAGGCTAGGGTCTCTACTTGTTCGCCACTCCAGCCACGGAGGTGGGGAAAGACAGCCAAATTGGATATACCCGAATAGGGTAGGCCTTCTCACTTAACCCCATACATGCAGTCCTTCTAATGGTTGTAAGGGTACGCCTGACAAATGCTTCTGATACCAATCTTGGAACATAATTGTCACTTGGGAGCCACTGTCTAATATAGTTTTGTAGACACCTGCTCACCTTTACAGTGGTCTCCATGGAGGGACCCACTATTCTGGACCAGTCTGGAGAGGCGGTAGTGGGGGCCTGGGCAACTGACCTTGCCACAAAAGGACGTGAATTAGCATTTTTGGTGCCTCACTGGGATCATGTCGCACCTCTAACCACTGATTTCTTCTCCTAAGCTCTCCTTGTAGCCTATATGCAACTTTGTCAGTGTCTTTGGGACTGGCATTCCTTTCATGTGCCCATCTTTCCCACAATTATAGCAAAACATACTTTCTGGAGTTTGAGCTGGCCGAGGCGCCACACTGGGAGCCAGGGCGGGTATTACTAACTGGAAACCTTGTGCCATCTCTGTCTGCGGCGTGATAAGCATTTGGAGACATCTCGCTGCTTCTCCACTCCATGGTCAAGGAATCGAGTTCGAGCTGTTATCAGTAGGAGATACATGGGTGGGTACCCCACCCCCATAGCAGATGCAGTCGGATATAGGTCAGGGCCTGCATTTGCAGGCGTGGCCTTCATAAAGGGACTGTTTTTGAATTCCCGGATCTCTCTCAACAGTTCGCCCCATTGTGACATATCTTTTTCCTTGTCAGAGCACTCATTGACTGCCAACCTCTGCCCCTGAACTTCACTTGATGGGTCACCCTCAGTCACTCGGGTCGGAGCTGCAGCTATTGGTGCAGGTCCTCCCGAGGTCGCTCTTTTCTCAACTCCTCGAATTTCTCTCATTAACTCATCATAGGAGGGTGGGGATTCCAGTCGATCTGCCAGGTGTAACTGAAGCAACAGCAGTTCTGAGAAGGGGGCAGACTTAAGGATCCTGTCCAGCCTGGTTCGGTCCAGTTCAATCGCTGGCAAACTACCTTTTCTGAGGCATTCTTGCAACAATTTTTCCAGCCGAGATACATACACAGACAACAACTCCCCTTGGTACTGTTGTGCATCTCTTACTCTCCACCATAGGTCCTCATCAGAATCTGGGCTCCATACACATTCTCCAAGGCCTCAAGATAGGCCTGTGCAGTCGCTCAGGGTTACTGGCCTGCTTAGCACGGATGGTAGCCAGGCAGGACCTCGGAGGCCTCACTAACCCTCTTCGCCACCTTCCGAGCATTGCCATTCTAGCACTTGGGAGGCAACATAGTTTATCCAGGTCTCCCAGTCATCCTCCCCTTGGGGGTGGGAGGTGCCAGAGAAGATCCTCAACCTTCGGTAAGAGTCGTGACTAATGGCAGGTGCAGAAATAGAGTCTGCATTGGTTCAGCCACCTTACGGGCACTGGAGCAGGAGAGGGTGTTGGGGAGGAACACCCCAGGTGGCAAGAATAGTTTCTTCAAGTCCTCCACAGTTTTCCCTCTCCCAGCAACCATTCAGCAAATTTCTCCTCAAAAGTTTCAGATAGTGGTGGGGCTGATTCCCTCGGTCTTTACTGTCCTTAGTTATCACTCTCCAAGCAGTGAGGGCTCCTCTGGGTAATGGTCTGTGGCACTTTGGAGCTATCTATGGGATCCTTAAACTCTACTAGGGCCAGGAAAGTTGGGTGAGCAGATTAGCATGCCGACCACCACCACAGGGTTTTGTAAACCTTCCACCTTGGAAAGTACTCCTGCACAGTGTCCGTATTGATACCAGGGGATGTCCAGGATAAGCATAGCATTTGGGGTCGATCTCCTCCCCAGTACACCACTCCACCAGCCGTGCACAGCCACTTCTGTCGGGTACCCATTTTTTCTTAACAGTGGTTCAGAATATGGCCACTAGAGGACACACAATCCCAGCGGTGAGCCTCCAAGATGTAACCCCAGATGGCGCTATCCCAGGGGCTACTACCCCTGCCTGATTTGCCACTAACAGGTTGAGGGGCTGGATCCAATGGCGGGTGCCTCCACCCAGAGGTCAGGGTTTGCAATAGTTAAACTAACTTGGTCACAGCCCTCTGGGACACTGCAACTCTTTCTTCCCACTAGTGGCCCACACAATATATCAGAATTACCTTCACAGTATACACTTACCCCAGGTCTGGTTCCGCACTGGGACCTCCTGTGAAATGAGATACAGTGCAACAATCACAGTACAGTACTTTAACATAGACAAATACCTCAGGCAGTATAACTTTGCTGAAACAAGCAGCTCTGATTTATTTAGGGGATATAACAAGGACAGGGGAAATCAGGTTAATTAGCTTATCACTCTAATAATCTTTCTATGGCTCTGTGCACAGGCCTATCCCTATCAGTTACTGTCCCTGGGTACCCAAGCCCCAGTGGCTAGTCCAAACCGTGGCAGCTGGTAGGGCCCTTTCACACAGAGAAAAGGAGAATTAAACAGTCAGCAGTACAGTAATTCCATTTGGATTTAATGTGGCAATTCAACAGGAGCAACCCTGAATTAGTACTCACGACCTCCAAATAAGATAGGGTCCTTCAATGTCAGCAGGGCTCACTTGAGGTACACAAACCTCTTCACACATCCATATAAAAGAAAGTACTTATACCAGGCAGGCTGCATCTGTATCCCGATCTAATTACTGCACAATACCCGGAGAACACACAGCAGATTCAGTTCCTGACAGACCGAGTGTAATTTTCAGCAATTCCTCCAGTCTTCTACAGGGTGAGCCTGGTTTCTACTCTTCAGAGATCCTTTGATTCTTTTCACAGACTGATTCAGTCCTAACAAGCAGTTACACAAGTTGTAGACCGGAACTCTGGGCCTTGCACACGTTTTTGACTGAAACTGTGCACTGAAGGAGCACAGGGTTTCTTTCCCTTCACTTTCAGATCTCAAACTGAAACTCCCAACAGACAAAAACCGGCACTTCCTTTGAGTTCCTCCCAGTTCTTGACTGGATTGGCTGTCACCACAATAGACTGCTGCTGTTGGTCCAAAAGGCACCTAAGTCTAAACTACATCTCCCAGAGTCACTGCCCATACAATCCTCTTGTGGCTGGCTCAGATTATGAGTCCCAAGTTCTGATTCGTCCAAGGCATCATTTTAGAGCTAGTTTACCCCACACTGATTGGTCCAGTTCAGCAGTTCAAAACCAGAATGGGGAACTAGGCAGACAGTTCTGACTGCAAAGAAAGCAGGTTAGACAAACTGTAATTTTATTATTACTGTAAATGATTTTGGCAATCAGTTACATCTTTCAGACAGGTTCCCTTTGCACTCCTAGTGACTGCAAAATGGGGTGAATTGGCAGCAGCTTGAGTGGTACTCAATCAAAGAAACACACAGTCCCCATACAACTAATTATGTCTGCAAGCAGACAGCTCTTAAAGAGACAGTACCAGAGGTTCTAAAAACACTCACTGATAAATGGCTTAAACGCCAAACACCATTCAGGCTTGGAGCATTCAAGCAAGCTCCTGGAAGTCTTTTGGGAACCCCCATTTGCAGGGGGGTTACACCTATAAAAGGTTTTATCCCCTTCTTAACTGAGTTGGCTATCTTTCCTCGGTTTGGCCTTTGCTGTTCTGACTGCCTTCCCAGCCTCCTTTGCTTTAACTGATGTAGGATGTTTGCTTAACTGTAGGATGACTATTCTAATTCTAGCGGTAGCAACTGCATTTCTCTGTGAAGAAGGCTGTACAATGCTGTTTAAAGGATGCAAATGGAATGATAATGGACAGTTTTTGGGATTTTTGTAGGGTGTTCCATGCTAAAGCTAGAGAATAGCTGATTGCTGCCCTCCCTAGTCTGGTGTTGAATTTGGGCAAATTGAGCAGGATGATATTGTTGCTTCTTAGGGCATAGGAGCTAGGAGTGGTCTGGTTGAAGCAGCCCAGGATATAGTTTGGGAGTTTTTTTGATAAAGCTCTGTAAATCCATAGAGCTGTATTTCTGCTCCTCCTGGTGAGAAGGAAACCCATCCAACCACAATCATGAGAGCAATGGTGGGTATTATATGGCAGATCTGTAATGAACCTTATTGCTCTATGATATAAGGTATCCAACTTGTGAAGGTAGGAGATGGGGCAGTGACTATAAAGAAGTCTGCATAGTCAATAACAGATAGAAAGATGGCCTGGACTAACCTCATCTTTGAGTCTCTGTTAAGGAAGGGTTTTAATCTATAGAGGAGGCCAAGCCTTTGGCGAAGCTTTTTTAACAGTTCTTCTACATGATGAGTGAAGTTGAGTCTGTTGTCAATCCACACACCTAGGTATTTGAAGTTTTCAACATACTCCAGATTTTCTCCAAGTATAGTGCATAGCTGGGGGAAAAGTGACTGAAGAGGATGTGCTGGTGGAGTTTTTAGTTGTGAACATCATTGCTTTAGTTTTCTTTGCATTTAACAGAAGCTTTTTCTCGAGTAGCTGATGTTGTAACAAGGAGAATTCTGTTTGTAGGATTTCATGAGCAACTGCAGGTGAAAGGGTGCTGACACACAGAACAGTGTCATCAGCAAAGAGGTGTACTGAGGACTTGGTAAGGGTTGAATCAATGTTATTTATATAAATGGCAAAAAGGATAGGACCCAGAATAGAGCCTTGGGGGACTCCTCCTGACAGTAGTCTTAATGGGGATAGGTCACCTTCAGCTTTACCTGCTGAGACCTACCGAGAGATAGCATCTGAACCACTTAAGGGAGGGTGGATCTAGGCCAAGGGAGTGCAGGGATGACAGTAGCAGCTCATGGTCCACAGTATCGAATACTTTGCTCAGGTCCAGGAATACTGCACAGACATTATTCATTTTATCCAATTCGGTTTGCCAGTCATTTGTGACCTTGGATAATGCAGTGATAGTGCTATGTTTGGCCCTGAATCCAGATTGAGCGGGATTTAATAGGTTAGCATTGTCAAGATATTCCCTTAGCCGATTACTCACTAATTTCTCCAGCATCTTGGATAGCACAGGTAGAATAGAAATGGGCCTGTAATTATTAAGATCCATAGGGTCCCCTGATTTTAGAAGGGGGATCACTTGGGCTGTCTTCTACAGTGTAGGAATAGAGCCAGAGTTTAGGGAAAGGTTAAAGAGGTGTGTAAGGGGGACTGCAAGTACATGGCATGCAATCTTTAGAAAAAAGGGGTCCAGAGAGTCTGCTACTGCACTTTTTTTGGTATCCAGGTGCCATAATAGGTCCTCAACTTGTTTCAACAGTATAGGTTTGAAGCTAAAGGAAGAGTCAACTCTTTGATCACCAGTGTAGTGGGAGCTTAATTGGTCCCTCAGCAGGTTAGCTGGGGAGGTGTCAAAGGCAAGGCCAGCCGTTGTGAAGTGGTTGTTGAATGCATCCAGGATTTCCATTTTGCCAGTGATAGGGCCTTAACTGTTGTGTAGTTGAGTTGGAAGGGGGTTGTTAGCATCCTGCCCCATCATACCCTAGATGGTGCCCCAAAACCTAGCAGGATTATGGTAGGAGGGCATACAGGGGCGCAAAATGCCCCCCATCCTCATCAATTTAAGATTATGGCATACAGTATGATGGCACATCCCAATTGTTCCTGCATCCAGTGATTTTACTTGTTCATCTCAAATACCACACTCACACTAGAGCGGACATGTGCGAGAGGTACAACATTTTTCATCCCGTCTCTCTGACAAAGACTGCAGAGTAGAGAGGTCTGAGGGGAAGGGGGACACAAAGTTTTTCATTCCGTCTCTGATGGAGACTGCAGAGAACAGTTGGGGGGGGGGCACAACGTTTTTCACTCCGGTCTCTTTGATAGAGCAGCTGCTATCCCTTTCCACACCAAAACAACTCTGTAAGATGAAAAAAACAGCTTCTTCCCTGGATTCTTAGGCTATGACTCTCCCGCAATTCTGCTATGAAAGTTCAGCTCCAATAAGGCACTTGGCAAAGTTCTAAATAGACAAATGGCCTGCATGCCTTGCAAAGTGAAAACTGCACCCAACACAGCACTGAATATTTTATGGAAGCATATTTACCTTTGGTGTTATCTTTTGCAGAGACTTTGCTTACTGGTGGGTGCTCTGATCCCAGGGACCATTTCAGGCATGACCGGGCCATAGATGGCACATCTGTTACAACAGAGTTACAGGGTGGATATTCAAACTGTGCAATTCATAGGCGCAAGCCCTTGCGCAGCGCAAAATAGTTGCGCTGGGGTGTGTCCGGGGCGATATTCAAAGGAGTTGCGCTATTGAGCAACTCCTTTGAATATCACCCCCCAGCCACAGCCACTGTGCATGGCGCAGTGGAACTTGGCGCCACCGCAAGTTGACAGAGTGGAGCATTCAACTTGCGGTGGCGCAAGTACCATTGTGCCATGCGCAAAATCCCGATATTCAAAAGATGACATACAAATGGGGCCATAATTCATGCAAGGCGGGGGGAACATTTGCATCTGATTATGGCCCCATTTGTATGCCATTAGCATGTAGGTGCGCCGATCCCTGAGGACTTGCACCTGGTGCCCTGCCAGGCAGCAGCCGTCGGGGACCGACGCCCCCTGCAGCCCGATCGCTGGCAAAACAGTGTAGAATCCCCTCCACCACACCCCACTGGCCCGATCGCGGGCATGGTTTAATTCCCCAAACAGCCCGATCGGCGGGCAACAGTATAGCCCCGAGCGTATCCCTAGTGATCAGTGGACGAAATACGCGATCGCGGGCAGTATGTTCTCTTGAACATATCCCTGGTGGTCCAGTGGACGAAATGCCCGATCGCGGGCAGTATGTTTAATAATCCCGAACATAGCCCTGGTGGCTAGTGTCCCCCCACCCACGTAGCCCCACCACGCTCCCCGGCGGGGGCGGCATCCCACCTGCCTGCCGCCGCCCCGCCGACTGACTGCCCGGTAGGGCTGCACGCCCATGGGTGCAGAGCAAGAGCCAATGGGCGTGCAGCCCATACCGTATAAGACAGTCCAGTTTTATGAATGAACTTTCCCGGCCGCCGGGGGGGAGGGGTGGTGGCCACGTGGTGGGTGGTGGGGGGACACTAGTCACCTAGGGCTATGTTTGGGGTTTATTAAACATACTGCCCGCGATCGGGCATTTCGTCCACTGACCACCAGGGATACGTTTGGGAGGAGGTTATTAAACATACTGCCCGCGATCGGGCATTTCGTCCACTGACCACCAGGGATACGCTCGGGAGCTACATTGCTGCCCGCGATCGGGCTGGTGGGAGTACACTATGCCCGCCGATTGGGCCAGGGGGTGGTGGTGGGGATTTACAGTCAGCTGCTGGGATCGGGCTGTGGGGGGCACAGGATTGGGTTGGGGCCAGCCACGCGGCAGCTGCTGTGTTGGCCCTGCAATGCAGCAGCTCACCTGTGGGTGGCCTCGACTTAGCCTTTTTTGCTCAAAGTCGCAGGCGAGGTTGGTGGTTGCGCCAGACACTCTGCACAGCCCCGCTGAATATCGGGCTGTGCAGTTTATGCATGGTTCCTCCTCCAGTTGAGCATGCATTCATAGATACATACATAGATACATAGACAGTGTCGGCAGATAAGGGCCCATGGCCCACCCAGTCTGCCCTTTAAGTTTGTAAGTTCAGTTTATGTTTTCCAGGAAGTCTCGTTGCCCCTTACCCTGACCTCCAGAATTCCTTTATGTCTATCCCATGCATTCTTAACTCGTGATTGTTTCAGCCCCCACCACTTCCTCTGGCAGGGTGTTCCACTTGTCCACCACCCGTTCTGTGAAGAAATTATTCCTCACGTTTCCTCTGAATCATCCTCCCTCCAACTTCATCCCATGCCCTCTAGTCCTGGAACATCTTTTTCGCTTAAAAATAGTGCATTCCTGCACCCTGTTCCTCTCTGTAAGATACTTGTATGTCTCTATCATATCCCCTCTCTCCCTCCCTCCTCTCCTCCAGAGAGTACATGTTCAGTGCCGTCAACCTGTCCTCATAGGACTTGTGATGCAATCCATGCACCATTCATTCATTCATTCAATGCATTCATTTGCATTGCGCTGTTGCTCAGTCTGTTTTCAGTGGCACAACTGTCTCCTGCTGAATATCGCAGAATGGCGCAATTTCAGACTTGCGCATGCACAACCCTATTGCGCATGGCGCAACCCTTTTGAATAGCCCACCCACAGTACATAGACAGTGGAGCAGAAAAAGAAATCACCAAGTAGCAGTCAGTGTAATGAAAGATACAGCAGTAGTATAGCAGACTGACAAATACAAGTTGATCAATGTTTTGAGGGCATTTGCTTTTCCAGGATCCATCTCTTAGTAATGTATACTGTACATCTGTCTTACTTAACCAGCTACACGCTTAACTGGGGAGACTGACAGACAGTTACCTTTACCTAGTATAGCATGTACATGAGGATCTGCCCAGCTGCTACTTCCTGGAGGTTCAGTTTGAATGCGTGAGGTGAAACCAGAGCCTGAAGTTCACTGGGGAAGGAGTTCCATAGCTGAAGTGCTGTATAGGAGAAGGCTTTCCTTCTAAGCTCTGTATTACATCTGGGGCATTCCAGTAGCCTACAACTAGAGGACCTTCATTTGAGTCCGCTTTTTTGCATCAGCAGCACCACCAAGGTGATCCTGCCCTTCTTGCAAAGTTTTGATATGAATACTCTGAGCATGAAGTCACTCCGATCGGGGAGGAGCCAGCCCAGACATTTGTAGAGGTGACAGTGGTGAGTATAATATGGAGCTAGGGTAACAAATCTGCATATATTATTGTAGGTTATGTTCAAGCGATTAGTAGAGAAGGGGGTGTGAGGGCTATTACTTGGGAGCAGTATTCAAGTATGAGGAGGAGATGACCCCTACAAATCGCTACTGTAGCCTCAGGGGACAGGAGGTGCCCAAGTATATAGCACGTTCTGATCCGCTGGTTCATCTTCTTTATTGCTGAGCTGATATGGTACTTAAACGTTAGAGAACGGTCAAGTGAGACCCGCAGGTATTTAAAGTCTCTGACCTGCTCGAGGGTTGAACCATCAGGGTTTAGTATGTTAAGAGCTGTATTGTTGTTGAGGGTGCATTTTGAGAGCTTTGGCTTGGTGCCAAACAGCATGCACTTAGTTCTCTTGGTATTTGTGAGTAGCCTATACTGTGTGAACCAGTGTACAGTAGCAGTAAATCCCATGTTTAGGTTGAGGTTTAAACCCAGGGGTTTGTTTCCACTTTTATGAATGAGGTCATCTCATGTACATTATTTTGTTATAGTTTACAGGTTTGTCAAGTAAGGGATTGACAAAGAGAGAACAATAAGGGACCTAGCATGGAGCCCTGTGGTACGCCAGTCTGAACTTGAGGGGGTGATAAGGCATTCTATTTTCACCATCTGGGTCCTGCTAGTTAGGTAGCTTGTAACCAGTTAGTGACATTGTTGGGAAAGCCCAGGAAGATAGGATGTTTAGTAATATCACATGGTCTACTCCGCCAAAGATTTTGGTAAGTCTATGAACATAATGATGTGAGAAACATAGAATTTGATGGCAAATAAGGACCGCTTGGCCCACCTAGTCTGCCCATTTCCTACCTAATGGATAAGATGCAGATTCTAGTTAACCAACAGCCTACTTCCTCCTACCCCCACTAGAATTGCCTTATGTCTGTCCCATGCATTCTTTTGAAATCTCCTACTGTTTTGACCCCATTAACCTCCTCAGGAAGGCTGTTCCATGCATTCACAACCCTCTCCGTGAAAAAATACCTCACATTACCTCTGAGCCTTCTCCTCTCTATCTTCAAATTGTGCCCCCTTGTTCTCGCACATCGCTTTTTCGGAAAGATGCTACCCACTTGGACTTTGTTGATTCCCTTGAGGTACTTGAAAGTTTCTATCATGTCCTCCCTCTCCCTCCTTTCCTCAAGGGTATACATATTAAGCTCCTTTAGTCTCTCTTCATATGTCCTCTGGTGCAGACCCTGCACCATTTTGGTTGCCCTCCTCTGGACAGCCTCCACTCTATGTCTTTATGGAGATGGGGTCTCCAGAACTGCACGCTGTACTCCAGATGGGGTCTCACCAACTGTCTGTACAGAGGATGACAACTTCCTGTTTTCTACTGGTGATGCCTGTCCCTATGCATCCCAGTATTCCCCAGCCCTCCTTACTGCCTTTCTCACATTGCTTGCCCACCTTTAGGTCTTCTGATATAACTACCTCTGGGCCCCTTTCCATTTTTGTTGTTGTCAGTATCTCACCCCCATTGTGCATTCTTCCCTCTGGGTTTTTGTTTCCCAGGTGCATTACTTTGCACTTCTCTGCACTGAATCTAAGCTGCCATACATTTGACTATTCCTCCAACCTTGCCAAGTCCCTTCTCATCCTTTCCAGCCACCTTGTGTATCAACCCTGTTGCAGATCTTTGTGTCATCTGCAAAGAGACATACTTTTCCTTCCAGTCCCTCTGTATGTCACTTACATAGACATTAAAAAGGACTGTACCCACATCTGAACCCTGCAGTACCCCAACTAGTAACCACCTTTTCTTTACTGTGGACTTGCTTTCATTATCCTCTGCATCTGGTTGTCCAGCCAATGTTTTATCCAGGCTATCACCATGGGACCCGCCTCCCAGGCTGGCTAATTTGTTTATTAATATCTTTTGTGGGGGACTGTGTCAACGCCTTCCTAAAGTCTAGATAGGCCATGTCCACAGCCCTCCCTGGTCTACTGCTTGGTCACCCAGTGAAAGAAATCGATTAGATTCATCTGACATGACCTTCCCACAGTGAATCCATGCTGCCTTGGAACCTGTGCCCCACTGGCCTCTAGGTACGGTAACCCCTGCAAATGGGGGTTCCCAAAAGACTTCCAGGAGCTTGCTTGAATGCTCCAAGCCTGAATGGTGTTTTCATGCTTAAGCCATTTATCAGTGAGTGTTTTAGAGCCTCTGGCATTGTCTCTTTAAGAGCTGTCTGCTTGCAGACATAATTAGTTTGTATGGGGGACTGTGTGTTTTCTGTTTGAGTACCACTCGAGCTGCTGCCAATTCACTCCATTTTTGCAGTCACTAGGAGTGCAAAGGGAACCTATCTGAAAGATGTAACTGTTTCGCAGAAATCATTTACAGTAATAATGAAATTACAGTTTGTCTAACCTGCTTTCTTTGCAGTCAGAACTGTGTCTGCCTAGTTCCCCATTCTGGTTTTGAACTGCTGAACTGGACCAATCAGTGTGGGGTAAGCTAGCTCTAAAATGGTGCCTTGGACGAATCAGAACTTGGACTCATAATCTGAGCCAGCCACAAGAGGATTGTATGGGCAGTGACTCTAGGAGATGTAGTTTAGACTGCCGCCTTTTGGACCAACAGCAGCAGTCTATTGTGAGTGATAGCCAATCCAGTCAAGAACTGGGAGGAACTCAAAGGAAGTGCCCGGTTTTGTCTGTTGGAGTTTCAGTTTAGCTCTGGCAGTGAAGGGAAAGGAACCCTGTGCTCCTTCAGTGCACAGTTTTAGTCAAAAACATGTAAGGTCCAGAGTTCCGTCTGCAGCTTGTGTAACTGCTTGTTAGGACTGAATCCGTCCCTGTGAAGAGAATCAAAGGATATCTGAAGAGTAGAAACCAGGCTCACCCTGTAGAAGACTGGAGAAATTGCTGAATTGCACTCGATCTGTCAGGAACTGAATCTGCTGTGTGTTCTCCGGTATTGTGCAGTAATTGCGATCGGATAGAGAAGCAGCCTGCCTGCTATAGTACTTTCTTTTAACCATATAAATGTGTGAGGAGGCTTGTGTACCTCAAGTGAATCCTGCGCCATTAAGTGACTTTTGCCTGTGACTGTTTACCATATAAATGTGTGAGGAGTCTCTTGAGCTCAAGAGTAGCCCTGCTGACGTTGAAGGACCCTATCTTGTTTGGAGGTCGTGAGTACTAATTCAGGGTCGCTCCTGTTGAATTGCCACATTAAATCCAAATGGAATCACTGTACTGCTGACTGTTTAAACTAATTTTCTTTTCTCTGTGTGAAAGGGCCCCTACCAGCTGCCACGGTTTGGACTAGCCACTAGGGCTTGGGTACCCAGGGACAGTAACTGGTAGGATAGGCCTGTGCACAGAGCCATAGGTAGATGAGTAAAGTTATAAGCTAATTAACCTGATTTCCCCTGTCCTTGTTATATCCCTAAATAAATCAGAGCTGCTTGTTTCAGCAAAGTTATACTGCCTGAGGTATTTGTCTATGTTAAAGTACTGTACTGTGATTGTTGCACTGTAACTTATTTCACAGGAGGTCCCAGTGCGGAACCAGTCCTGGGGTAAGTGTATACTGTGAAGGTAATTCTGATATATTGTGTGGGCCACTAGTGGGAAGAAAGGGGGGTTGCAGTGTCCCAGAGGGCTGTGACCAAGTAAGTTTAACTATTGCAAACCCTGACCTCTGGGTGGTGGCACCCGCCATTGGATCCAGGCCCCTCAACCTGCTAGTGGAAAATCAGGCAGGGGTAGTAGCCCCTGGGATAGCGCCATCTAGGGGTTACATCTTGGAGGCTCACCGCTGGGATTGTGTGTCCTCTAGTGGCCATATTTACGAACCACTGTTAAGAAAAAAAAATGGGTACCCCGACAGAAGTGGCTGTGCACCGGCTGGTGGAGTGGTGTACTGGGGAGGAGATTGACCCCCAAAATGCTATGCTTATCCTGGACATCCCCTTGGGTATCAATACGGACACTGTACAGGGAGTATTTCAAGGTGGAAGGTTTACAAAACCCTGTGGTGGTGGGTCGGCATGCTAATCTGCTCACCCACACTTTCCTGGCCCTAGTAGAGTTTAAGGATCCCATAGGATAGCTCCAAAGTGCCACAGACCATTACCCCAGAGGGAGCCCTCACTGCCTGGAGAGTGATAACTAAGTACAGTAAAGACCGGGGAATGAGCCCCACCACTGTCTGAAACTTTTGAGGAGAAATTTGCTAAATGGTTGCTGGGGAAGGAAAACTGTGGAGGACTTGAAGAAACTATTCTTGCCACCTGGGAGTGTTCCTCCCCAACACCCTCTCCGCCTCCAGTACCCGTAATGGTGGCTGAACCAATGCAGACTCCTATTTCTGCACCTACCATTAGTCACCACTCTACCAAGGGTTGAGGATCTTCTGGCACCCTCCTCACCCCCAAGGAGGATGACTGGGAGACCTGATAGATCTATGTTGCCCCCAGTGCTTAAAATGGCAATGCTCGGAAGCCTAAAAGCAAAAAGAGGGTTAGTGAGAGCCTCCGAGGTCCTGCCCTGGCTACCATCCGTGCTAAACGGGCCAGTAACCCTGAAGTGACTGCACAGGCCTATCTTGAGGCCCTGGGAGAATGTGTGGGGAGCCCAGATTCTGATGAGGACCTATGGTGGAGAGTAAGAGAGATGCACAACAGTACCAAGGGGAGTGGTTGTCTGTGTATGTATCTCGGTTGGAAAATTGTTGCAAGAATGCCTCAAAAAGGGTAGTTTGCCAGCTTTATTGAACTGGACCTAACCAGGCTGGACAGGATCCCTTAAGTCTGCCCTTCTCAGAACTGCTGTTGCTTCAGTTACGCCTGGCAAATCGACTGGAATCCCCACCTCCCTATGATGAGTTAATAAGAGAAATTCGAGGAGTTGAGAAAAGGCGACCTCGGGAGGACCTGCACCAATAGCTGCGCTACGACCCGGTGACTGAGGTGACCCATCAAGTGAAGTTATGGGGCAGAGGTTGGCAGTCAATGAGTGCTCTGACAAGGAAAAGATATGTCACAATGGGCTAACTGTTGAGAGAGATCCGGAATTCAAAAACAGTCCCTTTATGAAGGCCACGCCTGCAAAGCGGCCTCGACCTATATCCGACTGCATCTTCATGGGGGTGGGGTACCCACCCATGTATCTCCTGCTGATAACAGCTCCAAACTCAATTCCTTGACGGAAGTGGAGAAACTGATGAGATTTCTCCAAATGCTTATCACGCCGCGCACACAGAGATGGCACCAAGGTTTCCAGTTAGTAATACCCCCGCCTGGCTCCCAGTGTGGCACCTCGCCAGCTCAAACTCCAGAAAGTATGTTTTGCTATAATTGTGGGAAGGATGGGCACATGAAAAGGGAATGCCGGTCCCAAAGACACTGACAAAGTTGCATATAGGCTACAAGGAGAGCTTCGGAGAACAAATCAGTGGTTAAGAGGTGCACAAATGATCCCAGTGAGGGCACCAAAATGCTAACTCACGCCCTTGTGGCAAGGTTAGCTGCCCAGGCCCCTCACTATCGCCTCTCCAGACTGGTCCAGAATAGTGGGTCCTCCATGGAGACCACTGTAAAGGTGAATGGAGTGTCTACAAGAGCTGTATTAGACAGTGGCTCCCAAGTGACAATTATGTTCCAGGATTGGTATCAGAAGCATTTGTCAGACGTACCCTTACAACCATTAGAAGGACTGCATGTATGGGGTTAAGGAGAAGGCCTACCCTATTCCAGGTATATCCGAGTTGGCTGTCTTTCCCCACCTCCGTGGCTGGAGTGGCCAAACAAGTAGAGACCCTAGCCTTAGTGTGTCCCCCACTGGACTGTATGATGGTGTCCTTGTTGATTGGAACAATGCTCATATGTTCGGAAGGCTGGCACAGTTGTGTTATGAAAAACAGGGGTCAAAAACTAGTAGAGCTTTAAGAGTTCCAGCTTTAATTAAAAAGGCCTATGAGGCACAGAGAGATGCTGAAAAAATAGAACCAGAGGAACCGGTCGGAATTGTATGAAAGAAGGATCCTGAGTCTCTGATCCTGGCGCCAAATGCCCAGTGTACCTTACAGGGAAAGGTCCGTATCAGAAAGGATGTTAAGAATAAAATATTAATGTTGGATGCACCAGGCGATAAAAAATTGGCAGAGGGACTGCTGGTCAAGCCTAGTATTTTGCCCGCTAGAGCCCATGCTTATGCCAGAAGGGTAATGGTCCAAGTTCATAATGTGTCTAAAAAGACATTCGAGTAAATAGAGGTTGCATCCTGGCTAATGTGCATTGTGCAGACACTGCAGTGCTACCCAGCAGCAAGAGTTCGAGGAAGAATGACAGAGTAACGCTTGACTTGTTTGATTTTGGCGACTCCATTGCCAGCTAAATGGAAAGTGAGGATCAGTGAGAGCTTGCCCAGAGAGACCAGGTGTTTTCTTTAAAGGAATGGGATGTAGATGCGCAAGGAGCTTGAGCACAATATCCGCTGCCTGACGAAAAGACCATTTCGTGAGAGGTCTCGACGCCTGGCACCTGCTGACATAGATGATGTGAGACGACATCTGCAAGATGTTAGCTGGTGGTGTAATACAAGAATCCAGAAGCCCTTATGCTTCCCCATTGTGGTAGTGAGGAAGAAGAATGGACAGTAAGGATGTGCGTGATTATCGCACCTTAAACTGGCGGACTATCCTGATCAGTACACAATGCCCCGCATTCAGGATGCTTTTGACTGCCTAAACGGGAGCAATGGTTCTCTGTGTTGGATCTCCGCAGTGGGTACTACCAGATCCCGATGGCCCCAGAGGACCGTGAAAAGACAGCCTTTATCTGTCCGCTGGCTTCTATGAATTCATGAGGATGCCTCAAGGATTTCAGGTGCCCCAGCCACTTTTCAACGATTGATGGAGCGTGCAGTGGGGGACATGAACTTACTAGAATGCCTGGTATACCTAGATGATGTTATTGTGTTTGGCAGCTCACTAGAGGAACATGAGAGCAGATTATTTAAGGTATTGGACCGACTGGAGGACTTTGGCCTTAAACTGTCCATTGATAAGTGTCAATTCTTTCAAACATCAGTAAAGTATGTGGACACATAGTATCCACCGAGGAATAGAGACCGATCCAAGTAAAGTTGAGGCCTTGACCACCTGGCCACAGCCCAAAATCTAAAACTGCAAAGATTCCTGGGATTCTGTGGTTATTATCGGCTGCTTCATCAAAGACTATTCAAGAGTGATCCGCCTTTACTTAACCTTACCAAGGGTATCCCCAACCCACAAAAAATACTAAAAGTCAGCTCCTCAAGACTGAAAGAGTGTATTGTCCGAGTAAAGTATTTGGGGCCCCTGGACTCCTGATTGTGAGACTGATTTTCATGAGATCATTTATCAACTTACCCATGCTCCAGTGCTGGCCTATGCCGATCCAAGAAAACCTTACGCCTGCACACTGATACTAGCTTGCAAGGGTTGGGGCTGTGTTGTACCAAGAGCATGAGAATGGCCTGAGACCAGTGGCCTTTGCCAGTAGAAGCCTGACCCCATCCGAAAAGAACTATCTTACATAAGTTAGAGTTCCAGCTTTGAAGTGGGCTATTGTTGACCAATTCCATGAGTACTTGTATGGGGTTAAAATACTAGTAAAAACTGACAATAATCCTTTGACCTATGTGCAGACCTCAGCTAAGTTGGATGCCACTGGCCATAGGTGGCTTTCTGCATTATCTACATACGACTATGCTCTCGAATACCGAGCAGGTCTAAACCACATAGATGCTGATGCTCTCTCCGGAGGCCTGTTCCCCAGAATGATTGGGTCCGACTGGCAGAACCTGACATTCGGGCACTCTGCCGAAGTTTGAAGGGAGGAACAAATGTCCACAGACGCAGTGGACTGCATGGTGGATTGCTTGGGACCCTCTGAGAATTGCATACCTGCTGCTTATTGCCACTTTTCTGCAATAGACATTGGTGCACTGCCTCAGCTGGACAATGACAGTATTCGGGCGGCTCAATCCCGCGATCCCATGATCAAAGCAGCTTTAGAAGCCCTCTATGCAGGAAAAGATGTGTCCAAATTACACTCCACTGATTTGAGAACTGCACTGTTATACAAAAAGGTCCTAAGTTGAAACTGATCAATAAACTGTTATACAGAGAAACAGTAGACAGAGGGGGACAAGTAGACAAACAACAACTAGTGCTGCCCACTGCCTTCGAGACTCAGTACTGAGGTCCTTGCACAACCACATGGGGCACCTTGGTATAGACAGAACACTTGACTTGGTGAGATCCAGATTCTATTGGCTTAGGATGGGGCTGATGTGAGCAACACATTCGAACTTGTGTCGCTGCACAGAGAAAAGCTTTTGCCCAGAGGGCTGCCCCTTGTTAACATCACCACCAGTGTACCCATGGAGCTGGTCTGTATTGATTTTCTGAGTTTGGAGTCAGATCAAAGAAATATCAGTAATGTGCTGGTGGTCACGGACCATTTCACGAGATATGCCCAAGCTTTCCCACCAAAGACCAGAAAGCATCCACTGTGGCCAAAGTACTTGTAGAAAACTTTTGTTCACTATGGGGCTCCACAAAAATCCATTCTGATCAAGGGAGACTTTGAGAGTCGTCCCATCAAAGAGATGCTTTTCTGTGGGGAGGCGAAGTCCAGAACCACTCCTTACCACCCCAGGGGGACCCACAGCCTAAACGTTTCAACCGCACTTTGCTAGATATGCTAGGCACCCTACACCCAAAGGACAAGCCTAGATGGAGCCAACAAATTAGCACCCTGGTACATGCTTATAACTGCACCAAAAGTGATGCCACTTGGTTCTCCCCCTACCGCCTGATGTTTGGAAGAGAAGCTCACTACCAGTAGATGTGTTTTTGGGGTCTCTCTGATGGGTTCAAGCTGACAACTATTTACAATATGTGTAAAGTTAAAGGCCCAGCTAACTCATGCATACCAACTGCTCAAACCATGGCTGCCAAAAGAAATCTGGCCAACAAAGAAAGGTATGATAAAAGGTGAAAGCACAGGAACTCCAGGAGGGAGATTGATATTGCTAAGAAATCTGGGACTGCATGGCAAGCACAAGATTGCTGACAGATGGCACCATCTCCTCACATTGTAGTGGGCAAACTAGATGATCTGCCAGTGTACAAAGTAAGGCCTGAAAATAATTCAAAGATGTAAAACAATGCATAGAAATCATTTACTGCCCATTGGACAAATCTTGATCGAGTCTGAGCCCCCAGAAGATGCCCCCTCTGGACCAGTGACTAGAGCTGCTGCTAAAAAAAGATCAAAAAAGTCTGCACCTACAGAAGCAGAGTTAAAGTGTTCCCCTGCACAAGTCCCAGTTGAGCATGACTGTCAGTCCATATCAGAAAAAGTGAGAGTGACTTTGAATACTATCCTTCTACAAACTGAGTCAATTATTTCGGGCAACTCTAGTCAATACTGGAGATAAGCTGGGCCTTCTGACTGTCTAAGCCCCAGCTTCATCCCTGAAGCCAATGCTCCCAGAAAGTAAAGTGCACAGCATCAGATCAGATGAAATAAAATCATTGTGCATGGTTGAACTGTTTGAGCTTTCGGGGGAGGAAAATGATAGATTGGGGCAGACTGGTGATACACCCGAACAAGAAGAGTATTTTGAGTGCCCTGACAGTCCACTGCCAGTGTCCAAAAGCTCTCCATGCGAGCCAAATGTTGTGGACTCAAAAACTGTAACTCCTGGAGCTGAAAGTGCCCCAAGTTCTAGCCTCTACCCCAGGAGACTCCTGACAAGGAGGACAATGCTAAAAATGAGGGCTCAATGCAGAGACTGTAACAGTTCCCCAAAAAACTGGTCGAGCTGTAAAGCCTGTGGTGCACCTCAGTTATGATTCACTTGGGAGGCCTGTGGACTTGCCTCTCAATGTTGTCCATAAAGGAGTGTATGTGTCCCGAGCTCATTGCCCAAACTGAGCGCCAGTGCTAACTCCAAGTTACTTGTGTTGCCTCTATATGGTGCCTTGCCCCGCTCCAGCCCCAAGGTAACTGATAGGAAGGCCCCTCTTCAGGTTTCATGTACAAGAGGTAATAACTTGAGTTATGGTACAATGTTTGTGTAATACTATGTAAAAAGTGATGTACTGCAATGTTTCAGAAATGTGTTCTTGGTAAAATGATATACTGACTGACGATTACATGCGTGAGCCTAATGCAAATGTATATGGTTGCAGTTAAAACTTATGTGGGTACTTGCTTGACGCGGACGTCAAGCTTTCCCAGGCCAGGGAGGGTGTAACTCTGCAAATGGGGGTTCCCAAAAGACTTCCAGGAGCTTGCTTGAATGCTCCAAGCCTGAATGGTGTTTATGCTAGTTTATTTATCAGTGAGGGTTTTTGAGCCCTGGTACTGTCTTTAAGAGCTGTCTGCTTGCAGACATAATTAGTTTGTATGGGGGACTGTGTGCTTCTCTGTTTGAGTACCACTCGAGCTGCTGCCAATTCACTCCATTTTGCAGTCACTAGGAGTGCAAAGGAAACCTATCTGAAAGATGTAACTGTTTGCCAGAAATCATTTACAGTAATAATGAAATTACAGTTTGTCTAACCTGCTTTCTTTGCAGTCAGAACTGTGTCTGCCTAGTTCCCCATTCTGGTTTTGAACTGCTGAACTGGACCAATTAGTGTGGGGTAAGCTAGCTCTAAAATGGTGCCTTGGACGAATCAGAACTTGGACTCATAATCTGAGCCAGCCACAAGAGGATTGTATGGGCAGTGACTCTGGGAAATGTAGTTTAGACTTGGCGCCTTTTGGACCAACAGCAGCAGTCTATTGTGAGTGACAGCCAATCCAGTCAAGAACTGGGAGGAACTCAAAGGAAGTGCCGGTTTTGTCTGTTGGAGTTTCAGTTTAGCTCTGGCAGTAAAGGAAAGGAACCCTGTGCTCCTTCAGTGCACAGTTTTAGTCAAAAAACATGTGTAAGGTCCAGAGTTCGGTCTGCAGCTTGTGTAACTGCTTGTTAGGACTGAATCCATCCTGTGAAGAGAATCAAAGGATATCTGAAGAGTAGAAACCAGGCTCACCCTGTAAAGACTGGAGAAATTGCTGAATTGCACTCGATCTGTCAGGAACTGAATCTGCTGTGTGTTCTCCGGTATTGTGCAGTAATTGCGATCGGGATAGAGAAGCAGCCTACCTGGTATAGTACTTTCTTTTTACCATATAAATGTGTGAGGAGGCTTGTGTACCTCAAGTGAATCCTGCTGCCATTAAGTGACTTTTGCCTGTGACTGTTTACCATATAAATATGAGAGTCTCTTGGAGCTCAAGAGTAGCCCTGCTGGCGTTGAAGGACCCTATCTTGTTTGGAGGTCGTGAGTACTAATTCAGGGTCGCTCCTGTTGAATTGCCACATTAAATCCAAATGGAATCACTGTACTGCTGACTGTTTAAACTAATTTTCTTTTCTCTGTGTGAAAGGGCCCCTACCAGCTGCCACGGTTTGGACTAGCCACTAGGGCTTGGGTACCCAGGGACAGTAACTGGTAGGGATAGGCCTGCACAGAGCCATAGGTAGATGAGTAAAGTTATAAGCTAATTAACCTGATTTCCCCCTATCCTTGTTATATCCCCCTAAATAAATCAGAGCTGCTTGTTTCAGCAAAGTTATACTGCCTAAGGTATTTGTCTATGTTAAAGTACTGTACTGTGATTGTTGCACTGTATCTTATTTCACAGGAGGTCCCAGTGCCGGAACCAGTCCTGGGGTAAGTGTATACTGTGAAGGTAATTCTGATATATTGTGTGGGCCACTAGTGGGGAAAAAAGGGGGGTTGCAGTGTCCCAGAGGGCTGTGACCAAGTAAGTTTAACTATTGCAAACCCTGACCTCTGGGTGGAGGCACCCGCCATTGGATCCAGGCCCCTCAACCTGTTAGTGGCAAATCAGGCAGGGGTAGTAGCCCCTGGGATAACGCCATCTAGGGGTTACATACGCATCAATTATTTCCTTCAGAAGTGATTCCATCATTTTCCATACCTCTGAGGTCAAACTGACAGATCTATAGTTTCCTGCCTCTGTCTTGCTCCTACTTTTGTGAAGGGGAATCGCATCTGCCCTCCTCCAGTCCTCAGTTACCACACCATCCTCCCATGATTTGTTAAAAAGGGTAGTCAATTGTGTCACTAGTTCTCCCCTTAGTTCTTTCAGAATTCTGGGTGAATCCCATCAGGCCCATTGCTTTGTTCACCTTCAGTTTTAGGAGCTCTTTCAGAACCCTTTTCTGTGAAAGGACTGATATCAACCCCTATCAAGAGTGCTTCTATTGATTGGATTAGGTACCTCCCTCCTCTTCCTTTGTGAATACTGAGCAGAAGTATATGTTCAGTATCCCTGCTTTTCACCATCTCTCTGCCCAACCAGCCTCCCTTTAACCAGGCTCAGTATCCCCCCATTGTCTTTCTTTTGTTCCTAATGTACACATAAAAGATTTTATCCCCTTCTTAACTGAGCTGGCTATCTTTTCCTCTGTTTTGACCTTTGCTATTCTGATTGTCTTCCCACTTCCTTCTGCTTTAACTAGTACACTTCTCTGTCCTGCTACTTCTGTGTTTCCTTATAATTCCTGAATGCTGCCTTTTCTCCCTAACCTTCCCGCCACCTCTTTTGAGAACCATAGTGTTTTCTTCTTTCATTTTGATTTATTTGCTTCAAACAAAGGCTTGTTGTCTCTATGATGGCAGTTTTGATGTTTCCCCACTGTTGCTCCACCTCCTTCTTGCCCGCTTGCTAGTACTTTTCTGAAGTACTCTCTATTTTGACAAAATCAGCCCTCCTGAAATCCAGTACCTTTCACTTTTGTATGACTTGACTCTAGAGCTGAGTTTATCGTGATCACTGTTTGGTGGTCACTTGTTCCCAGATGGATACCCACTTCTAGATCTGAGATCCTCTCTCTGTCCCCATCTCGAGTACCAGGTCTAAGATTGCTCCTCCTGAGTGGTTTCAACACTAATTGTCTGTGGCATGCCCCCTGAAGGGCATCGATAATGACCCTGCTCTTGAATGTGGCTGCAGCAAAGGTGCTCCAGTTAACACTTGGTATATTTGGGTCCCCCATCAGCAATATCTCCCCATTCTCTGCCATACTAAGGATGCCTTCTATCATTTCCTTGTTCATTTCCTCCCCGAGATGGGGTCTGTATACAACCTCTGTGCAGATGTTGGTGCCATTTCTAGTCTCCAGGGTGACCCACAGTGCCTTCTTTCCTCCCTGTTTACCCTTTAGTTCCGTTGCTTTGATCCCTTCCCTTACATAGAGAGCTACTCCTCCTCCTCCTCTTCCACCCTCTCTGTCCCTCCTGTAGATTGTGTACCCTGGTATGTTGGCATCCCAGTCATGATTCTCTGTGTACCACGTTTCTGAGACTTCCAGGATATCCAGGCATCCCTCTTCCATCAAGGCCACCAGCTCAAGGAGGTTGTTACCTAGACTATGGGCATTACCTCCATTTTTCATGGCTTTACCCTTTTGCCCCATCTCTGTCCTTACTGCCTTTATCTTTTTCTCCATTTACCACTGCCCTTCTCCTACCGACTTCTATCTTGGTGTTTTCCTCACTAACTACGCTGATTTTTTTGGGGAGGGACTAGGAATCCTTCTTGTTGTTTTGTATACTTACTCTTTCCTATTTTTTTTTTAATATAATTTTTTTCTCCCTACTTTCCTACTGCCTCTGTGCCCTTAAAGCTCCTGATCTTCTTGTTCTGGGACAGTAAGTTCCTATATTCCTCAGTAGTCTCATTCTTACTTGCTCAGAGTCAGACCTCCAGCAGCTGGGGTGTGGGGTGGAGAGCTAATCTTTTCCTTCTAGGATGGTGAGTCTTTTGTGCCTCTGTGATCACTCCCTTCCTGCTCCCAAACAGGAAGTTCCTGTTGTCAGTCAAATCCTTTGCTATTAAAGTAGAACCGACTAAGGGTGGGGGGCAATATAGTCTCAGTAAAGTTCTAACAGCAGCTCCTTCCTCTTACTGTTCTTTACCACAAGCTACTGTATAGCGGCTTATATTGGCACCCTCTTTATTTAGCGTGGAGTAGGATGCAGTACTATTTAGTGCCCTGTTAAATTAGCACATCAGCTTCATGTCTCATTACAGCACTATGCTCCTTGTAATATTAGTGATCTGCTTATTTTAGAGCTTTTGTCAGTTAAGCTAATATAGTGAAAATAAACTGAAAGCTAATATTTCCTGCTATACAGTACCTAGAGCAATTTTTAAATGCAAATGCATGGCTTTCTTCTCTCTAAGCCACTCCCCCTAATTCACAGTTTCTTTTTCACCTAGCCAACTGCACAGATGGAAATTCCTTCACCCAACTCAGACAAAAACTCTTTTTTTTGTTTGTTTTTACCCTAAATTGAAATTCTCAGTAGAAGAATTCTAGTTCTTTAGTCCAGTAGAGAAGTGAAGTTCTACAGCAGCTCCTTCCTCTTGCTATTCTCTGCCACAAGCTATATAAGTCAGTTTTTAAATTCAAACACCTGGCTTCCTTCTCCAAGCCACTCCCCCTAATTCACAGTTTCTTTCTGAGGCTACCTTTGTCTGCTTCAGCTGAGCACATGGTCAGTGATTTTGGTAAGAGCAGTGGTGGTGCTAAAATCCCTATGGAAACCATGTTGGTCCTTGGACAGCAGGCAGTTGTTATCAATGTGCTCAATAACTGATAGTGGACCACTTTTTCAAGTATTTTTCCATGTGGGACAGTATACAGTAGCTACGGGTCTGTAGTTGTCAGGAAGGTGTGTATCACCAGCCTTAAATATGGGGACTAGGACTATTCTAAGAAATAATTCACTCTGTTGCAACACTTTCCATGTTCACAAGCACATCCCCGGTTTCTCCCCATTTCCAGTTGAGGTATGACTGTACACAGAGAGAGAGAGAGAGAGGCTGAACCTCCTAGTTTGCGGTTTGAATAACACAGAGCTGGAGCACTGCCTGCAGGTAAAGTGTGGCTCGAGCTGCATACCTTCAAGGTGATTAACTTGCAGTTAACCCTGTGACTGCCTGCATGCAAACAGTCCCCTACATTAAAAGTGGAATAGCAGGCTGTTTTTTTTTCCCCCAACAGTATCTAGTGCTTTTATTTATTTATTTATCTGTCTGTTAGTTTTGTTGTTGCTGACCAGGAAGGAAGGACTAGACAGGTTTGTGGTTTTGTCACAAATAAAAGCTGCAGTAAGCACAATTCTAGCTAAGCTGTGTGCCACGACATTCACATTTAATGACTTTTCCTCTCTCTATTCGTGATATACACCCCCTGCTGGAACTCTCAGCTAGATTTCTTCAGAAAACTGGTGGCAGAAATATCACCGGGGACCTTTTAGCATTGACGCCTGCTCTATAGATTGGTGACCCCTTTGTGCTGACTGCTATAAAATCCTGACATTTAGTATGCTACATGAATTAAAAGTGGAATCAAACAAAGTGCTGTTGTGATAGCATTAGAATATCACTGTAGCACTTTATGTGATTAATGCCACATTAGATCTAACACTATACCGCTATAACATTTACCTGATTTCACTTGCAGTCATGCAGCATGCTATAATACAATAACACCCATATGATTAGTGGGCAGACAGTAACTGAGCCTCAGTCAGCTGTGCACTGATTTTGTCACCAGCAGTATGCGGTTGGAGCAGAGCCTGAGCAGCATAGCTGTCAAATTCTGTACTGTTGTAGCCAGACATAAAGCAACGCTGGCTATGGCAACGTTGATATTTTTTTTTTTTTACCCTTGGTGGCCCTCTTCTGGAGTCAGGACCCCGGCAGTTGTCCATTTGAGCATGGTGCTGATGCCATACAAATGCAAGAAGCAGTGTGCCTCCTGGGAAGTGACAAGTGGGGAAGAGCTAAGGAGTTGGTCCAGGGAGGTTAGTTCAGTTGTTATACCACTGGCCACTGCCCCTCTTTAAACTGCAGGCTGCCGTCCGACAGAAGAAAAAGAGGTGATTATGTCTCAGCAGGAGAGCCATAGGGTAACATAAGGGGAAGCTATGCCAACCCAGCCCGATAGCCCAAACCTTTCTACATGGATGGGTGTCATATGCTCCCTGCCAACACAGGAGGGTCTCTTGCATGGGGAACCAAACAGTGAAATCAGAGGGGAGGGAGGGCAGAGCTGCTTGTGGAGAAAAGAGAACATTTCAGAGTTCTAGTCAAGTACTTACAGGATCGCTCTGCTTTCATATGTAGTGATCGTGGAGCTTCAGGAGTCAGTGGTGTAGTCAGCACCTGAGGGTAGGACTGGAAAACTACACCAGAGCGGTTACTCAATCTGCCAGGATCTGGAGTCCTCTACTATGACTGTTGAGGAGGTGGCAGGCTGGCTGTGAATTTCCAGGTGTACGGGCTGCAGATATGAGCAGTGAGGGGGTGGTGTGTTCCAAAGACAAGGTTTGACTAAGGGGATCAGATCAGTTCCTCGTGGGTAAAGATGATTCAGTTACAGGGTGGACTGATGATCCAGAGCAAGGAGACTCAAGCTGCTGATTGAAGGTTTTCTCATACCCAAGCATATGTCAGTCTTTGCCATTTCCTACACTGGCCTCTGTGCTGTTGGATCCATGAGGAGTCACTGTTTTGGTCACAAGGTGGAGATGTGTCACTAGACACCAGGGAAACAGCAGCTCAGTGCTGTCAGTGCAGCCCACAGAATGAGTTCCAGCTGTGGCTGCAGAAGTCAAGAAATTCCTGCTGTTCTCATATAGAGAACATGGGGAAGGGCTCCTCTCTAAGCTGGGCACCCAGGATTATGGATGCCCATAAAAGGTATTTCTGACCCATATGTTAAAAAAAACAGACATGAGAATCTAGCTAAACAGGTCTGTTTACCTAGGTTCTGGTGTTCGTTTTTAAAATATGCCACCATTTTTAGGAATGTTCCACAATTGTTAGTTCCTGAGAAAAAATCGTTAAGATGGCCGTTGCCCCGCTACAAAGAATGTTTGGTGCCCTGCCAATTCAGTGGCACAAAACCACAAACCTGCATTTGCGGTATCAAATTTTACTTTTGCTTCCAACATTATCTGAAAAATCATACTGCATATGTGCAGGTTGTAGAACACTAAAATGTAAATGCATACACTCTACTGCTCTGTAATACTTATTATTCTGATATGAAATGTAATGTTCTACTTTGTGATACTTATTGTGATGCCATGTGACATGTGACCCCGGGTCGACCCAGAAAAAGGGATTTTTTTTGTCTCAGTGGTCTTACCCAGTTAGCAAAATTCAAATAAATGAATAAATTAAATAAAATAAATAAATAAACCCATCAATATGTTTTCACCAGACCTGTCAAAGGCACTACCTTGGACATGGCACATGTCCCTTACAAGTTAGGGAAACAACTCCATTCCATGTAGGCTGTAGGGAAAGCAAATAAAAACTTTAGGTATATGAAAAAAAGTTTTTGTTTTTTTTTTTTTACAAAAAATGACATATGCTGATCTCAGAAACCATAACAGTTGCCATCACAAAAATGTCCACACATCAAGACCTTGCCGCCTACACAATACATACACAATTTCAGCTCATTTCATCAACAAGAGTCAGATATTAATGTGCAAAATATGAGGTTTAACATTAAACAGGCTACTCAACCTTAACTATATGGGGGCGTAATAATGTATCACACCCTTGAGCAAACGTGATCTTTAAATCACAGATCAACGATGCTCTGTGAAGACACTGGTTTCTACACAATCTTTCTCTGAAAACGGGGAATGTAACTAATATATTTATTCTTTTGTAAATGCTGTAAGCTTTAAAGTTTGCAAAGGGACACAAGCAATTTTGACTTTTTTCTATCCTTCTTAACTCTCAACCATTTTAGGAAAAACCCCATACATGCCATCTACTTACTGCTGGGGGTGTCTTCAAGATGATCCTCCTGCTGCCGAGTTTCTTCCTCCTTTACATCATCGATGGGGAGTTCCTCATCCCTCGCAAACAGCAATAACAAGTGCTCCTTTGGGATATTGTACCCTGCACATTTATTACAAAAACAGAAACCAGGTAATAAAAGAATTATATATAATCAGAGATAGACATTTGACTTTTAATATATTGTTTCACCAGGATGTGGGCTGGGCCAGTGTCCCATTTTCACCCATGCCAGGAGTGTAATGTTTAATTTTTAACAAACGAAGTAAAAGGAGGATGAAACACACAAACTCATATTTAATAGGTTGTCTTATGGCTGGATAGTCAGAATCTGTCAGCCTGAGGTAGAGGAAATAAGTTAGAGCACACCTCCTCACCAGTCTAACTATTCCCTCCATTTTTCCCTTATGTACCTAAAAGTTTTATTCCCACCTTTACTCCCTCAGCAATCCATGGCCTCTTGTCTGCCTTTTTCCTCCTGGCCTCCACCCTTTCCTCAAATTTAGCCTGATAATCATGTCAGGCTTCTTCCACCTCGTTCTTCTTGTACTCAAAAAATGCCTTTTCTTTTTGCTCTCCCAGCTGTCCTCACCTCTTTTGAGAACCAGATCAGCCCTTTGTACTTGTTCATGTTGGCAGTCTTCCTTAACACAACATTCCCCAGGCGAATCCATAAGTAATTAATCAAGCTTTGTCAAGGTCAGTCATCACCTATCCTGGTTAATCATCAAATGTTACCATGTGATCAACACATGCACCATGGAGTTATTGAATGCCACATCTCCCATAGGGGACAAAAATGGAAAAACCCTGGTCACAGCAAGATGAGACAGAAACATAGAATCTGATGGCAGATAAGGACTGCTTGGCTCACCTAGTCTGCCCATTTTCCTTGTTTCATATACCGCAGATTGTAAATAATCTGTAGCCTTACCCTCTTTTTCCTATCGCTAGAGTTCCAGGACTTCAGCAAGGCCATTGACATTGTGCTGCATTCAAGGCTGTTAAACAAGCTGGGGAACATGGGAGCGAGTAGGACGGTGGTGCAGTGGGTGGGGAACTGTGTGGATTGCAGTACACAGAGGGTGATGGTAAACAGCTGCCACTCCACAGAGGGAAGAGTGACCAGTGGGGTGCAACAGGGATCGATGCCAGGTCTGGTCCTCTTCAACATCTTTATCAGTGACATTACAGAAGCCCCAGAGGAGAGAATTTGCTTGTTCGCTGACTGCAACAGGGTGGACACGCTGTTGGGTATGGATAGGATGAGGAGAGATCTACAGAAGCTTGAGAAATGGTCAAGGGAGTGGCAGTTGAGATTCAACACAAACAAAATGCAAAATAATGCATATAGGGCACAAAAACTCAGGAAAAACATATCAGCTTGGGGTGGGGGAGGTAACAGAATGCTCCAAGCAGGAAAGGACCTAGGGGTCATCTCTGATGACTTCAAGGTAGGGAGACAGTGTGACAAAGTGACAGGAAAAGCAATCAGGATGCTGGGCTGCATAGGCAGGGTATCACCAGTAGGAAAAGGGAGGTCATAATTTCACTATACAAGACACTAGTGAGACCACACACCTCAAATACACTGTCCTGTTCTGGAGGCCTTATCTACATAAGGACATAGGCAGGGTGGAGGCAGTTCAGAGGATGGCAATCAAGATGGTGCAAGGATCACATCACAAAACCTATGCAGACAGGCTGAAAAACTTACATATGTACTCCCTGGAAGACAACAGGGACAGGGGTGACATGATTGAGACATACAAGTAACTCATGGGGAGAAACAAGTTGCAGGAAAACAAAATTTTTCATAGGACAAGATGTTGCAGGACTCTAGGACATGGGAGGAAGCTGGAAGGAGGGAGGTTCAGAGGGAACGTGAGGAAGAATTTCTTCATGGAGAGGGTGGTGGACAAATGGAGCACCCCGCTGGAGGAGGAGGTGGTGGGGGCTGAAATGGTTACAAGATTTAAGTATGAATGGGATAGGTATCTGTGGACCCTGGTAGTCATGGAGGGATGACTAGACCTAGAGAATCTTGACAGACAAAGTACATGTGCACAGGAGCAGGCTAGGTGGGCTGTAGGCCTTTATCTACTATCCGCGTCTATTTAGTAGTGATTACATTAGTTTCTCCACCACCGAGGTCGGGCTTATTGGCCTGTAATTGCCATCCTCCTCCTTGCTCCCACTTTTGTGGAGAGGGACTACATGCACCCTCCTCCCATCCCTTGGTACCACACCTGTTTCCAATGAACTGTTGAACAGGGCTATCAGTGGTGCTGCCAGCATCTTCCTGAATTTTCTTAATACTCTGGGATGTATCCCGTCCAGCCCCATTGTCTTGTCCACTTTCAGATTAGCGAGTTCTTTAAGACTCTGTCTTCTCCTAGCTGTCACAGTGGTGCGGAGGGTTGAGGTGCTTGATGCCATAACTCGCACTGTGCTGGTAATCCGGGTTTGGGAGTGAGCCTGGGTCACTGGAAGTTGGCCAGGGGAAGGGCAGGAGTTGGACTGAGTGGCTGTGGGGCAGCTCTCCTCTCCCGGGGGAGGATCTCATTAACTCCCGCAGGGCTGCCCCTGGGTGAAGGCCTGAGGATAGTGCAGATGGTGAGTGGCTAGAACAGGGAGGATGCCACAGATAACTGCATGCGCATGCAACCACACATGCGCGAACGAGTGACCATGGCATGGGGATGGGAAGAAAATGGAGCTGGCAGTCTCCACGATAGCCTAGTTGTGCCAGCACCAGCCCCCAGAATCTAGATGTCAGTTAGGGGAAAAGTTGATGCTTCTCACCTTTGGCTCTGCCATGGGGTGGGGGGCAATCCAGGGATGGACTGGTGTGAGATGCCATGGCCGGAGAGTGTGCCCATCTGAAGGAGGGGCCAGAGGCACCTGCCAGCCCTGCAGGAAGGAGGAGTATACATCTCTATATAAAAAAAAAAAAAAAAAAAATCTCTCTTCCTTAAATGGACTGGTGTCCACCTCCCTCCTAGTGGTGCTTCCATCACCTAACTTTGATCCCACCCCTTCTCCTTCATCTGTGAATACTAAACAAAAATACTTGTTCTGGATTTCTGCTTTTTCTTGGTCCTCCACTGTACACTTCCCTATTTCCCTTTTTAGTCTCACAATCCCACCCTTACTCTGCTTTCTTTCACTAGAATACCTGAAAAAGTTTTTGTCCCCTTTTATTGTTGCCTGGGCTATTTTATCTTCAGTCTGTGCCTTTGCGCTCCTGACTGATTTCCCCACTTCTGATTTTACGGATACAGTTATCGGTCTTCTTCCCTCTGTTTCCTTGTTCCTTCTGAATGCTACCCTTTTTGCCCTTACCTTCTTGGCTACTTCCTTTGAGAATCAGAGTGATTTTTGTCTTTCTCTTTGTTTTTCCTACTTGCCTAATGTGATTTCTTGTTGCCTCCACTATGGCTCCTATAAGATTCTCCAGTTGTTCCTTCACTACCCCTCTTTTCTCCTTTCCTGACAGTGATTTCCTAAGACATTACATCTTTGCAAAGTTGGCCTGCCTGGAATCCAGGACCTTTGACTCTTCTGCTGTTCTCACATTGAATCACACCCTGCTGCGATCGCCTGATCCCAGATGGCTCCCCACTTTTACATCTGTCACTCTGTCCCATTGGTAGGGATGTAAGTTTGTCTATGATCGCCACACATCATTGATTCCATGACGTTTGATCTTTATTCAGGACTTCCATGACTTTCACTAGTGTCATCAGAATGTAACTGTGACGACAGTGCCACAACATTACTACTGTTTACTAATGATTTCATGAACAAACAATGAGTCATTAAAACCTCATCCATGACAAACTTACATCCCTACCCATTGGTAAGTACCTGGTCCAAAGTTGCTCCTTTAGAGTGGGCTCCATAACTAGCTGTCTTAGACATTCCCCTGCAGGGCTTCTAGATATCTCTGTTCCTGGGTGAGGCTGCAGCCTGGTTGCTTCTATTCACATCAGCAGAATGAAGTTTCCTGCCAGCAACACCTCCCTTAGGCTGTCATTCTGTGGATGGCTTGTACAAGTACCCTGTCCAGCTCTTCCCCTTGCGTGGGAGGTCTGTACATCACACCAGTGTGAATGGCAGTGCAATTTCCCATCTCCAGGGCGATCCACAGTGCCTCTGCCTTCCCCTGCATTCTCTGTACCTCAGTTGTCTTAATTGCTTCCCTGATGTAGACAGCCACTCCTCCTCCTTTTTTACCCACCCAGTCCCTTCTGAACAGAGTGTAACCTAGTATTGCCATATCCCAGTCATGGTTCCCCGTAAGCCATGTCTCGGTAACAGCAACAATGTCCAGGTCTACCTCAGCCATCAGGGCCACTAGGTCCGGGATTTTGTTTCCCAGACTGTGGCATTCGTGCACATGGCCTTCAATTTTACTGCCTCCTCTCCTAATAACTTCCCTCCTATCCCCATGTCTTTCCTCCACATCTCTATTGTTCTTACTCCCATTCTGCTGTTTCTCTGCATTTTACCTATTTGGTTTTCATTATCTTTGGTGATTTCTCAGCTTAGGGTCCTCTCTGCCATCTGTGGATCATTCTATGGGGTGGACTGTTTGCTTCACCCAGCTTATTTCCCCACTCCCTTTGCTAGTTTAAATGCTTGCTGATTAAACATTTAAACCTTTCACTGAGGAGCGTAGCTTCACCCCCTCCCCCGGATAGATGCTGGCCACTGCTACTATACAGGCCTACATCACTCTAGGTAGAACTCCAGTCCCCAGTGAAGCCTAATCCCTCTGCTCTGTGCCAGTCTTTGAGCCATGTATTGAATCTCTTGGTGAGAGGTGCCTTGTTCTCCCCCTTGTCCTTTATGGGTAACACCTCTGAAAAGGTTACAGAGTGCGCCACCTGTCTAAGACCCCTCCCCAACTCCCTGAACTGCTCCTGCACTACACAAGAAATATAGACACATATACTTTGATGGCAGATAAGGACCGCTTGGCCCACCTAGTCTGCCCATTTCCCTACCTACAGGATAAGCTACCCCCCACAAAAATTGCCTTATGTCTGCCCCATGCATTCTTGAATTCTCCCACAGTTTTGGACCCCACAGCCTCCTCAGGATGGCTGTTCCATGCGTCCACTACCCTCTCTGTGAAAAAATACTACCTCACATTGCCCCTGAAGCGCCCCCCAGCTTCAAATTGTGTCTCCTTGTTCCTGCACATCTCTTTTTCCGAAAGATGCTACCCTCTTGGACTTTGTTGATTCCACTGAAGTACTTAAAGTTCTATCATGTCCCGCCCACCCTCCTTTCCGCAAGGGTATACATATTAAGCTCCTTAAGTCTCTCCCTTATGGCTTCTCTTGCAGACCCTGCACCATTTTAGTTGCCCACCTCATTTCTTGCCAGGTCATTTGTCTCCAAGTACACAATGACATCTAGCTCACCTTCCCATCCTGCTGATTCAGTGATCCTTAGGTTGCACAATCCATCCCTCCATGCCATGTTGCCAGGTAGGCACTTGACCTCCTTCACTTCCTCCCCTCTTGGCCCCTAGCCTACCACTCTTATGATAAGAGTCCCCTGCCAGAAGTTGCTTCCTCCTCCTCTGGAGTCCTCTGCCCCCTCCCCAGGGTCTCTGCCATGGAGGACCCCACATCCTCCTTGGTTACCACTGTGGGTGCCTCCCTGGAACAGTCTAGTCCTGCCAGAGCAGCACAGTAGTTATGAAGTGCAACCGTAAGATGCATCTTTTCCCCACCACCCACACCCTTCCCGAGCCCACCGTTTTCCAGCTGCTCCTCTTCCTTTGTGACCGTTAAGGCGCAGGGGCGGACTTAGTGGTCCCTGGGCAGGGGAGGAGGTCCTGCGAATTCCGGCCAACTCTACTTGGAGACGAGCAACCTCCGCCCTCAGCCCAGAGAGGTGCCTGCAGATGGGAAAGCACTGTAGCCTCCAGAAAGTCTCTCTGAAGACTGCGACCCCACAGTCACTGCACCACTCCCATCAAGTCTAGTCCTTCCTGCTTTAGTGTCTCTCTCTATCTCTCTGCCTCTCTACTTTCCCTCTGTAAAGAAACACCCTTGCTTAGATGCCTTTGTGTCCTGTAGCTGTTTCTGTGTGTTCCGGTGAACCTTCCCTTCCTGCCTGGATAGGAAATACCCATCTGTTGTCAGTCACCCCCTACAGCCTATAAGAGTGGAGGTTGACCCAGGTGGGTGGAGACGTGGGAGGGCAGTATCATCTGTGTGCAAGTGTCTGTTGTGTCTCCTGTTCTCCTTATGTCCCATTGCTGCTGCTAGCGAAACACCCTGTAGGAATTTAATTTTTAGAAGGCACTAAGCCTCTCTGAGCTTCTCCCCCCCAATTAAGTATCTGTTTAACAAGCTTCTTGAATCTACTCACCCCAAGATTAAGTTCCATCCTGACTTAGTTTCCCCTCACATCACCTATTACAATTTAAAACCCAAGTTTCAAGGTTACGCAGTCACTGCCTCCCAAGCTTCAAAGTGCCCCAACCACTGTTTACAGATCTTTTCTCCCTACTTACCCTGCTATTTTCAAAAGGAAGAGAAATATAAATAAATATTAATATACTTTTAAGGTAAAGCTAGGTGCTTTCAGTCCACTCCTTCAGCAAACTCTCATGACTGCTTAGCTCTGCAGGCCCAGCATCCGGCGACTCAGGTACCTCCTGGAATCTGGATCTGATGCTGGCAGGGCAAAGGACACCCTGCCACCCTGCCATGGAGGGCAAGCTGGGGGCGCCTATGTGAGAGGTACGCCCTGGGAGAAGCCAGGGAGATGGGGCTGGGAGGACCAGCAGGAAGGAGGGTCAGCCTTGATCAAGAGAGATCATGATTTAATGCTCAGATATGTAACTATAAAATCACCAACCATGATTACGGGTTATTTCTGTAGGCGTAAATCAGCGTGATGATTTCTAATGATCTGTGAATGATCAATGATGAATATATCAGTTCTGTACTTTAAATGTTAAGTCACATGAGTAATACTGTACTTACTCCAAAACAAGTGTCCCAGGACAAGCAAGCCACACAGAAATTCTGATTTCTATGTTCATCAATTTTATTTTCTTAGCAAGCATACCCTCACAGCCTGATCCAAAATATCGCCCTATAAGGGCTTCTTCAGGGGACAAAGGACTTGTCAGTATTTTGTTCAAATTAATTTTTCTCTCTTTATAGAAGTGAACAGTACATAGAGCTTGGTCTCTTCAGACCCAAAGAAATCACATATCCCAAAACTACAGCACTCTCTGTCCGTTAGTTCACAGTTCGTAAGTATTAAATTTCTTCTGTAACGTCTGTATATAGGAGGACATACTGCCAATATGGAGAATGCTCTGCAGAGCATGACCAGAACAAAACAAACAGAACAAGCATTTGTCCATGCCAAATGTTTGCTTGCTGGCATTGGCACTGGTAGTGTAGAAGTTACAGAGCTGCATAATAGAAAGGCAGTGAAGTATTGAACTGAAGCCAACCGCACCACCACCTTGCAGAGTGACAGGCATTGGGTGTGCCTTTGGGTCGTCCAGGCATAACGACCATGCCATTTCACCACACCCTACCCTGCAGACACTGACAAGTGTCACGTGTGCCTTGGGGTCTTTGCCCTTGCGCGCATCCCCATTCCATCAGGAAATACGGTGAGATGGGTGCGGTATAGAGAATGGGGTGAAGTTTGGCCCAAAGAGTCTGAGGCACACCTTGATGCCTCTCACTGGCTGCAGGGTGTGGGTGGAATGGTATGAGCATGATAGGCAAGAATCCCAAGTCACACCCCTGATGCCTGTCATTCTCTACAGGGTGGGGCGTTATGGTCGGAAACCCTAACGCCTCAGGCATTCGTTGGTATTTTCACTCCAAATTTTCAACATGCTTTTTTTGTGACCCCCACCACATGAACAGTGGCAATATCAGTTTGTTAGCCGAGAACTGCTTTTGCACAGCGACTATGGCATTTGGCACCACAGGTGCAAAAACACATTCCGAACAGGATGTGAAAATGACAGCGGTACTGTTTTGTTGAAAATCTGCTGTGAAAATCTTAAAAAAAAAACTGGTGAAGTCATGGCGTGTGTGAAACTGTGCAACTCACAACCGTAATGTAACTAGTTTGGGGATTTTTTACAGCAGATTGTTAACACAGGCATTTTGGGACCTCCGATCATGAGCAGTGTCAGTGTGATTTCTTCATCTGTCCTGAACAATGATTTCCCCAACCACCACGCATTTCTGTGCTGAAAATGTGAAAACACATTTTGGCCATGTTGTGGAAAATGACAGCTGTACTGTTCATAAGGAGGTGTGGAAAAATGCCACTGGTGAAAATCTGGACTGAAAATATTACAAATTCATGAACTTACGAGGGTGCATGGAAACTGCTCAATGCTCACTCATAACACAGTCATTTTATGGAGTTTTGTCACCAAATTTTCAACATAGCCATTTTAAGACCTCTGCTCATGACCAACATCACTGTGATTTTCTTAATCTGTCCCAAACATTGTTTTCGCACATCGACTGTGCCATTGTGCGCTACATGTACGGAAACACATTTTGGGTGGGATGTGAAAAATGGTAGCTGAACTGCTCATAAGGAAGTGCGGTAAAATGGCACTGTTGAAAATCTGGTGTGCAAATATTACAAATTCACAAACTTGCCAGCGTGCGTAGGAACTGCGCAATGAGTGCTCCTAAAACAGTAATTTTTGGGAATTTTTTCACCAAATTTTCAACATAGCCATTTTAACACCTCTGCTCATGCCCAGTGTCACTGTGATTTTCTTAACATGTCCCATACTTTGATTTTGCACACCGACTGCGCCATTGTGCGCTACATGGGCAGAAGCGCGTTGTAGAGCGATGTGAAAATGACAACTGTACTGTTCATAAGGAGGTGTGTAAAATGCAACGCTTGAAAATCTGAGGAAAATATTGAAAATTTATGTAACTTATGAGCGCGTAAGAACTTGCAACGACGCTATAAAATAGTCATTTTAGGAATTTTTCACCAAATTTTCAACATAGCTATTTTAAGACCTCTGCTCATGAACAGTGTCACTGTGATTTTCTTATGTGTCCCATACATTGATTTCACACACCGACTGCCATTGTGCACTACATGGGCGGAAACACATTTTGGGTGAGATGTGAAAATGACAGCTGAACTGCTCATAAGTAGGTGTGGTAAAATGGCAGTGTTGAAAATGGAGTGAAAATATTGACATTCATAAACTTATGAGCGTGTATGAACTGTGCAATGCACGCTTATAAAACAGTCATTATTAGGAATTTTTCACCAAATTTTCAAAATAGGCTTTTGAGAGCCCTCCTATGAACACTGGCAGTGTCGTTTTGTTAATCATTCTGGAAAGGTGATTTGGCGCGGTGGCTGCAAATCACCCTTTGGGCCAGAGTAATGCCATGACAGTGACAGATCTATGAGAAGGGGAACCAAAACCCCATGCTGAAAATTTGGTGCAAAATTCCAAAAATGCCTGAGATATGCAATAAAGTTGAAAAACCCTATCTATCCCATTATACAGCTTACGGCATTTCCTCAGTTCGCAGTCGGCTTTGAAGAAGTGCAGGCGTGTTCTCGGTCCGCCGAAGATCATTGCGCCGAGCTCCGGAGGTAAGTATGGGGTGAGGGGGGTGTGGTGAGGCAGGGTGCACAGTGGGTGGGTGTGGGTTGTGGGAGGCGGCAGGGAGAAGCGCCGAGGGACAATTTTTGTATTTACAGGTTTTTTTTTGTTTCCTAAGATGACGAGGGGCATTTGCCACGCTGGGGTGGGCTCCCAACATGGCACCTGGATGCTTTGGGGGGGCGTGGAGCCGACGGGGGATTGGGCACCCCTGTTTGCCATACAGTGTGGGGGGGATGGGGGAAGGCGCATGAGCACGCAGTGTGCATGCGTGTGTGTGTGTGTATGTGTGTGGAGGGGGGAGCTCTGCTCATTCAAGCAGAGCTCTCCCTTTCAACTGTATGCCACTGCATTTTCAGCTGTCATACACATCTGGAGCAGTGATTGGCGCACTGCGACCGCGCCTGCAAACACACTGACTGAATTGGAAGAGGCTGACACACCTCTGGAAAACTTGGATGATGGCACTATGTTTCTTGCACATGCGTGCAAGCAAACATAAAAATTACTGCTCATTTTAGCAGAAGATATAAAGGAAATCTGATCCTTACCTACAATGAGCTGAGGGGCAGATTTTGAAGAAAATAACATTCATGGACTTGGAAATAAGACTTTTTGATTTGTGTGGCAGGTTTGTCCTGGACACTAGTTTCTGAGCATCTACTTTGCCTACCAGCTCCGAGAGCTATCTAGACACTTACAGACTGTTTCTGAAGGGTACCCATCTGTGCATCTGGTATTGCATAATAAGTAATGTACTTAACAATGATTTGTTACTAATATAAACAATAAGATGCCAAATATCACCCAAAGCAGATTAATTATGATTTCTAAAATGAGTAAAAGAATCATGTGACCACATTGGTCAGGACCTGTGTCCTTACAGGACAACCCTGCAGCTAGCACACTTTATACCAAGCTGGATGCAGCACAGCCCACACAGTCATGCCTACCAGAAACCTTTGGGGAAAAAGAAAACAAAATTTGACAGACATGGTTGTAATGGAAAAAGGTCGACAACCACTAGTAGCCACACCTAACAATTAAAAATAAACACAGCCACATAAACACTCTTGTACATTTTATAAAACCCACCCCAGCGCACACCATACAGGCAGTAACCAAATCAAAATAAATGCTGCAAGTACAAACTAATGTCTTTTGGAGACTTTATTCAGCTGGTTGGTAATTTACAAAGTGCAGTATCATATCTTTATTGCCCTACATTGCAATGCGACCCCGCTTAAGCACAACAAGATCCCGCACCAGGACTTCACTAGACTTCTGTGCACTGTTCAATGATAGACTGTGACATTAAAGTGACCCCAGCTGAAATCATTAATGACAGAACACTCCCAACATTGTAAATCGTGCCACAGTTCACCACGCGCAGCCACCAACCTGTACTTCTGCTGGATTTTCCCAAAACCTAGAAGTAATGCAAGCAAGGCATAGCAGCCCAGACAGTTACACCAGTAGGTAACATTTGCAGCAGCACCATCCACTTGCATGCTACCTCACCTAATTCTGCCCCTGCGGACAATAGCTCAGTACAACTACATTTTTTTTTCTTAAGTAAACCACAGTGTCAGATCAATGTACCAATCGTAATCATGGAAAGCACAGTTTAAGGACCAAAACAATGGTCATTTCTATTTCAAAATAATTCTGCCTTGACAGTATTAGTTTGCAGATTGATAGAAAAGGATCTGAGCACAAACCAGTACTTGTAGGAACGCACCATGGCCATAAAAGACACTACTGAATGGAGCTATATAAACCAATTTGAGCCCTTCTAACACTATTAAGAAATGAGAATTCTGAGTGATTATAACTGAAAGTAGAGCTCACACAAACTCCAAACGAATGTCCGAAAGAACTCTCAATGCTGTTCACTAAGCTGATTTTTAACAAAATTCTATTAAAGAGACACTGTCAACCTGTTTTGCATCATATTGTGTTCTAGTTAAAAACCCACAATTTATGATTGCTTACATTCTCTAAAATTAATTGATGTTGCTGTTTATTTTGTCTGTCTCTTTGTTTAGTAGAACCGAAATGCATGCTAATGTATATTTATAAACAATTTAGTTTTTTTTTTCAAATTCTGAATCTATTCTTATTGAATACATCCTGAACATTAGAAGCACCCACAAACAGTGCAGTCGCTCATGATGCAGAAGCCTCCTAAACTCCCTTTGCATCATGAGCAGCTCGACTGTGTTGGAGGTGTTCCCAAGTCCAGGAAAGATGTAGTGTGAGTTGATTAAGGAATGAAAAACAAACCTGATTTTGTGGGCAGTCTGTTCTTCACTTTTTAAAAGAAAATAAGAATCAGAATCAAACTACTAGCTATATCAGCAATCTTTACAGAATGCTGCATGATAAAATGAGTTTTTAAACAAAGGGACATTCTGAGGCCTAAGGGAGTTAACAGTGTCCCTTTAAAGTTTGGATTTTATTACCTAAATGGACATTCGTTTGAGTTTGCCCCATTTTGTGCAGCGACATTTATGGTTTACTTGGGCAAGCACACACACACCTGGGAACCACTTTTTCTACTACATAACTGAAAGTAGTATGCTTGTATACTGTCTATCAATTTATATATATATATATATATATTTTTTTTTTAACTATTAAGCGGATCAAGTCACCTACCCCAGCAAAACAATAAGGAGGCTAGGGTGCCCACCCCTGGGACCACTTCTCATGCCCACCTCCCCTCCAGGTCAAATGCTCCTCTTCTGAATTCATGTGGTGGCACTGGGACGCCCACCCCCGGTGCCAAAGATCATCCTGACAGTGGGGTGCCCAATCCCCCAGGGGCAGCTTCTGTCACCCTGCAGTAAAGAAAAGAGTCCCTCATTGATCTATTTTTCCTAACCTGTAAAAAAATAAAATGGTCCCTAGTTGATCTGCCCCCCCCCGGCAAACCATTAAATATAAGTGGCAGCACCAGTGTGCCCAACCCTGTTGCCACCAAAGATTATCTTGACACTGGTGTGCCCAATCCATGAGTATCAGCTTCTGTTCCGTACAATAAAGAAAACCATCCCTCAGTGATCTTTTCATTTTCTACCTAAAAAGTTCATCAGTGATCTACCCCGAGCAGACTGCCATCTGTCTAGCTATCTACGTAGCTACCTACCTACCTGTAGAAGCAGAGCAGGGTACTGACCCCAGCCAGTGGTGCAAGTGGTAGACAAAAGTACAGGAACTCAGGCACTGGAAAATACGAAATGCAGAATGAAGTTCCTCAATCTGAAGGATAACTGTATAGATACTATGGGTTTTAATTAGGGATATTGAAGTATTTCTAGGAAAATATTGTTGTATAAGTCAAATTTTGTGATGGAATGCCTGATTTCAGGTCACAGGCCCAGAAGCTGTCATTATTTTGCTGGTTTAAGAATTTTATTTCAAATATCAGTAGGAAGGAGTACAGGAACTCAGTTCCTGCTGCAAAAAGGTACAGGGAATGAGTTCCTGTGTGTTCCTGCTACCTTCCACTGGCCCACTGGCTTCTCTTGTCCCTTCCTCCAGGTAACTTGTCCCTTCTTATCTATGGTAGCACCAGGGTGCCCACCCCAGTGCCACCAGAGCTTCCCAACAATGGGATGCCCAATGCCCAGTGTCGGATTCTGTCCCCCTACAATAAGAAAAATCCCTCAATGATCTTTTTATTTTACCTAAAAAAAAAAAAATCAATTGGAGCTGCCCCACCACCACACTGCCACCAGTCTGTCTAGCTATCTATCTACTTATCGAAGTGGAGTGGGGTGCCACCCCAGTACTGCATAGTGTCGGACTGGCCCACCCAGATACCTGGTAATATCCAGGTGGGCAGCGTTCTTGTTGGATACTTGACCACCTTCTAAACTCTGAAAATTTTTGCATTAATCATCCAATGCTTTAATTTAATGCAGTATTTGTGCTACTGTATGTAAATGTAAGATGCAAACATAGATCTAGTGTATTAAATTTGGTGGAATACTGATATAAGTGTGTATAACCATGCCTACTTCTCTTGCCCTCCTCCCTTTCAGATCACTGTCCCTTCTTATTTCTGATGAAGTGGTGCCACCAGAGATCCTCCTGACACTTTGGTGCCCAGTCCAGTGTTGTCTTCTGTCCCCACAATAAAGACAACTGTTCATTGTTATAGATATATATATATATATATATATATATATATATATATATATATATATATATACACACACACACACACACACACACTGTATATATTATATTATATAAAATAGTATATGGTTACCCTTTGTTGTGCATAAAAATCAGCCTGCTCAAAATCCTTGTTAAGCACATTTTAAACTGTTGTGTGCATTCTAAAGTGTTGTTATGTGCATGCCAAACAGTTGTTAGGCACAGTTCAAAGGTCATACAATTCTAAATTTCTCATTTGTTCTACACCTAGCTACTTACTAACCACCTAGTGCCCAAAGTCATACCTTTTACCTTTCAAAAGTCTGGAAATTTGATTATGTTATGAGTAGGACAAAGAAATGCAAATTTTTTTGTTTTAACTTCAGTGGGGGTCTGTCACCCTAGTGTAAAAAAAAATATACTATAAAAAAACAAAATATGGTCAACCATACACAACTCGGCATAGGTTTCCATCTCAGGGTTGAGATGACAGCATGGACCTCTTCAGCTTCACTCTTGAGGTTCATATGCTGTCATCTCAACCCCCTGATGGGAACACAGCCTTGTTGTGTATTAGAAAATGGGCTTTGCAAATAAAGAAATCTGATTGGCTGGCTTGGGGTACATTAACTTACAGTGAGAGCCCTGTAAGTAAAAGGTACCAGCCATGCCAACCCTGACAACCTCGTAAATTGTATCACTGTGCCCACCCTGCTTCATCATTGGCTGAAGCACTGGACACACAATTCAAACTGCCACCATTTTGTTTTTAAACAGTTAGCGAGTGACTTATGCCACCCCCCCACCACCATCACCATGAAAAACATAACATTCACGGAGCAATACTTTTCAAATTTATAAGGGACATGAGGAAACAAAACTCATTTTTTGCTTTTGTCAATGCGTTCCTGTAACAGGGTGTGGGATAACAGATGGACACAACAGTCTGGTATAACGTTCAATGCACCATTGGCAAGGCGCAATGTTTATTTGTTCCAAAACCAACAAAAAGGAAATAAAGTAAAAGGCTCAAACTGTGAGCAAAATAAAGGCTATATAAAGCAAATAACATTCTGTACCATTGTGGCAAATTTAAGCACTCAGTTTCCACTTGTGTGGTAAGGTCTTATCAACCCTTCTCACTTCCTGGTCAGAAAACACTGACCCTATCTGGCCAAATGCTGAACAGGTTAGCCCTTTTATATCTGCTCACACACTCATGTGTCTACAGCATCATCATGTTCATATGAGTTTATTTTTAGAGCTCCACTTAATTTATATAACATAGGGAGCTCATATTAATATTCACTATATCAGGTCTGAGCAAACAGAACTTATTTTTAGTTACAGAGAACTTCAATTCCAAACAGGAAACATTTTGTTCAGGTCTAAGGTAAGGTGTTGCAGTATAAAGGTAGACATAAGAGGCCACTGCCACCTATAATGCAATACAGCAACTAGGCAAACAGAGCACACACCCTGCTTGCAGGAGTCTGCAGAGCTTTGCTACTTTTGGGAGTAAGTTTTAACTTAGTTTGCTTTCTTTCTCGACTCTGTCTGGTTATTTATTATTTTAATACAATAATGCCTTGTTACCAAGCAAAGGAGACTAGCTGAGGTTTGTTTTTAAAACTTGCAGGGGGGGGAATTCACCAGTGCCAAAATTTGCACTTCCTAGTGAGAAAAGCTTAATTATATAGCTCCAGTCAGAACAGCAGAGGAACAGGGAAGTATCTAAAAAAAAAAAAAAAAACTCCTGAAGGAGTTTTTCCCTTCAAAAATGCAGCCTGTACGTTTCCCTTTTAAAGTATTTATATTTTAAAATAATAGAGCGGTTCCTGTTGCATTTTAACCAGTATTCTTTGGGAGAAACACATTTATTTAGCCCCTTCCTGATATCTTGTGTTTCAGCTAACAACCTGAGTGTTACTCTCACACTCTAATGGGGCTGTAACTCAGGATAGCCTCTCCCATTTCATTTCAGCAGGGGAAAAGCATTATTTTATTTAAACAGCCCACTGCTAAGTCAGCAGGAGCACATATTTGCTGGTTGCTACATGCTTTTACCTATGCACATGATAAATACCTATTTGGGGTTTGTTTGGTGTAAAGCCCAAAATATCAAAAAGCTCAATACACTTAAAGGGATTCTTTCTCAAGACCCATTTCTGGTAATATAGCACTAAATGTAGCTACTGCAAAACTTTTAGCTACGGGTTAAATACCAGTCTGATTTTTAAATGACCACACTTGTTAACACAGTGAGGTGGCTTCTAACATTCAGATATTTAACTGCCAGGCGATTACACAATGCCAGTCCCTTTTCTATCACCATGCTTTGACTGCACCTAGCCTTTTTTTTTCGACCACAGGAAAACTGAAAACAGCAGCGACAGAAAGCTTTTAGATGGGGAGGGGCTCAATGGTGGCCAACCACCTGAACTAATAGCATAAAGGACAGTATAAAGACAGGACAGAACTGTTGCAACAGCAGTTTTAAAGAGTGAGAAGGTCCAACTCAAGGAGCAGGCTTACTTTAACCAGTAGAAATCTACTAACTCCTTTTGAGAGGTTTTGTAACACACAGTACCATTCTATATTTCCCCTGTAAGGGCTCTGTGCTTAGCCTCTTCATTTCTAAGTGTTTCACTTAATTTAGGCACTTTGAACAATTTAATTTCTCTGCACTCATGGGCCCAGATATTCAAACTGCGCCAGGCTGTGGTGCAAGCTTGGGCGCAGCTCAACATGGCTGCGCAGGGGTGTGGATTGGGCAATATTCAACGGAGCTGTGCCATGGCTCAGCAACATTGAATATCGCACCCTGGCCACCCGCAGTGTGCATGGCACAGTTGCCAGAGTGGAGCATGGGGATGCACTAGCGCAAGTTCCACTGCGCTATCCACAGCAACCGCGATATTCAAAACTTGACATGCACATGGGGCCATAATGTATGCAAGGCGCAAATGGGTCCATTTGCATGTCATTATGGCCCCATTTGCATGCAGGTGCGCCGATCCCCGATGACTTGCACCTGGCACCCTGCCAGGCTGCAGCCGTCGGGGACCGACGCTCCCTGCAGCCGGCAATGTGCTCCACAGCCCGATCGCGGGCATTTGTTAAAAAAAGAAGAATTCCATCAAATATCCCTGGTGGTCCAGTGGACCGTTGTCTGCCCGATCACGGGCATTTGTCAAAAGAGTATAAATATTTCCAATATCCCTGGTGGTCCAGTGGACCGCTGTGTGCCCGATCGCGAGCATTTGTCACAAAATAAATAAATATTTCCAATATCCCTGGTGGTCCAGTGGACCTGCAAGCCCGATTGCAGGCTAAGTACATAAATAAGCCCCATCAATATCCCCGATGGTCCAGTGGACCCCCACCCGACCCGCTCACTGAATCCACCGCCCGCTCCCCGGCCAACCGCCTGCCACTCCGCCGCCGCCGACTGAGCACTGGTCGGTAGGGCTGCTCGCCATTGGTCCACAGCATGGACCATGAGCCAATGGGCGTGCAGCCCACCGTACTACACATTCCATATCTGGAATGGCCAATGCGGTATAAACTTCTGCGCCAATCAGCTCACGTATCGGAGCAATAGGTACAGCCCTACTGACTGTCAATCGCTCAGCGATAAGGTAACGAAGCCGTATGCGCTCCCGCGCCGCTGACCGGGGCGGGCAGTGAATTCAGTGTGCAGTGGGGAAATTCACTGGACCACTACGGATATTGGAAATATTTATTTATTTTATGACAAATGCCCGTGATCAGGCACACCGCGGTCCACTGGACCACCAGGGATACTGGAAATATTTATTTATTTTATGACAAATGCCTGCGATTGGGCACACAGTGATCCACGGGACCACCAGGGATATTGGAAATATTTATTCTCTTTTGACAAATGCCCACGATCGGGCAGACAGCGGTCCACTGGACCACCAGGGATACTGGACAGCATTCTTCTTTTTTTAACAAATGCCCACGATCGGGCATGGGGGGGGCACCGCCAGGTGCAGCCGGAGCTCAGGTGGCCACCCACAGGTGGCAGCTGCCGTGTTACACCTTGCAATGCGACAGCTCACCTGTGGATGGCCATCCATTGTTCCTTTTTGGATCAACTTTGTGCTGGTGCAGGTAGGGTTGCTGCATGATGCTCTGCACATCCGGGCTGAATATCGGGCTGTGCAGGTATACATGGGCACACCCACCCGCGCCTGCATACATTACGGATGCGCTCCGGGCGATCGGGATTTGTGCCACGCACTTTTCCCTTTGAATATCGTGGTCAAGTTGACATCAGTGGTTGCATGGTGCAACAGCAAACTTTTGAATATCTGGGCCATGAAGTTCAGAGCTGCCCATTTATGCGAGCAACAAACATTAACCAGAACTTCTCTCTTGGGGGGGGGGGACAGAACAGAATAATTCAGCATCCTACCCAGGGGCCACCCTCTTAAAGTTCCCTGTCTCTGTTTTGCTCTTCCTGTGGCTTGGACTCCCGCTCCCATGGCTCGGACTACAGCTCCCTGACTCAGACTCCCATGCTCAAACTAATGCTCCTGTACCTCAAAATCCAGCTCTGTCATCAAATAAAAGGTACCAGACAACAAGCTTATTTTCCTTGGACCTTAACGCTATTTAGTTTCAGGGAATAAATACAACAGGGCAAGTTCCCAAGCAAAATTAGATAGAAATGCCGCATGGAAACAGCGAATCAACGGGGCACAGTTAACTTCTTGTACCGATGGACTGCAACCTACTTACCCATACTGCCCTTCACATTGTGTGCCATTAAGACGCAGGGGACATTTCTATTATTTATTAGCAAGCTCCCCGTATTCACAGCATTTCTTTCCCTCCCTAAAACTGCATACATTTATCTTCTTGACTGACGGGGGAGGGGGGGGCTGAAACATCACACTACCAGAGGTACAGGAACTACTTTACCTCAAAAGAAGAGAAAAGTAGAACTGTAGTCATTTTTATAGAATTACTTCTTGTTTTTCTTTGTAATTCCACAAAAGCGACACAGTTAGCCATATTGTAAGCACAATAATACCCTCCAGGGTGGTGGTATGGGCAATATCAGACCTTCTAGGGGCATAATGAGGCCTCCACCTGCAGCATTGAGCCTCATTACACCCTAGGCGGTCCGGTACTGCCCATACCACCCATCCCGCCGGTGTTATTGTCTTGTGGTTGCACATACATTATTCATATATTTTTTACCTGCAAAAAGAACAGTCCATCAGCGATCTGACCCCTCAAGCATCTGCCACTAACCCTGAACTCCCCACTCCTTCACACACCCCAGTCACCCTCACTCATCTGAACAGATTCCTCCAAAGTAGACGCACTCTCAATCAAAGACACACCTTGCTGCTAGAACGGTGAATGCATTATTCTTAGCGCTGTCATTTTTGAACATTTTACAACAAATTTCAACATGGTCGTTTTGGAACCCACCATGAATAATAGTGATGAAATTACACAAATCTGTCACAGAAGGCTGCTGAGTGGTTTTGAAAATTGATTCCGCTTTGTTCATGAGCTGGCATCATAAGAAGGATTTGCTGAAAATTTAGGGTAAAACATATTGAAAACAACAAAGCTACGAGCGTATTAAAAGTTTTCACTTTGGCAATTTTCAATATTATGACCCCAGATTTTCAACATACCCATTTTTTCTACAGCACCTCCAACACGTATAGCTGTAATTTTGAAAACCTAGCTAAAATGTGTTTTTGGACATGTGGAGCAAAATAATGCTTGAGTCAGTATTACAGAACTTTCACCTAGCAAGTTCATGAGGTGGGTCATAACATGGCTATTTTGAAAATTTACAGTGAAAATGTTAAAATACATCTGATAAGCATACATTGAAATGTTTCTACACACGCTCAAAAGTGTGGTAATTTAGTATATTTTGATCCCTAATTTTCAGCACATCCATTTTTTTCACACCACCTCATGAACATGACAGCTGTTGTTTTTTCAAACCCTGGCCAAAATGTGTTTTGCACCTGCAGCATGGAATGACATTTGGGGGGGAGGGGATTTGAAAACTATAATCTACTGGGTTCATGCAGTGCGGTAATAATAAGACTATGCTGAAAACTTGGGGTACAAATATGGTAAAATGGCCAGGATATGAGTGAATGTCGCAATATTTTACTGTTCACTCCTAACTCTGCTACTCTGCAATATTTCAACTCTAAACTGTCTACATAGACATTTTTCAAACCACCTCATAAATGTGACAGGTATAATTTTTTTAAATCCTGGGTGAGACGTGTTTTCACATTTGTGGTGCTAAATGATGTTTCAGACAATACAGTACAAACAACCTTGAAAATCTGTGGTCAAAATATATAAAAAAATTAACAAACCTTGAGTGTACTTAGTGGGTATGTTCTGTGATCCCGTGCTGGTGAGATGGGTTCAGGGGTGAGCTCAGTGACTCAGCTATGTGGGGTAAGGGTGGTGAGATGGTGCGCTTATGCTACACCCCCCCATAAACCAGGGAAAGAAAGCTGCAGGGCTGCCCACACAGGCCCAGGTCCCATATAGTGAAGACAACTCTTCTCCTGGTATAGGGTCCTGCACCTCTGCCCTGTGGGTGGCAGAGGGTCCTGTGCATTGGCTGGCAGCTGGACTCTTTGAGTCTGTATATTCAGTCAAATGGCAGTGCAGGGACTAGAGGGCCCTGTTATTCCACAGCCCACCAGATGGTGCAAATGTATTTTTTGACTTCCGCTGGTGGACTGAGTTTTCCTAATAATGCCCACCCAGATCTCTGAACATTTATTTATTTCATTTTGATAACCGGGAAGGCCCACTAGAACCAGAGGTCCATTTTTCAGGGGCGACCCAGCATTAGTTACATTTAGGTACAGTAGATATCATAACAAGTGGTACAGAAGGACTTGTAACACATCAGACATGATCTCCTGCAGGGCCCTGCAAAGAAAAAACTACAACAAATTCTGCTGGCAACATGTGGTGAGACAGACTTCTCTACCATTGAAGAGTATCACTATGAGGCACAGGCTTAGTGCTGTACCTTCTGCTTCAGACAAGAGGCTTCGGGCTGGATGGAAGGGGAAACATTAGGAATGGCAACCCCAAGGAAAAAAACACCACTGATTCACCAGGACTTCGAACACCCAAAACCCTAATGTGTTTTCCTTTTGTTGCTTGAGGCTGTGGAAGAGGAATTAGGGTTGGAAAACTTAACACAACATTCCCCTACTTTTGTGGCATTAACTAGAACCCCAACTGGTGCATTAATGAAGTTTTTTGCAAAGAATATATATTATAGGTTCTACGTCTGACATTAACCAAACACTGTTTCTTTACCTAGCTTGTGAAACACTCATACTGTGACTAGCGGATCATGAAATATGTAAAACTTTTACAACACCCCAAACTTTTGTATCATATTATAACCCCTAACCAATTTGGGGGGCTTACCTGTAGCCCATTTGCTCTCATTTCTGCTCCCCTGCCAGGTGCCTCAGCAAATGCCTGCATTTTCTTTTTGGGTCCCCTGTTTTCTGGCCTGAGTCCTGTTTGTGCCCATGGTGCCCCAGTGTGAGCCCCAGTGTAAATCCAGCCCTGCAGGGCTCCAAGTTCCAACCGCGATCCCCACTGCTTGTTTCAGCGCTCTGGTGCCGGCGAGGGTCGCCTTTGATCTCCCAACCGCTCAACTTTCAGTCGATTGGGAGAGTATTTCGGCAGTACTGGTGTCTCCACCTGCTAAGGGGGACCCCGTGACCATGGGCAGGGCCCTGAGCGTCCCCTCTCTTCAATAATTTAAAAGATCCATGAGGTAGTCACTATTGGGGCTCATGAATATTAATGAGCCCAAAGCCCTGATCACTGGATAGCTGTATTTTGGCCACGGCCGAGAAAGGAAAAGAAATGTCTTAAACTCAAAATACAATATTTGTAACTGTTGTATGTATGGGGACAAATGCTTACAGGGAAAAATGTTTACAAATAATTAAATAACATAACTCCTGACTGCACCAGTAAAACATTGGGGACTCTGAAAGATAGCCTACCTGCTGCAAGGTGTCCTTAAATATTGGGAGAAGTGACAGGCAAACGGACCGAGCAATTTATTTAATCCAGGCAGTGACAGCCAGAACACTTCCAGGGCTACTGAACTGTGGGGCATTTGGGAAATGATATAATTTATTGTGGCTGCACCAGGACTTAATTTAGGATTATTCCTAATCTATTTAAGGGACTATGTGTTCAGCAGCCATTTACAACCAGTCACAGCCAATCATAAAGCTAGGAATGCACAGCCAGGACTTGTGGGACATTAGCTAAAGCTCATGGGAAATTACCAAGTGCTTATGGGGAACTGCAGGGACCTATTTCAGGCACCAAAACAGTAAACCAACTGTGCATCGAGTAAGGTTCATGCATAATTAATTTTCTTGACTGACATGCCTTCCAGCCAATCGAGGCCAAGCACCAAGTAGTTTCAGCCAATCAGGAGCCTCAGGAGAACCCCATAAAAGACTGTGTTTTCAGCAATTTTCTAAACTCGAGCAGGAACCCTCTACAGGGGTGGGGGCTCAGCCATGCAACTGGGCCTGGAGATTAAGTTAATCCTTTCCTTCCAGGAGGGGGGTGTTTGCCTTATTAGCAGTAACAGTTTAAAGTGATTTAGTTAATGCAGAATCTGCTAGTCTGGGGGCTGCCAGAATGTCCTCCAGGTGCTAGCCTTCCCTTCCACATTGGGGAAAGATCTGGACCTGCAACTCAACATCAAGTCAGCTATGAGAGAGCTGATCATACCTCAGTTGTGAAAGGACTGAAGATTTCAGGAACCTTGATTGCAAAGATTCTACCGTGACGAGTCTGAGTGAGTACTCTTGTACCCCCGTGCAAGAATGAAGAGAAATTGCTTAAATGGGGCTGCCAATACCCAAAGACTGTCTGATTTTTGTTCATCTGGTCTGTACCCTGCATTCTGCTATGCCCAACCTTAGCCCAGCATAGGTGGACCTTTTTGGAAACCTTTCTATTTGTGACTGTTCTACTGGTCTGCACCTTGCATCTGCTATGCCTGTCTTGCCCAGCGCAGGTGGACCTATCTATTCCGGGGACCTAAGTGAGCCCAGAGTATCGTGTGTCTGTTCTGGGGAACCCAAGTGAGCCCAGAGTATTGTGTAACTGTTCTGAGGGACCCAAGTGAGCCCAGAGTATTGTGTAACTGTTCTGAGGGACCCAAGTGAGCCCAGAGTATTGTGTAACTGTTCTGGGGGACCCAAGTGAGCCCAGAGTATTGTATACTGTAAGTATGCTGAAATGTGTTCCAAACTATCCAGTCAAACTGTCCAGCCATGAACCATGAATAGGACTGAAACCCCAAGTCTACTGAATTTGACTAATGTGACCTGAAAATGACTGTCCTTATGAAAACGAACCAGGGCGGCCATCCTGAACCCTGGTTGAAGGTATCATCCCTTCACTGATTGTATCAGATGTGTATGAACTATAAATGTGCTGAATGTACCAAGACATATAAATGTGATGGATATACAGAAGGAAATATTTGACTTTCACACCCGGTGTGACTGGCTGGTTGCATCTAGCCAATGTTTCGAGTGCAACATGTAGGGTAGTCCCTGCACACCACAAAGAGACTGTGAAGAGTTCAAATGTTTAATGTTGGGAAATCTAATTGGAAATTTCAGTTAATCAAGTCGGCCAATGTTCAGCTGCAATTTCCACTAGGCCTGCAACGTGCAAGAACTTTCACGTACTGGGTACCCTGGGTGAAATATGTGGGATTGCGGGGTCTCATACTGAATCCTTGGAGAACTGGTACCAGTTGTGGGTAAAATAACACTGTGTCCCATCAACTTCTGTGCAGTTTGGATAGCCAGGGCTCTGGGTATCAATGCTGGTACAATGTGATTGCTTTTCTGATTTGAAACCAGGTATTTACCCAGTTGGAGGGTTTTCACAGCACAATCCAAACCAAACCAAATCAACTGTAAATATAATAATGAATGTGCCTGCATAACTCTATTCCTTTGTTCCCCATTCCTAATCCCTAATGCCCCTGAATAAATATTGTGGTGGTTGTTTTGCAAATAATCATGCCATGAGCATATTATTAGCGAGAGACATAATTGATAAAATGTTTACTGTATGGGGAAATGTTATTAGGTCATGTCTTTGGGAGGTTAATGGTTATAGTGGGTAGTATAACATCCCATGGGGTTGTATCGGGTAACACCTAACCCACTTAAAGCTAAACTCGGGGGGCACTGCACAAATGTAATATCATAGGAAAGAACAAGTTTTAAAGTAAGTTGGGAACCCAGGCCCTTCAACCTTGTTGGTGGCTACCAAGGCAGGGGTAGTAACTCTAGGAGTAGTGCCGCCTAGGGTTACGATAATACTTCAAGTTAAAGACCCACATTTCATGATTCCTTACCTTCTGTACACTTCACATATGTTGTGGGTTGTTTTATAGGCTACCTTTCTTACCAGAACTGAAATGGATGCTAATGGTGTCATTATACCCAACCTTATTTTCATTTAAATCCTTGCGCTACCATTACTGCACTTCTTGAGCACTGGGAACACCCCAAAGCAGCACAGCCACTTGTGATACAATAGTCTCCTCTCCTACCACTTGATCGTGACTTGAGTGGCTAAACAGAGATGGGGGTGTTCCCAGGTCCAGAAAAGATGCAATGGGAACTGATCAGGAACGGTAAACTAACACATTTGTGTGTGGTAACACCAATAAGGTATGTAGTCTGTTTTCACTCTTAAGAATAAAAAGGAATCAAAATCAAACCAGTTACAACAGAAATCTCTACAGAATGACTAATCTAATGTGTTTTTATACTAGAGACATTTGAGGCCTAAAGGAGTTAACAACGTCCCTTAATAATTATAAATGTGGTTTTAAAACTTTCCTTTTCATGTGAAGTTTGTCCCTCTACTGCCAACAATGAGTGAAACAAATCAAGACAGAGAGGAAAGCCTAATATTCTTCACATGCTGCTTCAGTTTTCAGATAAAGGTACAAGGATGTTGCAACTAGCCCCTAATCCCATCCAGTTACTGCATTACCCAGACGCACCATCAGACCTGAAGATGTTAAAGCCCCATTCCCCTAGCCTTACCTACTGAAACCATGGTTCATAATTCTGTACCATCACTTCCTTGTGTAGTTCCTTCTCCTGTGTGCTTAACAGCTTCCACTCCTCTTTAGAAAAAACAACTGCAACATCTTCAAAGGTTTTTGGTACCTGAAACAATGTGAGATGTATTTTATTCTTGTTTTACTTAACACACTGATAGATCTGCAGCTTTTTAACTCAAAGAGTTAATCTTTGGGAGGTTAATGGTTATAGTGGGTAGTATAACATCCCATGAGGTTGTACCAGGTAACAGCTAACCCACTTAAAGCTAAACTCTGGGTGGGGACACTGCACAAATGTAATGTACAAATGCACAAAGATGCAAATCCTGTATAACAAGGTAGCCGGTTTGCTACCCAGGACCAATCGCTAAGGCACCATTGTGGCCTTGCCAGCTACGCTGGCCCTTGCTGACCTCTCATCTCCACTACCTCCTGCTCTGCATGACCTTCAAGATACTCAGCTCTTCAGCTCCACCCAGCATTGCTGGAACTATTGCACTCAAACATAACCCAGGAGCCTACGGACATCTGGACGTCACGCTGTGAAGTTCCCAGAGTCAGGACTAACGCTGGTGGCAGGTCGTGCTCTACTCAGCCCCTACCTGTGGAACAAACTCCCACCCCTACTGCAGGAAGCCTCCTCACTGATGAACTTCCCCACCAGGCTCAAAGCCTATATGTCTGATACTAGGACTTGTCATTGCCACGGCTCATGACCCACCCACACCTGCTTCTATCCTCCTAATATCCAGATCCTCCAAGCACCTTATCAGATTCCACGGTGCTTCCTCAAGCATAGTACCACAGCTAACTTTCCAGTGACCCATGCCAGTAGTAAACAATGAGCTTACTATTTAAAATTACATTTCTTCTGAACCTTTTGTTAATTCTTCTGTCAACATATTTGTAAGGACTGATGCATGATGATAACCATGGCTGTAACTGCTCACACACCTGAAACTACTCTGTAACCCAAGTCTTTCTCTGTATGAAAATATGTACTGTTTTCCAGGGTCGCCCCTCAAAAAGGGACCTTCAGGGCTCAGTGGGCCTACCCGGTCACCAAATTTTAAATAAATAAAATAAAGAGGACAGGCAAGGTCCAGACTGACAGCTGGCAAAGTCCAAGGAGTCCCAGATCCATTAGTGTTTAACAGACTGGAGTCTGCCCAAAACCCATCCCCCTGCTATCCCACCAGATAGTTCCTGTGATGTTATTACTCTTTTATTATAATTAACTTTTTATGCTCCCACACTGCTGTAGCCCCCTTCCTCTGGGTCAGCCACAGTCCCCTGCTCCATTCCTTCCACTCCCTGATGCAGCACCCTCCCCCCATGGTGGGGTCAGGATCAAGCAAATTCACATGCCACACACTTCTGTGTGCAGAGGCAGGAGTTCCTGGGCTGGAAGAGCAGTGGACAGTGGTGAGGGTGGAGCCAAAGTGCACCTGGTCCATCCTACACAGAGCAGGGCTTTTCCTTGTTCTGGGGCTGAGTCATGTGTCATGCTCACTGACCCTACAGAGGGGCACTCCATCATCATCATCATCATCATCATCCCCCCTCCCAGTTGCACTGTTGCTGCACTGCCACCTGTGGTCACCTAGGTGACAGTGTTGAAGCAGCAACCCTCCTTCCCCAGAAGATGAAAGTGAATATTTGTCCCATCCCTAAAACTGTTCATATTTAGTTTGGGTGTGCTAGTCCACTCTGCTGCCCCTAAGGACTGTATGTTTTATTTTAAAAATTTAAATGCTAAGAAAAAAGTTACAGTTTCAATACAAAACTGATTTCAGACTAATTAGTATAAAATTAAGTTGTATAACCACCACATGCAGCTGGGAGATATGTGACAATTGTTGCCTTGTGAGCATTCATTTACAGAAAATGAAATAAAACTCTACATATAGAAAGGAAACTGTAATGATCTCATATGTCAGAAGTGACATGTAAAAATCTATCGTGACATACAAAGGAAATCTTATTTCATGCTTTGTTTAATCTTCAGTGTTTGAAAACACAAAACAAGCTATCAAAAAATATTAGTTGATTGTGGGGAAAAATGTTTCAGAAGAGAAGACAATACAAAAAAATTGAAATGCAAAAATAAGACATTAAGCTAAAAACAATCCAAAAATGGATTTCTTTTTTGTATGGGAGCTCTTTCAATAATACTTTTGCAAAAAGCATGTCAAAACAGATGCCATTACTCCACTTCTGCTTTGTTCTTTCGCATCTTTCGCATCAACTTTCTTACCTCCAGCTTCATGATCCTGTTTTAGCCTCCGCAGCACCTGCTTACAATTCAGAATCACAATGTTAAGAACCCTGAGCAGCTGTACAGAGATTGGGACTACAAGGAGTTCTGGGGATGTTCCTAGAAAACAAGTTCCATCAGCAGGCCAGAGTGCTCCAGTTTCCACCATAGCTGCTTGCAGACACAGAAGAGCACTTCCTGTCCACCTCTGAAATGTGTCCCTAAATTATTTAAATCAGTAGCTTAATATTCATAGCATGCTGCAGCAGGAGTAGGGGTTCTAAAGCATAGTAAACCGTTAAAGAGACAGGGGCAAATCCAGATTTGAAGTCTTATGACTGACGCCAACGCCAAAGCCCTTTTCATCACGATGGAAACCCACCAGGCTGTTCCAACTCTACAAAAGGTTTACATACGAACATACAAAATTTGCCAGCAGATAAAGCATAGAGGTCTATCAAGTCAGCTCAAATCTGTAGCTAGCACCCCTTATTCTGCAGCTGCCCATCCCTTCCACCCTTTTCCTCCATTGACCCTCCCCCTTGTCCTGTCGCATCCCCTTTTGAAACAGTCCACTGTTCTACTGGATACCGCTTCTGCAGATAACGCATTCCACCCAGCTACCACCCTCTCTGTAAAAAAGTGTCTCCTCATCTCCCTCCTGAAGCTTCCTCCCTCCAGTCTCATATCTCGGCCCCTGGTGTCCCTCCCCTCTCTTGCTTTGAACAGCCCCTCTGTACCTGTCTTGTTTATTCCTTTCATGTACTTAAAGGTTTCAATCGTGTCCCCCTGACCCTTCTGTCCTCCAGCGAGTACATGTTCAACTCCCTCAGCCTCCTCTCCTATGATAAGTCCCCAGCCCCTTGATCATCTTTGTCGCCCTGCGCTGCAGCCCCTCCAGTAACTTACTATTCCTCCTCAGATACGGGCACCAGTACTGCACGCAGTACTCCAGGTGTGGCCTAATGACCTATACAGTGGCAGAATCGCCTTTTCCCTCCACGAGGATATACCCTTGTAATGCAACCCAGCATTTTGTTGGCCTTTGCAGCTGCCTTCCCACATTGCCACCGAGTTGTTCATTGACCCTGTAATGAGCACCCCCGGGTCCTTCTCCTCCTCTGTCTGGGCTAGCTGCACTCCCCCCAGCTGGTAACTCCTCCTTGGGTTCTTCACCCCAAAATGCAGCACCTTGCACTTTTTGACATTAAACCCCAGTTGTCAGGTGTCTGAGCAGGTTTCAAGCTTTGTCAGATCATCCTGCAACCCCTGCCACCCGCCTAGGTCATCCACCACTGCTTCCACCTTGGTATCATCAACAAACAGACCGATCTTGCTCTTGATATCCAATGATATGTCTGCAATGAATATCCCAAACAACACTGGTCCCAGCACTGATCCCTGTGGAACATCTCCCGTCACTACCCTTTGGTGTGAGAGCTCCCCACCCACCACCACCCTCTGTTGCCTTCCCTGAAGTCAGTTCCCTACCCATCGCACCAGCTTTGTACCCACCCCTGTGCCTTCTAACTTACAGGAACACAGCTTCCCAATATCAAGTCACCAGCACACGCTAACATACTCATACCTTTCAACCTCCGGAGTCTAAAATGAGGGACACCAACCCTTGAAATGAGGAACAATGAGGGGCACCGCAGTCCAAAATGATGGACATCAGAATGTTAGTACTTTAGGGAACCCTGGATATAATATGAGGACTCGGACTGTAAGTGACTCAACTCGTAGGCCTATGATCAGCTGCCTATGACAACTGGGGCTTTACTAGTAGTAGCAGCCAGTCAGCCAGAGCCAAGTTAAGTTGCCAGCACAATACACAACAAATCAGGGCACTAAGGGCAGGGGCAGCTCACTCACTCCCTCCCCCTTCACCTTGTTTCCATCCTCTCACTCCTTCAAACCCATTTAAGCTGATGCAGACTGCAGTGCAGAGAGCCCCTCCCCCCTCAACCGGCATAGTACAGTAAGTACATCTGTCTGACATTTGCCTAACACAGCAGAGAGTAGATGGCACTCGGTCTGTCCAGCACTGAGTCGATCAGTCGAGTTGAGCTCCCGTGTGGTCTGTAGTAATTTTGTGCTTGCTACTCATGTCGAGCTGACTTGCTCGAGCTGACTGGTATGCTTTCTCTCCAAAGGGGGGGGGGGGGCTGCTCTAGTCTCTGCTCCTGGAGAACACACGAAACCCACCAGCCCACAACCATAACTTTGGAGCCTAAAAAGGCTAGGGGACTTTAGGCTGGGCTCAGTTCCTCTGGGTCGGTGGTGCCAAACAAGAATCTGAACACCTGAACCAATACTAACTTAGCAGGGCCAGTGGTAAGATTCAAAAACAAAAATCAACTCTGATCAGTCCAGACACTCCCAGTCTCCATCCTGAAAATAATCCAGTTTGGTTTGCACTTTTCAGAGTCGCAAGTCATGACCATGCTCACCGCTCACTCATCCTCCTCCTCACAGTCTCTTCAACCTATGCATCATGCGACCATGCGTTTCAAAGCATCAAACGGAACCTGTGCTGTTTGTTCATTGGCTGAGATGTTAGTGAGGAGGAGGCGGAGCAGACTTGGAGTGACCAAACCAACCCAGACTCAACTTGGACTTAATTTAGTAGCCTTGTGCCACGACACTGCTCGCTTCCATTCCAATCCAGCCAATAGTGTGCTTTTAAAGGGCCCGACGGCCCACTGATGTCAGCACTGTCATCAATGTCAATGAAATCCAGGACAATGACAGGTGCTGGTGGGACAGTGGGACAAGTTAAAAAAATGGGGGCAAAATCAGGTTGTCCCACATAATGCAGGACACTTAAGAAGTATGGAAATACTCCACTTCCATACTAAGAGAGGTGGTGGCTGAACCTCTGGCAATCCTGGGCTGGCAGTATCGTCTACAGGTTAGAGTAATGAACTGTGAAAGAGCTTCATACATCCTGCAGACCAGACTTGAGTTTGAGTCTCACAACCTTCACTTGCATACTGTGTGACTCTGAACAAGTCACTTAACTGCCCAGTGCTCCCAGGTCACACATGAAAACAGGCACTTGTGCCTAGTGGGACTTATCTTCTTACCCAACACTAAAATAAAAAAAAAGTCCTGTTTAGCGATCACTGGAAATAGGGGAGGTACCCAAAACTGGAGGACAGCAGATGTAGTCCCCTTATACAGAAGTGGGAACAAAGAGGAAGCGGGGAACTATAGATCAGTCAGCCTGACCTCGGTAGTGGGGAAGATCACGGAAGCACTACTGAAGGAGAGCTTGGTGGAACATCTGGTTGCCAGTGAACTACAGGACCCAAAGCAGCATGGTTTCACCAGGGGGAGGTCATGCCAGACCAACCTCAATGAATTTTTCGACTGGGTGACAAGGGAGGTGGATCATTGGAGGGTAGTGGACATGGCCTATCTGGACTTCAGCAAAGCCTTTGACACTGTGCCACATAGAAGGCTATTAAACAAACTGGGGAATATGGGTCTGGGCAGGAAGGTAGTGCGGTGGGTAGGTAATTGGCTGGGTGGCAGGACACAGAGGATGGTGATAAATGGCTGTCACTCCACAGAGGGAAGAATGACCACTGGGGAACCACAGTGATCAGTGCTGGGACTGGTCCTATTCAATGTCTTCATCAGTGACATTGTGCAGGACCCAGAAGTCAGAATTTCCCTGTTTGCTGATGACACAAAGCTCTGAAACAGAGTGGACATTCCAGAGTGTGTAGACAGAATGAGGAGGGATCTGCAGAAGATTGAAGAATGGTCAAGTGTTTGGCAGTTGAAACTCAATGCAAAGAAGTGCAAGATAATGCACATGGGGCACAAAAACCCTGGAGCAACATATCAGTTGGGGTGTGTGAGGATATAGCATGCACCAGGCAGGAAATGGACCTTAGGGTTATCATCTCTGATGACCTCAAGGTAGGGAAACAGTGTGACAAGGCAGCAGGTAAAGCAAATAGGATGCTGGGATGCATAGGCAGGAGCATCACCAGCATGAAAAGGGAGGTCATAATTCCACTATACAAGACACTAGTGAGGCCCCACCTGGAGTACAGTGTACAGTTCTGGAGACCTTACCTATGTAAGGACATAGGCAGGGTAGAGAAGGTTCAGAGGAGGGCATCAAAGATGGTATAGGGGTTGCATCACAAGTCCTATGAGGACCAGTTGAAGGACTTGAATATGTACTCCCTGGAGGAGAGGAGGGGGAGAGGGGATATGATAGAGACATACAAGTACCTTACAGGGAGGAACAGGGTGCAGGAATACACTGTTTTCCAATGAGAAAGATGTTGCAGGACTAGAGGGCATGGGATGAAGTTGGAGGGAAAGTAATTCAGAGGAAACGTGAGGGAGAATTTCTTCACAGAACAGGTGGTGGACAAGTGGAACACCCTGCCAGAGGAAGTGGTGGGGGCTGAAACAATCACAAGATTTAAGAATGCATGGGATAGACATAAGGGAATTCTGGAGGTCAGGAGTAAGGGGCTACAGGCTTCTAGGAAAACATAAAGTGAACCTATAAGGTCAAAGGGGCAGCCTGAGTGGGCCATAGGCCCTTATCAGCCGAGCGTGTCTATGTATCTATGTACCTGTGGCACAACAATCAGCTGGCCCATCACCATTTACATAAGCCATCACCACCATTCTCTGAAGTACCTCTTGGCTCCTGAGCATACCTCTCAATCTTCTGTCATTGAAATGAGGAATACAGTCACACACAATGAGGGGCACTGACCATCATAATGAGGAACAAGTCCTCAAACATGGAGATACAAGCTAATAACACAGGGTTTTAAATAACTGATTAGCAGTTTTTTTCTTGGGACAATGCTAACTGTACAGAAAGTAATTATATAGGTTTTCTGGAAGTGTTATGTTTGTTAAACACAATGAGGAAAGTGCTATGCATTTTCACAATGTTTTAGCACTTTCATGAGCAAAATGCTAATCAATTTTTGGAGTTAAATAAATCTCTGTAACACTGTTGAAACTATTATGTTTATTTGTACAACGTTTATTTTTGATTTAGCAACTGAGAATATTTTGAATTTGTGCTTTAAAGTCTGCCTTTACTGTGCATTCTCTATGTGGGCAGACTTTTTCCACTGGGGCAGATGAGTGACAGAGAGTTTTGGGGGGTAAAATGAGGGGTGTCCCTCATAATCAGAGACAGTTGATAGGTTTACTCCTGAGGCAATTTCTTAAAGGGGCACAGTCAGACTTTAATGCCCCAGTTTCACACAACTGATCATGAGAGGCATCAATTTTGTGATCTCATCAAGCTGGTGCAGTGACATTGAGAGCTGAGGCATATAATGCCATACCTCCTGTCACACTGTTGAACCATGTTTGGAAATTAGCTTGGTTTCCCAGGGGTCAGCAGGGCAGGAGAGGATGAAGTGCCCCCAGGACAGCTGTCCTCTCCTAGGGTAGGGGTGGCAGCCATATCAGTCTTTGACTGCCACTGGGTGGAGGCCTAGTGCCAATGCTGGCATGAGAGGCTCAGGATCGAGGCCACAGATCTGCAGAACAGGCATGCCTCCATGTGCGTATTACTGATATACAAGCCACAGCAAGGGCCTCAGGAGAATACAGAAAAGGGATCCTGTGGCAGGATGAAGCCCTACACTTCTCAACGAACCTGCACCACCACCATCTGAATGCTAAGTCAAACTGAATTTGGGTACTTGGGGGGGGCAGCCCTCCCCTTTACACCCTGCCACATGGGAAATCTTTGGGGGAACAAGCTTCTAGGTAAGTCCAGGGGAAGTTGATGCTCACTGGTGGGGGAGTTGGAGGACAGGACCCGAAAAGTTTGCCAGCAGGAGTGAAAAGTCACACGAAAAAAAAAATCTATCTCCTTTTGTGTTCATTCTTAGTGACTGTCATTTTTTAAATTTAATTTTCTTATCCTCTGATGATGTGAGTAGGCCACATGAACTACCGGTAAAAAAAGAAACACAGAATGCGTTGGCAGAAAAGGACCGGTAGACCCCTTTGCTCTGCACTGTTTTCCCTCCCTAACACCACATCCTGGACTCTGCTGGGTCACCGGTGTCCCTCTCCCTCCCGCCTCCATTACGTCTATTTATTCTACCCATGTGCCTAATCCATACAGGTTTGAAGGTCCCCACTGTCATCACCCACCACCATCACCTCTCCTGACAGTCTGTTCCAAGCATCCACCACCCATTCTGTGAAGCAGTATTTCCTCACATCCCTCCAAAACTCCACACCCCCAAGCTTTATAGCATGCCACCATGTTCTGGTGCTCTTCCGGTTATGAAAGAGACTCCCCTCCTGCACCTTGTTTACCCCTATGAGGTACTTGTAGGTCTCAAGCATGTCCCTCCTCGCATTTCTTTCCCCCCCGGAGTACATGTTGAGTTCCCACTGCCTCTCCTCACATGGTTTCTCATGAAATCCCAGCACCACTTTAGTAATTCAGAAACATAGAAGCATAGCATTTTCCAGCTGATAAGCTGCTTTGCCCACCTATTCAGACTATTTTTTCCCTTCCCACAGTATCACTACAGATCCTACTAGATCTCTGGTCCATTCACTCATTGCTTCTCTTTCACTAAGATTCCCATATGCCTATCCCATGCATTCTTGAATACTACCACTGTCTTTAAACCACTTACATCAGCTGGAAGTCTGTACCATGAATCCACCACTCTCCCAGTGAAGAAGACCTTCCTCACATCTCTCCTGAATCTTCCCCCTCCCACTTCTTGTCATGACCCCTTGTCCCTGAGCATCTTTTTTCTGAACAATTTCCCTCCTGTATCTTGTTTTTCTCCATGGGGTATTTAAAAGTCTGTATCATATCCACCCTCACCCTCCTCTCTTCTACAGTGTACACATTTAGGTCCTTAAGCCTTTCCACATAGGGCATCTGATGTAGACACTGCACCATCTTAGTTGCCCTCCTCTGGACAGCATGTAGTCTCCAGAATTGGACACAGCACTCTAGGTTGAGTCTTACTAGTGATCTACTGTATGCAGAGGCAATTCCACCTCCCTTTTTCTGCCGGTGATATACCTCTTAGTGAACTACATTGCCCACTAGCCCTCTACCTGGCCACTTTTAGGTCATACGATAGGATTCATTTCAGGTCTCTGTCCTGCTTGGTGGTTGTAAATCCCACTCCACCCATTTTGTAGATAGACTGGCACACCACTGCTCCCTACATGACAGGCTTGACTGTCTTCCCCATCCTAGTTTTATGACCTCTTGCTAGGGGGTGTTATCCATAGCATTTTTCAAAAGTGCATGTCTCTTACCCTTCCTACATGCAGTATATACCTCTTGAGGTCTGGAGTGACTCACTTTGTACAATTAGACCATGGCTGCTTATCTTCAGTATGTATATTATCTGTCCTGGTCACCGAAGGGTTTGTGAGAAGCTTTTCACTGTTTATTATGTTTTAATGTTGCATTGTACTCTGACAAGCTCTTCCTAAAGTGTCATTGCCCTGTACCTTTCTTTATAATGCACTTCATGTATGTAATCTCCAAGGTAGTCTCTGAAGATAAGCATTTGTTTGCCTAGTGCAGTTACAGTACATGATCAACAAAAACTAAATAAATAAGGTGGTCCTTAGAGATTAAAGGATGAAACAGGATGTGATGACAGTGAGGCCTGTCCAATGATGCAGATGCAATGGGAAGGCCAGCTGGGAGTATTTCTAGTAGGTCGGGGAGGCAGGCCTCAGACAGCTGATGATTGATCCCACCAGAGACATGAAAATTCTGGAACTTGTACTTACTAATGAGGACAGAATCACAAACATCTGGATAGAAGATCAGCTGGGATCCAGCAACCACTATGCTGTGGTTTAGCGTGGGGACAGAGACACAAGCTAGCTACACAAAAGCAAAAGTCTTAGATTTCAGGAGAGCAGACTTTGGTAAGACAGAGAGGGGTATCAAAGAGGCCCTGGAGAGGGGGAAGAATGGAGGAGGAGGAATTGAAGAGCAGTGGGAGCACCTAAAGAGTGCCATTGGGAAGCTGACAAGCCAATGTATCAAGACGAAGAACAATGGGCAAGAAAAGAAGGCAACCACTGTGGTGCTCAAAGAAAGTGGCAGACAAGGTAAGGGCCAAAAGGGCAAGTTTCAGAAAGTATAAGGAGAATCAGAGGGAGGACGACAGGAAAGTGTACTTAAAGATTCTAAGAGAAGTGTGGAAGGCTATAAGGAGCGCAAAGGCCCAGACCAAAGAAAGATTAACACAGACTGTGAAGAATGGTGACAAGACATTCTATAGGTACATCACTGAAAGAAGGAAAACCAGGGGAAGCATTGTAAGGGTCAGAGGGGACACAGGGGAATGTAAGGAGGGGGATCAAGAGAAGGCTGAAATACAGAACAAATACTTTTGTTCAGTATTCACTAAGAAGGGAGAGGGTCATGGAACACAGCTGTGAAACAAAAGGAAAGGTTTACAGAAGTAGACACAGATCCATTCACAGCAGAGAGAGTCCTGGAGGAGCTTGCAAAGCTGAAGGTGGAAAAAGCAATGGGGCTAGATGGCATGCACCCTAGGATATTAAGGAAGCTGTGGAGAGAGTTAGCATTGCCTCTGGCAGCCTTGGTCACCAAGTCACTCAACACAAGAGTGGTTCCAGAGGACTGGAAGAGGGCACATGAAGTCCCTCTGCACAAAAGCAGAAGTAGGGAGGAGGCAGGGAACTATAGGCTGGTCAGCCTCACCTCAGTGGTGGGTAAGATCATGGAGGCACTGCTGAAAGAAAGAATAATGGCACACTGGGAATCCAGTGGTGCTCTGGATCCACGGCAACATGGATTCATGGCAGAGGGGTCATGTCAGACAAATCTGATAGATTTTTTTGATTGGGTGATGAAGAAAGTAAATCGGGGGGCAGTAGACACCGCCTACTTCAATTTCAATACGACTTTCAACACTTTCCCACATAAAAGGCTTGTTAACAAGACGGATAGCTTGGGTATGGGGCAAAAGGTGGTAGACTGAGTAACAAACTGGCTGACGGACACGAGGCAGAGAGTGGTGGTGAATGGGGTCCAATCCAGGGAGGTGGGTGACCAGCAAGGTACCACAGGTATCAGTATTTGGACCAGTCCTGTTTGATATCTCCATCAGTGATACTGCAGAAGAACTGGAAGGAAAGGTCTGTCTGTTTACAGATGATACCAAGATCTGCAACCAGATGGATATTCCAGAAGGTGTAGAAAGAGAATGAAGAGGTACTTGGGGAAGCTTAAAAAATGGTCTGAGCTGTGGCAGCTGAGGTTCAATTAAAAGAAATGCAAGATAATGCACCTGGGAAGGGGAAACCCTGGTGAGAGCTACAAGATGGGGGGAGTTGCTGACTATCACCAGGGAAGAAAGGGACATGGGGGTTATCATTTAAGATGACCTGAAGGTGTCCAAGCAAAGTACAAAGGCTGCAGGGAGGGCCAGTGGCATGCTGGGGAGCACAAGCAGAGGTATCACTAGCAAAAGTTTGGAGGTAGTGAGGCTATTGTACAAAACACTAGTGAGACCTCATCTAAAGTACTGTGTGCAATTCTGGACATCACGCCTTTGCAAGGACTTTGACAGGGCGGAGGCGGTCCAGAGATGAGCAACTGAGATGGTGCAGGGTTTCCACCAGAAAACATGTGAGGAGATATTGAAAAATCTCAATTTCTCTGTACTCTCTGGAGGAAAGGAGGGATGAGGGGGACATGATAGAAATATTTATATACCTCACCTGCATTAACAAGGTGCAGGGGGAGACATTTTCCAGCATAAAAGGAGCACAAGAACGAGGGGGCATGACATGAGATTGGAAAGGGGCAGGTTAAGGAGTAATGTGAGGATGTTTTTCTTCACAGAGGGGGTAGAAGACACATAGAATAGTCTGCAACAGGAGGTGGCAGGAGCGAGCATGGCAGAGGGATTGAAACATGCCTCGGACAGGTATAAGGGAACCTTAGAGGTGAGTAGGAGTGGTGATAGGCCATGTCTGGCTAGGGTCACAGGTCACAAACAAGTGTTGGGCTATAGGGCAGACTGGATGGGCCTAGTGGTTCTTATCAGTTGACAGTTTCTATGTTTCTGTGTTTCTATGTTGTAATGAGAACTTGTAACATCACATTTCCAAAAGTCTGTCATAACTCACTATTTCACAGTTTTTATTAATTGCTTGCACTCTACTTAGAAATAAAGTAAGTTTTGAGTTAGGTTTTTCTGTGTGATATCTATCTTTGCAGATACATGTATTTTTTTCATCTCTGTAGAAAGCTGTATTCCCCATAGACTTTAGTTGAGCAATCCTGTAACATATGTAAATGTTGTGGAATATTAAATATTATTCTTCTATACTTTGCACTTTCTGTGATGGAGTCATTTAAGGTATAGATAATATGGGGTAAACTGTCACAGTTGTGATCAGTTTGTGAAGAGACAGGCTACAAAGCTACCATACCTTAAAGGAAAACTATACCCTCATATCATTTTAATTTTATTTGTTTCCATGCCAACAGACTCCTTTCCTGTAACTGTTAGAGCTATATGTGTTACCTTTAGTGTGTTTTCACTGCTCATGGTAGCCCCTGTGACTGCTCTGGGAGTCTCCATTTCATGGTTGTTGAAATCTCATTGTCCATGAGAACTGCATTAGCATATGAGAACATGATGTCAGATCAACCATTTGTATCATGTATCTCTATGCTGAAAGAACAAATATCCTGCAAAAACTCTCTGGAAACAAACTGAATGGAGTTCAAAGGGGAAAAAAACTGCATTACAACGTAAATAGTTTGCAAAGCTTAGCTCACTGAAGGTAAAGGTGGTATTTCATACCTTCTTGCAGCTTGTTTCTTTGAAGACCAATTAAGCAGACAGGCATACTGGGGAGTTTAAAGGGTGATTATGCATCATGTTCTCATATGCTACTGCAGTTCTCAGGGACAATGACATTTTAGCAACCACCAAATGGGGCCTCCCAGGACAGTTACAGGGCCTAGTATGAAGTGTAAAAACAGACTAAGGCAGCTGCATGCATCTCTAACAGCTACATGAAAAGAGTTGTCTATTGCAATGGAAACAAATAAAATGTAGAAGCTATGAGGGTGTAGTTTTCCTTTAAGCAAGGTGTTCCCAGTGTGATAAAAGAAGTGAGTTATTTTCCTATTGGGAAAGAGTGCTGTACTGAGAGAACCTGAGTGAGAGTTCAGCTGGTAAGTGGCAGCATACCAAGATGACTATTCTGGCATTTGAAGTGCTGTGAAAACTGGTAGCAGTGCAAACTGAGTTCTGGGAGAAAACCAGTTTGTGACAAGCAGTATTACCACATTCTGCTCCTTCTTACTCCTAGTCCCTGACAGTACATTTAACGGCCACCAGACATTACCCTGGATATGTATCCCAGGAATTAAATCAGGTCAGTTACGTATAATAAGAATCCCAGTAACCTTCTTTAGTGTGCTCATTACTATCTTTTTAAAAATCTTTACATCCTGATTTAACCAAGAAATTGTGTGCAAATCTCGAAGCATTAAACTGCCTTTCCCAGCTTTGGAAATTACAGCCTATTTCCTCCTACTCCCCATTATAATTGCCTTTATGTTTGTCCCATGCATTCTTGAATTCCCCCACTGTGTCTGATCCCACAGCCTCCTCAGGAAGGCGGTTTCATGTAATCGGCCACATAGACAGGACCCTTATAATCTAAGGGTGGGAAGGGCCTTATTGAAAAAGGAGCGCATTACATAAGGTACAGTTCTAGCCATTCCAACAGTGGTAGCACAGGACCTACTGTACATTAAATAAAGTAGCGTACTGCAACATTCTTATTTCTCACTATATAGTCCAAGTGCTTGAAACAATGAGTCCTTCTATGAGCACAGTGATCACGCATTCAGAATTAATCCAGGCACAATCCTTGAATATAGTTCCAACAGGGCCACATCCTGGTTCCACTTGTACCTCACTGGCAGATCCCAAGCTGTCCGTTTCAGTTCTTTTACCTCGGATTACCTCCCAATCACCATAGGGGCACCACAAGGCTCTGTCCTAAGCCCCCTCCTGTTCTCGATCTTCCTGAACGACCTGCCCTCTGCCTGCCCACACACCTCCATCCACATGTATGTGGACAACACTGTGCTGTATGCATCTGGCCCCTTGTCCACAGAGGTCACGACCAGACTGCAGTAAGACTTTATCTTGGTCCAGCACTGGCTATGTTCAAATCACCTCCTCCTCCTCAATGACCAGAAAACAGTCTCATTAACCTTTGGCACAAGGCAAAACATTTCTAGGCTCTCCTCCCCGATCATATTACACACCCTGGAAGGGTCCCCCTGGAGTCTTGTACCTCCTACAGATACCTCGGCATCTGGCTTGACCAGCACCTCAATTTTTCCACACACATCGACTCCTTACTCAAGAAACTGCACCCCAGTCTTGGTGCACTTTATCGGAATCATGACAGTATCCCCCAACCTGCCAGGAAGGCCATTGTGTTGAAAATGATCCTGCCCTCTCATGACTACAGGGACGTAGTCTACTGTGCCAGCCCTAAGTCCACCTTAGCCAGACTGGACCCCCTTTTCCACTCTTTCTGTCATTTCATCCTGAACTGTCCATACTCCACTCACCACTGTGCCCTGTATCAATCTACGAACCTCACCTTTCTAGACAATCACAGACAGTCCCATTGTGCCAAGATCCCAGCCAAGTATTGGTCCCCATGACTCCCCTCCTATCTCACCGATACCTTAACTTACCCCTGCACCCATGCATACTCTTTCAGAAACTCGGACTCTCTGTCCCTAGCTGTCCCACACCTGTCTACTACCGTCCATCAGGCAGCATTCAGCTACTGCATTCCTACATTGTGGAACTCCCTCCCAACACATGTTCATCACTTCTCCTCCCTCTTGCACCTCAACTCCATGCTCTAAGCTCATTTCGCCTCATCCTGCGCATGTGTCTAGGTGTTTCTCAGTCACTGTGTGGAATGTCTGTGTATGTCCGCACTTAGTAATGCAATTTAACCTGTGACTAACTGTTCTCCCACTCTGCTTTGTCTCTCTCAGGGACCAATATTGTTAGAGGCCTACACTATGTAATTATTGTATCATGCTGTATTTAACTTGTTTATGCTATCTTCAACTATTATCCATGTTCCCCCTTCCCCCAGGATGCATCTGGAATCGAGCATTCGACTGCTCAGTAGTATGCTTTCCTGGTAAAATGCTTAAATAAATAAATAAATATAGCCATGGATGTCATTTATATTGTGCTGGCTGCCCTCCCAACAGCACCAACCCTGCTCTATCTCACAGCAACTTTCTGTATTTTTGTTGTAATTGATTGGTTGACATGATGGCCCAGTGGTATGCTGGATGCCTTAACTCCTGCCATGCCAGTGACCTGAGTTCAGAAGTGAGCACAGGCTGCTGGGGGTCAGCTGGAATAGGAGAAAACTGAGCATCTGGAGGACTGCTCTCACTCCTGGGAAGGGGGTCCAGTGGAGCTGCTCCTAACCTGCCAACATGTGGAGGTGTTAAGGCAGGGCAATTGGTGCAGCTTAGTAGTGAAGATACCCAGCAGCAGACGTGTGGTACATGCGTACCTCTACATGCATGAACACCTGCATCACTGCATGTCATCTGGTGGGGGGCACTGAACAAGGGAAAAGCATGGAGGCTGGAGTTTGAAATTTGACCTATCACCTGGCCCAGGAAGTCACTAAGGACAACCTCCTATCTGGAATGTGCTTTGGGGAGGATGGACACCCCTCTTATGGTCACACTCCACTAAGGGAAATCTGTGTTCAGTCTCAGAGGTGAGTTCTGGGGAAGGCAGTTGTAGGTGGAGTGTGGGTTATGGTTTCAGGTCTGAAAGAAATCTTGATGAATATATATATATATATATTTATTTTATCTAAGAAACACCTATCCCGGAGGCTCAGGGCACTGAACATATTAAAATTTCATACTGCAAATCATAATAAATACATAAACAACATACTATTGAACATAAATATACAATATCCAGCAATTAAAACAAAATTGAATATAAATGCTAGCCTCAGTAGCAGCAACTACTACTCAAAATAGCTGAAGGCTAACTTAAGCATGGAATTCTGAAAACAGGTAAGGGCTATAAAACATAGTCTGGGAAGGCCTGATTATAAAGGAAGGCCTTGAGGCAAGCTTTAAATACCTCCACAGAAGGGGCCTTCCTAACAGCTGAAGAAAGCAAATTCCACAGGACAGGGGTGGCAACACTAAATGCTCTGTCACCAGCTGTTTTTAACCTTGTCCTGAGAATTGCAAGGCGGCCCCTAGAGAAGGAACGGAGGGAGTGGACCGAGACAGCCAGTGTAAGAAGATACTTCAGGTAACCAGGGCCTAGGCCATGTAGGGCCTTAAAGGTGAGCAAACCCACCTTGAAGAGGACCCTCCACCTAACCGGCAGCCTGTGCAGTTGATGCAGCACTGGAGTAATGTGACAATACTTAGGCTGTCCTGTCAACAGCCTCACTGCCACATTTTGTACCATTTTTCTGGTTTGTAGCATCGAAAGGAGTTAGCACCCAGTCCAGGTCTTGTTTAAAATAAACTTTTATTTAAAGTATGAACTGCTGTGTGCAGAAATCTGGCTCTTGAACCATAATGGTTGCAGGCTGGCAAGTAACATCCTGTCTTTCACCTGGTTACCCACCAGGCTTCATTTCTTGTTTCTAAATCATCGAGCTCTGCGCTTGTTTCTTAATTCTCATCAGATTCTCTAATTTTTTTTTATACAACTGTGACTGAATGCTTATGCGTTGCCTCTTTTTATAGGATGTGTAAGATATTTTAGAAAATGGGACTATAGAAAGCTTCATTTTGATTGGCTAAAAGTGCAAATCAGCCGGTCCAGTATGAGACAACAGAGACCGGGAAATATCTAGTCCCAGTCTCTGTTGCCTCATATAGTTCTAATAATATTGGGCCAGTAGAACGTTCAAAACGGCAACTGCAGTCATGTTGTTTGTCTCAGTTAGAAAGACTTAAGCAGTCAGCTGATCTCCTCCTGTCCCTTCTGCCATGTTCCTGAACTTGCCTCAGTCAGGAGCGAGTAAATGAATGCAACATTTCTTTTTTTTTTTACCCTGTACCCCATTACCAAATGAACTGCACAAACAAAACATTTTGTAAAAAAAAAAATCAGCCCAGTCACGCCACTTCCCAATCACTAACTGCCATCCCATGATCACCATGATCACCGTCACACTCTCCGACTCTGTTTTTTTGTACATTTAACTGTCACAACTCACATTTGTAAAAAAAAGATGTCTGGTAAAGCAGAAATTGGCATTTTATTTTCTCCCTGCTCTCTCTCTCTCTCTCTGTCGACTAGATCGTTATTTGAAATTCCTTTGCTCGGTTTTCGGCTCCCTGCCCACGCCCTGCCAGCAAGGTTTAACTTGTAAAAATTAAAAAAATCCTCTGTCCCTAGTGCCAATGTGCCACAACTTTCCAGGTATCACCAGATTTAAAGAAATACTGTTCCCGACTGTGCTCCGGTACCCCACAGCTCCTGGTCCCAGCTTGAAAGAAAAGTGAAAGTATACTACTACTGTCTAAGGGTTGGGGGGGAGAGAGACGACACAGACAAATGAAGCAAAGTGCTTGCATGAGGAGCATTAACAGCTCCTGATCTCCATCACTTGCCCATTTTCTAAATGAAACAAAATCAGACAGGAGTACCTTGCTACACATGACTGCCACCATAGAAAACATTTACTGAAGCGCAGTACACAACTTACTGTGATCGCTGATGGGGCACTACAGAGATCATACTCTCTGCTCTCACACACTGACTATTGCAGCTATCGCTGTCTTCGTTAGAAAATGGGCATCAAAATCCTCATTGTCTGAGACCCCCTTGACATCCGCAATCTATCTAGCAACAGACCTCAGCCAATAAAAGTTGCCAGCGTTTTTGTTCCCATCACGACGATCCCACAGCCGATCAAATGTTACGTTTCTGATAGCTGTCAAAAGCTGCCATTTTTATTCTCCGTGTGCCCCGAAATTTTAAAACCAAACTGACAATGTCAGATAACCTACCAGTGTTCTTTGAAATACTAAATGAGGAGAGTCTTAAAGAACTGTTCCCTTCATCGGAATCGCCGTCAGCTGCAAAAAAAAAAAAACGAGCAGAAAAACGGACACAGTCCCTCGAGACAAGCTGTCATATATCGGTGAATGAACAGGAGCTCGCTCAAATAGAAAGTGATAGGGATGAGTGTAATACAAAAAAAAACACTGTTTGGGCTGTGGGAGTGTTCAGCGACTGGGCATCCAGGTAGAGTCTGGCCGTTAACTTTAAAACAGAAACTGCCAAAAAGCTCTGCAGCTTACTAAGGCAGTTCTATGCTGAGGTGCGTACCAGTGCTGGGACTGAGTACTCTGTTTCTGGCTACTGTGCCATCCGTGCTGGGCTAAATCATCACCTTAACAGCACCACAGTAGCACGTAGCTTCAACATAATAAGTGACCCAATTTTCTGTCCTGCCAACAATGTTTTTATCAGTATCCTCAAAAAATATCGCAAAGCAAATAAAGACAAGGCTACCAACCACCCTGCAATAAATGCAGCAGATCTAAAAAAAATCTTTGAGTCTGATGCTATGTCACCCAATACTGCGCTAGGCTTAGTGAAAAGACTCTGGTTTGAAATACAAATCCACATGGCCCGGTGAGGCAGGGAGGGGTTACGTGAGCTGACACCAAAGTCATTTGAAGTGAAGGTTGATGAAAATGGTTGCAGATATCTAAGCCTAGCACACAACCAGCATTCAGAAAACCACAACCAACCCAGGGAGTCGAACAAAGAAAACAGCAGAGGCAGTATTTTGAGGAGCCTGAGAATGAAAACTGCCCAGTCAAACTGTACCTGAAGTATATTTCAAAATCCCAGCAGACACTTTGCATTTTTTCGTGACAAGCCAAGCTGCCAGATCCTGGTCCACCTCCCAGAGACATATCTACTATGTAAATAAATCTGTGATGATGCATCTACTATGTGTATAAATGTAAAATTTTGAATTTATCTTATAGTAGCTCAGATTTATCACATAGGATTTATGTCCATGTTTATTGATATATATATATATATATATATATATATATATATATATATATATATATATATATATATATATATATACATACACGCATACTTATTATACCAGCAGGCATCAGCAGACACTACAGTGGTTGCTGTACTTCATGGAAATGTTCTTGTCCCTGACTGTCCCCAGGCTCCAGCTCCCCTTCTCATCCCGAGTCCTTACTCCTTTAGCACTGTCTGCTAGCCTGCACACTGCGCTGCAATTGGTGTTCTGAGAATAGTGATCAGCTGCAGCAGACTGCCTGCCTTAACTCTTGAGGTGGGGGCAAACAAAATAGCTACCAAGTAGCCACCAGCTTCTGTCTGACTGCTCTTAACTTAGAAAAATATAATTGTATTCTTTATTGTGTCATTTTCCTTTCTCTCTCAGCCTGGCCAGAGTGCAGTGCAGTACAGCCTCACAATCAGAAAGTGAGAGTCACTACACCCTGAGCTGCTGCAACAACAGAGATGCTAAAGAGAACTGGCAAAGTGCTCCTCAGTCGCCTGCTTGGCTGTCTACTGTGTTTGAGAGTTCACTGAGTTGGGACTGACTGATTTAATATTCATTTTAAATGTCCCAAGCCCCTGATTAACTTTACAGTCATCCACCAGAATCTGTCCCCAGCTGCTCAACCACTTAAGTTTGGACTTGGGGCCCAAGGCCACCAGCCCCAACCAACACAACTCTCCTTAGTCCCTCTCTCCTCCTCCTCCTCGGTAATATTCCTACTTATAGCCAAGCCACGGAATCACTCAATGTGGCACGCTACTGGTGTGTGACAGTGTACTTGCCCAGGACCACCCCTTCACTCTGCTTACCGCTGACACTGACGTCACTCTATCAGTCGACCGCAAACCGGGGTCACATGATGGCCAAACGAAGTCAAGGACACAGCAGCTTCATCGGAGATCGTGCCTGCACCCTCTTCCTCCTCCTCAGCGACTCGTAATCCTCCTCATGGCCACAACAGGTAATTTACACTGCCACTGTTAAAAAAAAAAAAAACAGGAGTCTTTACTTGGCAGGGGGCATGAGCAATGCTGTAAAATCAAGCGCATGCCCAGACTGCCAAAATCAGTTCATGCTTTGTTGCTTGCCAGACTGGCATTTAAATCATCAGATCTACTTGTCTGGATTCGATTTCCTATTGTCCCGGCTGCCAAGCAATAGGATTTTTTCCTAGCCTGGTTGAAGGCCTTACTGAAATCGAGGTCGGTGCTATCCTCCACCCCCACTGATCCACTCCTTCATCATTCAGTCAAAAATGTTTACCAGGTTTGTTTGACATCTTTCTGCTGTGAATCCACACAGTCACAGTAGAGCAAATCTAAGGTGTGACCCGATCCAGTTCTCTCAGCACTGAATCAAAGAAAGCTTTCATGTTTGTCTGACAGGACCTCAATGCCATAAAATCCATGCTGTTTACAATCCCAGAGACTGTTGCTTACCAGGTAGTCTACAAGGTCTTCTTTGGTCGGTGATGCCATCAGCTTCTCTGCAATGGAGGTCAGACTGACAGGTCTATAGTACAGGTCTTGTTCCTGGTCCCCTCTCTCTCTTATGTAGCGGAATGATGTCTGCCACCTCCAGTCCTTAGGAACCACCCAGGTCCTTAGTGAGCAGTTAAATGGTCCTAACGGATTCAATCCTTCCACTGCCAGTTCCCCAAGTACCCTCAGATGCAACCCATCTGGTCCTGGGGCCTTGTGAATCTACATGGCTGCTAGCCTTCCTTGTCTCACGTCACTTGTAAATATTGGCTGCCTCATCTTTGGGGACCCCCTTATTGACCATTATGATGACACTGAAGGCAAGGCCCCGCCTCCCTCCCTGGTGAAAACTGAGCAAAATAATCATGAAGGAAGGCAGCCTTTGTCCATCCTTTTCTGTCACCCTACTCCTCCAATTAGACCCCGGAGCCATCATCTGCAGTTGGAATCATTGGTTGAATTCAACGAGTTGTATTAGTTACAACTGCATTAAACTGCAGTCATAAGATAGTGGAGATGCAATCCACTGCAGTTGACGATTCCATGACCCATCCAGATTTTTTTGTTTTGAGCTGCAGTGTGTTTTGCTTTCTTTCCTGGTTGGGGAGCAGCACAAATGCCTAATGGTTCACAACTGCCAGCGTGAAGCCTTACAGCCAATAAAATGCACCCTTGGTTCCTTGGCACCACAGCCAGGGTTCTGCAGATTTCTGGGGTTCTAGTTCAGTTCAGGTTCTACAGGGTGGGTTCTAGTTCGGTTCAGTTTTGTTTATGAATTGCAAGTTTTGGTTCTGGTTCAGTTCTTAAAATGTGGTTCTCTAATATAACTAAAACATGAATATAGTTGAATTTGTCAAACACTGTAACTTTAACTAAATGATGTCAAATATACAAAGGACAAAGAAAGTAAGAAATTTCATTGAGTATATTCAAATACATTAAATATTTTACATTAAGTAAAAAAAAAGGGGGCTCTAAGCATGATAGGGATTCTCCCTAATCTGAAAGAGGGAACTGGCAGTATAGCCTGGAGGTTAGAATAATAAGCTTGGTACATCCAGGAGTCCAACAGGCCTGGGTTTGATTCCCAGCCACAAGATCCACTTGCACACTGTCGAGCCTGAACAAGTCACTTAACCTCCCATAGCTCCTGGGTCTCCCCAGTGTGCCTAGTGTGCTTACCCACTTACTGAAAGGGACAGGAACCAGAGTGACCCTGCAGCCTTTGCAGGTGTGAAAAGATTAGTTGTGTTCTGGTGGCATTTTTGCTGAGAGCCCACATGATCTCGAATCATAGCTGCATTTACACTACCTTCATCACAGCTGTCTGTCCAGTCCTGGTAATGATGTGAGGCTCCGGAGTTTGGAAATCAAACAACCAGCTATAACGCCTGCACTATCATCCAGCAGAGGGACAGGTACTACAGAAAATGTACAGGTATAACACTGTTATGCACTTAAAAAGGCAGGTTCATGTTTTGTTCTGGTTCACCACCTCATTTAATTAGGTGGTTCAGTTCTGAAGGAAACCACACAGTACAGGTTCTGTTTGTATTCGGTTTGCGCTAGAATCCTCGCTCTACTTGGCATGAAGCATCGACCAATTGGATTAGTAGAAGGAGTATCCCATGAGCTTTACAGCATCTGTGATTGGCTACATGATGTGGCGGGAGAGCGTGCCAAGGTAGAAGAGTGAGAGGAGAGGAGGTGTCTGTATCCATTGGGAGTCAGCCAAGAAGAAGCAAGCAGTGTGTTCTTTATATTTTGGCAGGGATGAAGTTCGGCAGCTGAGCGGCTCGGCCTTTATTTTTAAATAATTTGTCTGGTGCCGGGTCAGAGAATAGTGCTGTGTGGCTGTGCAGGTCCCAGTCTTCTAGTAAGCTAGGCAGCTGCGGTGCAGCAATCATGTGAGGGTGGCGAGTCAGTGGTGAGGCACGTGCTTGGACCTTGACTCCTGTGGGCGACTCTCTCGCTTGCTCAGTCGCATTAGGTGGTGAGGGTCTCTAGTACTTTAAGTCAGCAAGGAGGAAGTGGTGGGTGCAGTATTTCCACCACAATGAGTGCCGGAGTGGGGTCTGGGACCAACGTGTAAACTGGTTGAGGAGGAGGGAGCACACTGTGCCGCACACTGAGAAGTAGAGCGGCAGCCTGAGGTGAGGAGCCAGCCACCGCCACACCAGAGACCCGACGCTGACCTGAATCACCCGACCCGACTGAGAACTGAACTGGCAACAGGGCAGGCTACAGCAAGGCAAGCAAGCAAGGTATGTAATATGTTGAAGCAGCCTGTGCTGGGCAGTAGGCAGTAGGAAGAAGGGAGTAGAAGTCGCCATAGAAACATAGCACCATAGAATTTGATGGCAGATAAGGACCGCTTGGCCCACCCAGTCTGCCCATTTCCTACCTACTGGATAAGCTGCAGATCCTAGTTAACCAGCAGCCTACTTCTTCTTACCTCACCCCCAGAATTGCCTTATGACTGTCCCATGCATGCTTGAATTCCACCACGGATTTTGACTCCACTACCTCGTCCGGAAGGCTGCTCCATGCATCCACAACCCTCTCTAGAAAAATACTTCCTTAAATTACCTCTGAGCCCTCTATCTCTATCTTCAAACTGTGCCCTCTTGTTCTTGCACACCTTTTTTTGAAAGATGCTACCCTCTTGGACTTTGTTGATTCCCTTGAGGTACTTGAAAGTTTCTATCATGTCCCCCTCTCCTCCTTTCCTTGAGGCTATACATATTAAGCTCCTTAAGTCTCTCTTTATATGTCTTCCGTGCAGACCCTGCACCATTTTAGTTGCCCTCCTCTGGACAGCTTCCATCTTGTCTATGTCTTTATGGAGATTGGGTCTCCAGAACTGCACACAGTACTCCAGATGGGGTCTCACCAGCTGTCTGTACAGAGGATAATAACTTCCTGTTTTCTACTGGTGATGCCTCTCCTATGCATCCCAGTATCCCCCAGCCCCTCCTTGCTGCCCTCTCACATTGCTTGCCCACCTTTAGGTCATCTGATATGACTAACCCCAGGTCCCTTTCCATTTTTGTTGTTGTTAGTATCTCACCCCCATTGTGTACTTTTCCTTGGTTTTGTTTCCCAGGTGCATTACCTTGCACTTCTTAGCATTGAATCTAAGCTGTCATACATTTGACCATTCCTCTAACCTTGCCAAGTCCCTTCTCATCCTTTCCACCCCACCCTGTGCATCAACTATGTTGCAGATCTTAGTGTCATCTGCAAAGAGACATACTTCTCCTTCCAGTCCTTCCGCAATGTCGCTTATAAAGACATTGAAGAGGACCGGTCCTAATACTGAACCTCGCGGTACCCACTAGTAACTCTCTTTTCTTCTGAGTGGACTCCATTTACTATTACCTCTCTGTCATATTCTCCAGCCAATTCTTTACCCAGGCTGTCATCTTGGGACCCACTCCCAGGCTGGCTAACTTGTATATTAATCTTTGTGTGGGACTGTGTCCAATGCCTTGCTAAAGTCTAGGTAGGCCATGTCCATAGCCCTCCCTGATCTACTACTTGGTCACCCAGTCAAAAAATCTATCAGATTTGTCTGCATGACCTTCCGCTGTGAATCCATGCTGCCTAGGGTCCTGTGCCCTCTGGCCTCTAGATACTCACAATTATTTCCTTTAGAAGTGATTCCATCATTTTCCTATCACTGAGGTTAAACTAACAGGTCTGTAGTTTCCTGCTTCTGCCTTGCTCCCACTTTTGTGAAGGGAATCACATCTGCCCTCCTCCAGTCCTCGGGTACCATCCCATCCTCCCATGATTTGTTAAAAGGGTAGTCAGTGGTGTCACTAGTTCTACCCTTAGCTCTTTTAGAATTCTGGGATGAATCCCATCAGGCCCCATTGCTTTGTCCACTTTCAGTTTTAAGAGTTCTTTCAGAACCCTTTCTTCTGTAAATGGGCTGGTATCAACTTCTGTATACAGAGTGTTACTACTGTTTGTTTTATGTACTTCTCTTCATTTGTAAATACTGAGCAAAATATTTGTTTAGTATCTCTGCCTTTTCAGTGTCTCCTCTGCCCACCCTCCCTCCCTTTATTAAGCCTCACTATCCCTCCCTTGGTCTTCCTTCGCCCCTGATGTACCTATGTAACCCTAGATGGCGCTATCCCAGGGGCTACTACCCCTGCCTGATTTGCCACTAACAGGTTGGAGGGGCCTGATCCAATGGCGGTGCCTCACCCAGAGGTCAGGGTTTGCAATAGTTAAACTAACTTGGTCACAGCCCTCTGGGACACTGCAACCCCCTTTTCCCACTAGTGGCCCACACAATATATCAGAATTACCTTCACAGTATACACTTACCCCAGGTCTGGTTCCGGCACTGGGACCTCCTGTGAAATGAGATACAGTGCAACAATCACAGTACAGTACTTTAACATAGACAAATACCTCAGGCAGTATAACTTTGCTGAAACAAGCAGCTCTGATTTATTTAGGGGATATAACAAGGACAAGGGGAAATCAGGTTAATTAGCTTATCACCTAATACATCTATTTATGGCTCTGTGGCACAGGCCTATCCCTATCAGTTACTGTCCTGGGTACCCAAGCCCTAGTGGCTAGTCCAAACCGCGGGCAGCTGGTAGGGGCCCTTTCACACAGAGAAAAGGAGAATTAAACAGTCAGCAGTACAGTAATTCCATTTGGATTTAATGTGGCAATTCAACAGGAGCAACCCTGAATTAGTACTCACGACCTCCAAATAAGATAGGGTCCTTCAATGTCAGCAGGGCTCACTTGAGGTACACAAACCTCTTCACACATCCATATAAAAGAAAGTATTATACCAGGCAGGCTGCATCTGTATCCCGATCGCAATACTGCACAATACCCGGAGAACACACAGCAGATTCAGTTCCTGACAGACCGAGTGTAATTTTCAGCAATTCCTCCAGTCTTCTGCAGGGTGAGCCTGGTTTCTACTCTTCAGAGATCCTTTGATTCTTTTCACAGGACGGATTCAGTCCTAACAAGCAGTTACACAAGTTGTAGACCGAACTTGGGCCTTGCACACGTTTTTGACTGAAACTGTGCACTGAAGGAGCACAGGGTTTCTTTCCTTCACTTTCAGATCTCAAACTGAAACTCCCAACAGACAAAAACGGCACTTCCTTTGAGTTCCTCCCAGTTCTTGACTGGATTGGCTGTCACTCACAATAGACTGCTGCTGTTGGTCCAAAAAGGCACCAAGTCTAAACTACATCTCCCAGAGTCACTGCCCATACAATCCTCTTGTGGCTGGCTCAGATTATGAGTCCCAAGTTCTGATTCGTCCAAGGCATCATTTTAGAGCTAGTTTACCCCACACTGATTGGTCCAGTTCAGCATTCAAACCAGAATGGGGAACTAGGCAGACAGTTCTGACTGCAAAGAAAGCAGGTTAGACAAACTGTAATTTTATTATTACTGTAAATGATTTCTGGCAATCAGTTACATCTTTCAGACAGGTTCCTTTGCACTCCTAGTGACTGCAAAATGGGGTGAATTGCAGCAGCTTGAGTGGTACTCAATCAAAGAAACACACAGTCCCCATACAATTCAATTATGTCTGCAAGCAGACAGCTCTTAAAGAGACAGTACCAGAGGTTCTAAAACACTCACTGATAAATGGCTTAAACGCCAAACACCATTCAGGCTTGAGCATTCAAGCAAGCTCCTGAAGTCTTTTGGGAACCCCCATTTGCAGGGGGTTACACCTTCCTGGTTTGGGAAAAGCTTGACGTCCGCAAGCAAGGCATTTCAAGTTTCAACTGCAACCATATACATTTGCATTAGGCTCACACATGTAATCATCAGTCAATACATCATTTTACCAAGAACCATTTCTGAAACATTGCAGTACGTCACTCTTACACAGTATAACACACACATTGTACCATAACTCAAGTTATTACCTCTTGTACATGAAACCTGAAGAGAGGGGGCCCTTCCTATCAGTTACCTTGGGCTGGATGGGCAAGGCACCATACTTAGAGGGCAACACAAGTAACTTGAGTTAGCACTGACGCTCAGTTTGGGCAATGAGCTCTGGGACACATACACCTTTATGGACAACATTGAGAGGCAAATCCACAGGCCTCCAAGGGAATCATAACTGAGGTGCACCACAGGCTTTACAGCTCGACCAGTCTTTCTAGGGGGAACTGTTACAGTCTCTGCACTCTGAGCCTCATTTTCAGCATTGTCCACACTTGTCAGGGGAGTCTCCATGGGGTAGAGAGGCTAGAACTTGGGGCACTTTCAGCTCCAGGAGTTACAGTTTCGAGTCCACAACATTTGGCTCGCATGGAGAGCTTTCGGACACTGGCAGTGGACTGTCAGGGCACTCAAAATACTCTTCTTGTTCGGTGTATCACCAGTCTGCCCCAATCTATCATTTTCCTCCCTGAAAGCTCAAACAGTTCAACCATGCACAATGATTCCATTTCATCTGATCTGATGCTTTGCACTTCACTTTCTGGGAGCATTGGCTCCAGGGATGAAGCTGGGGCTTAGACAGTCCAGAAGGCCCAGCTTTGTCTCCAGTATTGACTAGGGATTGCCCGAAACAATTGACTCAGTTCGTAAGAAGGATAGTATTCAAAGTCACTCTCACTTTCTTCCGATATGGACTGACAGTCATGCTCAACTGGGACTTGTGGAGGGAACACTTTAACTTTGCTTCTGTAGGTGCAGACTTTCTTGATCTTTTCTTAGCAGCAGCTCTAGTCACTGGTCCAGAGGGGCATCTTCTAGGGCTCAGACTCAATTAAGATTTGTCCAATGGGCAGTAAATGATTTCTATGCATTGTTTTACATCTTTTGAATTATTCTCAGGCCTTACTTTGTACACTGGCAGATCATCTAGTTTGCCCACTACAATGTGAGGGAGATGGTGCCATCTGTCAGCAATCTTGTGCTTGCCATGCAATCCCAGATTTCTAGCAATACCGATCTCCTCCTGGAGTTCCTGTTTTCACCTTTATCATACCTTTCTTTGTTGGCCAGATTTCTTTGGCAGCCATGGTTTGAGCCAGTTGGTACGCATGAGTTAGCTGGGCCTTTAACTTTGCACATACTGTAAATAGTTGTCAGCCTGAACCCCATCAGGAGAGACCCAAAACACACATCTACTGGTAGTCGAGCTTCTTCCAAACATCAGGCGGTAGGGGAGAATCCAGTGGCATCACTTTTGGTGCAGTTATAAGCATGTACCAGGGTGCTAATTTGTTGGCTCCATCTAGGCTTGTCCTTGGGTGCAGGGTGCCCTAGCATATCTAGCAAAGTGCTGTTGAAACGTTCAGGCTGTGGGTCCCCTGGGGTGGTAAGGAGTGGTTCTGGACTTCGACTCCCCACAGAGAAAGCATCTCTTTGATCAGGCGACTCTCAAAGTCTCTCCCTGATCAGAATGGATTCTTTGTGGAGCCCCATAGTGAACAAAAGTTTTCACAAGTACTTTAGCCACAGTGGATGCTTTCTGGTCTTTGGTGGGGAAAGCTGGGCATATCTCGTGAAATGGTCAGTGACCACCAGCACATTACTGATATTTCTTTGATCTGACTCCAAACTTAGAAAATCAATACAGACCAGCTCCATGGGTGCACTGGTGGTGATAATCACAAGGGGCAGCCCTCTGGGGCAAAGCCTGTAAGCAGCGCCATCATAAGTTCGAATGTGTTGCTCCACATCAGCCCCCATCTTAGGCCAATAGAATCTGGATCTCACCAAGTCAAGTGTTCTGTCTATACCAAGGTGCCCCATGGTTGTGCAAGGACCTCAGTACTGAGTCTCGAAGGCAGTGGCAGCACTAGTTGTTGTTTGTCTACTTGTCCCCCTCTGTCTACTGTTTCTCTGTATAACAGTTTATTGATCAGTTTCAACTAGGACCTTCTTTGTATAACAGTGCAGTTCTCAAATCAGTGGAGCGTAATTTGGACACATCTTTTCCTGCATAGAGGGCTTCTAAAGCTGCTTTGATCATGGGATCGCGGATTGAGCCCGCCAATACTGTCATTGTCCAGCTGAGGCAGTGCACCAATGTCTATTGCAGAAAAGTGGCAATAAGCAGCAGGTATGCATTCTCAGAGGCTCCAAGCAATCCACCATGCAGTCCACTGCGCCCCGGGACATTTGTTCCTCCCCTGTCAAACTCGGCAGAGTGCCCAATGTCAGGTTCTGCCAATCGGACCCAATCATTCTGGGGAACAGGCCTCGGGAGAGAGCATCAGCATCTATGTGGTTCAGACCTGCTCGGTATTCAGAGCATAGTCATATGTAGATAATGCAGAAAGCCACCTATGGCCAGTGGCATCCAACTTAGCTGAGGTCTGCAATAGGTTAAAGGATTATTGTCAGTTTACTAGTATTTTAGCCCCATACAAGTACTCATGGAATTGGTCAACAATAGCCCACTTCAAAGCTAGGAACTCTAACTTATGTACAGGATAGTTCTTTTCGGATGGGGTCAGGCTTCTACTGGCAAAGGCCACTGGTCTCAGGCCATTCGTGTTCTTGGTACAACACAGCCCCAACCCTTGCAAGCTAGCATCAGTGTGCAGGATGTAAGGTTTTCTTGATCGGGCATAGGCCAGCACTGGAGCATGGGTAAGTTGATATATGATCTCATGAAAAGCAGTCTCACAATCAGGAGTCCAGCGGGCCCCAAATACTTCACCGGATGAAAATACACTCTTTCAGTCTTGAGGGATGCTGACTTTGGTATTTTTTTGGGTTGGGGATACCCTTGAGTAAGGTTAAGTAAAGGGCGGATCACTCTTGAATAGTCCTTGATGAAGCTACGATAATAACCACAGAATCCCAGGAATCTTTGCAGTTCTTTTAGATTTTGGGCTGTGGCCAGGTGGTCAAGGCCTCAACTTTACTTGGTCGGTCTCTATTCCTCGGTGGATACTATGTGTCCCACATACTTTACTGATGTTTGAAAAATTGACACTTATCAATGGACAGTTTAAGGCCAAAGTCCTCCAGTCGGTCCAATACCTTAAATAATCTGCTCTCATGTTCCTCCAGTGAGCTGCCAAACACAATAACATCATCTAGGTATACCAGGCACTCTAGTAAGTTCATGTCCCCACTGCACGCTCCATCAATCGCTGAAAAGTGGCTGGGGCACCTGAAACCCTTGAGGCATCCTCATGAATTCATAGGAAGCTAAGCGGACAGATAAAGGCTGTCTTTTCACGGTCCTCTGGGGCCATCGATCTGATAGTACCCACTGCGGAGATCCAGCACAGAGAACCACTTGCTCCCGCTTAGGCAGTCCAAAGCATCCTGAATGCGGGCATTGTGTACTGATCAGGATAGTCCGCCGTTTAAGGTGCGATAATCCACACACATCCTTACTGTTCCATTCTTTTTCCTCACTACCACAATGGGGTAAGCTTCTGGATTCTTGTATTACACCAGCAGCTAACATCTCTTGCAGATGCCGCCTCACATCATCTATGTCAGCAGGTGCCAGGCGTCGAGACCTCTCACTAAATGGTCTTTATGCAGCCAGATATTGTGCTCAGCTCCTTGCACCATCCTACATCCCATTCCTTTAAAGAAAACACCTGGTCTCTCTGGGCAAGCTTCTCACTGATCTTCACTTTCCATTCAGCTGGCAGCGGGAGTCAGCAAATCAAACAAGTCAGGCGCTACTCTGTCATTCTTCCTTGAACTCTGCTGCTGGGTAGCACTGCAGTGTCTGCAAAGCACATTAGCTAGGATGCAACCTCTGTTTACTCGAATGTCTCTTTCAGACACATTATGAACTTGGACCATTACCCTTCTGGCATAAGCATGGGCTCTAGCGGGCAAAATACTAGGCTTGACCAGCAGTCCCTCTGGCAATTTTCCATCGCTGTGCATCCAACATTAATATTTTATTCTTAACATCCTTTCTGATACGGACCTCCCTGTAAGGTACACTGGGCATTTGGCGCCAGGATCAGAGACTCAGGATCCTTCTTCCATACAATTCGACCGGTTCCTCTGGTTCTGTTTTTTCAGCATCTCTGTGCCTCATAGGCCTTCTTAATTAAAGCCGAACTCTTTAAAGCCTCTACTAGTCTTTGACCCCTGTTTTTCATAACACAACTGTGCCAGCCTTCCGAACATATGAGCATTTGTTCCAATCAACAAAGGGACACCATCATACAGTCCAGTGGGGGACACACTAAGGCTAGGGTCTCTACTTGTTCGCCACTCCAGCCACGGAGGTGGGGAAAGACAGCCAAATTGGATATACCCGGAATAGGGGTAGGCCTTCTCACTTAACCCCATACATGCAGTCCTTCTAATGGTTGTAAGGGTACGCCTGACAAATGCTTCTGATACCAATCTTGGAACATAATTGTCACTTGGGAGCCACTGTCTAATATAGTTTTGTAGACACCTGCTCACCTTTACAGTGGTCTCCATGGAGGGACCCACTATTCTGGACCAGTCTGGAGAGGCGGTAGTGGGGGCCTGGGCAACTGACCTTGCCACAAAAGGACGTGAATTAGCATTTTGGTGCCCTCACTGGGATCATGTCGCACCTCTAACCACTGATTTCTTCTCCTAAGCTCTCCTTGTAGCCTATATGCAACTTTGTCAGTGTCTTTTGGGACTGGCATTCCTTTCATGTGCCCATCTTTCCCACAATTATAGCAAAACATACTTTCTGAGTTTGAGCTGGCCGAGGCGCCACACTGGGAGCCAGGGCGGTATTACTAACTGGAAACCTTGTGCCATCTCTGTCTGCGGCGTGATAAGCATTTGGAGACATCTCGTCTGTTTCTCCACTCCATGGTCAAGGAATCGAGTTCGAGCTGTTATCAGTAGGAGATACATGGGTGGGTACCCCACCCCCATAGCAGATGCAGTCGGATATAGGTCAGGGCCTGCATTTGCAGGCGTGGCCTTCATAAAGGGACTGTTTTTGAATTCCGGATCTCTCTCAACAGTTCGCCCCATTGTGACATATCTTTTCCTTGTCAGAGCACTCATTGACTGCCAACCTCTGCCCTGAACTTCACTTGATGGGTCACCTCAGTCACTCGGGTCGTAGCCGCAGCTATTGGTGCAGGTCCTCCCGAGGTCGCCTTTTCTCAACTCCTCGAATTTCTCTCATTAACTCATCATAGGAGGGTGGGGATTCCAGTCGATCTGCCAGGTGTAACTGAAGCAACAGCAGTTCTGAGAAGGGGCAGACTTAAGGATCCTGTCCAGCCTGGTTCGGTCCAGTTCAATCGCTGGCAAACTACCTTTTCTGAGGCATTCTTGCAACAATTTTTCCAGCCGAGATACATACACAGACAACAATCCCCTTGGTACTGTTGTGCATCTCTTACTCTCCACCATAGGTCCTCATCAGAATCTGGGCTCCCATCACATTCTCCAAGGCCTCAAGATAGGCCTGGCAGTAGTCGCTCAGGGTTACTGGCCTGCTTAGCACGGATGGTAGCCAGGCAGGACCTCGGAGGCCTCACTAACCCTCTTTCGCCACCTTCCGAGCATTGCCATTCTAGCACTTGGGAGGCAACATAGTTCATCCAGGTCTCCCAGTCATCCTCCCTTGGGGGTGGGAGGTGCCAGAGAAGATCCTCAACCTTCGGTAAGAGTCGTGACTAATGGCAGGTGCAGAAATAGAGTCTGCATTGGTTCAGCCACCATTACGGGCACTGGAGCAGGAGAGGGTGTTGGGGAGGAACACCCCAGGTGGCAAGAATAGTTTCTTCAAGTCCTCCACAGTTTTCCCTCTCCCAGCAACCATTCAGCAAATTTCTCCTCAAAAGTTTCAGATAGTGGTGGGGCTGATTCCCTCGGTCTTTACTGTCCTTAGTTATCACTCTCCAAGCAGTGAGGGCTCCTCTGGGGTAATGGTCTGTGGCACTTTGGAGCTATCTATGGGATCCTTAAACTCTACTAGGGCCAGGAAATGTGGGTGAGCAGATTAGCATGCCGCCCACCACCACAGGGTTTTGTAAACCTTCCACCTTGGAAAGTACTCCTGCACAGTGTCCGTATTGATACCAGGGGATGTCCAGGATAAGCATAGCATTTGGGGTCGATCTCCTCCCCAGTACACCACTCCACCAGCCGTGCACAGCCACTTCTGTCGGGTACCCATTTTTTCTTAACAGTGGTTCAGAATATGGCCACTAGAGGACACACAATCCCAGCGGTGAGCCTCCAAGATGTAACCCCAGATGGCGCTATCCCAGGGGCTACTACCCCTGCCTGATTTGCCACTAACAGGTTGAGGGGCCTGATCCAATGGCGGGTGCCTCCACCCAGAGGTCAGGGTTTGCAATAGTTAAACTAACTGGTCACAGCCCTCTGGGACACTGCAACCTCTTTCTTCCCACTAGTGGCCCACACAATATATCAGAATTACCTTCACAGTATACACTTACCCCAGGTCTGGTTCCGCACTGGGACCTCCTGTGAAATGAGATACAGTGCAACAATCACAGTACAGTACTTTAACATAGACAAATACCTAGGCAGTATAACTTTGCTGAAACAAGCAGCTCTGATTTATTTAGGGGATATAACAAGGACAGGGGAAATCAGGTTAATTAGCTTATCACTCTAATAATCATTCCATGGCTCTGTGCACAGGCCTATCCCTATCAGTTACTGTCCCTGGGTACCCAAGCCCCAGTGGCTAGTCCAAACCGTGGCAGCTGGTAGGGCCCTTTCACACAGAGAAAAGGAGAATTAAACAGTCAGCAGTACAGTAATTCCATTTGGATTTAATGTGGCAATTCAACAGGGAGCAACCCTGAATTAGTACTCACGACCTCCAAATAAGATAGGGTCCTTCAATGTCAGCAGGGCTCACTTGAGGTACACAAACCTCTTCACACATCCATATAAAAGAAAGTACTATACCAGGCAGGCTGCATCTGTATCCCGATCGCATTACTGCACAATACCCGGAGAACACACAGCAGATTCAGTTCCTGACAGACCGAGTGTAATTTTCAGCAATTCCTCCAGTCTTCTACAGGGTGAGCCTGGTTTCTACTCTTCAGAGATCCTTTGATTCTTTTCACAGGACTGATTCAGTCCTAACAAGCAGTTACACAAGTTGTAGACCGGAACTCTGGGCCTTGCACACGTTTTTGACTGAAACTGTGCACTGAAGGAGCACAGGGTTTCTTTCCCTTCACTTTCAGATCTCAAACTGAAACTCCCAACAGACAAAAACCGGCACTTCCTTTGAGTTCCTCCCAGTTCTTGACTGGATTGGCTGTCACTCACAATAGACTGCTGCTGTTGGTCCAAAAGGCACTCAAGTCTAAACTACATCTCCCAGAGTCACTGCCCATACAATCCTCTTGTGGCTGGCTCAGATTATGAGTCCCAAGTTCTGATTCGTCCAAGGCATCATTTTAGAGCTAGTTTACCCCACACTGATTGGTCCAGTTCAGCAGTTCAAAACCAGAATGGGGAACTAGGCAGACAGTTCTGACTGCAAAGAAAGCAGGTTAGACAAACTGTAATTTTATTATTACTGTAAATGATTTCGGCAATCAGTTACATCTTTCAGACAGGTTCCCTTTGCACTCCTAGTGACTGCAAAATGGGGTGAATTGGCAGCAGCTTGAGTGGTACTCAATCAAAGAAACACACAGTCCCCCATACAACTAATTATGTCTGCAAGCAGACAGCTCTTAAAGAGACAGTACCAGAGGTTCTAAAAACACTCACTGATAAATGGCTTAAACGCCAAACACCATTCAGGCTTGGAGCATTCAAGCAAGCTCCTGGAAGTCTTTTGGGACCCCCATTTGCAGGGGGTTACACCTATAAAAGGTTTTATCCCCTTCTTAACTGAGTTGGCTATCTTTCCTCGGTTTGGGCCTTTGCTGTTCTGACTGCCTTCCCAGCCTCCTTTTGCTTTAACTGATGTAGGATGTTTGCTTAACTGTAGGATGACTATTCTAATTCTAGCGGTAGCAACTGCATTTCTCTGTGAAGAAGGCTGTACAATGCTGTTTAAAGGATGCAAATGGAATGATAATGGACAGTTTTTGGGATTTTTGTAGGGTGTTCCATGCTAAAGCTAGAGAATAGCTGATTGCTGCCCTCCCTAGTCTGGTGTTGAATTTGGACAAATTGAGCAGGATGATATTGTTGTTTCTTAGGGCATAGGAGCTAGGAGTGGTCTGGTTGAAGCAGCCCAGGATATAGTTTGGGAGTTTTTTTGATAAAGCTCTGTAAATCCATAGAGCTGTATTTCTGCTCCTCCTGGTGAGAAGGGAAACCCATCCAACTACACCATAAAGAGAGCAATGGTGGGTATTATATGGCAGATCTGTAATGAACCTTATTGCTCTATGATATAAGGTATCCAACTTGTGAAGGTAGGAGATGGGGCAGTGACTATAAAGAAGTCTGCATAGTCAATAACAGATAGAAAGATGGCCTGGACTAACCTCATCTTTGAGTCTCTGTTAAGGAAGGTTTTAATCTATAGAGGCCAAGCCTTTGGCTAAGCTTTTTAACAGTTCTTCTACATGATGAGTGAAGTTGAGTCTGTTGTCAATCCACACACCTAGGTATTTGAAGTTTTCAACATACTCCAGATTTTCCAAGTATAGTGCATAGCTGGGGAAAAGTGACTGAGAGAGGATGTGCTGGTGGAGTTTTTAGTTGTGAACATCATTGCTTTAGTTTTCTTTGCATTTAACAGAAGCTTTTTCTCAGTAGCTGATGTTGTAACAAGGAGAATTCTGTTTGTAGGATTTCATGAGCAACTGTAGATGAAAGGGTGCTGACACACAGAACAGTGTCATCAGCAAAGAGGTGTACTGAGGACTTGGTAAGGGTTGAATCAATGTTATTTATATAAATGGCAAAAGGATAGGACCCAGAATAGAGCCTTGGGGACTCCTCCTGACAGTAGTCTTAATGGGGATAGGTCACCTTCAGCTTTTACCTGCTGAGACCTACCGGGAGATAGCATCTGAACCACTTAAGGGAGGGTGGATCTAGGCCAAGGGAGTGCAGGGATGACAGTAGCAGCTCATGGTCCACAGTATCGAATACTTTGCTCAGGTCCAGGAATACTGCACAGACATTATTCATTTTATCCAATTCGGTTTGCCAGTCATTTGTGACCTTGGATAATGCAGTGATAGTGCTATGTTTGGCCCTGAATCCAGATTGAGCGGGATTTAATAGGTTAGCATTGTCAAGATATTCCCTAGCCGATTACTCACTAATTTCTCCAGCATCTTGGATAGCACAGGTAGAATAGAAATGGGCCTGTAATTATTAAGATCCATAGGGTCCCCTGATTTTAGAAGGGGATCACTTGGGCTGTCTCTACAGTGTAGGAATAGAGCCAGAGTTTAGGAAAGGTTAAAGAGGTGTGTAAGGGGACTGCAAGTACATGGCATGCAATCTTTAAAAAAGGGGTCCAGAGAGTCTGCTACTGCACTTTTTTGGTATCCAGGTGCCATAATAGGTCCTCAACTTGTTTCAACAGTATAGGTTTGAAGCTAAAGGAAGAGTCAACTCTTTGATCACCAGTGTAGTGGGAGCTTAATTGGTCCCTCAGCAGGTTAGCTGGGAGGTGTCAGGCAAGGCCAGCCGCAGAAGTGGTTGTTGAATGCATCCAGGATTTCCATTTTGCCAGTGATAGGGCCTTAACTGTTGTGTAGTTGAGTTGAAGGGGTTGTTAGCATCCTGCCCCATCATACCCTAGATGGTGCCCCAAAACCTAGCAGGATTATGGTAGGAGGGCATACAGGGCTAAAATGCCCCCATCCTCATCAATTTAAGATTATGGCATACAGTATGATGGCACATCCCAATTGTTCCTGCATCCAGTGATTTTACTTGTTCATCTCAAATACCACACTCACACTAGAGCGGACATGTAAGAGAGGTACAACATTTTTCATCCCGCTCTCTGACAAAGACTGCAGAGTAGAGAGGTCTGAGGGAAGGGGACACAATTTCCATTCCGTCTCTGATGGAGACTGCAGAGAACAGTTGGGGCACAACGCTTTTCATCCGGTCTCTTTGATAGAGCAGCTGCTATCCCTTTCCACACCAAAACAACTCTGTAAGATGAAAACAGCTTCTTCCCTGATTCTTAGGCTATGACTCTCCCGCAATTCTGCTATGAAAGTTCAGCTCCAATAAGGCACTTGGCAAAGTTCTAAACAGACAAATGGCCTGCATGCCTTGCAAAGTGAAAACTGCACCCAACACAGCACTGAATATTTTATGGAAGCACATTTACCTTTGGTGTTATCTTTTGCAGAGACTTTGCTTACGGGTGGGTGCTCTGATCCCAGGGACCATTTCAGGCATGACCGGGCCACTTAGATGGCACATCTGTTACAACAGAGTTACAGGGTGGGATATTCAAACTGTGCAATTCATAGGCGAAGTTCTTGCGCAGCGCAAAATAGTTGCGCTGGGGTGTGTCCGGGCGAGCTCAAAGGAGCTGGCGCTATTGAGCAACTCCTTTGAATATCACCCCAGCCACAGCCACTGTGCATGGCGCAGGAACTTGGCGCCACCGCAAGTTGACAGAGTGAGCATTCAACTTATGTGTGTATGCAAGTACCATTACAGCGCGCAAAATCCCGATATTCAAAGATGATATACAAATGGGGCCATAATTCATGCAAGGCGGGGGAACATTTGCATCTGATTATGGCCCCATTTGTATGCCATTAGCATGTAGGTGCGCCCGATCCCTGAGGACTTGCACCTGGTGCCCTGCCAGGCAGCAGCCGTCGGGACCGGCGCCCCTGCAAGCCCGATCGGCTGGCAAAACAGTGTAGAATCCCTCCACCACACCCCACTGGCCCGATCGCGGGCATGGTTTAATTCCCCAAACAGCCCGATCGGCGGGCAGCAATGTAAGCCCCGAGCGTATCCCTAGTGATCAGTGGACGAAATGCCCATCGCGGGCAGTATGTTCTATCCGAACATATCCCTGGTGGTCCAGTGGACGAAATGCCCGATCGCGGGCAGTATGTTCAATAATCCCGAACATAGCCCTGGTGGCTAGTGTCCCCCCACCCACGTAGCCCCACCACCGCTCCCGGCGGTGGGCAGCATCCCACCTGCCTGCCGCCGCCCGCCCGCCGACTGACTGCCCGGTAGGGCGCTGCGCCCATGGGTGCAGAGCAAGAGCCAATGGGCGTGCAGCCCATACCTACATAAGACAGTCCAGTTTTATGAATGAACTTATTCCCGGCTGCCGGGGGGGAGGGGTGGTGGCCACGTGGGTGGGTGGTGGGGGACACTAGCCACCAGGGCTATGTTTGGGGTTTATTAAACATACTGCCCGCGATCGGGCATTTCGTCCACTGACCACCAGGGATACGTTTGGGAGGAGGGTTATTAAACATACTGCCCGCGATCGGGCATTTCGTCCACTGACCACCAGGGATACGCTCGGGAGCGACATTGCTGCCCGCGATCGGGCTGGTGGGAGTACACTATGCCCGCGATTGGGCCAGGGGGTGGTGGTGGGGATTTACAGTCAGCTGCTGGGATCGGGCTGTGGGGGGCACAGGGATTGGGTTGGGGCCAGCCACGCAGTGCTGCTGTTGCGGCCCTGCAATGCAGCAGCTCACCTGTGGGTGGCCTCGACTTAAGCCTTTTTGGCTCAAAGTCTGCAGGCGAGGTTGGTGGTTGCGCCAGACAACTCTGCACAGCCCCGCTGAATATCGGGCTGTGCAGTTTATGCATGGTTCCTCCCTCCAGTTGAGCATGCATTCATAGATACATACATAGATACATAGACAGTGTCGGCAGATAAGGGCCATGGCCCACCCAGTCTGCCCATTTAAGTTTGTAAGTTCAGTTTATGTTTTCCAGGAAGTCTGTTGCCCCTCACCTGACCTCCAGAATTCCTTTATGTCTATCCCATGCATTCTTAAACTCGTGATTGTTTCAGCCCCCACCACTTCCTCTGGCAGGGTGTTCCACTTGTCCACCACCCGTTCTGTGAAGAAATTATTCCTCACGTTTCCTCTGAATCATCCTCCTCCAACTTCATCCCATGCCCTCTAGTCCTGGAACATCTTTTCGCTTAAAATAGTGCATTCCTGCACCCTGTTCCTCTCTGTAAGATACTTGTATGTCTCTATCATATCCCTCTCCCTCCTCTCTCTCCAGAGAGTACATGTTCAGTGCCGTCAACCTGTCCTCATAGGACTTGTGATGCAATCCATGCACCATTCATTCATTCATTCAATGCATTCATTTGCATTGCGCTGTTGCTCAGTCTGTTTTCAGTGGCACAACTGTCTCCTGCTGAATATCGCAGAATGGCGCAATTTCAGACTTGCGCATGCACAACCCTATTGCGCATGGCGCAACCCTTTTGAATAGCCCACCCACAGTACATAGACAGTGGAGCAGAAAAAGAAATCACCAAGTAGCAGTCAGTGTAATGAAAGATACAGCAGTAGTATAGCAGACTGACAAATACAAGTTGATCAATGTTTTGAGGGCATTTGCTTTTCCAGGATCCATCTCTTAGTAATGTATACTGTACATCTGTCTTACTTAACCAGCTACACGTTTAACTGGGGAGACTGACAGACAGTTACCTTTACCTAGTATAGCATGTACATGAGGATCTGCCCAGCGCTACTTCCTGGAGGTTCAGTTTGAATGCGTGAGGTGAAACCAGAGCCTGAAGTTCACTGGGAAGGAGTTCCATAGCTGAAGTGCTGTATAGGAGAAGGCTTTCCTTCTAAGCTCTGTATTACATCTGGGGCATTCCAGTAGCCTACAACTAGAGGACCTTCATTTGAGTCCGCTTTTTTGGCATCAGCAGCACCACCAAAGGTGATCCTGCCCCTTCTTGCAAAGTTTTGATATGAATACTCTGAGCATGAAGTCACTCCGACTGGGGAGGAGCCAGCCCAGACATTTGTAGAGGTGACAGTGGTGAGTATAATATGGGGCTAGGGTAACAAATCTGCATATATTATTGTAGGTTATGTTCAAGCGATTTAGTAGAGAAGGGGTGTGAGGGCTATTACTTGGGAGCAGTATTCAAGTATGAGGAGGAGATGACCCTACAAATCGCTACTGTAGCCTCAGGGGAGGAGGTGCCCAAGTATATAGCACGCTCTGATCCGCTGGTTCATCTTCTTTATTGCTGAGCTGATATGGTACTTAAACGTTAGAGAACGGTCAAGGAGACCGCAGGTATTTAAAGTCTCTGACCTGCTCGAGGGTTGAACCATCAGGGTTTAGTATGTTAAGAGCTGTATTGTTGTTGAGGGTGCATTTTGAGAGCTTTGGCTTGGTGCCAAACAGCATGCACTTAGTTCTCTTTGGTATTTGTGAGTAGCCTATACTGTGTGAACCAGTGTACAGTAGCAGTAAATCCCATGTTTAGGTTGAGGTTTAAACCCAGGGTTTGTTTCCACTTTTATGAATGAGGTCATCTCATGACATTATTTTGTTATAGTTTACAGGTTTGTCAAGTAAGGGATTGACAAAAGAGAGAACAATAAGGGACCTAGCATGGAGCCCTGTGGTACGCCAGTCTGAACTTGGAGGGGGTGATAAGGCATTCTATTTTCACCATCTGGGTCCTGCTAGTTAGGTAGCTTCGTAACCAGTTAGTGACATTGTTGGGAAAGCCCAGGAAGATAGGATGTTTAGTAATATCACATGGTCTACTCCGTCAAAGATTTTGGTAAGTCTATGAACATAGCATGTGAGAAACATAGAATTTGATGGCAAATAAGGACCGCTTGGCCCACCTAGTCTGCCCATTTCCTACCTAATGGATAAGATGCAGATTCTAGTTAACCAACAGCCTACTTCCTCCTACCCCCACTAGAATTGCCTTATGTCTGTCCCATGCATTCTTTTGAAATCTCCTACTGTTTTGACCCCACAACCTCCTCAGGAAGGCTGTTCCATGCATTCACAACCCTCCGTGAAAAAATACCTCACATTACCTCTGAGCCTTCTCCTCTCTATCTTCAAATTGTGCCCTTGTTCTCGCACATCGCTTTTCGGAAAGATGCTACCCACTTGGACTTTGTTGATTCCTTGAGGTACTTGAAAGTTTCTATCATGTCCTCCTCTCCTCCTTTTCCTCAAGGTATACATATTAAGCTCCTTTAGTCTCTCTTCATATGTCCTCTGGTGCAGACCCTGCACCATTTGGTTGCCCTCCTCTGGACAGCCTCCACTCTATGTCTTTATGGAGATGGGGTCTCCAGAACTGCACGCTGTACTCCAGATGGGGTCTCACCAACTGTCTGTACAGAGGATGACAACTTCCTGTTTTCTACTGGTGATGCCTGTCCCTATGCATCCCAGTATTCCCCAGCCCTCCTTACTGCCTTCTCACATTGCTTGCCCACCTTTAGGTCTTCTGATATAACTACCTCTGGGCCCCTTTCCATTTTTGTTGTTGTCAGTATCTCACCCCATTGTGCATTCTTCCCTGGGTTTTGTTTCCCAGGTGCATTACTTTGCACTTCTCTGCACTGAATCTAAGCTGCCATACATTTGACTATTCCTCCAACCTTGCCAAGTCCCTTCTCATCCTTTCCAGCCACCTTGTATCAACCCTGTTGCAGATCTTTGTGTCATCTGCAAAGAGACATACTTTTCTTCCAGTCCCTCTGTATGTCACTTACATAGACATTAAAAGGACTGTACCCACATCTGAACCCTGCAGTACCCCACTAGTAACCACCCTTTCTTTACTGTGGACTTCGCTTACTATTATCCTCTGCATCTGGTTGTCCAGCCAATGTTTTATCCAGGCTATCACCATGGGACCCGCCTCCCAGGCTGGCTAATTTGTTTATTAATATCTTTTGTGGGGGACTGTGTCAAACGCCTTCCTAAAGTCTAGATAGGCCATGTCCACAGCCCTCCCTGGTCTACTGCTTGGTCACCCAGTGAAAGAAATCGATTAGATTCATCTGACATGACCTTCCCACAGTGAATCCATGCTGCCTTGGAACCTGTGCCCCACTGGCCTCTAGGTACGGTAACCCCTGCAAATGGGGGTTCCCAAAAGACTTCCAGGAGCTTGCTTGAATGCTCCAAGCCTGAATGGTGTTTGGCGTAAGCCATTTATCAGTGAGTGTTTTAGAGCCTCTGGCACTGTCTCTTTAAGAGCTGTCTGCTTGCAGACATAATTAGTTTGTATGGGGGACTGTGTGCTTCTCTGTTTGAGTACCACTCGAGCTGCTGCCAATTCACTCCATTTTTGCAGTCACTAGAGTGCAAAGGGAACCTATCTGAAAGATGTAACTGTTTCAGAAATCATTTACAGTAATAATGAAATTACAGTTTGTCTAACCTGCTTTTTGCAGTCAGAACTGTGTCTGCCTAGTTCCCATTCTGGTTTTGAACTGCTGAACTGGACCAATCAGTGTGGGGTAAGCTAGCTCTAAAATGGTGCCTTGGACGAATCAGAACTTGGACTCATAATCTGAGCCAGCCACAAGAGGATTGTATGGGCAGTGACTCTAGGAGATGTAGTTTAGACTTCGCCTTTTGGACCAACAGCAGCAGTCTATTGTGAGTGACTAGCCAATCCAGTCAAGAACTGGGAGGAACTCAAAGGAAGTGCCGTTTTGTCTGTTGGAGTTTCAGTTTAGCTCTGGCAGTGAAGGGAAAGGAACCCTGTGCTCCTTCAGTGCACAGTTTTAGTCAAAAACATGTAAGGTCCAGAGTTCCGGTCTGCAGCTTGTGTAACTGCTTGTTAGGACTGAATCCGTCCTGTGAAGAGAATCAAAGGATATCTGAAGAGTAGAAACCAGGCTCACCCTGTAGAAGACTGGAGAAATTGCTGAATTGCACTCGATCTGTCAGGAACTGAATCTGCTGTGTGTTCTCCGGTATTGTGCAGTAATTGCGATCGATAGAGAAGCAGCCTGCCTGCTATAGTACTTTCTTTTAACCATATAAATGTGTGAGGAGGCTTGTGTACCTCAAGTGAATCCTGCTGCCATTAAGTGACTTTTGCCTGTGACTGTTTACCATATAAATGTGTGAGGAGTCTCTTGGAGCTCAAGAGTAGCCCTGCTGACGTTGAAGGACCCTATCTTGTTTGGAGGTCGTGAGTACTAATTCAGGGTCGCTCCTGTTGAATTGCCACATTAAATCCAAATGGAATCACTGTACTGCTGACTGTTTAAACTAATTTTCTTTTCTCTGTGTGAAAGGGCCCCTACCAGCTGCCACGGTTTGACTAGCCACTAGGGCTTGGGTACCCAGGACAGTAACTGGTAGGATAGGCCTGTGCACAGAGCCATAGGTAGATGATAAAGTTATAAGCTAATTAACCTGATTTCCCTGTCCTTGTTATATCCCCTAAATAAATCAGAGCTGCTTGTTTCAGCAAAGTTATACTGCCTGAGGTATTTGTCTATGTTAAAGTACTGTACTGTGATTGTTGCACTGTAACTTAGTTTCACAGGAGGTCCCAGTGCCGGAACCAGTCCTGGGGTAAGTGTATACTGTGAAGGTAATTCTGATATATGTGTGGGCCACTAGTGGGAAGAAAGGGGTTGCAGTGTCCAGAGGGCTGTGACCAAGTAAGTTTAACTATTGCAAACCCTGACCTCTGGGTGGTGGCACCCGCCATTGGATCCAGGCCCTCAACCTGCTAGTGGAAAATCAGGCAGGGGTAGTAGCCCCGGGATAGCGCCATCTAGGGTTACATCTTGGAGGCTCACCGCTGGGATTGTGTGTCCTCTAGTGGCCATATTTACGAACCACTGTTAAGAAAAAAAAATGGGTACCTCGACAGAAGTGGCTGTGCACCGGCTGGTGGAGTGGTGTACTGGGGAGGAGATTGACCCTCAAATGCTATGCTTATCCTGGACATCCCCTGGTATCAATACGGACACTGTACAGGAGTACTTTCAAGGTGGAAGGTTTACAAAACCTGTGGTGGTGGGTCGGCATGCTAATCTGCTCACCCACACTTTCCTGGCCCTAGTAGAGTTTAAGGATCCCATAGATAGCTCCAAAGTGCCACAGACCATTACCCCAGAGGGAGCCCTCACTGCCTGGAGAGTGATAACTAAGTACAGTAAAGACCCGGGGAATGAGCCCCACCACTGTCTGAAACTTTTGAGGAGAAATTTGCTAAATGGTTGCTGGGGAAGGGAAACTGTGGAGGACTTGAAGAAACTATTCTTGCCACCTGGGAGTGTTCCTCCCCAACACCCTCTCCGCCTCCAGTACCCGTAATGGTGGCTGAACCAATGCAGACTCCTATTTCTGCACCTACCATTAGTCACGACTCTACCAAGGTTGAGGATCTTCTGGCACCCTCCTACCCCCAAGGAGGATGACTGGGAGACCTGATAGACTATGTTGCCCCAAGTGCTTAAATGGCAATGCTCGGAAGCCTAAAAGCAAAAAGAGGGTTAGTGAGAGCCTCCGAGGTCCTGCCCTGGCTACCATCCGTGCTAAACGGGCCAGTAACCCTGAAGTGACTGCACAGGCCTATCTTGAGGCCCTGGAGAATGTGTGGGGAGCCCAGATTCTGATGAGGACCTATGGTGGAGAGTAAGAGATGCACAACAGTACCAAGGGGAGTGGTTGTCTGTGTATGTATCTCGGTTGAAAAATTGTTGCAAGAATGCCTCTCAAAAGGGTAGTTTGCCAGCTTTATTGAACTGGACCTAACCAGGCTGGACAGGATCCCTTAAGTCTGCCCTTCTCAGAACTGCTGTTGCTTCAGTTACGCCTGGCAAATCGACTGGAATCCCCACCTCCTATGATGAGTTAATAAGAGAATTCGAGGAGTTGAGAAAAGGCGACCTCGGGAGGGACCTGCACCAATAGCTGCGGCTACGACCGGTGACTGAGGTGACCCATCAAGTGAAGTTATGGGGCAGAGGTTGGCAGTCAATGAGTGCTCTGACAAGGAAAAGATATGTCACAATGGGCTAACTGTTGAGAGAGATCCGGAATTCAAAAACAGTCCCTTTATGAAGGCCACGCCTGCAAATGCAGACTGACCTATATCCGACTGCATCTACTATGGGGGTGGGGTACCCACCCATGTATCTCCTGCTGATAACAGCTCCAAACTCAATTCCTTGACTACGGAAGTGGAGAAACTGATGAGATTTCTCCAAATGCTTATCACGCCGCACACAGAGATGGCACCAAGGTTTCCAGTTAGTAATACCCCCGCCTGGCTCCCAGTGTGGCACCTCGCCAGCTCAAACTCCAGAAAGTATGTTTTGCTATAAATTGTGGGAAGGATGGGCACATGAAAAGGGAATGCCGGTCCCCAAAAGACACTGACAAAGTTGCATATAGGCTACAAGGAGAGCTTCGGAGAACAAATCAGTGGTTAAGAGGTGCACAAATGATCCCAGTGAGGGCACCAAAATGCTAACTCACGCCCTTTTGGCAAGGTCAGCTGCCCAGGCCCCACTATCGTCCTCCAGACTGGTCCAGAATAGTGGGTCCCTCCATGGAGACCACTGTAAAGGTGAATGGAGTGTCTACAAGAGCTGTATTAGACAGTGGCTCCCAAGTGACAATTATGTCCAGGATTGGTATCAGAAGCATTTGTCAGACGTACCTTACAACCATTAGAAGGACTGCATGTATGGGGTTAAGTGAGAAGGCCTACCCCTATTCCAGGTATATCCGAATTTGGCTGTCTTTCCCACCTCCGTGGCTGGAGTGGCCAAACAAGTAGAGACCCTAGCCTTGTGTGTCCCCCACTGGACTGTATGATGGTGTCCTTGTTGATTGGAACAATGCTCATATGTTCGGAAGGCTGGCACAGTTGTGTTATGAAAACAGGGGTCAAAAACTAGTAGAGCTTTAAGAGTTCCAGCTTAATTAAAAAGGCCTATGAGGCACAGAGAGATGCTGAAAAATAGAACCAGAGGAACCGGTCGGAATTGTATGAAAGAAGGATCCTGAGTCTCTGATCCTGGCGCCAAATGCCCAGTGTACCTTACAGGAAAGGTCCGTATCAGAAAGGATGTTAAGAATAAAATATTAATGTTGGATGCAACTGGTAAGATAAAAATTGGCAGAGGGACTGCTGGTCGCTTCTAGTATTTTGCCCGCTAGAGCCCATGCTTATGCCAGAAGGGTAATGGTCCAAGTTCATAATGTGTCTAAAAGAGACATTCGAGTAAATAGGAGGTTGCATCCTGGCTAATGTGCATTGTGCAGACACTGCAGTGCTACCCAGCAGCAAGAGTTCAGGAAGAATGACAGAGTAACTTGACTTGTTTGATTTTGGCGACTCCCATTGCCAGCTAAATGGAAAGTGAGGATCAGTGAGAAGCTTGCCCAGAGAGACCAGGTGTTTTCTTTAAAGGAATGGATGTAGGATGCGGAAGGAGCTGAGCACAATATCCGCTGCCTGACGAAAAGACCATTTCGTGAGAGGTCTCGACGCCTGGCACCTGCTGACATAGATGAGTGAGACGACATCTGCAAGAGATGTTAGCTGCTGGTGTAATACAAGAATCCAGAAGCCCTTATGCTTCCCCCATTGTGGTAGTGAGGAAGAAGAATGGGACAGTAAGGATGTGCGTGATTATCGCACCTTAAACTGGCGGACTATCCTGATCAGTACACAATGCCCCGCATTCAGGATGCTTGACTGCCTAAACGGAGCAATGGTTCTCTGTGTTGGATCTCCGCAGTGGGTACTACCAGATCCCGATGGCCCCAGAGGACCGTGAAAGACAGCCTTTATCTGTCCGCTGCTTCTATGAATTCATGAGGATGCCTCAAGGATTTCAGGTGCCCCAGCCACTTTTCAACGATTGATGGAGCGTGCAGTGGGGGACATGAACTTACTAGAATGCCTGGTATACCTAGATGATGTTATTGTGTTTGGCAGCTCACTAGAGGAACATGAGAGCAGATTATTTAAGGTATTGGACCGACTGGAGGACTTTGGCCTTAAACTGTCCATTGATAAGTGTCAATTCTTTCAAACATCAGTAAAGTATGTGGACATAGTATCCACCGAGGAATAGAGACCGATCCAAGTAAAGTTGAGGCCTTGACCACCTGGCCACAGCCCAAAAATCTAAAACTGCAAAGATTCCTGGGATTCTGTGGTTATTATCGCCGCTTCATCAAAGACTATTCAAGAGTGATCCGCCTTTACTTAACCTTACCAAGGGTATCCCCAACCCACAAAAATACTAAAAGTCGACGTCCTCAAGACTGAAAGAGTGTATTGTTCCGAGTAAAGTATTTGGGGCCCTGGACCCCTGATTGTGAGACTGATTTTCATGAGATCATTTATCAACTTACCCATGCTCCAGTGCTGGCCTATGCCGATCCAAGAAAACCTCATTCCTGCACACTGATACTAGCTTGCAAGGGTTGGGGCTGTGTTGTACCAAGAGCATGAGAATGGCCTGAGACCAGTGGCCTTTGCCAGTAGAAGCCTGACCCCATCCGAAAAGAACTATCTTCATAAGTTAGAGTTCCAGCTTTGAAGTGGGCTATTGTTGACCAATTCCATGAGTACTTGTATGGGGCTAAAATACTAGTAAAAACTGACAATAATCCTTTGACCTATGTGCAGACCTCAGCTAAGTTGGATGCCACTGGCCATAGGTGGCTTTCTGCATTATCTACATATGACTATGCTCTCAATACCGGAGCAGGTCTAAACCACATAGATGCTGATGCTCTCTCCCGGAGGCCTGTTCCCCAGAATGATTGGGTCCGACTGGCAGAACCTGACATTCGGGCACTCTTGCGGAAGTTTGACAGGGAGGAACAAATGTCCACAGACGCAGTGGACTGCATGGTGGATTGCTTGGGACCCTCTGAGAATTGCATACCTGCTGCTTATTGCCACTTTTCTGCAATAGACATTGGTGCACTGCCTCAGCTGGACAATGACAGTATTCGGCGGCTCAATCCCGCGATCCCATGATCAAAGCAGCTTTAGAAGCCCTCTATGCAGGAAAAGATGTGTCCAAATTACACTCCACTGATTTGAGAACTGCACTGTTATACAAAAAGGTCCTAAGTTGAAACTGATCAATAAACTGTTATACAGAGAAACAGTAGACAGAGGGGGACAAGTAGACAAACAACAACTAGTGCTGCCCACTGCCTTCGAGACTCAGTACTGAGGTCCTTGCACAACCACATGGGGCACCTTGGTATAGACAGAACACTTGACTTGGTGAGATCCAGATTCTATTGGCCTAAGATGGGGGCTGATTGGAGCAACACATTCGAATCCTGTAGTCGCTGACTTACAGAGAAAGCTTTGCCCAGAGGGCTGCCCCTTGTTAACATCACCACCAGTGTACCCATGGAGCTGGTCTGTATTGATTTTCTGAGTTTGGAGTCAGATCAAAGAAATATCAGTAATGTGCTGGTGGTCACGGACCATTTCATGAGATATGCCCAAGCTTTCCCACCAAAGACCAGAAAGCATCCACTGTGGCCAAAGTACTTGTAGAAAACTTTTGTTCACTATGGGGCTCCACAAAAATCCATTCTGATCAAGGGAGAGACTTTGAGAGTCGTCCCATCAAAGAGATGCTTCTCTGTGGGGAGGCGAAGTCCAGAACCACTCCTTACCACCCCCGGGGACCCACAGCCTAAACGTTTCAACCGCACTTTGCTAGATATGCTAGGCACCCTGCACCCAAAGGACAAGCCTAGATGGAGCCAACAAATTAGCACCCTGGTACATGCTTATAACTGCACCAAAAGTGATGCCACTGGGTTCTCCCCACCGCCTGATGTTTGGAAGAGAAGCTCTACTACCAGTAGATGTGTGTTTTGGGGTCTCTCTGATGGGTTCTAAGCTGACAACTATTTACAATATGTGTAAAGTTAAAGGCCCAGCTAACCATGCATACCAACTGCTCAAACCATGGCTGCCAAAAGAAATCTGGCCAACAAAGAAAGGTATGATAAAAGGTGAAAGCATTAGGAACTCCAGGAGGGAGATTGATATTGCTAAGAAATCTGGGACTGCATGGCAAGCACAAGATTGTTGACAGATGGCACCATCTCCTCACATTGTAGTGGGCAAACTAGATGATCTGCCAGTGTACAAAGTAAGGCCTGAAAATAATTCAAAAGATGTAAAACAATGCATAGAAATCATTTACTGCCCATTGACAAATCTTGATCGAGTCTGAGCCCCAGAAGATGCCCCTCTGGACCAGTGACTAGAGCTGCTGCTAAAAAGATCAAAAAGTCTGCACCTACAGAAGCAGAGTTAAAGTGTTCCCTGCACAAGTCCCAGTTGAGCATGACTGTCAGTCCATATCAGAAAAAAGTGAGAGTGACTTTGAATACTATCCTTCTACAAACTGAGTCAATTATTTCGGGCAATCCTAGTCAATACTGGAGATGAAGCTGGGCCTTCTGACTGTCTAAGCCCCAGCTTCATCCCTGAAGCCAATGCTCCCAGAAAGTAAAGTGCACAGCATCAGATCAGATGAAATAAAATCATTGTGCATGGTTGAACTGTTTGAGCTTGGAGGAAAATGATAGATTGGGGCAGACTGGTGATACACCGAACAAGAAGAGTATTTTGAGTGCCCTGACAGTCCACTGCCAGTGTCCAAAAGCTCTCCATGCGAGCCAAATGTTGTGGACTCAAAACTGTAACTCCTGGAGCTGAAAGTGCCCCAAGTTCTAGCCTCTACCCCAGGAGACTCCTGACAAGTGAGGACAATGCTAAAAATGAGGCTCAGAGTGCAGAGACTGTAACAGTCTCCCAAAAAACTGGTCGAGCTGTAAAGCCTGTGGTGCACCTCAGTTATGATTCACTTGGGAGGCCTGTGGACTTGCCTCTCAATGTTGTCCATAAAGGAGTGTATGTGTCCCGAGCTCATTGCCCAAACTGAGCGTCAGTGCTAACTCAAGTTACTTGTGTTGCCCTCTAGTATGGTGCCTTGCCCCGCCCAGCCCCAAGGTAACTGATAGGAAGGCCCCTCTCTTCAGGTTTCATGTACAAGAGGTAATAACTTGAGTTATGGTACAATGTTTGTGTAATACTATGTAAAAAGTGATGTACTGCAATGTTTCAGAAATGTGTTCTTGGTAAAATGATATACTGACTGGCGATTACATGCGTGAGCCTAATGCAAATGTATATATGGTTGCAGTTAAAACTTATGGGTACTTGCTTCGATCGCTGGACGCCAAGCTTTCCCAGGCCAGAGGGGTGTAACTCTGCAAATGGGGGTTCCCAAAAGACTTCAGGAGCTTGCTTGAATGCTCCAAGCCTGAATGGTGTTTATGCTAGTTTATTTATCAGTGAGGGTTTTAGAGCCCTGGTACTGTCTTTAAGAGCTGTCTGCTTGCAGACATAATTAGTTTGTATGGGGGACTGTGTGTCTTCTGTTTGAGTACCACTCGAGCTGCTGCCAATTCACTCCATTTTGCAGTCACTAGGAGTGCAAAGGAAACCTATCTGAAAGATGTAACTGTTTGCCAGAAATCATTTACAGTAATAATGAAATTACAGTTTGTCTAACCTGCTTTCTTTGCAGTCAGAACTGTGTCTGCCTAGTTCCCCATTCTGGTTTTGAACTGCTGAACTGGACCAATTAGTGTGGGTAAGCTAGCTCTAAAATGGTGCCTTGGACGAATCAGAACTTGACTCATAATCTGAGCCAGCCACAAGAGGATTGTAAGGCAGTGACTCTGGGAAATGTAGTTTAGACTGGCGCCTTTTGGACCAACAGCAGCAGTCTATTGTGAGTGACAGCCAATCCAGTCAAGAACTGGGAGGAACTCAAAGGAAGTGCCCGGTTTGTCTGTTGGAGTTTCAGTTTAGCTCTGGCAGTAAGGGAAAGGAACCCTGTGCTCCTTCAGTGCACAGTTTTAGTCAAAAACATGTGTAAGGTCCAGAGTTCCGGTCTGCAGCTTGTGTAACTGCTTGTTAGGACTGAATCCATCCTGTGAAGAGAATCAAAGGATATCTGAAGAGTAGAAACCAGGCTCACCCTGTAAAAGACTGGAGAAATTGCTGAATTGCACTCGATCTGTCAGGAACTGAATCTGCTGTGTGTTCTCCGGGTATTGTGCAGTAATTGCGATCGGGATGAGAAGCAGCCTACCTGGTATAGTACTTTCTTTTTACCATATAAATGTGTGAGGAGGCTTGTGTACCTCAAGTGAATCCTGCTGCCATTAAGTGACTTTTGCCTGTGACTGTTTACCATATAAATATGGAGAGTCTCTTGGAGCTCAAGAGTAGCCCTGCTGGCGTTGAAGGACCCTATCTTGTTTGGAGGTCGTGAGTACTAATTCAGGGTCGCCTCCTGTTGAATTGCCACATTAAATCCAAATGGAATCACTGTACTGCTGACTGTTTAAACTAATTTTCTTTTCTCTGTGTGAAAGGGCCCCTACCAGCTGCCACGGTTTGGACTAGCCACTAGGGCTTGGGTACCCAGGGACAGTAACTGGTAGGGATAGGCCTGCACAGAGCCATAGGTAGATGAGTAAAGTTATAAGCTAATTAACCTGATTTCCCTATCCTTGTTATATCCCCTAAATAAATCAGAGCTGCTTGTTTCAGCAAAGTTATACTGCCTAAGGTATTTGTCTATGTTAAAGTACTGTACTGTGATTGTTGCACTGTATCTTATTTCACAGGAGGTCCCAGTGCCGGAACCAGTCCTGGGGTAAGTGTATACTGTGAAGGTAATTCTGATATATTGTGTGGGCCACTAGTGGGGAAAAAAGGGGTTGCAGTGTCCCAGAGGGCTGTGACCAAGTAAGTTTAACTATTGCAAACCCTGACCTCTGGGTGGAGGCACCCGCCATTGGATCCAGGCCCCTCAACCTGTTAGTGGCAAATCAGGCAGGGGTAGTAGCCCCTGGGATACGCCATCTAGGGGTTACATACGCATCAATTATTTCCTTCAGAAGTGATTCCATCATTTTCCATACCTCTGAGGTCAAACTGACAGATCTATAGTTTCCTGCCTCTGTCTTGCTCCTACTTTTGTGAAGGGAATCCATCTGCCCTCCTCCAGTCCTCAGTTACCACACCATCCTCCCATGATTTGTTAAAAGGGTAGTCAATTGTGTCACTAGTTCTCCCTTAGTTCTTTCAGAATTCTGGGGTGAATCCCATCAGGCCCCATTGCTTTGTTCACCTTCAGTTTTAGGAGCTCTTTCAGAACCCTTTTCTGTGAAAGGACTGATATCAACCCCTATCAAGAGTGCTTCTATTGATTGGATTAGGTACCTTCCCTCCTCTTCCTTTGTGAATACTGAGCAGAAGTATATGTTCAGTATCCCTGCTTTTCACCATCTTCTCTGCCCAACCAGCCTCCCTTTAACCAGGCTCAGTATCCCCCCATTGTCTTTCTTTTGTTCCTAATGTACACATAAAAGATTTTATCCCCTTCTTAACTGAGCTGGCTATCTTTTCCTCTGTTTTGACCTTTGCTATTCTGATTGTCTTCCCACTTCCTTCTGCTTTAACTAGTACACTTCTCTGTCCTGCTACTTCTGTGTTTCCTTATAATTCCTGAATGCTGCCTTTTTCTCCCTAACCTTCCCCGCCACCTCTTTTGAGAACCATAGTGTTTTCTTCTTTCATTTTGATTTATTTGCTTCAAACAAAGGCTTGTTGTCTCTATGATGGCAGTTTTGATGTTTCCCCACTGTTGCTCCACCTCCTTCTTGCCCGTTTGCTAGTACTTTTCTGAAGTACTCTCCTATTTTGACAAAATCAGCCCTCCTGAAATCCAGTACCTTTCACTTTTGTATGACTTGACTCTAGAGCTGAGTTTATCGTGATCACTGTTTGGTGGTCACTTGTTCCCAGATGGATACCCACTTCTAGATCTGAGATCCTCTCTCTGTCCCCATCTGAGTACCAGGTCTAAGATTGCTCCTCCTGAGTGGTTTCCAACACTAATTGTCTGTGGTATGCCCTGAAGGGCATCGATAATGACCCTGCTCTTGAATGTGGCTGCAGCAAAGGTGCTCCAGTTAACACTTGGTATATTTGGGTCCCCATCAGCAATATCTCCCATTCTCTGCCATACTAAGGATGCCTTCTATCATTTCCTTGTTCATTTCCTCCCGAGATGGGGTCTGTATACAACCTCTGTGCAGATGTTGGTGCCATTTCTAGTCTCCAGGGTGACCCACAGTGCCTTCTTTCCTCCCTGTTTACCCTTTAGTTCCGTTGCTTTGATCCCTTCCCTACATGAGAGCTACCTCCTCCTCCTCTTCCACCTCTCTGTCCCTCCTGTAGATTGTGTACCCTGGTATGTTGGCATCCCAGTCATGATTCTCTGTGTACCACGTTCTGAGACTTCCAGGATATCCAGGCATCCTCTTCCATCAAGGCCACCAGCTCAAGGAGGTTGTTACCTAGACTATGGGCATTACCTCCATTTTTCATGGCTTTACCCTTTTGCCCCATCTCTGTCCTTACTGCCTTTATCTTTTTCTCCATTTACCACTGCCCTTCTCCTACCGACTTCTATCTTGGTGTTTTCCTCACTAACTACGCTGATTTTTTTGGGGGAGGGACTAGGAATCCTTCTTGTTGTTTTGTATACTTACTCTTTCCTATTTTTTTTTTAATATAATTTTTTTCTCCCTACTTTCCTACTGCCTCTGTGCCCTTAAAGCTCCTGATCTTCTTGTTCTGGGACAGTAAGTTCCTATATTCCTCAGTAGTCTCATTCTTACTTGCTCAGAGTCAGACCTCCAGCAGCTGGGGGGTGGGGGTGGAGAGCTAATCTTTTCCTTCTAGGATGGTGAGTCTTTGTGCCTCTGTGATCACTCCTTCCTGCTCCCAAACAGGAAGTTCCTGTTGTCAGTCAAATCCTTGCTATTAAAGTAGAACCGACTAAGGGTGGGGGCAATATAGTCTCAGTAAAGTTCTAACAGCAGCTCCTTCCTCTTACTGTTCTTTACCACAAGCTACTGTATAGCTGCTTATATTGGCACCTCTTTATTTAGCGTGAGTAGGATGCAGTACTATTTAGTGCCCTGTTAAATTAGAACATCAGCTTCATGTCTCATTACAGCACTATGCTCCTTGTAATATTAGTGATCTGCTTATTTTAGAGCTTTTGTCAGTTAAGCTAATATAGTGAAAATAAACTGAAAGCTAATATTTCCTGCTATACAGTACCTAGAGCAATTTTTAAATGCAAATGCATGGCTTTCTTCTCTAAGCCACTCCCCTAATTCACAGTTTCTTTTTCACCAGCCAACTGCACAGATGGAAATTCCTTCACCCAACTCAGACAAAAACTTTTTTGTTTGTTTTACCCTAAATTGAAATTCCTAGTAGAAGAATTCTAGTTCTTTAGTCCAGTAGAGAAGTGAAGTTCTACAGCAGCTCCTTCCTCTTGCTATTCTCTGCCACAAGCTATATAAGTCAGTTTTAAATTCAAACACCTGGCTTCCTTCTCTAAGCCACTCCCCCAATTCACAGTTTCTTTCTGAGGCTACCTTTGTCTGCTTCATTGAGCACATGGTCAGTGATTTTGGTAAGAGCAGTGGTGGTGCTAAACACTCACGGAAACCATGTTGATCCTTGACAGCAGGCAGTTTTTATCAATGTGCTCTAATAACTGATGGTGGACCACTTTTTCAAGTATTTTTCTTGTGAGACAGTATAGCTACGGGTCTGTAGTTGTCAGGAAGGTGTGAATCGCCAGCCTTAAATATCGGGACTATTCTAAGAAATACTCCGCTCTGTTGCAGCCCTTCTCCATGCTCACAGACACATCCCCAGTTTCTCCCTATTCCCAGTCGCGGTATGTCTGTACACAGAGACAGAGGCCGGACCTCCTAGTTTGCTGTTTGAATAACAAGAGCTGGAGCATTGTCTGCAGGTAAAGTGTGGCTCGAGCTGCATACCTTCAAGGTGATTAACTTGCAGTTAACCCTGTGACTGCCTGAATGCAAACACTCCTTACATTAAAAGTGGAACAGCAGGCTGTTTTTTTTTTTTAACAGTATCTAGTGCTTTTATTTATTTATTTGTCTGTTTGTTTTGTTGTTGACCAGGAAAGAAGGACTAGACAGGTTTGTAGTTTCATCACAAATGAAAGCGGCAGTAAGCACAATTCTAGCTAAGCTATGAGCCACAGCTTCACATTTAATGACGTTTCCTCTGTCTATTCGTGATATACACCCCATCTGGAACACTCAGCTGGACTTCTTCAGAAAACTGGTGGTAGAAATACCACGGTGACCTTTCGACATTGACAAATACTTGCTCTATAGATTGGTGACCCTTTGTGCTGACTGCTATAAAATCCAGACATTTAGCATGTTGCATGAATTAAAAGTGAAATCAAGCAAAGTGCTATTGTGATAGCATTACAATATCACTATAGCAATTTATGTGATTATTGCCACATTTGATCTAACACTATACCGCTATAACATTTACCCGATTTCACTTGCAGTCATGCAGCATGCTATAATACAGTAACACCCATATGATTAGTGGACAGACAGTGACTGAGCCTCAGTCAGCTCTGCACTGATTTTTGCCACCAGCAGTCTCAAGGCTGGAGCAGAGCCTGAGCAGCATAGCTGTCAAATTCTATACTGTTGTAACCAGACATAAAGCAATGTCGGCTACAGCAAAGCTGAATTTTTTTACCTCTTGGTGGGCTCCTATATGGAGTCAGGGCCCCGAGCAGTTGCCCTTTGAGCAGGGTGCCGATGCCATACTAAGGCAAGAAGCGGTGTGCCTTCTGGGGAAGTGACAAGTGAGGAAGAACAGAGGAGCTGGTCCAGGAGGTTAGCTCAGTTGTAATACCACTGGCCACCACCCCTTTTAAACTGCAGGCTGCCTTCAACAGAAGAGGCAATTATGTCTTGTCAGGAGAGTCATAGGGTAACATAAAGGGAAGCTATGCCAACCCAGCCCGATAGCCCAAACCTTTCTACATGGATGGGTGTCATATGCTCCCTGCCAACACAGGAGGGTCTCTTGCATGGGGAACCAAACAGTGAAATCAGAGGGGAGGGAGGCAGAGCTGCTTGTGGAGAAAAGAGAACATTTCAGAGTTCTAGTCCAGTACTTACAGGATCACTCTGGTTTCATATGTAGTGATCTATAGAGCTTCAGGAGTTAGTGGTGTAGTCAGACCCTGAGGGTAGGACTGGGATACTACAGCGGAGTGGTGACTCAATCTACCCAAGATCTGGAGTCCTCTACTATGACTGTTGAGGAGGTGGCAGGCTGGCTGCAGCTGCAGAAGTCAAGATATTCCTGCTGTTCTCACATAGAGAACATGGGAAGGGCTCATCTCGCTAAGCTGGGCACCAAGGATTTGGATGCCCAGAAAAGGTATTTCTGGTCCTTATGTTAAAAAAAAGACATGAGAATCTAGCTAAACAGGTCTGTTTACCTAGGTTCTGGTATTAGTTTGTAAAATATGCCACCATTTTTAGGCATTTTCCACAATTGTTATTTCCTGAAAAAAATCATCAATATGGCAGTTGGCCTGGTACAAAGAATGTTGTTCTGCCAATTGTTGCGCGAAAACCACAAACCTGCATTTGCGGTATCAAATTTTTACTTTGCTGCTGAACATTTTCCGAAAAATCATACTGCCCATGTGCAGGCTGGAGAACACTAAAATGTAAATGCATAACTAGGGAACCCTTTCATATGTTTTCGCCAGACCTGTCAAAGGCAGTACGTGATATGGCACATGTCCCTTACAAGTTTAGGGAAACAACTCCATTCCATGTAGGCTGTAGGAGAATAAATAAAAAAAACATATAAAGTATATGAACATTTTTTTTATACAAAAAATGACATGTGGATCTCAGAAACCATAACAGCTGCGTCACAAAATGTCCACACATCAAGACCTTGCCACCTATGCAATACATACACAATTTCAGCTAATTTCATCAACAAAGAGTCCGATATTAATATGCAAAATATGAGGTTTAACATTAAACAGGCTACTCAACCCTAACTATACGGTAGTAATAATGTATCACACCCATGAGCAAACGTGATCTTTAAATCACAGATCAACGATGCTCTGTGAAGACACTGGTTTCTACACAATCTTTCTCTGGAAACGGGGAATGTAATATATTTATTCTTTGTAAATGCTGTAAGCTTTAAAGTTTGCAAAGGAAACAAGCAATTTTGACTTATTTTATCCTTCTTAACTCTCAGCCATTTTAGGAAAAGCCCCATACATGCCATCTACTTACTGCTGGGGGGTCTTCAAGATGATCCTCCTGCTGCTGAGTTTCTTCCTCCTTACATCATCGATGGGGAGTTCCTCATTCCTCTCAAACAGCAATAACAAGTGTTCCTTTGGAATATTGTACCCTGCACATTTATCACAAAACAGAAACCAGGTAATAAAACAATTATATATAATCCGAGCCAGACATTTGACTTTTACTATATTGTTTCACCAGGATTTGTCCTATTTTCACCCATGCCAGGAGTGTAATAATGTTTAATTTTTAACAAAGGAAGTAAAAGGAGGATGAAACACACAAATTTATATTTAATCAGGCTGTCTTATGGCTGGATAGTCAGAATCTGCCAGTCTGGGGCAGAGGAAAATAAGTTAGAGCACCCCGCCAGTCTAATATTCCTCATTTTTCCCTTATGTACCTAAAATTTGTATTCCCACCTTTTACTCCCTCAGCAATCCACAGCCTCTTGTCTGCCTTTTTCCTCCTGGCCTCCACCCTTGCCTCTAGTTTAGCCCGATAATCATGTCAGGCTTCCTCCACCTTGTTCCTCTGGTACTCAGAGAAGGCCTTTTCTTTTTGCTCTCCCAGCTGCTCTCACCCCCTTTGAGAACCAGATCAGCCTTTTGTATTTGTTCATTTTGGCAGTCTTCCTTACACAACATTCCCCAGGCAAATCCATAAGTAATTAATCATGCTTTATCAAGGTCAGTCATCACTGATCCTGGTTAATCATCAGATGTTACCATGTGATCATCAAGGGATAGTCAGCCCTCTGATGAAGCGATAGCCATATCGCTTGCAATGCTGATTACCCAGGTACAAAAGCGAGTCAAGGATGTCAGAGAGCCAGCCAGAGAAGAGGATTCCATCTGTTGGACTGCTGTACTCTCCAGGGGAGGGTATTGAAGAGCCCGATGCTCAAATGACGCCTGGCAGAAGCTGGGGAGAGGCAGTCTAAGTTGGAAGTTTGGGAGGAGTGGCAGATGTCACACATGCACCATGGAGTTACTGCATGCCACATCTCCCATGGGAACAAAAATGGAAAAACCCTGGTCACAGCAAGATGAAACATAGAAACATAGAATCTGATGGCGGATAAGGACCACTTGGGCCACCTAGTCTGCCCATTTTCCCTGCTTCGTATACCGAGTTCATAAATGATCTGCAGCCTTACCTCTCTTTCCTATCGCTAGAGTTCCTTTATGTCTGTTCCATGCGTTTTGAATTCCCCTACTATTTTTGACCCTACAACCTCTGTCTGGAGGCTGTTCCATGGATTCACCACCCTTTCTGTGCAAAAATACTTTCTCAAGTTAACCCAAAAGTCTACCCCTCTATTTTCATATTGCTGCCTTGTTCTTGAACATCTTTTTATTTTAAAAGATGCTATCCTCTTTACCTTATTTACAACCTTGAGGACTTGAAAGTCTCTATCATATACCCCCTCTCCTTCCAGGTAATATATATTGAGATCCTCAGGTCTCCCCTCATATGACTTTTATTCAGTCCCTGCACCATTTTTGTCACCGTCTTTGAACTGCTTCTGTTCTGCCTATGTCCTTACGGAGATGTGACCTCCATTACTGGACACAATACTCCAGATGAGGTCTCACCAATGTTCTATACAATGGCATCACCACCTCTTTCCTTCTGCTGTAGATACCTCTTCCTATGCACCCCAGCAATCCACTGGCACTCCTCGCAGCCTCCTCACATTGTTTGGTAACCTTCAGAACATCAGATATGATTACTCCCAGGTCCCTTTCCTGTTAGGTGGACATCAACACCTCTCTCCTCCCATCATGTACTCTTCCCCACATTTCTGTGCCCCAAAGGCAAGATCTGCACTTCTTTGCACTGAATGTTACCTGCCACACCCTTGACCACTCCTCAGGCTTCTTTAGATCCCTTCTCATTTTCTGTCCCTCCAGGACTGTCACCGCTACAGATCTTCATATTGTCTGCAAAGAGACACAGCTTTCCTTCCAGACTCTCTGTAATGTCACTTATAATGACTTTAAAGGGACTGGTCCAGCACTGATCCCTCAGGACTCTGCTGGTCACTCCTCTCATTGGCTTGAACTCCATTCACCACCACCCTCCGCTGGTCACCCCCTCTCTTTGGATTGAACTCCGTTCTCCACCACCCTTACGCCTATCGCCTAGGCAATTTCTGACACAGTTTACCACCCTGGGACCCACTCCCAGGCTGCCCAGCTTGTTTACTAGCCTCCATGTGGGACAGTGTCAAAGGCTTTGCTGAAATCCTCATCCAGGTAGGCCATGTCCACCTCCTCCCTGATCCACCGCCTAACCATTCAGTCAAAGAAATCTATCAGCTTTGTTTGACAATATCTTCCCACTGTAAATCCACGCTGCCTCGGATCCTGTGCTCTGTTGGATTAGAGATATATCATAAACCTTTCTTTTAAAACACATTTGCTTTTGGGGCTTGTTTTTATTTTATTAATTTATTCTATTTATTTCAATTTTTTAGCTGGGTAGGCACACTGGATCACAGGAGACCCTTTTTCAGGGACGACCGAATTAGTTACATGTACAGTAATTTGGAATAGATAGCAAATGCACATACAGGTCACAGTGTGGAAAAACAATGCTAATAGTACAGAGGATCATACAATAGAATTCATTAATAAATACAAAGTATAGAGTGACAACCATGATGAGAGTAAAACTAGGTCACATTCCAGCTTAGCAGGGGAGAAAGAAAAAAAAAAAACAATAAACATGGCTAGGGCTGACCAGAGAACCCATTGATTTGGGGCATTAAAATATATATATATATATTTTTTTTAAACGATTGGCTTTGGGGCTTGTTTGTATTTTGGACATTAAAATGCATATTTTTAAAAATGCATTTGCTACTGGGGCTAGTTTTGAACTTGAGGCTTTAAAGTGCATCTTGTATAACTGCAATGCATTTGGTGCTTGTTTTTGGTGGAGCTTTATACTGCATGTAGATTAAATTGCATTGGCTTCTGGGCTGCTTTATAGTTGTCTTAGACCACATTAGCATTTGGTTACTGAAAGTGGCATTGAGGGTTTGTTGTAGGGCTTACAGCAGAGTGTACTCAATAGTCCAGCGATCTCACACACTGCAGGGAACACCTAAGGGGCTGAAAGCAGCTGAATATGGTTTTGTAATTGCAATGTTTCTGGGGCTGAAAGCAGCAAAGGAAGTTACTGATATTACCTGGTAAAGCAGGGATTGTATTTTCAAGCGAAATCTCTGATAGTTGGTCCTTTGGAGGTCTCGTAGCCGACTGCATTTCTACACTCAGACACACCAGAAAGAGCGCCCACCACCCACCACCATCCCGCACACACTGTGCTCGTCCAGCTTTAAAGGCTGCTGGTCCAGGAGTATGTCAAGGGGGCACAGGTGAACATTATCAGCAGTACTACAAGGATTTTGCATTTAAGTTGCAGTACTTTGCACTAGCATTTGACTCACATAGCACAGAGGGATATATGTAAAAACGATTTTCAGAGGAAACTAACACAGGAAGGAGTTACAAAGAATACATCAGTAGTAATAGGAGATAGAGTTATTCCAGACAAACAAAATGCAAGGGGTGGTGCAGTATAGTGGGTGCGGGGCAGCAGTGTTCAGGAGCAAATTCTGGATTATGCAGTGCTGCCCATCTGCAGGCACCTATCTGGGTTGAAGGAGGAGGTTGCCTGTCTCTCGAGCCGAGCTAGCTAATATACAGGAACCTTCACCCCCACCAAGAGGCCACCATGTCCACAGCCAGAACATCAAAGTATACCAAGAAGGAGGATGGTTGGACCACGGTGGGCTCACAGAGAGTGCAGGAAGGGATATTAAGCACATTCCCCAACTTGTCTGGCTAATTAACTCCTACACTGTCTTGAGCAGAGGAAATCCCCACAGGGATACCCACAGCCGAGACCAAGTAGGATGGGTCAGTCCTCCATGATGGAGCCCCAGGAAGGTGAGTGGACAACGCTAGAGGGAGAAGAAACTACTCCTGATGGGGGGACTCAACTGTCCGAGAGTGAAGTTAGGAGCACCTAGCTGTGGGGAGAGGGAAGTCAAGTGCCTCCCAGTAAGGACCACACTGAGAAATAGGAAGTGGATCCATAGGATCACAAAGGCAATAGTGAGTAGGGAGGAGCTGGATGTCATTGTCCACCAAGAGACAAATGACCTGGAGGGGACAAGAATAGAAGAGAATTTCACAAAGCTGAGAGGGAGCCTAAAGCAGATAGCATGCTCCACCTGCTTCTTGGAGGTACTACCTGTCCATAGCATGGCGGAGGCAAGGTCACTCCACATTCAGAAAATCAACTCCTTGTTGAAAGAATGGTGCGGAAAGGAGGGTTTTGGCTTCATAGGGGACTGGGGCCCCACCTGGAAGGATGTGAGCCTGTATAAGGAGAATGGCCTGCATCCATCCAGAAAGGGGACTTTAAGCAGGAAACTATAGACCTGTTAGTTTAACCTCAGTGATAGGGAAAATGATGGAATCACTTCTAAAGGAAAGACTTGTCGCATATCTGGAGGCCAGAAGGGCACAGGACCCTAGGCAGCATGGATTCACAGCGGGAAGGTCATGCCAGACGAATCTGATAGATTTCTTTGACTGGGTGACCAAAGTAGTAGATCAGGGAGGGGCTGTGGACATGGCCTACCTAGACTTTAGCAAGGCATTTGACACAGTCCACACAAAAGATTAATATATAAGTTAGCCAGCCTGGGAGTGGGTCCCAAGATGACAGCCTGGGTAAAGAATTGGCTGGAGAATAGGACACAGAGAGTAATAGTAAATGGAGTCCACTCAGAAGAAAGGAGGGTTACTAGCGGGTACCGCATGAGGGTTCAAGTATGGACCAGTCCTCTTCAATGTCTTTATAGCGACATTGCAGAAGGACGAGAAGGAAAAGTATGTCTCTTTGCAGATGACACTAAGATCTGCAACAGAGTTGATGCACAGGGTGGGTGGAAAGGATGAGAAGGGACTTGGCAAGGTTAGAGGAATGGTCAAATGTATGGCAGCTTAGATTCAATGCTAAGAAGTGCAAGGTAATGCACCTGGGAAACAAAACCCAGGGAAGAGTACACAATGGGAGGTGAGATACTAACAACAACAAAATGGAAAGGGACCTGGGGGTAGTCATATCAGATGACCTAAAGGTGGGCAAGCAATGTGAGAAGGCAGCAAGGAGGGTTGGGGATACTGGGATGCATAGGGAGAGGCATCACCAGTAGAAAACAGGAAGTTATTATCCCTCTGTACAGACAGCTGGTGAGACCCCATCTGAGTACTGTGCAGTTCTGGAGACCCAATCTCCGAAAGATACAGAGACAGGATGGAAGCTGTCCAGAGGAGGACCAAAAATGGTGCAGGGTCTGCACTCGAGGACATATGAAGACAGACTTAAGGAGCTTAATATGTATAGCCTCGAGGAAAGGAGGAGAGGGGGGACATGATAGAAACTTTCAAGTACCTCAAGGGAATCAACAAAGTCAAGAGGGTAGCATCTTTCAAAAAGAGGTGTGCAAGAACAAGAGGGCACAATTTGAAGATGGGGGGCGGCTCAGAGGTAATTTAGGAAGTATTTTTTCACAGAGAGGATTGTGGATGCATGGAATGGCCTTCGGAGGAGGTTGTGAGTCAAAATCAGTGGTGGAATTCAAGCATGCATGGGATAGTCATAAGGCAATTCTGGGGGTGGGGTAGGAAGAAGTAGGCTGCTGGTTAACTAGGATCTGCAGCTTATCCAGTAGGTAGGAAATGGGCAGACTGGGTGGGCCAAGCGGTCCTTATCTGCCATCACATTCTATGTTTCATGTTTCTAGTCCTAGTGAGAAGTTTGATGGCTTATGCAGCAAGCATTTAAACTGGCTGGGGGTGGGGAAAGCCAGAAAGGTCAAGAGGCTTAGTATCTCCCACTCCCTGAGCATAGGCTCTACACAAGTACCCAAGGTTAGACGGACACAGGGCAGAATTCATCATAAGGGCAGAAGACAGGAGGACTGCAAACCACGAACATCCAGGAGAAGGGCTTAGGGCAACAAAACAAGGGAGGCAAGTCGATCCTGAGAGCTATGTGTGCCAATGCCAGGAGCCCTAGTAACAAGATGGAGGACCTAAAGGCAGCCATGGCACAGTCGGACCTGGATATGTGGCCATCACAGAGACCTGGTGTAATGATAACCATGACTAGGAGATGGCCAGGCAACAGTCTATTCAGGAGGGACAGGACACGCAGGAAGGTGGGAGGAGTTGCACTTTATGTGAAAGATAACAAAGGCCACAGCGATACATGGGGGACAAGGTGGGGGACTGTGGGTTAAGTTTGATGGAAAAACAGGGTCGGTCATTCACACAGTGGTGATACACAGACCATCACCCGGGGAGAAGATAGATAGGGAGATGAAGCTGGGTATCCAAAGGATGGCACAGAAGGGGAGGTACTGTTGGTTCGTGACTTTAACACTCCAGATGTGGACTGGAGATCCCAGCAGCAGCGCCAGCCAGGAGCAGGTTTATCCTGACTCCCTTCTGGAAGCCTTCCTCAAACAAATGGTCATGGAGCCAACATGGTACGAGGCACTATAGGACCTGATACTCACAAATGGTGAAAGTGTTACGAGGTCACAGTGGGGAACACCTGGGAAACAGTGACCACTGGTCAGTGTGGTTTAGCATAACTGAAGGGCAGAACCCAGCCACAGAAAAATGCGAATTCTTGACTTTAGGAAGGTGGACTTGAGGAAAATGGGGAAATGCTTGGATGAGGCACTAACTAGAATAAGGAAATCATTAGGGTGAAGGAACAGTGGACAGTATTCAAAACATGGATAACAAGGGCAATACAATTATGTATAAAACAGGTCAGCAAGGAGAAAAGGAAGAGAAACCATTATTGTAGTCAAAGAAGATAGCAAAGAAAGTGAAAGTAAAAAAACAAACTGCATTCAAACAATACAAAAATACACAGACAGATGGGGATAGGGAGAGGTACCAGGAGAAACAAAGAGAGGCAGGAAGGGAAGCCAAAGCACAAACAGAGGAGCACACTCAAAATCAGTGGTTAGAGGAGACAAAACCTTTACAGGTACATAAGTAAAAAGGAAAACAAAGGAGGGACAGTGAGGCTGAAAGGGGAGGACGGAGTAGATTGAAGGAAGACAACAGCAAAGCACACTTACTAAACAGATATTTCTGCTCAGTCTTTATGGGGAGGGGTAATGGGCCAGAAGGGAGTAGAAAGGGTAGGAGGGCACATAAATAGATACAAGGCCATTTCCACAGGATAGGGTCTTAAAGGAACTGGAAGGAATAAGAGTCCATAAAGATATGGGGCAAGATGGGGTGAACCACAGGGTGCTGAGAGAGATAAAGAGGTGGTGGCTGAACCTCTGGCAATCCTGTTCAGCCAGTAACTGGAAACAGGGAAGTACCCAAAGACTGAGGACAGCTGATGTAGTCTCCCATATAACAGCGGAAAAAGAGAGGAAGAAGCAACTGCCAGACCAGTCAGTCTGACCTCAGTAGTGGGGAAGATCATGGAAACACTACTGAAGAATAGTAGAACATCTGGCTGCAACAGTCTAAAGGACCCATGGCAACATGGTTTTACTGGGGAGATCATGCCAGACTAACCTCATTGAGGTTTTTAACTGGGTGGCAAGGGAGATGGATGGGGGCGGTGGATGTGGCCTACCTATACTTCAGCAAGGCCATTGACACTGTGCTACATTCAAGGTTGTTAAACAAGCTGGGGAACATGGGAGTGAGTAGGACGGTGGTGCAGTGGGTGGGGAACTGGCTGGATTGCAGGACATAGAGGGTGATGGTAAATAGCTGCCACTCTGCAGAGGGAAGCATGACCAGTGGGTGCAACAGGAATCATGCCAGGTCTGGTCCTCTTCAACATCTTTATCAGTGACATTACAGAAGACTGAAGGAACTTATGGATGTCCTGGCGAAACCCCTGGCGGAGCTTTTCACCATCTCTCTGAGGACAGGGTGGGTGCCCCAGGACTGAAAGGTGGCACATATAGTGCCTATCCGCAAGGGGGATCAAGGAGGTGGCAGGGAACTACAGGCCTGTCAGCCTGACATCGGTGGTGGGCAAGGTGATGGAGGGCATTGTCAAGGGAGAGGCTAGGGGGACCTGGAAAAGTCAGGGTGCCTGGATGATAGACAGCACGGATTCGCCCCGGGAAATCGTGTCAGACAAACCTTGTGGAGTTCTATGACTGGGTAACGAGTGCCTTGGACCTGCAGACCAGAGGACGCCTTTCTAGACTTCAGCAAGGCATTTGACCTGTTCCTCACGCGGGCCTGTTGGATAAGCTGGGAGAAATGGGGTGGGGAACCAGATGATCAGATGGATAGGCAATTGGTTCCAGGACCAGACCCAGAGAGTTGTAGTTGGTGGGATAGTCTCATCCCCAAGGAGGGTCGTTAGTGGGGTCCCACAGGGTCAGTCCTTGGGCCCCTCCTGTTCAACACCAATGTCTCTGATATAAGGACAGGTATCAGGAATGAGATGAGTCTCTATGGATGACTCAAAACTGGGGGGGTGGTAGTGGATGGGAGGAGGGAGGTGGCCTACAGGGGATCTGGAGGCTCTGGAAAGATAGTCTAGAAAGTGGAAGCTGAGGTTCAATGCAGAGAAATGCAAGGTACTGCACCTGGGGGCCAGAAACCCGGCCAAGTGTACACCCTGGAGGGGGGATGCTACAAGTCTGGATGGCTGAGAGGGACCTTGGGGTGGTGGAGGATGTCAAGATGAATAACTCGGAGACTTGTAGGAGGGCAGCAGCCAAGGCCAATGGGATGCTGGGATGCATCGCTAGGGAGATCACCTCCAGAAGGAGGGAAGTGATACTCCTCTGTATAACTGCTTGGTGAGGCCACACTCGAGTACTGCGTGCAGTTTTGAGGTCACACTTAAAGAGGGACATTAGACTCTGGAGAGGGTCCAGAGGAGGGCACCCAAAATGGTTTGGGGCTTGGGGGTACAGGACCTATGAGAAGAGGCTCAAGAGCTAAATATGTACACATTGGAGGAGAGAAGGACCGGGGACATGATAGAGGTCTTCAGGTACATGAAGGGGTAAATAGGGGAGGAACAGTCAGGTGTTTCAAGGAAGGAGGAGGAGGGGCCACTAGAGGGCATGGGTGGCAGCTGGAAGGGGAAGATTCAGGGAGAAAGGAGGAGGTGCTACTTCACTGAGAGGGTGGTGAAGCCATGGAATGCGCTGCCTTGGGGGCTGGTGGAGGGGTTCAAGAGGGGTGGGACAGGTACAGGGAAGGGTTCTGAAGCAAAATCCAATGCAGCGAGAATATCCAGAACTGGGAAGGAGAAGTCAGAGAAGGCGAGGGGGGCAGCAAGATCAGCTCACAGGGTGGGGCTGACTAACGAGCAGACGAGAAGACCATTAGGTCTATTCTGCTGGCATTTTGTATGTTAGTATGTTTGTACGTTAGTAAGATCTAGAGGAGAGAATTTGCTTATTCACTGATTGCAACAGGGTGGACACACCGGAGGGTGGGTAGGATGAGAAGAGATCTATAAAAGCTTGAGGACTGGTCAAGGGAGTGGCAGTTGAGATTTAACACAAAAAATGCAAAATAATGCATACTGGGCACAAAAACTCAGGAAAACAATATCAGCTTGGGGTGGGGAGGTAACAGAAAGCTCCAAGCAGGAAAGGACCTAGGGGTCATCTCTGATGACTTCAAGATAGGAGTCAGTGTGACAAGATGACAGGAAAAGCAAGCAGGATGCTGGGTTGCATAGGCAGGGCAGTATCACCAGCAGGAAAAGGGTGGTCATAATTTCACTATACAAGACACTAGTGAGGTCACACACCTCAAGTACACTGTCCTGTTCTGAAGGTCTTATCTACATAAGGACATAAGCAGGGTGGAGGCAGTTTAGAGGATGGCAATCAAGATGGTGCGAGGATTACATCACAAAACCTATGCAGGCAGGCTGAAAGACTTAAATATGTATTGGTTAACTAGGATCTGCAGCTTATCCATTAGGTAGGAAATGGGCAGACTGGGTGGGCCAAGCGGTCCATATCTGCCGTCAAATTCTGTTTCTATGTTTCCCTGGAAACAGCAGGGACAGGGGTGACATGATTGAGACATATAAGTACCTCATGGAGAGGAACAAGGTGAGAAAACACAATTTTTCATAGGACAAGATGTTGCAGGACTAGCAGACATGGGATGAAGCTGGAAGGAGGGAGGTTCAGAGAGCGTGAGGAAGAATTTCTTCATGGAGAGGGTGGTAGACAAATGGAGTACCCTGCTGGAGGAGGTGGAGGCTGAAATGGTTACAGGATTTAAGAATGAATGGGATAGGCATCAGTGGATCCTGGTAGTCATGGGGGACAACCTGGTTCTAGAGAAGCTTAAAGCAAAGCACGTGTGCACGTAGGCAGACGAGGAGGGCTATAGGCCCTATCTACCATCAATGTCTATTTAGTAGTGATTATATTAGTTTCCCCACCACCAAGGTCGGGCTTATTGGCTTGTAATTGCCAACCTCCTCCTTGCTTCCACTTTTGTGGAGAGGACTACATGCACCCTTCTCCCATCCTTGGTACCACACCTGTTTCAAATCAACTGTTGAACAGGGCTATCAGTGGTGCTGCCAGCATCTCCCAGAATTTTCTTAATACTCTGGGATGTATCCCATCCAGCCCCATTGTCTTGTCCGCTTTCAGATTAGTGAGTTCCTTTAAGACTCTTTCTACTCCTAGACATCATGGAGGTGCAGAAGGTTGTGGTGCTTGATGCCACAACTCACGCTGTGCGGTAATCGGGTCAGAAGTGACCCTTTGACACCCAGGGTTGGCCAGGGGGAGGACGGAGTTGGACTGAGTGGCCGTGGGGCAGCTCTCTCTCCCGGGAGGATCTCATTCCTCCCACTGCAGGGCTTCCCTGGGTGAAGGCCTGAGGGTAGTGCAGATGGTGAGTGGCTAGAATAGGAGGGTGCCACAGATCACTGCATGCGCATGCTCACACACGAGCGAGGGACCACGGCATGGGCATGGGAAGAAAACAGAAAATGGAGCTGGTGGGCTCAACGATAGCCTGGCTGTGCCCACACCAGCCCCCTGGAGTCTAGATGTCAGCTCGGGAGGGCGGGGAGTCGATGCTCCTTGCCTTTGGCTCTACCATGGGGGCAGGGGCAATCCACGGAAGGACTGGTGTAAGATGCCACAGCCGGAAAGTGTGCCCATCTGAAGGAGGGCCAGTGGCGCCTGCCACCCTGCAGGAAGGAGGAGTATACATCTATATAAAAAAAAAATCTCCTCCTTCAATGGACTGGTGTCCACCTCCTCCTAGTGGTGCTTCCACCACCAAACTTTGATCCCGCCTTCCCTTCTTCTGTGACTACTGAACAAAAATACTTGTTCTGAATTTCTGCTTTATCTTGGTCCCTCTCTGCATACTTCCCTACTTACCTTTTTAGTCTCACAATCCCACCCTTACTCTGCTTTCTTTCACTAGCGTACCGGAAAAGTTCTTGTCCCCCCTTTTGTTACTGCCTGGGCTATTTTATCTTCTGTTTGTGCCTTTGCGCTCCTGACTGATTTCCCCACCTCTGCTTTTACTGATACAGTTATCGGTCTTCCCTCTGTGTTTCCTTGTTCCTTCTGAATGCCACCCTTTTCACCTTACCTTCTTGGCCACTTCCTTTAAAACCAGAGTGATTTTTTCTTTCTCTTTGTCTTTTCTACTTGCCTAATGTGATTTCTTGTTGCCTCCACTATGGCTCCCTTTAAGATTCTCCAGTTGTTCCTCCCTCCTTTTTCTTCTTTCCTGCCAGTGACTTCCTAAGACATTACATCTTTGCAAAGTTGGCCTGCCTGAAATCCAGGACCCTTGACTCTTCTGCCATTCTCACACTGAACCACACCATGCTGTGATCGCCTGATCCGAGATGGATCCCCACTTTTACATCTGTCACTCTGTCACCATTAGTGAGTACCAGTCCAAAGTTGCTCCCTTTAGGGTGGGTTCCATAACCAGCTGTCTTAGAACACACCTGCAGGGCTTCTAGATATCTCTGTTCCTAGCTGAAGCTGCAGCCTGGTTGCTTCAATTCACATCCAGCAGAATGAAGTTTCCTACCAGCAGCACCTCCCTTAAAGAGCCCCCGACAGCATTAGGAAAACTTTGTTAAAATAAGATTTATGTTCAACTCCATCCCATTTTCTTTATTACATCATATATTTTCAGTAATTAAGTTGCATGAAAACAAGATCCCTGCCCCCTAGACTATATCTACTCTGGCTGCTTATCTACACATGACATCACAATACCCCATTTATTACATCATAACTATCACCACTGCAACATATTTTGATGTCCTAAACAGCAATTATGATGTCAGGTGTAGGCAGGCAGCCAGAGCTAAAAGGTAGGGATGCTGTATTCGTGTAAATACCCTTAGTATTACGGAAAGAAGGTGAGAATTATAGAATAAAATATGGAATATAAGATACAGTTATGCCTGAATATTACATTGTTTCAAAGTTGTCTCAACGGTGTCAGGAGCTCTTTAAGCTGTCATTCTGTGGATGGCTTCTACAAGTACCCTGTCCAGCTCTTCCTCATGCGGCGAGATCTGTATATCACACCAGTGTGAATGGCAGTGCAATTTCTGATCTCCAGGGTGATCCACAGTGCCTCCGCCTTCCCTGCATTCCCTGTACTTCAGTTGTCTTAATTCCTTCCCTGATGTTGACAGCCACTCCTCCTCCTCCTTACCCACACTGTCCCTTCTGAATAGACTGTAACTTAGTATTGCCATATCCCAGTCATGGTTTTTATTTATTTATTTTATTTATTTATTTATTTCAATTCTAGGATTATAATTACCTTTGAGCCCAGGGCTCTTTACAAAGGTTCCACGTCAAGACATAGGTAACACATGACAATAGACAAAATTGTTACACAATAAGGGTAAAGAATATCAAATTAAATTCAAACAGACAGGGAGAGGGTAGAGTGGAAAGGAAGAGGACAGTGGTAGAGTGGTAGAGAAAGAGGGAGGAGGCACGGGGAGGCAAGAGAATGAGAAGAGAGGAGAGGTGGAGGGTAGGTAAGGATAAGGGGTGGGGGGAGCTGCCAGAAAGGTGGCATTGTCAGTGCCTAGAGTGTGTGGGCAGAGGCCAGACTATGGCAAGTGTTGCTATGTAATGAGCTAGATATAGGAAAGAGCGGTAGCAGAGTGGTATTACATTATTAATAACAGCTGCAGATGCCGGCATACCAGGGTGTTACGGAGCCTGGATTTGAAGGCCCCTAGCCCAGTGGTTTTGATAGTATCATTGGCAAGACCATTAAACCAAGTGGGTGCCCTGTAGGTGAATGAATGCTGGCCAATGGCTGTGCAGCAGAGAGGGATATGGAAAAGTTGTGGCTTTGATCCCTTGTAATTCTGGAGCTGGTTTTTGTTTGAAGGAGTGAACAGACCCCAGAGGGCAGTTCCCAACTGTATTTTTTAGCACCCATGCAGGTTTGGTACTGAATTCTATTATTAAGTTGAAGCCAGTTAGCTTATAGTAGAGGTCACAGGTGTGTGTGAGCCGCTCAGCCCCAGTGATGAGTTGACAGGCCTTGTTTAGGGTGGTAGTAATCCTTCTGAGTGCAGTGGTAGTGGCAGTGCCATAGATGACAAGACCATAGTCAATCTGGGAGATGATGGAGCTTTGAACTGCGGCAAAGAGGGCCTCTTTAGTCAGGTGCCGATGAGCTGGTAGAGTAAGCCCAGTCTAGTATTCACTGTTTTAGCAACATTGGTTATATGGGTTCCAAAAGACAGGTGTGGGTCTAGGGTGATTCCTAGGTATCTGAAGGAGTCAACCTGTTCCAGGGAGTCCCCATGGCAGGTGTTTAAGGAGAGTTGGTGGTGTTTGTGCTTGTTTTGGTGGCTGGTGAAAATCATGGTCTTCATTTTTTTCTGGTTAAGGATTAACTTATGTTTTTGAACCAGTTTTCAACAGAGGTGAAGCCGTGTTGAAGGGTTTGTTGCCGGTGGCATGGGTCATGATAAGAAGCAAGAATCACTGCGCCATCTGCATAGAGTATGACTTGCTGGGGAGGGAGTTGAGGAACAGGCTGAACAGCAATGGGCCCAGGATGGAGCCTTGAGGGACACCAGAGCGAACCAGTTTAGTGTTGGAGACCACTCCTGATATTTTTACACATTGGGACCGGTTGTCAAGATAGCCACTGAACCATTTCACTGATTCCGCTGGAGAGGCCACTGTTCAGTAGCTGATGCAGCAGGAGGCGGTGGTGGACAGTGTCAAAAGCCTTTGACAGGTCGATGAATGTAGCTCGGTTAGCAACCCTGATCAAGGGAGTTGTGTATGGCTCCCGTAAACTCAAGAAGTGCCATGGCAGTGCTGTGCCCTTTTCTAAATCCGTGTTGCTGCCAGCAAAGGATGTTGTACTTGTCCAGATGATCAGTGAGCTGGTCTGCTACTATCCGCTCCAGGGCCTTAGAGAGGGGTGGCAGGATAGAGATAGGTCGGTAGTTCACATGGGAGGTCCGATCATTACTTTTATGGATAGGTGTGACAGTCGCTGCCTTCCATTTGTCAGGGAATTGGCTGAGAGAGAGGAGAGATTTAAAATCCTGATGAGAGGCCCCAGAACCTCGTCTACAGTGAGGGACAGAAGTTTGAGGTCCAGTGTGTCAGCACTTGCTCTAGTGTTTTGTTGGCTTTGGAAATGTATTTTCTGATAGTATTTTTGCTTACTGCCTCAAGTAGAAAGGGGACAATTTTTGGTGATGACTGGTGGGTGGGAAGAGGGGTCGCTGTCGTTGAAAAGTCAGGAGGAGGATGCTGCTGAGGTCAGTGAAGGCATCATTGGCTATGACTTTTAGGTCCAGGATAGTATTCCGTTTATTATGATTGCAGTAGGGGTGATTTGGACTCCTTCCGGTAACATCTTTAATGTTATTCCAGAATGCTCTTGCATTTCCCCAGATGTCAGCGAGTGCAGTCTTGTAGTATTCAGATTTCTGTTGGCGTATGGATTTGGTGCAATCATTTCTAGCTCTTTTGAAGTTCTGGATGTCCGCCTGTTTTCCTGTTTCTTTGGCTATTTTATTTCCCAAAGGTGGTCCCTGTGTTTCAGCTTCTTTAAGAGGGAACCCGTGAGCCAAGGATTGCAGAGGGGTTTAATTTTTGCTTTTGGCGGGTAAAGATGTTACAAGCTTCATTGAAAATGCATATGAATTGATCAAGGGCTGTATTTGCATCGGGCACCAGGTTGATGGGGACCAGTCTTGATTTAGTAGGTGTGATTTTAGGTGGGTTAGCTTTCCACGGGTAGGACTCTGCTCAGGATGACCTTTGGTGGAGATTTCCAGAATATGTTTGACCGGTGCAGTTGACGGGGAATGGTCGCTGACAGAGTCAGGCAGTAATGCTAAGCTAGTGATCCGGGAGGGTGAGTAGTCAGGATCCAGTCCAGTAAAGTGCTGGTGCCGGTTTTGTAGTTCATTCTAGTTGTGGAGTCCAATATCTATGTGAGGTTTGCTGATGTGACCATGTCCCTGGTGTCTCCAGTGTCAGGTCCCAACCAGTTTGTGTTGAAATCACCCAGTGTGATGACTTCGAGTCGGGGGAGTGATTTGATGTACTCCAGTACTGCATGGAGGCCTGGTCCCTGTTCTGTCAGGGGGATATAAATGACGATGACCGAGAGGCTTTGTGCTGAGCTCCAAGCAGGATTTTGATATGCAATAGCTGGGCATTTGGTGTTGGTAGGTCAGTGTGGGCAGTGTGCCCCATCAGGTTGCCTTTAGGTAAAGGCGCAGACCCTCCTCGCTTTGATTTTCAGTCTAGCCTAAAGATAGTGTAGCCAGGGATGGAGATTGTATGATCAGGAACCAAGGGGTGAGCCAAGTTTCTACTACTGCCAGGATATCGGGCTGGTGGGCATATGAAGGCTTGTAGTTGATCAGATTTAGACAATAAGCTACAGATGTTCAGGCAGATAATGGAGAGTGCCAGGCGCTTGGTTTGGGTGGAGTTCATGGCAGCCCGAGGGCCAGGGTTGGGGTGAATGTTTCCAGATAATAGCAGGAGTGGGAGAAGTAGTTTCAGGGTGACCAGGCGCAGTTCCTGCAGGAGAACTTGTGATACTTGATTGAGGAGGGTTTGTTTGCAGAAGTTTTGTGCATGCAAAACAGGAGCATAGTGAACTGTAGTGGTAACGGGCACACTGCACCCTGGTATGAAGGTGAGGGCACATTGTGGTGAGGTGAGCCCTAGGGGTGAGGAGTTGTCAAGTAGCGTGGTGCAAGTGTGGCTATAGCAGAGATTATGCTTATAGCTATGCAGAGGGATGGAAAACAGGATGGAGGGCTGGAGCAATGGGGTGAGGGCAAAAAGGAGGAGAGGAGGCAGAGGATAGTAGGAAAGAAGGCATAGTTTGTGGCGAGGGAAGAGAGAGGAGCTGAGGAAGGCCGAGGAGGATGTACTACAGTGTGAGAGCAGAGGAAGCAAGAGAAAAAAGGGGATATAGGCAGGTAGGTGAGTGAGTTGGGGCAGTTCAGTCCTCGTGAGCAGGGGACAGAGAGTTACAGGAGGACAGTAGAATTAAGGCAGGAAGTATAACTCAGCAAAACACAGTCCTCGGATTCGGCAGTGCACAACAGAAGTAAAATACAGATAAAACAGTTGTCGGATTCGCAGTAAACAGTGTACACTAACAGCAGATAAACAAATAGTTTTTAGCAACCACCGGGCAGCTAAGCTTGGGGCAGAAAATAATAGTCCAGTCCCAAGGTCTGTAGGAGACCAGAGATAGCGAGGTTGGTGCTGTGACAAAAGCTGTGGCAGAGTGCAATGCTAGTCTATGGGCATAGCAGCCTGAGCTTGGCCACAGAGTCAGCGGTCGCTGCAGCCAACCAAGACCAGGCAGAGGGCAGGACCAATTGGTAGAGCTCAGGCGTGCTGGGCCAATGGCGGCACACACGGCTTTCTGGACTGAGATGGACTTCCTGACCCGCTGACGGGATTAGGAAAGTGGCCGGAGGTTTCAAGAGCCAGATATGGTGGCTGAGAGGCAGAGCTGCAATAAGTCTGGTAGCAAGGGTGCAAGGTTTGAAGCCTGCAGTGGCAACAAGGATATTATTTTAGTAGGCTAGGGGGTTAGAGGCTGAGGCCTTAAACCTATAGGTAACAACAGACTGAATGTGATGGCTGAGTGGTAGAGTTACTGATTGTGAAAGCAAGAGTGCAGGGTTTGATGCCTGCAGTGGCATCAAGAATAACATTTGTTTGGTATGGGGGTTAGCTTTGAGAGTCTTAGAGTAAAGATGACAACAGTGTGATATGATAGCTGAGTGGTAGAGCTGCTGACTCTGGTTGAAGGAGTGCAGAGTTTGAAACCTACAATGGTACCAAGAGAGGAAAAAGAAAAAAAATTTTGTAGATTATAGGGTCAAAGACTATAAGAGCCTTAGAAAGGAAGGCTAACATAACAAAGATATGGTGGTTAAGTGGTAGAGCTGCAGACTCTAACAGTAAGGAGTATTGGGTTTGAGACCAGCAGTAGGAGAAGCAAGTATTTCTCTTACTAGGGAGAGTTAAAAGCTACAAAATAGAGATAAATGTTGGCTTAGTGGATGGGCTACAGACTTTGGAGTCAGGGGTACAGGGTTTGAGACCTGCAGTGGGCCAATGGGAAAGGAGGTGGGAGGATTAGAAGAAGAGAAGGTAGCAGAAAGGGTTAGGAGAGAAGCAACCCTAGTGGTTGGAGTGTATAAGCTGCAAATGGGAAAGTGGACAAAAAAATTAGGAGTAGGTCATGTGATGTGTCAAGTGACCTGTAAGCAACAATAAATGGAGTGCTGCCATGGTGGGGCAGTCCAAGCAGCGCAGATGGGCTAGTACGTCTCCGCAAGCAGGAAGGAGCTTTACCTCTTAAGGCTCTCTGCTGTTCCATGCTCCTCAGCTGGGCAGTTCTCTGTGAAATGTGTCTCAGTAAGAGCAACAATGTCCAGGTCTACCTCAGCCACTAGGTCCAGGATTTTGTTTCCCAGACTGCAGGCATTTGTGCATGTAACCCCTAGATGGCGCTATCCCAGGGGTACTACCCTGCCTGATTTGCCACTAGCAGGTTGAGGGCCTGAATCCAATGGCGGGTGCCTCCACCCAGAGGTCAGGGTTTGCAATAGTTAAACTTACTTGGTCACAGCCCTCTGGGACACTGCAATCCCCTCTTCCCACTAGTGGCCCACACAATATATCAGAATTACCTTCACAGTATACACTTACCCCCAGGGCTGGTTCAGGCACTGGGACCTCCTGTAAATAAGATACAGTGCAACAATCACAGTACAGTACTTTAACATAGACAAATACCTCAGGCAGTATAACTTTGCTGAAACAAGCAGCTTTGATTTATTTAGGGGAATATAACAAGGACAGGGGGAAATCAGGTTAATTAGCTTATCACTTTACTCATCTACCTATGGCTCTGTGCACAGGCCTATCCCTACCATTTACTGTCCCTGGGTACCCAAGCCCTAGTGGCTAGTCCAACCGTGGCAGCTGGTAGGGGCCCTTTCCCACAGAGAAAAGAAAAATTAGTTTAAACAGTCAGCAGTACAGTGATTCCATTTGGATTCAATGTGGCAATTCAACAGGGAGCGACCCTGAATTAGTACTCACGACCTCCAAACAAGATAGGGTCCTTCAATGTCAGCAGGGCTACTCTTGAGCTCCACGAGACTCCTCACACATTTATATGGCAAACTGCAACAGGCAAAAGTCCTTTAATGGTAGCAGGATTCACTTGAGCTAACCAAGCCTCCTCACACATTTATATGGTGAACAGTAACAGGCAAAAGTCCTTAATGGCAGCAGGATTCACTAGAGGTACACAAGCCTCTTCACACATTTATATGGTAAAACAGAAAGTACTATACCAGGCAGGCTGCTTCTCTATCCCGATCGCAATTACTGCACAATACCGGAGAACACACAGCAGATTCAGTTCCTGACAGACCGAGTGCAATTCAGCAATCTCTCCAGTCTTCTACAGGGTGAGCCTGGTTTCTACTCTTCAGATATCCTTTGATTCTCTTCACAGGACGGATTCAGTCCTAACAAGCAGTTACACAAGCTGCAGACCGGAACCTGGGCCTTACACACGCTTCTCGACTAAAACTGCACACTGAAAAAGCACAGGCTCCTTCCTTCTTACTGCCAGAGCTCAACTGAAACTCCAACAGACAAAACCGGCACTTCCTTTGAGTTCCTCCCAGTTCTTGACTGGATTGGCTGTCACTCACAATAGACTGCTCCTGTTGGTCCAAAAAGGCGCCAAGTCTAAACTACATCTCCCAGAGTCACTGCCCATACAATCCTCTTGTGGCTGGCTCAGATTATGAGTCCAAGTTCTGATTCGTCCAAGGCACCATTTTAGAGCTAGCTTACCCTACACTGATTGGTCCAGTTCAGCAGTTCAAAACCAGAATGGGGAACTAGGCAGACACAGTTCTGACTGCAAAGAAAGCAGGTTAGACAAACTGTAATTTCATTATTACTCTAAATGGTTTCTGGCAAACAGTTACATCTTTCAGATAGGTTCCTTTGCACCCTAGTGACTGCAAAATGGAGTGAATTGGCAGCAGCTCAGTGGTACTCAATCAAAGAAACACACAGTCCCCATACAACTAATTATGTCTGCAAGCAGACAGCTCTAAAGAGACAGTACCAGAGGTTCTAAAACATCACTGATAAATGGCTTAAATGCCAAACACCATTCAGGCTTGGAGCATTCAAGCAAGCTCCTGAAGTCTTTGGAACCCCCATTTGCAGGGGTTACACCTTCCTGGTCTGGGAAAGCTTGACGTCCGCCACAAGCAAGTAACCCCATAAGTTTCAACTGCAACCATATGCATTGCATTAGGCTCGCACATGTAATCATCAGTCAATATATCATTTTACCAAGAACACATTTCTGAAACATTGCAGTATCGTCACTCTTTACACAGTATTATATACACATTGTACCATAGCTCAAGTTATTACCTCTTGTACATGAAACCTGAAGAGAGGGGCCTTCCTATCAGTTACCTTGGGGCTGGACGGGGCAAGGGCACCATACTTAGAGGGCAACAAGTAACTTGAGTTAGCACTGGCGCTCAGTTTGGGCAATGAGCTCGGGGACATATACACTCCTTTATGGACAACATTGAGAGGCAGATCCACTGGCCGCCCAGGGAATCATAACTGAGGTGCACCACAGGCTTTACAGCTCGACCAGTCTTTCTAGGGGAACTGTTACAGTCTCTGCACTCTGAGCCTCATTTTCAGCATTGTCCTCACTTGTCAGGAGTCTCCATGGGGTGAGAGAGGCTAGAACTTCGGGCACTTTCAGCTCCAGGAGTTACAGTTTCTGAGTCCACAACATTTGGCTGCATGGAGAGCTTTCGGACACTGGCAGTGGACTGTCAGGGCACTCAAAATACTCTTCTTGTTCTGGTGTATCACCAGTCTGACCCAATCCATCATTTTCCTCCCTGAAAGCTCAAACAATTCAACCATGCACAATGATTCCATTTCATCTGATCTGATGCTTTGCACTTCACTTTCTGGGAGCATTGGCTCCAGGGACAGCTGGGGCTTGGACAGTCCAGAAGGCCCAGCTTCATCTCCAGTATTGACTAGGGATTGCCCGAAACAACTGACTCAGTTCGTGAAGAAGGATAGTATTCAAAGTCACTCTCACTTTCTTCCGATATGGACTGACAGTCATGCTCAACTGGGACTTGTGGAGGGGAACACTTTAACTTTGCTTCTGTAGGTGCAGACTTTCTTGATCTTTTCTTAGCAGCAGCTCTAGTCACTGGTCCAGAGGGGCATCTTCTAGGGCTCAGACTCAATAAGATTTGTCCAATGGGCAGTAAATGATTTCTATGCATTGTTTTACATCTTTGAATTATTCTCAGGCCTTACTTTGTACACTGGCAGATCATCTAGTTTGCCCACTACAATGTGAGGAGATGGTACCATCTGTCAGCAATTTTGTGCTTGCCATGCAGTCCCAGATTTCTTAGCAATACCCAATCTCCTCCTGAGTTCCTGTGCTTTCACCTTTTATCATACCTTTCTTTGTTGGCCAGATTTCTTTTGGCAGCCATGGTTTGAGCCAGTTGAGTACATGAGTTAGCTGGGCCTTTAACTTTGCACATACTGTAAATAGTTGTCAGCTTGAACCCCATCAGGAGAGACCCCAAAACACATCTACCGGTAGTCGAGCTTCTCTTCCAAACATCAGGCGGTGGGGAGAACCCAGTGGCATCACTTTTGGTGCAGTTATAAGCATGTACCAGGGTGCTAATTTGTTGGCTCCATCTAGTCTTGTCCTTTGGGTGCAGGGTGCCTAGCATATCTAGCAAAGTGCGGTTGAAACGCTCAGGCTGTGGGTCCCCTGGGGTGGTAAGGAATGGTTCTGGACTTTCTCACTCCCACAGAGAAAGCATCTCTTTGATCAGACGACTCTCAAAGTCTCTCCCTTGATCAGAATGGATTCTTTGTGGAGCCCATAGTGAACAAAGTTTTCTACAAGTACTTTGGCTACAGTGGATGCTTTCTGGTCTTTGGTGGGGAAAGCTTGGGCATATCTCGTGAAATGGTCAGTGACCACCAGCACATTAATGATATTTCTTTGATCTGACTCCAAACTCAGAAAATCAATACAGACCAGCTCCATGGGTGCACTGGTGGTTATGTTAACAAGGGGCAGCCCTCTGGAGCAAAGCTTTCCTCTGTAAGCAGCGACTACAAGTTCGAATGTGTTGCTCCACATCAGCCCCATCTTAGGCCAATAGAATCTGGATCTCACCAAGTCAAGTGTTCTGTCTATACCAAGGTGCCCCATGTGGTTGTGCAAGGACCTCAATACTGAGTCTCGAAAGGCAGTGGGCAGCACCAGTTGTTGTTTGTCTACTTGTCCCCTCTGTCTACTGTTTCTCTGTATAACAGTTTATTGATCAGTTTCAACTTAGGACCTTCTTTGTATAACAGTGCAGTTCTCAAATCAGTGGGCGTAATTTGGACACATCTTTTCCTGCATAGAGGGCTTCTAAAGCTGATTTGATCATAGAATCATGATTGAGCCCGCCGAATACTGTCATTGTCCAGCTGAGGCAGTGCACCAATGTCTATTGCAGAAAAGTGGCAATAAGCAGCAGGTATGCAATTCTCAGAGGGTCCCAAGCAATCCACCATGCAGTCCACTGCGTCCGTGGACATTTGTTCCTCCTGTCAAACTTCCGGCAGAGTGCCCGAATGTCAGGTTCTGCCAATCGGACCCAATCATTCTGGGGAACAGGCCTCCGGGAGAGAGCATCAGCATCTATGTGGTTCAGACCTGCTCGGTATTCGAGAGCATAGTCATATGTAGATAATGCAGAAAGCCACCTGTGGCCAGTGGCATCCAACTTAGCTGAGGTCTGCACATAGGTCAAAGGATTATGTCAGTTTTACTAGTATTTTAGCCCTACAAGTACTCATGGAATTGGTCAACAATAGCCCACTTCAAAGCTAAGAACTCTAACTTATGTACAGGATAGTTCTTTTCGGATGGGGTCAGGCTTCTACTGGCAAAGGCCACTGGTCTCAGGCCATTCTCTTGCTCTTGGTACAACACAGCCCCAACCCTTGCAAGCTAGCATCAGTGTGCAGGACGAAGGTTTTCTTGGATCGGCATAGGCCAGCACTGGAGCATGGGTAAGTTGATATATGATCTCATGAAAGTAGTCTCACAATCAGAGTCCACGGGCCCCAAATACTTCACTCGGATGAAAATACACTCTTTCAGTCTTGAGGATGCTGACTTTGTGTATTTTTGTGGGTTGGGGGATACCTGAGTAAGGTTAAGTAAAGGCGGATCACTCTTGAATAGTCCTTGATGAGCGCCGATAATAACCACAGAATCCCAGGAATCTTTGCAGTTCTTTTTAGATTTTTGGCTCAGGCCAGGTGGTCAAGGCCTCAACTTTACTTGGGTGGTCTCTATTCCCTCGGTGGATACTATGTGTCCCACATACTTTACTGATGTTTGAAAGAATTGACACTTATCAATGGACAGTTTAAGGCCAAAGTCCTCCAGTCGGTCCAATACCTTAAATAATCTGCTCTCATGTTCCTCCAGTGAGCTGCCAAACACAATAACATCATCTAGGTATACCAGGCACTCTAGTAAGTTCATGTCCCCACTGCACGCTCCATCAACCGTTGAAAAGTGGCTGGGGCACCTGAAATCCTTGAGGCATCCTCATGAATTCATAAAGCAGCGGACAGATAAAGGCTGTCTTCTCACGGTCCTCTGGGGCCATCGGGATCTGGTAGTACCCACTGCGGAGATCCAACACAGAGAACCACTTGCTCCCGCTTAGGCAGTCAAAGCATCCTGAATGCGGGGCATTGTGTACTGATCAGGGATAGTCCGCCGGTTTAAGGTGCGATAATCACACACATCCTTACTGTCCCATTCTTTTCCTCACTACCACAATGGGGGAAGCATAAGGGCTTCTGGATTCTTGTATTACACCAGCAGCTAACATCTCTTGCAGATGCCGTCTCACATCATCTATGTCAGCAGGTGCCAGGCGTCGAGACCTCTCACGAAATGGTCTTTCGTCATGCAGCGGATATTGTGCTCAGCTCCTTGCATGCATCCTACGTCCCATTCCTTTAAAGAAACACCTGGTCTCTCTGGGCAAGCTTCTCACTGATCCTCACTTTCCATTCAGCTGGCAATGGGAGTCGCGAAATCAAACAAGTCAGGCGTTACTCTGTCATTCTTCCTTGAACTCTTGCTGCTGGGTAGCACTGCAGTGTCTGCACAATGCACATTAGCCAGGATGCAACCTCTAGTTACTCGAATGTCTCTTTCAGACACATTATGAACTTGGACCATTACCCTTCTGGCATAAGCATGGGCTCTAGCGGGCAAAATACTAAGCTTGACCAGCAGTCCCTCTGGCAATTTTCCATCGCCTGGTGCATCCAACATTAATATTTTATTCTTAACATCCTTTCTGATACGGACCTCTCCCTGTAAGATACACTGGGCATTTGGTGCCAGGATCAGAGACTCAGGATCCTTCTTCCATACAATTCCGACCGGTTCCTCTGGTTCTATTTTTCAGCATCTCTCTGTGCCTCATAGGCCTTCTTAATTAAAGCCGGAACTCTTAAAGCTCTACTAGTCTTTGACCCCTGTTTTCATAACATAACTGTGCCAGCCTTCCGAACATATGAGCATTTGTTCCAATCAACAAAGGACACCATCATACAGTCCAGTGGGGGACACAAAGGCTAGCTCTCTACTTGTTCGCCACTCAGCCACAGGAGGTGGGGAAAGACAGCCAAATTCGGATGTACCCGGAATAGGGGTAGGCCTTCTCACTTAACCCCATACATGCAGTCCTTCTAATGGTTGTAAGAGTACGTCTGACAAATGCTTCTGATACCAATCTTGGAACATAATTGTCACTTGGGAGCCACTGTCTAATACAGCTCTTGTAGACACTCCATTCACCTTTACAGTGGTCTCCATGGAGGGACCCACTATTCTGGACCAGTCTGGAGGCGGTAGGGGGCCTAGGGCAACTGACCTTGCCACAAAAGACGTGAGTTAGCATTTTTGGTGCCCTCACTGGGATCATTTTGTGCACCTCTTAACCACTGATTTGTTCTCCAAGCTCTCCTTGTAGCCTATATGCAACTTTGTCAGTGTCTTTTGGGACCGGCATTCCCTCTTCATGTGCCCATCCTTCCACAATTATAGCAAAACATACTTTCTGGAGTTTGAGCTGCGACGCCACACTGGAGCCAGGGCGGGTACTACTAACTGAAACCTTGGTGCCATCTCTGTCTGCGGCGTGATAAGCATTTGGAGACATCTCGTCAGTTTCTCCACTTCCATGGTCAAGGAATTGAGTTTGGAGCTGTTATCAGCAGGAGATACATGGTGGGTACCCCACCCCCATAGCAGATGCAGTCGGATATAGGTCAGGGGCCCGTACTTGCAGGCGTGGCCTTCATAAAGGGACTGTTTTGAATTCTGATCTCTCTCAACAGTTCGCCCCATTGTGGCATATCTTTTCCTTGTCAGAGCACTCATTGACTGTCAACCTCTGCCCTGAACTTCACTTGATGGGTCACCTCAGTCACTCGGTCGTGCCGTAGCTATTGGTGCAGGTCCTCCCAAGGTCGCCTTTTCTCAACTCCTCGAATTTCTCTCATTAACTCATCATAGGAGGGTGGGGATTCCAGTCGATTTGCCAGGCATAACTGAAGCAACAGCAGTTCTGAGAAGGGGCAGACTTAAGGATCCTGTCCAGCCTGGTTCGGTCCAGTTCAATCGCTGGCAAACTACCCTTTCTGAGGCATTCTTGCAACAATTTTTCCAGCCGAGATACATACACAGACAACAACTCCTTGGTACTGTTGTGCATTTCTTACTCTCCACCATAGATCCTCATCAGAATCTGGGCTCCCATACACATTCTCCAAGGCCTCAAGATAGGCCTGTGCAGTCACTTCAGGGTTACTGGCCCGCTTAGCATGGATGGTAGCCAGGGCAGGACCTCGGAGGCTCTCACTAACCCTCTTTGGCTTTTCGGCTTCTGAGCATTGCCATTCTAGCACTTGAGGGGCAACATAGTCTATCAGGTCTCCCAGTCATCCTCCCTTTGGGGGGTGGGGAGGGTGCCAGAGAAGATCCTCAACTCGGTAAGAGTCGTGACTAATGGCAGGTGCAGAAATAGGAGTCTGCATTGGTTCAGCCACCATTATGGGTACTGGAGCGGGAGAGGGTGTTGGGGAGGAACACCCGGGTGGCAAGAATAGTTTCTTCAAGTCCTCCACAGTTTTCCCTTCCCAGCAACCATTTAGCAAATTTCTCCTCAAAAGTTTCAGACAGTGGTAGGGCTCATTCCCCGGTCTTTACTGTACTTAGTTATCACTCTCCAGGCAGTGAGGGCTCCCTCTGGGGTAATGGTCTGTGGCACTTTGAAGCTATCTATGGGATCCTTAAACTCTACTAGGGCCAGGAAAGTGTGGTGAGCAGATTAGCATGCCGACCCACCACCACAGGGTTTTGTAAACCTTCCACCTTGGAAAGTACTCCTGTACAGTGTCCGTATTGATACCCATGGGGATGTCCAGGATAAGCATAGCATTTTGGGGTCAATCTCCTCCCCAGTACACCACTCCACCAGCGGTGCACAGCCACTTCTCCGGGTACCCATTTTTTTTCTTAACAGTGGTTCGTAGAATATGGCCACTAGAGGACACAATCCCAGCGGTGAGCCTCCAAGATGTAACCCTAGATGGCACTATCCCAGGGCTACTACCCCTGCCTGATTTGCCACTAACAGGTTGAGGGGCCTGGATCCAATGGCGGGTGCCTCCACCCAGAGGTCAGGGTTTGCAATAGTTAAACTTACTTGGTCACAGCCCTCTGGGACACTGCAACCCCTTTCTTCCCACTAGTGGCCCACACAATATATCAAATTACCTTCACAGTATACACTTACCCCCAGGGCTGGTTCAGGCACTGGGACCTCCTGTAAAATAAGATACAGTGCAACAATCACAGTACTTGTACTTTAACATAAGACAAATACCTCAGGCAGTATAACTTTGCTGAAACAAGCAGCTCTGATTTATTTAGGGGATATAACAAGGACAGGGGAAATCAGGTTAATTAGCTTATCACTTTACTCATCTACCTATGGCTCTGTGCACAGGCCTATCCCTACCAGTTACTGTCCCTGGGTACCCAAGCCCTAGTGGCTAGTCCAAACCGTGGCAGCTGGTAGGGGCCCTTTCCCACAGAGAAAGAAAAATTAGTTTAAACAGTCAGCAGTACAGTGATTCCATTTGGATTCAATGTGGCAATTCAACAGGAGCGACCTGAATTAGTACTCACGACCTCCAAACAAGATAGGGTCCTTCAATGTCAGCAGGGCTACTCTTGAGCTCCACGAGACTCCTCACACATTTATATGGCAAACTGCAACAGGCAAAAGTCCTTTAATGGCAGCAGGATTCACTTGAGCTAACCAAGCCTCCTCACACATTTATATGGTGAACAGTAACAGGCAAAAGTCCTTTAATGGCAGCAGGATTCACTTGAGGTACACAAGCCTCTTCACACATTTATATGGTAAAACAGAAAGTACTATACCAGGCAGGCTGCTTCTCTATTCCGATCGCAATTACTGCACAATACCGGGAGAACACACAGCAGATTCAGTTCTGACAGACCGGAGTACAATTCAGCAATCTCTCAGTCTTCTACAGGGTGAGCCTGGTTTCTACTCTTCAGATATCCTTTGATTCTCTTCACAGGACGATTCAGTCCTAACAAGCAGTTACACAAGCTGCAGACCGGAACTCTGGGCCTTACACACGCTTTCCGACTAAAACTGCACACTGAAAAAGCACAGGGCTCCTTCCTTCTTCACTGCCAGAGCTCAACTGAAACTCCAATAGACAAAACCGGGCACTTCCTTTGAGTTCCTCCCAGTTCTTGACTGGATTGGCTGTCACTCACAATAGACTGCTCCTGTTGGTCCAAAAGGCGCGAAGTCTAAACTACATCTCCCAGAGTCACTGCCCATACAATCCTCTTTGTGGCTGGTCATAGATTATGAGTCCAAGTTCTGATTCGTCTAAGGCACCATTTTAGAGCTAGCTTACCCCACACTGATTGGTCCAGTTCAGCAGTTCAAAACCAGAATGGGGAACTAGGCAGACACAGTTCTGACTGCAAAGAAAGCAGGTTAGACAAACTGTAATTTCATTATTACTCTAAATGGTTTCTGGCAAACAGTTACATCTTTCAGATAGGTTCCTTTGCACTCTAGTGACTGCAAAAATGGAGTGAATTGGCAGCAGCTAAGTGGTACTCAAAAGAACACACACAGTCCCCATACAAACTAATTATGTCTGCAAGCAGACAGCTCTTAAAGAGACAGTACCAGAGGTTCTAAAACACTCACTGATAAATGGCTTAAATGCCAAACACCATTCAGGCTTGGAGCATTCAAGCAAGCTCCTGGAAGTCTTTTGGGAATCCCCATTTGCAGGGGTTACATGCATATGGCCTTCCAATTTTTACTGCCTCCTCTCCTAATAACTCCCTCCTATCCCTGTCTTTCCTCCACATCCCTAATGTCCTTAGTCCCATTCTGCTGTTTCTCTGCATTTTACCTATTTTGGTTTTCGTTATCTTTGGTGATTTCTCCAGCTTAGGGTCCTATCTGCCATCTGTATCATTCTACGGGGAGGTGGACTGTTTGCTTCACCCAGCTTATTTCCCCACTCCTTTGTTAGTTTAAATGCTTGCTGATGAAACATTTAAACCTTTCACTAAAGAGCATAGCTCCATCCCCACCCCACCCCGGAGAGATGTTGGCCACCGCCACTGTACAGGCCTACATACCTCCAGGTAGAACTCCAGTCCCCAATGAAGCCAATCCCTCCGCTCTCGCCCAGTCCTTCAGACATGAGTTGAATCTCTTGATGCGAAGTACCTTGTTCTCTCCTTGCCCTTTATGGGTAACACCTCTGAAAAGGCTACAGAGTGTGCCACCTGTCTAAGGACCCTCCTCTTGCACTACCCTAGTCTCACCTCTTGCCAGGTCATTTGTCCCAAGTAGACAATGACATCTAGCTCACCTTCCCATCCTGCTGCCCCTGGCGATCCTTAGGATGCACAATTCATCCCTCCACGCCATGTTGCCAGGTAGGTACTTGATCTCCTTCGCTTCCTCCCTCCTGGTCCCAAGACTACCCATCTTATGATAGAGTCCCCCACCAGGAGTTGCTTCCTCCTCCTCCTCTGGGGTCCTCTGCTCCCCCTGCAGGATCTCTGCCATTAAGGACCCCACATCCTCCTTGGCCACTGACCTGCTCTTCTGCTGGATTGTCCCAAAACCTAGAAGTAATGCAAGAAAGACATAGCAGCCCAGTTACATTGGTATTTAACATTTGCAGCAGCACCATCCTCTTGCATGCTACCTCACCTGATTCTGCCCTGTGGACAATAGCTCAGTACAACTACATTTTTTTCTTAAGTAAACCGAGTGTCAGATCAAAGTACCAACCGTAATCATGGAAAGCACAGTTTATGGACCATAACAATGGTAATTTCTATTTTATAATAATTCTGCATTGACAGTATTAGTTTGTAGATTGATAGAAAAGGATCCGAGTACAAATCAGTACTTGTAGGAATGCACCACAGCCATAAAATATACAACTGGATGGAGCTATATAAACAATTTGAGCCTGCCTAACACTATTAAGAAGTGAGGACTCAGAGTAATTATAACTGAAAGTAGAGCTCACACAAACTCCAAATGAATGTTCAAAAGAACTCTCAATGCTGTTCACTAAGCTGATTTTTAACAAAGTCCTATTAAAGAGACACTGTCCACCTGTTTTGCATTAAATTATTTCTAGTTAAAACCCACATTTTATGATTGCTTACAATCTCTAAAATTAATTGATGTTGCTGTTTGTTTTGTCTGTCTCCTTGTTTAGTAGAACTGAAATGCATTCTAATGTACATTTATAAACAATGCTTTTTTCAAATCCTGAATCTATTCTTATTGAATACATCCTGGACATTGAGCACCCTCAAACAGTGCAGTCACTCATGATGCAGTAGCCTCCTAAACTCCCTTTGCATCATGAGCAGCTTGACTGTGTTGGAGGTGTTCCCAAGTCCAGGAAAGATGTAGTGTGAGTTGATCAAGGAATGTAAACAAACCTGCTTTTGTGGGCAGTCTGTTTTCACTTTTTAAAAAAAATAAGAATCAGAATCACACTATCAGCTATATCAGCAATCTTTCGGATTGCTGGCAACATAAAATTATTATTTTTTAAACAAGGGACATTTTGAGGCCTAAGGGAGTTAACAGTGTCCCTTTAAAGTGTGGATTTTATTGCCTGAATGGACATTAGCTTTGGAGTTTGCCTCATTTTGTGCAGTGACATTTATGGTTTACTTGGACAAGCACCACACACATCTGGGAGCTGCCTTTTTGTTACTACATAATTGGAAGTAGTATGCTTGTATACTATCTATCAATTTATATATATATTTTTACCGTTAAGCGGATCAACTCACCTACCTAGCAAAACAATAAGGAGGCTGGGGTGCCCACCCCTGGAGCTGCTTCCCATGCCTCCCTCCTCTGCCATCTGTCTAGCTATCTATGTATCTACGTACCTACCTACCTATAGAAGCACAGCAGGGTACTGACCCCCAGCACTGCTTCACTTGTCTCCTTCCTCCAGGTAACTTGTCCCTTCTTATCTATGGTAGCACCAGGGTGCCCACCCCAGTGCCACCAGAGATCCTCCCAACAATGGGATGCCCAATCCCCAATGTTGGATTCTGTCCCCTATAATAAGAAAAATTCCTCAATTATTTTTTTTTTTTTACCAATAAAATTAAAAAAAAAATCCATTGTAAATCTGCCCCACCACCACACTGCCACAAGTCTGTCTCAGCTACCTATCAACTTATCAAAGTGGAGCAGGGTGCCACCCCAGTACTGCACAGTGTCAAACTAGCCCACCTAGATATCTGGTAATATCCAGGTGGTCTCTCTCTGGTTGGATACTTGGCCACCTTCTAAACTCTGAAAATGTTCACATTAATCATCCATGTTTTAATTTAATGTGGTATTTGAGTTACTGTATGTAAATGTAAGATGCAAACACAGAGCTAGTGTATTAAATTTAGGTGGAATACTGATATAAAAGTGTATATAACCCTGACTACTTCTCTTGCAGATCACTGTCCCTTCTTATTTCTGGCGACACCAAAGTGCCCACCCTTGGTGCCGTCAGAGATCCTCCTGACACAGTGGTGCCCAGTCCCCAGTGTTGACTTCTTTCCCCAGAATAAAGAAAACTGTTCATTGTTGATGGAGATAATATATATATATAAAGTATATGGTTATCCTTTGTTGTGCATAAAATCAGCCCGCTCAAAATCCTTGTTAAGCATATTCTAAACCGTTCTCGATTCTAAAGTGTTGTTATCGCATTTCAAACAGTTGTTATGCACATTTCAAAGGTAGAACAATTTCAAGTTTCTCATTTATTCTATACCTAGCTACTTACTAACCACCTAGTGCCCAAAGTCATACCTTTTATCTTTCAAAAGTCTACAAATTTGATTTTGTTATGTGACTAGAACAAAGAAATGCAAGATTTTTTGTTTTCACTTCAGTGGGGGTCTGTCACCCTAGTGTAAAAAACTATATATAAAAAAATAAAACAATTGACCATACACAACTTGGCATGTGTTTTATCTCAGGGTTGAGATGACAGCATGGACCTCTCGAGCCGCCTGAGTTCATATGCTGCGATCTCAACCCCTTGATGGAAACACAGCTCTCATGTATGGTTGCACATACATTATTCTATATTTTCTTACCTGCAAAAAGAACAGTCCATTAGTGATCTGACCCCTCAAGCATCTGCCACTAACCCCTGAACTCCCCACTCAGCACACACACCCCAGTCACCCTCACCAATCTGAACAGATTCCCCAAAAGTAGACGCACTCTCAATCAAAGACACACCTTGCTGCTTGAACGGTGAATGCATTATTCTTTAGCGTTGTCATTTTTGAACATTTTACAACAAATTTTCAACATGGTCATTTTGGAACCCACCATGAATAATGGTGATGGAATTACAGAAATCTGTCACAGAATGTTTCAGTGGGTTTTGAAAATTGTTTCCACTTTGTTCATGAGATGGCGTCATAAGAAGGCCTTGTTGAAAATTTAGGGTAAAATATCGAAAAACAACAAAGTTACGAGTGCATTAAAAGTTTTCACTTTGGCAATTTTCAATATTATGACCCCAGATTTTCAACATACCCATTTTTTCACAGCACCTCCCAACACGATAGCTGTAATTTTGAAATCTAGCTAATATGTGTTTTTGGACATGTGGATCAAAATGATGTTTGAGTCAGTATTACAGAATTTTCACCTAGTAAGTTTATGAGGTGGGGTCATAATATGGCTATGTTGAAAATTTTCAGTGAAAATGTTAAACACATCTTATGAACATACATTGAAATGTTTCTACCTCGCCAAAAGTGTGGTAATTTAGTATAATTTGACCCTAATTTTCAGCACAGCAATTTTTCACACCACCTCATGAACATGACAGCTGTGGTTTTGCAAACCCTGGCCAAAATGCTTTGCACCTGTAGCATGGAATGATATTTTGGGGAAATTTGAAACTTTAATCTACTGGGTTCGCAGGGTGGTAATATATTATGCTGAAAATTTGGGGGTACAAATATGGTAAATGGCCAGGGTACAGTGAATGTCACAATATTTTACTGTTCACTCATAACTCTGCTACTCTGCAATATTTCAACTCTAAACTGTCTACATAGATATTTTCCAAGCCACCTCATAAATGTGACAGGTATATATTTTTTAAAATCCTGGGTGAGGCGTGTTTTCACATTTGCGGTGCTACATGATGTTTCAGACAGTACAGTACAAACAACCTTGAAAATTTGTGGTCAAAATGAAAAAAAAAAAAAAATTTAAGAACGCTTGTGTGTCTTAGTGGGTATGTTCTGTGATCCCGTGCAGGGAGCTGGGTTCAGAGGTGAGGTCAGTGACTCAGCTATGTGGGTGAGGGTGGTGGGATGGTGCTCTTATGCCACACCCCCACAAGTCAGGAAAGAAAGCTGCAGGGCTGCCCACACAGGCCCAGGCCCATAGAGTGAAGACAACTCTTCTCTTGGTATAGTGTCCTGCACCTCTGCCCTGTGGGTGGCAGAGGGTCCTGTGCATTGGCTGGCAGCTGGACTCTGAGTCTGTATAGTCAGTCAAATAGAAGTGCAGGGACGAGAGGGCCCTGCTATTCCACAACCCACCAGATGGTGTAAATGGATTTTTGACTTCCGCTGATAGACTGAGTTTTCCTAATAATGCCCACTCAGATCTCTGAACATTTATTTATTTACTTATTTCATTTGGTAACTGGGAAGGCCCACTAGAATCAGAGGTCTCTTTTGTCAGGGACGACCCAGAATTAGTTACATTTAAGCACAGTAGATATCATAACAAGTGGTACAGAAGGACTTGACACACATCAGACATGATCTCAGCAGGGCCCTACATAAAGAAACTACAGCAAACTGTGCTGGCAACATGTGGTGAGACAGACTTCTCTACCATTGAAGAAATATCACTATGAGGCACTGGCTTAGTGCTGTACCTTCTGCTTCAGACAAGAGGCATTGGGCTGGATGGATGGGGAAACATTAGAAATGGCAACCCCAAGGAAAACAACACTACTGATTCACCAGGACTCGGACACCCAAAACCCTAATGGGTTTTCCTTTTGTTGCTTGAGGCTGCAGATGAGGAATCAGGGTTGGAAAACTTAACACAACATTCCCTACTTTTGTGGCATTAACTAGAACCCTAACTGGTGCAATAACTAAGTTTTTGCAAAGAGTATATACTATAGGTCCTATGTTTGACATTAACCAAACACTGTGTTTCTTTACCTAGCTTGTGAAACACTCTTATACTGTGACTAGCAGATCATGAAATACGTAAAACTTGTCACAACACCCAAAACATTTTGTATCATATTATAACCCCTACCAATTTGGGGTTTACCTGTAACCCTTTGCTCTCATTTCTGCTCCCCTGCCAGGCGCCTCAAGCAAATGCCTGCATTTTTCTTTCTGGGTCCCCTGTTTCTGACCGAGTCCTGTTTGTGCCCATGGTGCCCCAGTGTAAGCCCAGTGTAAATCCAGCCCTGCAGGGCTCCAAGTTCAACCGCGATCCCCTGCTTGTTTCGGCACTCCGTGCCAGTGAGGGTCACCTCTGATCTCCCAACCGCCAACCTGCAGTCAATCGGGAGAGTGTTTCAGCAGTACTGGTGTCCCCACCTGCTAAGGGGACCCGTGACCACAGACAGGGCCCTGACGTCCCTCTCTTCAATAATTTAAAAGATCCATGAGTTATCCATGATTGGGGCTCATGAATATTAATGAGCCCAAAGCCCTAATCACCGAATAGCTGTATTTTGGTCATGGCGAGAAAAGGAAAAGAAATGTGTTTAACTCAAAATACAATATTTGTAACTGCTGTATGTATGGGGACAAATGCTTACAGGAAAAATGTTTACAAATAATTAAACAACTTAACTCCTGGCTGCACCAGTACAACATTGGGACTCTGAAAGATATCCTGCCTGCTGCAATTCATTCTTAAATATTGGGAGAAGCAACAGGCAAACGGACTGAGCAATTTATTTAATCTGGGCAGCGACAGCCAGTACACATCCAGGCCTATTGAACTGTGGGGCATTTGGGAAATTATTTAATTTATTCTGGCTACACCAAGACTTAATTTAGGATTATACCTAATCTACTTAAGGGTCTATGTGTTCAGCAGCCATTTACAAGCAGCCACATCCAATCGAAAGCTAGGATTGCAAAGCCAGGACTTGTGGGACATTAGCCAAAGCTCATGGAAATTACCAAGTGCTTATGGGGAACTGCATGGACCTATTTCAGGCAACCAACTGTGCAATGAGTGAGGTTCATGCATAATTCATTTTCTTGACTGACAGTCCTTCCAGCCAATCAGGGCCAAAGCACCAAATAGCTTCAGCCAATCATCTCTCGGAAACCCCATAAAGACTGTGTTTTCAGCAATTTTCTAGACTCGGCGGGAACCCTCCACAAGTGTGGAGCTCAGGTCCCCAACCATATAACTGGGCCTGGAGATCAAGTTAATCCTCTCCTTCCAGGAGGGGTGGCATCTTATTAGCAGTATTAGTTAATGCAGAACCTGCTAGCCTGGGGGCTGCCAGAATGTCCTCCAGGTGCTAGCCCTCCCTTCCACGCTGGGGAAAGATGTGGACCTGCAACTCAACATCAAGCCAGCTATGAGAGAGACAGAGCTAATCATACCCCAGTTGTGAGAGGACTGAAGATTTCAGGAACCTTGATTGCAGAGATTCTACCATGAGGAGTCTGAGTGAGTACTCTTGTACCCCCGTGCAAGAATGAAGAGAAATTGCTTAAATGAGGCTGCCAATACCCAGAGACTGTCTGATATTTTTTCATCTGGTCTGCACCCTGCATCCTGCTGTGCTAACCTTAGCCCAGCATGGTGGAACCTTTGAAACCATTCTATTTGTGATTGTTCTACTGGTCTGCACCTTGCATCTGTTATGCCTGTCTTGCCCAGCACAGGTGGACCTATCTGTTCAGGGGACCCAAGTGAGCCCAGAGTATCGTGTGACTGTTCTGGGGAACCCAAGTGTGCCTTTGAGTATTGTATACTTTATGTAGGGAATGTGTTCCAAACTATCGAGTCAAGCTGTCCAGTGGAGCTGCAATCTACAGCCATGAACCACGAATAGGACTGAGACCCCAAGTCTACTGAATTTGACTAATGTAACCTGGAAATGACTGCCCTTATACAAACGGACCAGGGTGGCTATCCTGATCCCTGGTTGAAGGCACTATCCCTTCACTGATTGTATCAGATGTGTTTGAACTATAAATGTGCTGAATGTACCAAGACATAGAAATGTGAGGGATATTCAGAAGGAATACTTTCACACCGGTGTGACCGCTGGTTTCATCTAACCAATGTTTCAACTGCAACATGCAGGGCAATCCTACACACCCAAAGAGACTGAAGAGCTCAAATGTTTAATGTTGTGAAATCTAATTGGAAATTTCTGTTAATCAATTGGCCAACGTGCAGCTGCAATTTCCACCAGGCCTGCAACGCAAGATCTTTAATGTACTGGGTACCCAGGGTGAAATGTGTGGGAATGCGGGGTCTCATATTGAATCCTTTGGGAACTGGTACCAGTTGTGGGTAAAATAACACTGTGTTCCATCCAATTCTGTGCAGTTTAGATAGCCAAGGCTCTGGGTATCAATGGATTCACAGCCGGAAGGTCATGCCAGACGAATCTAATAAATTTCTTTGACTAGGTGACCAAAGTAGTAGATCAGGGAGGGCTGTGGACATGGCCTACCTAGGCTTCAGCAAGGCATTTGACTCAGTCCCACACAAAAGATTAATATACAAGTTAGCCAGCCTGGGAGTGGGTTCCAAGATGATAGCCTGGTAAAGAATTGGCTGGAGAATAGAACACAGAGGGTAATAGTAAATGGAGTCCACTCTGAAGAAAGGGGTTACTAGTGGAGTACCGCAGGGTTCAGTATTAGGACCGGTTCTCTTCTGTTTTTTATGTTTACATTGCAGAGGGACTGAAGGAAAAGTATGTCTCTTGCAGATGACACAAAGATCTGCAACAGAGTTGATGCACAAGGTGGGGTGGAAAGGATGAGAAGGGACTTGGCAAGGTTAGAGAAATGGTCAAATGTATGGCAGCTTAGATTTAATGCTAACAAGTGTAAGGTAATGCACCTGGGAAACAAAACCCAGGGAAGAGTACACAATGAGGGTGAGATACTATCAACAACAAAATGGAAAGGGACCTGGGGTAGTCATATCAGGTGACTTAAGGTGGGCAAGCAATGTGAGAGGGCAGTAAGGAGGGCTGGGGATACTGAGATGCATAGGGAGAGGCATCACTAGTAGAAACAGGAAGTTGTTATCCCTCTGTACAGACAGCTGGTGAGACCCCATCTGAGTACTGTGTGCAGTTCTGGAGACCCAATCTCCGCCAGGACATAGACAAGATAGAAGCTGTCCAGAGGAGGGCAACTAAAAATGGTCAGGGTCTACACCAGAAGACATATGAAGAGAGCCTAAAGGAGCTTAATATGTATAGCCTCGAGGAAAGGGGGGACAATGACAGAAACTTTCAAGTACCTCAAGGAATCAACAAAGTCCAAGAGGGTAGCATCTTTCAAAAACAAAGAGGTGCAAGAACAAGGGGCATAATTTGAAGATGGGGTGGGGGAGGCTCAGAGGTAATGTAAGGAAGTATTTTTTCACAGAGAGGGTTGTGGATGCATGGAACGGCCTTCCGGAGGAGGTTGTGGAGTCAAAACAATGGTTGAATTCAAGCATGCATAGGACAGTCATAAGGCAATTCTAGGGGTGGGTAGAAAGAAGTAGGCTGCTGGTTAACTAGGATCTGCAGCTTATCCATTAGGTAGGAAATGGGCAGACTGGGTGGGCCATGCGTCCTTATCTGCCATCAAATTCTGTGTTTCTATGTAATGCTGGTACAATGTGATTGCTTTTCTGATTTGAATCCAGGTATTTACCCAGTTGGAGGGTTTTCACCAGCACAAACCAAATCAACTGTAAATATAATAATGATAGTGCCTGCATAACATCTATTCTTTTGTTCCCCATTCCTAATGCCCCTGAATAAATATTGTGGTGGCTGTTTTGCAAATAATGGTGCCGTGAGCATATTATAGCGAGAGCAACATAATTGATAAAATGTTTACTATATGGGAAATGTTACTGGGTCATGTGTTTGGGAGGTTAATAGTTATAGTGGGTGATATGACATCCCATGGGGTTGTACCAGGTAAAACTAGATCACTTAAAGCTAAACTCTGGGTGGAGGCATTGTGCAAATGTAATATCATAGAAAAGACAAGTTTTAAAGAAAGTTTGGGGAACCCAGGCCCCGTAACCTTGTTAGTGGCCACCAAGCAGGAGTAGTAACTCTAGGAGTAGTGCTGCCTTAGGGGTTACAACATTACTTCAAGTTAAAGACCCACATTTTATGATTCCTTACCTTCTGTAACCATATATGTTGTGGGTTGCTTTATAGGCTACTTTCTTACTAGAACTGAATTTCATGCTAATGGTGTCATTATACCAAACATTGTTTTCACGGAAATTCTTGATCTACCATTACTGCATACTTCTTGAGCACTGGGAACACCCCAAAACAGCACAGCCACTTGTGATACAATAGTCTCCTCTCCTACCACTGGATCATGACTTGAGTGGCTAAACAGAGATGGGGGTCTTCCCAGGTCCAGAAAAGATGCAATGGGAACTGATCAAGAACTGTAACTAACACATTTGTGTGTGGTAACAACAATATGGTAGGAAGTCTGTTTTTCATTCTTAAGGAAAAAGGAATCAAAATTGAACCAGGTATAGCAGAAATCTACAGAATGACTAATCACAAAGTGTTTTTAAACTAGAGATACGGTGAAGTATGTCCCTCTACTGCCAACAAAGACTGACATAAATGGAGATAGAGATGAAAGCCTAATATTCTTCATATGCTGCTTCAGTTTTCAGATAAGGTACAAGTAAGCATTAATCACAGACCCCTAATCCCATCTAGTTACTGCATTACTGAGTCACGCCATCAGACTTGAAGTTATTAAAACCCCATTCCCTAGCCTTACCTACTGAAACCATGGTTTCATAATTCTGCACCATCACTTCCCTGTGCAGCTCCTTCTCCTGCTTGCTTAACATCTTCCACTCCTCTTTAGAAAAAGCAACTGCAACATCTTCAAAGGTTTCTGGTACCTGGAAACAATGCAAGATGCATTTTATTCTTGTTTTGATCTGCAGCTTTCTAACTCAAAGAGGACAGGCAAGGTCCAGTCTGACAGCTGGCAAAGACCAAAGAGTCCCAGATCCATCAGAATTTAATAGACAGGAGTCTGCCAAAACCCATCCCCTGCTATTCCAGCAGATAGTTCCTGTGATGTTATTACTCTTTTATTATTATAATTTACTTTTATGCTCCCACACTGCTCTGGCCCCCTTCCTCTGGGTCAGCCACAGTCCCCTGCTCCATCCCTTCCACTCCTGATGCTGCCTCCCCCATGGTGGGGTTAGGATCAAGCAGATTCACATTCCACCCCTTCTGTGTGCAGAGGCAGGAATTCCTGGGCTGGAAGAGCAGTGGACAGTGGTGAGGGTAGAGCCAAAGTGCACCTGGTCCATCCTACACAGAGCAGGGCTTTTCCCTGTTCTGGGGCTGAGTCATGGGGCATGCTCACTGAGCCTACAGAGGGCACTCCTCCATCATCAATCATCATCATCATCATCATCATCATCATCCCAGTTGCACTGTTGCTGCACTGCCACCTGTGGTCGCCTAGGTGACAGTGTTGAAGCAACAACCCTCCCTCCCAGAAGATGAAAGTAAATATTTGTCCCATCCCTAAAACTTCTCATATTTAGTTTGGGTGTGCTAGTCCACTCTGCTATCCTAAAGGACTCATGTTTTATTTTAAAAATTTAACTGCTAAGAAAAAAGTTAGTTTCAATATAAAACTGATTTAAGACTAATCTGTATAAAATTAAGTTGTATAGCCACCACATGCAGCTGGGAGATATGTGACAATTGTTGCCTTGTGAGCATTCATTTACAGAAAATGAAATAAAACTCTACATATAGAAAGGAAACTGTGATGATCTCATATGTCAGAAGTGGCATGTAAAATCTATTGTGACATAAAAAGGACATTTTATTTCATGCCTTGTTTAATCTTCAGTATTTGAAAACATAAAACAAGCTTTCAGCAGTACTAAAAAATATTAGATGATTGTGGGAAAAAAATGTTTCTGAAGAAGACAATACAAAAAAATTGAATGCAAAAATAAGACATTAAGCTAAAAACAATCAAAAAGATTTATTTTTGTATGGGCACTCTTTCAATAATACTGCTTACTTTTGCAAAAAGCATGTCAAAACAGACGCCATTACTCCACCTCTGCGTTGTTCTTTCACTTCAGCTTCCTTACCTCCAGCTTCACGATCCTGTTTTAGCCTCCGCAGCATCTGCTTACAATTCACAATCACAATGTTTAGAACCCTGAGCAGCTATTCAGAGATTGGGACTACGAGGAGTTCTAGGGATGTTCCTAGAAAATAATTTCTATCAGCACCTCCCTCTTAAGTGCTCCTGTTTCCACCATAGCTGCTTGCAGAAACAAAGAGCACTTCCTGTCCACCTCTGAAATGTGTCCCTAAATTATTTAAATTAGCAGATTAATATTTATAGTATGCTACAGCAGGGGAGGGTTCTAAAGCATAGTAAACCCTTAAAGAGGCAGTGGCAAATTCAGATTTGAAGTCTTATGATTGAGGCAAAGCCCTTTTCAGTCAGCATGAAACCCACCAGGCTGTCCCTCTACCCTAAAAGGTTTGCAGGAACACATCTTCCCAATAGCAAGTCACCAGCATACACTGACATATCCATACCTCTCAACCTCCGGATTCTGAAATGAGGGACACCAACCCTTGAAATGAGGAACAATGAGGGCACAACACCCTGAAATGAGGGATATCAGAACTTTAGCACTTTAGGGGACCCTGGAAATAATATGAGGACTCAGACTGCAAGTGACTCAACTTGTAGGCCTATGATCAACTGCCTATGACAATTGGGGCTTCACTAGCAGTAGCAGTCAGTCAGCCAGAGCCAAGTTAAGTTGCCAGCACAATACACAACATGTCAAGGCACTAAGAGGCAGGGGAGGCTCACTCACTCCCCTTCACCTTGTCTCCATCCTCTCACTCCTTCAAACCCTTTTAAGTTGATGCAGACTGATTGCAGAGAGTCCGCTCCCCTCAACTGCCACAGTACAGTAAGTACATCTGTCTGAAACCTACCTCACACAGCAGAGAGTGGATGGCTCTCGGTCTGTCCAGCACTGAGTCGATCACGATCAGTCAAGCTGAGCTCCCATGTGGTCTGTAATTATCTAGTGCCTGCTACTCGAGTTGAGCTGACTTGCTGCGCTGTCTGATGTGCTTGCTCTCCGACCAGGCGGGGGCTGCTCTAGTCTCTGTTGCTGGAGGACCCATGCAATCCATGGGCTGCAACCATAACTTTGGAGCTTAAAAGGCTAAGGAACTCTGGGCTGGGCTCAGCTCCTCAGGGTCAGTAGTGCCAAACAAGAATCTGACGCCTGGACCAATACTAACTTAGTAGGGCCAGTGGTAGATTCAGAAACAAAAATCAACTCTGATCAGTCCAGACACTCCTAGTCTCCACCCAGAAAATAATCCAGTTTGGTTTGCATTTTTCAGAGATGTAAGTTGCGACCATGCTCACAGCTCACTCATCCTCCTCCTCACAGTCTCTTCAACCTATGCATCATCGACCATGCGTTTCAAAGCATCAAAGCGGAACCTGTGCTGTCTGTTCATTGGCTGAGATGTCAGTCAGGAGGAGGCTGGAGTGACCAAACCAACCCAGACTCAACTTGGACTTAATTTAGTAGCCTTGTTGCCACGACACTGCTCACTTCCATTTCAATCCATCCGTAGTGTGCTTTTAAAGGGTCTCCGATGGTCCACTGTCATCACTGTTTATCAGATCCGGGACAATGACAGGTGCTGGTGGGACAGTGGGACAAGTTTAATAAATGGGGGCAAAATCAGGATGTCCCACATAACATAGGACACTTGAGAAGTATAGAAATACTCCATATCCATACTAAGAGAGGTGGTGGCTGAACCTCTGGCAATCCTGGGCTGGCAGTATAGCCTAGAGGCTGGAGTAATGAGCTGTGAATGAGCTTCATACAGCCAGCAGACCAGACCTGGAGTTTGAGTCTCACAACCTCCACTTGCATACTTGTGACTCTGAACAAGTCACTTAACTGCCCAGTGCTCCCAGGTCGCACATGAAAACAGGCACTTGTTCCTAGTGGGCCTTACCGGTTACCAAAGACTAAAATAAAAAAGTCCTGTTTAGCAATCACTGGCAACAGGGGGTACCCAAAGACTGGAGGACAACAGATGTAGTCCCTTATACAAAAGCGGGAACAAAGAGGAGCGGAAGACTACAGACCAGTCAGCCTGACCTCGGTAGTGGGGAAGATCATGGAAGCACTACTGAAGGAGAGCTTGGTGGAACATCTGGTTGCCAGCAAACTACAGGACCCAAGTTCTCATGGTTTCACTGGGGGAGGTCATGCCAGACCAACCTCAATTAATTTTTCGACTGGGTGACAAGGGGCGTGGATCAGGGAGGCATTGGACATCGCCTATCTGGACTTCAGCAAAGCCTTTGACACCATGCCACATAGCAGGCTATTAAACAAACTGGGGAATATGGGAGTGGGCAGGACAGAACTGCAGTGGGTAGGTAATTGGCTAGGTGGCAGGACACAGAGGGTGGTGGTAAATGGCTGTCACTCCACAGAGGAAGAGTGACCACTGGGGAACCACCGGGATCAGTGCTGGGACTGGTCCTATTCAATGTCTTCATCAGTGACATTACGCATGACCAGAGGCAGAATTTCCCTGTTTGCTGATGACATGAAGCTATGTAACAGAGTGGACATTCAGAGTGTGTAGACAGAATGAGAGGGATCTGCAGAAGCTTAAAGAATGGTCAAGGGTTTGGCAGTTGAAATTCAATGCAAAGAATGCAAGATAATGCATATAGGACACAAAACCTGGAGCAACATATCAGTTGTGGGGCATGAGGATATAGCATGCACCAAACAGGAAAGGAACTTGGGGTTATCATTGCTGATGACCTCAAGGTAGGAAACAGTGCGACAAGGAAGCAGGTAAAGCAAATGGGATGCTGGGATGCATAGGCAGGGCATCACCAGCAGGAAAAGGAGGTCATAATTCCACTATACAAGACACCGAGTGAGGCCCCACCTGGAGTACAGTGTACAGCTCTGGAGACCTTACCTAGTAAGGGCATAAAAAGAGTGAGAAGATTCAGAGGAGGGCAACAAATATGGTACAGGAGTTGCATCACAAGTCCTATGAGGACCAGTTGAAGGACTTGAATATGTATTCCCTGCT